>CM026567.1:22489838-23089838 GCA_015143295.1 Tetracentron sinense
AGTATAGATGGCATGGCCTTTAAGGCGCTGGCCGGAGAAAATGTCGCCGGAAGCGTTCGAAGAAGGGGATCGATCGAAACAACGTTTCCTGGGGTAATTAGCGGGATCGATCGGAAGGAGAGGACACACGGGGTCGAGAACACAGGGGATGTTAGGACATTGGGTTGTCGACCAAAGTGTGTTAATATCGACCCTCACCGGGATGCTAAGGACTACAGGGTGTCAACATGAGGGGACATGCGGGGGGGTGTGTACACTGTAAAGGTGCCACACGAGATGTGTCGGGGGCATGCGAGGTGTGTCGGACAAAACAGGTGTGTTATGTCGACGCTCCCTGGGGCCAAGGACACACGAGGGTGTCACGAGGGGAAATGCAGGAGGTAATGCTGCAGTGGTGACGAGGATTGATCACGGAGCACCACAGGATGTCATGCATGCGATGGGTGTCAAATAAAAGATATTATGGTCGACGCTCACCTGGGGATGCCAAAAACCACGGGGGTTGCACAGAGGGGGGGACATGCGAGTGGGTGTACACTGTCAGGTTCCGCGGGAAGATGTCGCGCATGAAAAGGGTAGTCAACAAAGTATGTATGTCGGACGCTCACCTTGGATACCCAGGACAGACCGAGGTGTCACAAACGGGGACATGTGGTGGTGTACCACTTGTCAAGGTACCGCGGGATGTGAGAATGCACAGGTGTCGACAAAGGTGCGTTAGTCGACGACTCACTGGGAGGACCAAGAAACACGGGGGTGTGTCACAAAAGGGACATGCGGAGGTGGTGTACACTGTGTAAGGTACCCGGCGGGAATGGCGGCTATGTATGTCGAGACCTGGATGGGGGACCCAGGCCACACGAAGGGTGGTCACCAAAGGGGACGCATTGTGGTGTAACACTGTCAAGGTACAGGCGGGATGTCGAGCATGCGACGGTGATCGACCAGTGCGTTATGTCGACGCTCACCTGGGATGCCCAGGAAAACGGGGTGTCACAAAAAAGGACATGGGGTGGTTTGTAGTTAAGGTACACGCGGGATTTCGGGCATGAGGTGTCGACAAAGTGATGTCGGACGCTCACCTGGGATTGGCCAGAAAACACGGTGTTGTGTCACAAAAGGGACATGCGGGGTGGATGTACACTGTCAAGGTACACGCGGGATGTCGGGCATGCGAGGAGGTGTCGACAAGTGCGTTATGTCGACGCTCACCTGGGATGCCCAGGACACACGGGGTGTCACAGAAGGGACATGACGGGGTGGCGTACACTGTCAAGGTACACGCGGGATGTCGGGCATGCGAGGTGTCGACAAAGTGCGTTATGTCGACGCTCACCTGGGATGCTCAGGACACACGGGGTGTCACAAAGGGGACATGCGGGTGGTGTACACTGTCAAGGTACACGCGGGATGTCGGGCATGCGAGGTGTCGACAAAGTGCGTTATGTCAACGCTCACCTGGGATGCCCAAGACACACGGGGGTGTCACAAAGGGGACATGCGGGTGGTGTACACTGTCAAGGTACACGCGGGATGTCGGGCATGCGAGGTGTCGACAAAGTGTGTTATGCCGACGCTCACCTGGACTGCCCAAGACACACGGGGGTGTCACAAAAGGGACATGCTGGTGGTGTACACGTCAAGGTACACGCGGGATGTCGGGCATGCGAAGGTGTCGACAAAGTGTGTTATGCCGACGCTCACCTGGAATGCCCAAGACACACGGGGGTGTCATAAAAGGGACATGCGGGTGGTGTACACTGTCAAGGTACACGCGGGATGTCGGGCATGCGAGGTGTCGACAAAGTGCGTTATGTCGACGCTCACCTGGGATGCCCAGGACAGACGGGGGTGTCACAAAGGGGACATGCGGGTGGTGTACACTGTCAAGGTACATACGGGATGTCGGGCATGCGAGGTGTCGACAAAGTGCGTTATGTCGACGCTCACCTAGGATGCCCAGGACACATGGGGGTGTCACAAAGAGGATATACGGGTGGTGTACACTGTCAAGGTACACACGGGATGTCCAGTGGTGTACACTATAAAGGTACCCACAGAATGTTCAAAGATTTGAGGTATGGCCTGGAGGCACTAGCCGGATTGATGTTTGATATGACTGAAAGGCACTGGGATTTTTCATCAAGATGATTGATGCTAAGGTGCGCGACTTGATTAAGTGCATGCAATGTGTTGTGCGACTTGAATGTATTGGATAAGGCTTTCACCTTGTATGCAGCTAATATGTAGCTATGATGTATTGAGTGCAACTTGATTTTGTGCAGTTAGAGTGCAATGTGAAACTTGGATGCTGTTAGTTTGAGTGCAATGAAAGGCTTGATCGAGTGTGTGCAACTAGTGTGCAGTTAGATTTGAGTAGCTAGAGTGCATTATGTGCGACTCGATTGAGTGCGTGCAACTAGTGTGCACTGGATTTGAGTAACTGGAGTGCATTATCTGCGACTCAAGCAAGTGTGTGCAACTGGTGTGCGACTGGATTTGAGTAGCTGGAGTGCATTATGTGCGACTCGATTGAGTATGTGCAACTAGTGTGCAGCTGGATTTGATTAGCTAGAGTGCATTATGTGCGACTCGATTGAGTGTGTGCAACTAGTTTACAGCTATATTGTGTTCGACCTCGATTGAGTGTGTGCAACTAGTTTGCAGCTGGATTTGAGTGACACGGCTTGACTTATACATGAGAGGTTAGACTAGTCCTGGTTTCCCTAGTGTGGCATGCAGGTTGAAGGAGGGTTGGGTATATGACGCGCTCTTGGAGACCAGTCCTTTGCTATTTGAAGATTCTGAAGGCATTCAATTTTGCTCTCGCTTCTTGTTGAAACCGTGATGCATCTCGGGCGATTGCTGAGTTCTGTTTGACCTAGCCAAGCTGGTGGAAAGACACTTAGAATGTGATTGACTTGGTGAGTATTAGGACTCTGGCGGTGATTGAGAGACGTCACAGGATTTGACAGACTTGGAAGACTTCGAGGATGGCTGATCCGACGAGTATGAGAACTCTGATGGTGACCAGTAGGAGACTCATAATTTGAAGTTGAATGCTTCATTTGCTAATGTGATTTAACAAGGAGCTCACTTTCACAAGGTGAATGGATTTTGTCCTTAGGGATAGAGTACGATGCTAAGCAGATTTGTCCTGTTATGCCATTGATGAAGTCATGATTTGCATCTTGCGGAGTCGGGCTTTGCTGAGGACTTGGGGTAGCTTTGCCAATGAAAGTTGCTCTGCCTCGCTGCTGATTGAGTATTCCGGCTGGGGAGACGCTTGCTGAAAAGAAACTGGATGCTTTCAGATTCTTGCATGGGAGAATGTTTATAGAGAGCAATTAGAGGCTTCTGCTAGGGATCCGCTGGGGAATGTGCCCCTGTTGTAGACCACTACTGATGATCTGCTTTTTGCTGGGGAATTAAGCTTTGCTAGAGGCTACTGTTGGGGGATCTGTTTTTTCGGGCCATCTGCTAGTGACCTATGGGGGATTGTCGGGAATTCGGCGAGCCTGATTATTGCTGGATTCTTTTGCTAAACTGCTCTTCAGCTTTTCTCCTTTTTTTTACCCTTGGAATGACCAAGTCAATGGGGTTCGCATAGTTTTTACACAATGAGGCCGTTGCCGGTTTTCCTCATGCCTGCGAAGCTGATAAGTTTTCTTCCCTTTTTTGCCCCTAGTCTCGAGACCAGGTCTGGGGTTCGCGTAATGTTTGCGCACCAATGCTATTTCTGGTTTTCATTGGGCCAGCGATGGATTTGAATGGAGTTTTGTTCCCATTCCTTGGATGTCGGTGTCTCGCTTTCAGATACTTGCGTGATAAGCTGCTTGCACTTTCAGTCTCTAGGGGATCTAGGAAGACTTGTGATAGGATGAAATGTAGGCTGGGGGACTGAAGTTTGGGACACCCTAGGATTTCTCCTTTGCAGTTACTCTTTTTTGGGGATCTCTTTCGTTGTACTTGTTGTACTCTCCTGAGGATTTGTATTTTTGAATTTCCAGCGGAGTTTGTTTTTTTTTTGGAATTTAAAAGAGGTTGTCTCTGCTGGGGAGAGTTTCGAGAGAGGTTATCTCTGCTTTGGGATTTTTTTTTTCTTTCGCGAAAGATTTTCCTTGAAAGGTTTCTGCTGGGGACAGAGTCCGGAGAGGTTGTCTTTATGGGGAGTTTCTGACTCTTAAAATGTTTCAACTTCTTTTTTGGGTTTTCCTTTAATGGAATTTTTTTTTTTTTTTTTTTTTTTACCCTTGACTGGAGAAGTTGAGAGGATTTTTTTGCTCTATCTCTGCAGGGAGACATTCCAAAGAGGCTTTGGTTCCACTGGGGATGGTTTGACTCTGCGTAGTGGAGATTGGGGTGGTATGATCCCTTTTTATGACCGCACCTGATTTGTCAGGCTGCCTACGTACCCTTTATAGGATCAGGTCATGACGTAGTTCAAGCAAATACCACAGATTGGCGAGGGAGGGTGTCCCTGAAGAGGTTTTATGAAAGAAAGGCTGTTAGGCTCAAAGGGGCTAACTAGCGGATTTCATTGATCTGTAAAAAGGGTTTACATTGAAGGGGACGAAGGGGTGCCAAAGATGGCTTCCTGTCCTTTCCCAAAGCGGCTAAAAGTGCAAGCGTTATTAGGCAAGACCTTAAGCGCTGTTCTTTGATTTTGCCCATTTGATTGGTTTGGGATCCGGTAGTCATTCTGATATTGTCCCTTGCTTTGTCGGGTGAGGTATTTTCCCCTAGTAAATCTGTGCAACTTTTCCCGCAGTTGTTAGTTACTTGTTCGAGTGTCAGCTCTTGTTCAAGTTGCCCCTTGCTCCAAGTATTGTCCTGGGGGAGCTTACGTCGGATGACCGGAGATGGGCTTGCCCCTTGCTTTTGATTGCCCCCCTGCCCCTGGTGTGGCGAGGTCTTGACCTTCACATTCAGAAATGCTACCCAGTTCTGTACAGGACAAGGTTCCTGGATGAGAATTCTGCTTTTCATCGTATTCTACCCCTGGGGATTATGGGTTTGATTATCTGTTTAAGTGATCTCTTGTTAAGGCAGATAAGCTTAGGAAGTATTCAGCTATGCTACGCAAGTATGAAGATGAAACTCTTAAAAAAGTGATTTCATTGAATTGAAAGAGTTTGACTGGACTCATACAGGGCCACTGCGGCCGACTCTTACGTGAAATAAATCCTAACTAAGACAGACTTAGACTGGGCTTGGCTCTGATCAACCGAACTCAGCATTTTGTTTTCAAGTCTCCTTCTTCAAACGAGTTGGTGAAGACACTGCTCTAGGTGGCATGAAGGCGGCTTGATGATGGGTTGATGAGGGGATAGGGTTTTCAGGAACTCCAGCTACCAGGCACATAATCAAGTTTGCCCTCGTTGATTAGGTCTTCAACTGCATGCTTCAAAGCGATGCAGTGATCAGTAGAGTGCCCAGGGCCTTGATGAAAAGCACAGTGTTCATGCTCCTTGTAGTTGTGGTTCCGTTTGGCTAAGGGTTGCAATGGGGTAGGACCACGGAGTGTGATCAATTTCCTATCAATGAGAACTGGTAGGAATTGGCTGAGAGGAGAAGGGGTGAAATGCTTGGGTGGTGCCCGCTCTTTCTTAGGCTTGGGGAGCGGGTTAGAGGAAGGTTTCTGTGGTTGTGCCACTGGGTTGGATGCGTTTGTCTGAGAGGTAGGGGGACGGATCTGGGTTTGCCCTTGTGCCACCTGGAGCTTGTTGAGAGCAGTAGCCATATCTTGGATGAGAGACTTGATTTCCTTGATGTCTTGCTCTTGACGGAGGAGAGTTGTCAAGATGATTTCTTGGCTGCTCGATGCTTCTCCGCGTTCCATCGCTTGAGTCCTTAAGTTACCGCCTCAGTAAGGTGAGATCTGGAAAGATAGAGCGAGTCAATACCGGGGGTAAGGTATGTGAATCTAAAATGCATGAGCATGCACGGGTAAAAACCCAATGAATGAGGTGAGACTCAAAAAGAGAAAAGACTCGACCCTAAGCAGCACTCCTGATGGGATAGAGTGAAGGATAGACATGGTCTATTGATTCTTGTAGTTGAGTCACTTCTAGGAGTGCTGTCGACTACATGATGTATGGGCTGTACTCTAAAGATGCATGAGTGATGCCTAGGCTAGGATAGACTGGGTTCTACATTTTCTAGATGGGTGCAAGTGTTGTGTCCTAGTAATGCAGATGCAGTGACAGTGCATGTGTAAATGCCTAGTGTAGTATAGCATACCGGTGATGCAAGTGCAAGTGTAAGGTGCAGTGTACATATAGTGTATGTGCAGTGATCCTAGCTAGTGCAAATGTTGTGCATGGACAATGATGAGGGTGCATGGATGATGCAATAATGTCAGAGGGACCCAGTGCAGGTGTTTGTGCCTAATGTCATGGTACAATTGTGAATAGAGTGACTTATCGGTTATGCACGTTTATGATGTGAGGAAGAAGATGCAAGAAAAGACTTTGTGCGGGAAAAGAGTACAGGACTGTGACTCAAAAAGAGAAAAAGACTCGATCCTAGGCAGGTCCATCAGGGATCGCGAAGTCAAGCGGTCGGGGCACACCGTCTAGGTCCATGATTTTCTGTTGGAGGGATGTGACCTCAACCTCCAAATTCTCAATGGCTTCAACAGCATTGAACGACCGGGATCCGAACTGTTGGATCCGAGGAGTCATCTCAGCCTTTGCACTGTCAAGGTGCTCTTGATAAAAGTGTAGCTGAGCCCTAATGACGGTTTTTTTTCTGGTGTCGCCTTTCCGCTTCTTCTGACAAGACCGGACTGTCTGCTCGAGATGCTCGATCTATGGCCTGAAGTTTTGCTGTCCCGCTCTACATCCTGAATGTTTGTTGAGCCTTCCGTAGCTGCTTCTCTTTCAAATGGATTTGGAGTTGTCTCTCTAAGAAAATGTCTCCTTAGGGAACTACCTTTCCAGCTAAGGGTATGGTTCCATGTGATGAAGCCGAGACTGGTGGGGGTAGTTCCCTGGGCATGGGCATGCCGGATGGAATGTCAGGTTCTTCCACCCAAAGTCAGTATACTGCATTTGTAGGTAGTCCTGATGTAACTACAAAGTCTAGCCACTGATCTCGCCTGAAGCTTTTGCCAATCTGACTGGAATCGGCATGTGAGGCTGTCGGAGTGTACAGTGAAAGTGATCCAATCATTTCCCTGCCGGTCTATCACTGGGATATGCTGAGGGAATCCGAACTATCGAAAGACTCGGAATAGATTGTAGATTGCGGAGCTTGTAAGTCCGGCAAGGATCATGCATCGCTTTCCGGTGATGACAACACACTGCCATATGATCTCCTCCTCTGACAGGGTTTTGGAGAAGCTGGTAGAGCTTTTTGATGTCTCTAGTTGCTATCGAGCCCTGATTCTGAGAAATCTCTCGATGTAGACTGTAGACTTCACAGAGGTTGATTGGTGCAGCTATGGTCGTAGGCAGGTGTCTTGCTAGCCACAGGTGAAGGAGATATGCACTGGCATGGAAGATGCCCCCTTCTGTGGTCTGCTGCCTGATTGAGAGCCCTGAGAAGCTCTGTAAAGATGACAGGTACTGTGCAGGAGTTGTGCATGTCCTTGAGGATCCCTACCTTAACTGGTTCGACAAGGGTACGACCTCTCGGGAATACCAGCTGAGGTATGGTTATCAGTGCAAGGGCATTGAGGCCGGGAAGTTCCGCTATAGTAGAGTCAGGGTTTCCCTTGCACTTGTACTGCTTTCAAGATACTCTACTGGTATCCGACCAAAAAGAGCTGTTAGGACCGGGCTACAAGCAGGCAGGCTTGATATGCAAAAACCTAGACAGGTCTGCCTAGTATGTTGTCTTGTAGCGCGGTACTATGGCTACGTCGTCCATGTTTAACCCTAAGATGCGCTGAATCTCTTCCAGTGTTGGACACAGTTTGTTCTTACCAAAACGGAACACCATGTAAGATGAGTTCCAACACTGGAAATCTGCGTTCATGAGTCGCGGATCTGGTTTAACCATGGATAGGTTTAGGATAGTCCCGATTTTGTAGTATTGAGCTCAAGCGATACCCTGACTCGGGGTGAAGACCTCAATTGCTTTCTGGAGGTTGTGATCACATGCCCCCTGAGAAGTCAAATGCACAGGCCGAGCCGGTTGACCAATTGACTGGGTTATCCCTGAAGGACCTGCCATCTAGACTCGATGTGAGTGCACTGTGTATGCAGATGAAATATGCAAAAATGATGTAATATTTTCTGGGTGTGACAAGGCACATGTGATCCGATAGGACAGACGGACAGAGTTCCGGCATGCTTTACCCGGGTTGTTGGGAACCGGGGGCCTATCAGGTCAAGGTCGAGGATAGGTCTGGTGAAGACCTAATTGACTGGGATTTGAACCCCACATGTTATGTCAGGAAGTAGGCTAAGATGTGTTTTATTACAAGCACAAGGTTGGCTCATTACATGCCCCTGATGGGTGGTTATCCGGGTAGAGTGTGCCCGGGTAGTCAACCATGACCGGGGACAGGTATAGGGTGCAAGCAAGTTAGGGTTTATAGTATCCCTCCAGGTGGGCTGCTTGTAAACTATACCCTAACCTAGGCTATATGTATGCATGTTGGGGTATGCAAGAGTGTGTTCCTAAGGATGGGGGGATCACTTAACACCGTATATGCGACTCCCTGAAAGGGACGATTGGTGTAAGCGGGAGCGTTCAGAACCGTTTCCTGAGGATAGTCACCCAACAGGCTAGTTCCGCGGACCTCCAAGACTGTTAAGCCCCTGTCACTGAGGATAGTCATCCAGCAGCCGTGAGCGTAATAAGCCTGTCTACTAGGTATTGGGTTGATTACACTACAATGGTATGAATGATATGCACAGTACACAAATCATCAAAGAGATGTAAAATGATTAGTATTATGTTAAATACTTAAGCATTTGATTAATTTGAGGTTTAGTTTGGCTTAAACCTAGGTTCCGGGTTGAACCTTAAAATCCCCAGCAGAGTCGCCAGAGCTGTGAGCGCGGGTTTCGGGAGAACCCTGGTTTGCATCTCACGGGTTGAGTTAAGAGTCGCCACCTATTCATTCGGAAGGGATAAGTCCCCGGGATTTGGATAAGGTCTTGGTCTGTGATCCGAGGTCAGGGTAAGAGGTTCGGTTAAGTCCGGGGAAGGGGTTAGGCACCCCGGCACTTCCACTTTTCAGTGGTTCCCTACTTGCTAGGATTAAGCCAAACTAATCTCAATTTTAATCAAATGCCTTAAGTATTTAAGATAATGCTAATCTAAGAAGGAGAAAATCCTAGACTAGGGTCGAACCCGGGTTGGGCTGCCTACGTACTCACATAGGGGTGAGATCAGACCGAGCGTAGTTCTGGCACATGAGCCCGTGCCAAGGCTAGGGGTGTGTGTGTGTGTGCACCAAGGGTGACTTAGGGTTCAGCCGGGAGGCTAGGGTGGTTGACCGGGTTGGTCAAGTGCTTGGTATTGGGCCCGGTAGGCCTAAGGTAAGTCCGATAGGTTGAGGTTGGGCTTGGTAGGCCAAGGGTGAAGCCCGGTAGGCTAGTTTGGGCCCGGTAGGCCGAGATTGGGCCCGGTAGGCCAAGTGTGAGCCCGGTAGGCCGAGATTAGGCCCGGTAGGCCAAGGGGTGAGGCCCGGTAGGCCCAATGTGTCTTAACCGAGGGTTAGGGTTGCTAACCGGGGTTAAGAAAGGTGATTAACCCTGGTCAGGGGTGCTAACCATGGTTAAAAAAGTCAAACATCATATTTTTTGGTCTTTTGAATTTTTCTGATTTTTTTGGGATTTTCTCAGATTTTTTCCAGCGGTCAAAGGTGCTTAACCGCGGTTAAGTAAGGGAGGTCACCATGGTTAAGGGTCTTAACCATGGTTAAATGGTCAAAAGAGACCATTTTTGGGTTTCTCCTAATATTTTAGATTTTTTGAGCATTTTTCCAGATTTTTTCCGGGTCAGGATTTTTTACCCGTGGTTAAGGATCAAAAATGGGGTCGACTCTGATTAAGTGTCTTAACCACAGTAAAAAATGCAATTGAAGACATTTCTGGATTCCATGTAATATTTATGATTTTTTGATGCTTTTTCCAGAATTTTTGCTAGGTCATGGGCCGCTTAACCATGGTTAAATGTTAACCACGGGGTGAGTTTAACCATGGTTAAGGGGCCAACTGAAGCAAAAGTGGATCCAAGGTTCATGGCAGGGCCTAGACTGGCCTCCTACCCGGTCTGGGCCCCCACAAATATCCGAAATTGCAAAAAAACCCAAAATTCGCATCAAATTTTTAACCATAGTTAACATGAATTTAACTATGGTTAACGGGGGAACTGCGGGAATCCGATACCACCAGTGGGTAGCCTGATATGTGGGGAACAATTTGGGCCCTTGTGGGACCCAAGGGGATGCCGTATGTGGGCCCCACAGTGGCCCAAAGTTGCCCCGACAAACACCACATAAAATGACGATTTCCACCAAAACAGATTTTTTTCCAAATTTTGCGGCACTGTTGCCGTTGATTGGCTCAACCCCTGGGGGATCCGAGACCATGTTAGCGAAGCCTACTATGAGGGAAACAATTTGGACCCTTGTGGAGCCCAAGGGGATGCCGTATGTGGGCCCCACAGTGGCCCAAAGTTGCCTCTTCGCACAGATTTTCACACTGTCGACCCCACTTTGGGGTCGATTTAACTATGGTTAGAGTGCGAGTTAGGGGCTGAAATTGTACAAGGAGATAGCCTGGAGTGTGGTGAGTCTAACCATGGCCTCGGTTTTCACCAAGGCCGGGTCTAACCATGGTCAAACCGGGGTTAAAGGCAGTGTCCTGAAAACGATTTTTTTTGAAATGTTTTGGAAAAATGCTGATTAGGTTGAGCAATGGGAGTGTAGGGGGATCACTCATTGATTGAGGACCCCCCCAGATCTCCGAGAGTGGTCGTGCATGGTGTTGAGGGCTATGCCCGTGGCCACGCCTCAAGGTCGGCCTATATATATATTTTTTTTTTAACTACTAAAAAAAGAAAATGAAAAACAAAACGGGGACCCCTGGAATGGGACCAGGGGTCCCTTACAACGTTAAATCAATAGGCTAAAGCAAGGGGAAGGGGGTGTATACCCTCACGGATTGGCTGCACGGTGGCGAGCTTCCTGGAGCGTGGCGGCTGCAGACGGTGGTGATGAGGCTGGGAGAGCCTAGTGGACGAAGGCTACAAACCTCGGAGGTCCACGGGTAGGCTGAGCTGAGGTGGAGAGAGTCCAGGTGGAGTGGGGACGGCTGGCCAAAGTGGGAGTGGCCACTGTAATTTTTTTTAAAATCTCCTCTTGACACAGTGTCTATGGGTGGAGGTAGGGGTGAGGTGGTTTGAGTATTTGTAAGGTATTTGGAGGGGTTAAGGGTCTAAATGGATGGAGGATGTGGGCTGGAACAGAGGTAGAAGATAGCTGAATTTTTTTTTTTTTTTATGTGCACAGTGGCTACGGTGGTGGACGGTGGGGGCTTAGTTGGTTGGAAGGTTGATCTCAGGGTGTGGGTGAAGTGTTGGGATTGTTAAGATTCTTCCTTAGGTGAAAATGGGGGTATAAGGGTGAAGTTAGCAGGTTTTTTTTCAAAAAAATCTCCTCCCCAACAGTGTCTTCGGTGGAACTTTTATAGAAGAAGAAAGGGAGTGAGATGGAAGGATAAGGATAGGGGGATGAGGATAAGATCAAGACGTGGGGGACACGGCAGGATACGGGGCAGGGTGGCAGGAGGCAGGTGGACTGTTCGGTCGTCCCTTTGACAGGGACGATGAACAGTACCCAATCTAAATTTTTTTTTTTTGTTTGCTTTGGGTTCGGTCATTTGGGTTTGGTTATGTGGGTTGGGCCCAACCCGCATATGGGCCCTGCCACATGGGGTTGGTGCCCAACCACACCCCTCCAAAATTTTTTTTTTATTTTTTTATTTTTTTTTGCTTTTTTTTGGTAAAAACAAAACTTTTTTTTTTTTTTTTTTTTGTTCCGGTTCTTGTGGGTTCGGTTATGTGAGTTGGGCCCAACCCACATATGGGCCCTGCCACATGGGGTTGGTGCCCAATCACACCCCAAATTTTTTTATTTATTTTTCTTTTTTTGAATTTCAAACTTTTGTTTTATTTCCTTTTTGGGCTAAACCCTCACACATGTGGGGAAAGCAAAAAGTACTTTAATCTAAAACAAAAATTTGAATTTTAAAAAGGGGTAGTGTGGGTCCTACCTTAGATTTGGCTTAATGGGCCCATGCTTGGGCCCACAAACAAGGTTTTATCCATTTGGGACTTGAAAAGGGGCCTTGAGCCCATGGGACTTTGCCTAGGGCTTGGGCTAGGGCTAGGCTTGGGCTAGACCTAGGTTTAGGTGAGCAGGGTGTAAAAATTGGGTGCTTACACATACAATGACCAACTTTGATTCTTTTGGGCATGAATTCCATGTCACATCACTAAATCCTTCAAGCATGGCGGGTGACCTTCCATAGTGCAGAGCATAGAACAATGTACCCTTCAGGTACCTCAGAATTCTGATAAATCCTACCAAATGCAATCAACCAAGGTTACTGGTGTATCTGTATAACATCCCCATTGCTTGGGCTATATCCGGCCTAGTGCAATGCATTGCATACATTAGACTGTCCGATTATCTGCAAGTATTCCAGTTGAGAAACACCACTACCTTCATTCTTTATTAGTTTAATATTTGAATCAACTGGTGTACGAGCCGGAGTACAATCAAACTGATTGAACCTCCTGAGAATCTTCTCAATGTAGCTTGACTGAGAAAGTGCAATTCTTTCGCTACTCCTAATAATGTTGATTCCAAGTATAACGTCTGCTTCGCCCATATCTTTCATATCAAAGTTATACGACATGAATTCTTTTGTGTTAGCAACACTTAGATCATCAGTTCTGAATATGAGCATGTCGTTAACATACAAGCAAATTATCACCCCAGAGTTGTCTCTGAATTTGCTATATACACAGATATCACCACTGTTGACTTGATACCCATCAGCTAGAAGGACACTTCTGAATTTATCATGCCATTGTTTTGGAGCTTGCTTTAATCCATACAATGACTTCAAAAGTTTGCAGACTTTCTTCTCGTTCTTTGGCAGAACATATCCTTCAAGCTGATCCATGTATATTTCTTCTTCAATATCACAATTTAGGAATGCAGTTTTGACGTCCATTTGATGAATGATCAGATCTTTGATTGAGGCCAACGCAATCAACATCCTAATTGTGGTCAATCTAGCCACAGGGGCATAGGTGTCAAAATAGTCAAAACCCATTCGTTGTCCGAAGCCCTTCGCAACCAGTCTAGCCTTGAATTTTTCTATGGATCCGTCTTGTTTCAATTTCTTCTTGAAGATCCACTTGCACCCCACTATCTTGTTTCCTGAAGGTAGGTCTACCAGGATCCAAGTGTTGTCGAAGTTGATGGAGTGCATCTCATCATCTATTGCTTCTTTCCAAAGATCTGCGTCTTTAGACATCATTGCTTCAGTGTAGCTTGTTGGGTCCTTCTCAATCAAACAAATATACTTAGGGCCAAAATCTTTTGGAATTCTTGGTCAAGTACTTCATCTTGGTTCAGAAGGAACTGGGTCTTCAGGTTCTTTCTGCTTGAAACTGGATTCCGGTTAGTCCCCCACTACTTCTTGACTTCTCTTGTATGAGAGCACATTTTCAAAGAATTCAGCACCAATAGCTTCCATAACTGAATGTGGTGCTGAAGTTTCCAGATTTAGAAACCTGTACACTTTTGCTTAACATTGAGTAGCCAATGAAGACGCAGTCAGTACCTCTTGTTCTTACCTTGGGGTTATTCAAGTTAGGCAATCTTACTTGGGCTAAACAACCCCAAACCCTAAGATACTGCAGATTGAGTTTTCTTTCTTTCCACAATTCATATGGAATTGATTTTACTTTCTGTTGAGGAACTCTGTTGAGAATGTGACAGGTTGATAGAATTGCTTTAGCTTTACCCCAAAGATTTGGTAGAGCACCGGAGTTGGTTAACATGGTATTAACCATTTCTGTTAGAGATTTATTCTTCCTTTCTGCAATGCCATTTTGCTGTGGTGTGTATAGTGTAATTTTTTCGTGACGGATCCCGTTATCTTCACAAAACTTATTAAACTCTGAATCAAGATATTCTTTTCCTTTGTCAGTTCTAAGTATCTTGATTCTGACTTCCTGAAAATTCTCAACTTCTGACTTGAATACTTTGAATTTCTCAAATGCTTCGTCTTTAGTTTGGATAAGGAAAACATGCGTGTAACGAGAGGCATGGTCGATGAAGGTGATAAAATATCTTTTCCCTCCTCTTGACTATACACCAGTCATTTCACATATGTCACTGTGAATAAGCTCGAGTAGCTTCGCTTCTCTCTTTACACCCTTGAATGGAGGTTTCACAATTTTACACTTATTGCAGGCAATACATTTTGCATGCTTATCACTGAATGCGTTAGCAATCAGTCCTTGATTGGTCATAGATTTTATTTTCTTAAAATTAATATGACCTAGTCTACCATGCCATAAATCAAAGGACTTGGTGATATAAGCAGAAATAACTGGAGTTTCATTCATAGTGTTGAACTTGAACATTCATGCTATAAGATATACCGTTCCAATAAATATTCCATTTTTGGTTACAACGACCTGGTCGGACTCAAAAACCAGCTTGTATCCGAGCTTTCAGATCAATGCTGCTGAGACAAGGTTCTTTTAGATATCAGGTACATGTAGGACGTCCTTCAGCTCAATAGCGTTCCCAGAGGTTAACTTCAGTTTCACCACTCCCTTTCCTGCGACCTTTGAAGATGAAGAGGTACCCATAAACATGTTCATTCCTTCCCCCACTAGTTCATAGGAATCGAACATGTTCTTGTCACTGCAGACGTGACGGGTGGCTCCAGTGTCAATCCACCACTCAACCTTATCGCCAATCATGTTGGCTTCAATCACGACTGCAACCATGTTGACATTATTTTTCTTCTCAAATTTTCTCTTCTTCTAAAAATTTCCACTCTTGTTAACCTTGCAGTTTTTGACATAGTGCCTCATCTTACCGCAAGAGTAACATTCCACATTTTTCTTGAAGTTACTGTTGTTGTTGTTACTACTGTTGTTGTTGTTGTTGTTTTTCTGCTGCAGACCCTTCTTCTGTCGAAACTTCCCTGTCCTCTTGAATTCTTTCTTCCTTAGTTGAAACTTGTTTGATTGATTTGAATCAACCATATGGGCCTTAGCAGTCGGCTTCTCCTTGTTGTCACGCTTCCTGCTTTCTTTTTCTACCCTGACATGGTGCAATAGGGTTTCAAGATTCTTGTATTCTTTCTTGTGCATCAGCTTCGAGCGATACTCCTTCCAGGTTGAAGGAAGCTTAACAATGATAGCATTGACATGGAAGGTTTCATCCAGAACCATTCCAGTCGAGGTAATCGCATCTGCTATCTTCTGTAGCTCTTGAATTTGTTTCATGATGGTCTTGTCATCAACCATCTTAAATTCCAAGTAGTTTGCAACATGGAATTTCTTTGTTCCAGACTCCTCTGCTAAGTAGACTAGCCTCAATACTTCCCACAAGTCTCTGATTTGCTTGGTCTTCTTTGAGTATTGTTCATACAACTGGTCTGACAGTGAGTTGAGGATGTGATTCCGGGCTGTATCATCATCATCAATCCACCTTTGTACTTGATAGTTTGCATAATCTACATCCAATTCAGATACTTCGGAACCTTCTGGAATTTTCAGACACTCCTCCTTCCAGACATAATCAAATTTTGATTGCTTCAAGAAAAACTTCATCCTCTGCTCCAGCGGTAGAAGTTCTTTCCATCAAATCGAGGCATCGGCTCCGTCTGGTTCAGTCCATGCATTTGCAAAGCAGCCATGGAGATAGAATATATCTTCAAATTATTGGTGTAATTGGGCTAAATTCCTGCACACATAGCCACTTTGCAAATATAGACAGATGATAATTAAGCAATTTATTATTTATTAATTAAGGTAGAGAATCGCTTCACTGAGAGGCGCTACAATTGAGTCTTTCTTGAAGATAGTTGAAGCCTTCCATGTGCAAGGGATGTGGCAGCTCTATCTCAGGGATATAACTTAGCTCGGATTCTCTCCGGTCTTCCCAACGAGTTTGCACTACTCGGTAGAAGACGGGGTACTAAACTTCCTTTAGGATGCCCTTTAAAATTAAATATATACTTATATATATATATCAATTTAATTTGGGTTTGCCAATTATCCAATTGTCCTAAAGTCCCATCGGATTTATAGTAAGAGATTATCTAATTAATTAGACAATTTCCAAAAATTATCATTTTACCCCGTAGGGTTTAAGGGTCCGTTTGGTTATAGGGTTAAGTTTACTCTGGTTTGGTCTAATCCTAGTTTAACCTATTCCAGTTTAGCTCTGCACCTATTCTGTTTGGTTACTGATTCTGATTCTGTCCAGAATCAATTCTGCACAGAATCTGATTCTCGTTTGACCAGAATCAATTCTGCCCTAGGTCTTGTTTGCTTATAGGTTTTAAGTTAATTCATTCATTTATTTTGCGCCCTATACGGAAGAACCGGAACCGCCTCGGTGGGATTCTCTTGATTCGGCTCGGCCTCAGGAGAAGAAGCTCCCTCATCCGATGGGTTCGGGTTCTCAAAGGGATTTGAGGAAGAGGATCATCCTTCCCGAGCTCGTGAGGATATTTCCACCTCAAATAACTCTTTTCAACTTAATCCTAATCTGTTTGGTCACAAGATTATGGTTAATCTGATTTTATCATGTTTTAAATTCTATTTGGGTACAAGTTTAGGCTTGTGCAGATTAACCCATTTCATAAAATACCCCTGATTGGGTCCATCATGTGGATATTGTAGAATCACCCGAAATTGGATGGTCACCAAGATGGTTCTATCCATGTAGGACAAATCCACTATTCTATTCAATCTGGAATCTTAGATCGGGCAACCGAACAGTATGGACGGTTGAGAAGCCCGAAGGCATTCTGCAACCTCATCAGGAGCTGGACAACACTCTATTTCCTGGTATTCATGGATCTGGATTGATCCGGATAGCCTGCTGGGTCTGGTTCTGGGCCTCTAGATTATGGGTCAAGGCCACCATCTTCTCCATTGAGCTCAAGGTCTACATTAATGGAGATCTCCAAGTTATGGTCCTCCTAAGAGGTCCTTGGTACGGAGTCATCCTGATGGACCATGGTTGACTTGAAGTAGACTGGACCAGGGTGCACCTACTCTGGTCTGGTGGCTCACTGGTCTCCTTCTTGGCTCATTGTATTGGGTCCACGGATCTGGTCTGGTCTGTGTTCCAACAGAACCCAGAACCTCTCTAAGGCCCTCTATTTATAGAGGATTAAGGTCCCCTTACATGTGCATGGGCTCAGCCACTTGGCTAGGTTCTTTCTGCCCCAGGCAGGCCATGCCAAGGCCACATGGCACACAGGGTCAGGCCTTGGTCAGAGCATCCCATCATGGGCTTGCACCTACTGATCCAGACACTCATTGTCTAGTCTACCTGACAACCCTGATTAGATCAACGGTCTTGATTCGGTCAAAATAAATAGCGACTCAAGCGACGATGCACACTTGTAAAGTGAAAAGTGCGCCTCATAGAGCCCAAAGCCCTATGCCCGCACCCCGTGCCCGTGCGTGTACGCTCGCTGCGAGCGTAACTCGCACACCCAAGATATTGTCGAAAGGAGTTGGTGGGTAATAGTCTACACCACATGCTTAGTTGTTAACAACTAAGCAAACAAGAGGGTAATTAAACCCTTTAGATTTTCTCTACTTTTTCGATATGGGACTAAAGAACTAGGGGAATGTACTAAAAGTATGTTTTCTCTCTTTCAAGAAATCAAACATCCAATTTATACAAAGACTAAATTAATCGGGGGTTTTAGTCTATGATTAAAATCAAAACCCCGGATCCTAATGATCCGGTTTTTTGATTAATTTAAAACAAATTTTAAATCAAAATTAACAATAATTATATATATATTGCTTCAGTCTGTTCTAATGGAAACCCCTAATGGGATTATGTTTGATCAACTTAGTGTGTGAAGCAAGGAGAATCAACTCTGGTTCCTCCTCTAGAGGACACACGTAGGGTTCTATACTTCCTTTCGAACCTTGACCAGAACATTGTAGTAATAGCAAAAGCCCCATCTAGTTCATACTATTTACTACTTCAAGTCAGATGATAAAGGGAATGAGAGAGTTGGGGAGTTCATGTGGTTTGATTCAAACTTCTTCTCCATATCTAGATCCGACAAGCAGGCTTCAATGTCACCGGAAATTCTGGTTTCTACGATGGATAACCAGAGCTTTCTGTCTTCTTTAAAGATGATGAGAAGAAGATAAGGGCATCGTTGTCCTTTTCTTTTTTCCTTTTGGTGTGCATATTAGTAAATATTGAGTTTGGTGTATATCGGCAAATCTTGAGGGGGCGTAGCACCACCCTAAATTTACTCCATATGTTCAGATATTTAAGCATACCGTCTCAAATTCTGAGGCTTGGAAAATACATGTCTGCCCTATGGCTTATCATATGCATTCCAAACATTTTACCTTATTTTCCGTTATATATATATATATATACACTAAGTGGGCGGCATGTGTCATGCACGTGAGAAGAGGGGCAGGGGAGAGAGATTGGGAAGAGGGATCCTAATGAGGACATTTTTGAGAAAAACTTAAGGAATATTTAGGTATAGAAACTTAAGGGACATTTTATATAAAAAAAAATTAGTGAGAGACACTTTGGTTATAGAAATATGACATAGGAACATTTTGAAAACAAAAAATCTTTAAGGTTATTTTGGGTATAACAAAGAAAGGGGGCAAGTGGGGCCTTGGCAAGATGTTCTTTCGGAACATTTTTGCCAAGAGAACGATGAGTCAGGTTACGCCAGTGAGGTCACCATGTGTCCCTTTTAACATTCCTTAAATGTAGTTAAGATTCACCCCCACCCCTAGGGTTTACCCACTTATTCTTGGTTTTTAGAAGAAAAAATTATGAAAAATATTAACTCTAGGAGGTAGTGAATTTTAACCAGGGTTTAAAAAAATTAATATTTTTTTTCTAAAAACCAAGAATAAGTGGGTGAATCCTAGGGGTGAGTGGATCTTAATCACAATTGGAATTGAGGTTTCCATGTGTCTCTTTTGACACCCCATAACTATGGTTAAGATTTCATCTACCCCTAGAGTTCATCCACCAATACTTGGTTTTTAGAAAAAAAATATAATTTTTTTTAAACGTTGGGTAAAATTCACAGAAAAAAAATATAATTTTTTTTAAATGTTGGGTAAAATTCACTAACTCCTTGGGATAAAATTTGTTTTTATATTAATTTTTTTCCTAAAACCAAGGTTAAGTGGGTGAACCCTAGAGAATCTTAACCATGGTTAAGGAGTGTGAAAAAGAACACATGATAACCTCACTGGCATAACCGAACTCTAAGGTCAATTTGGAAAAAATAAGTACGCCTTTTTAAGCGCATTCGCATTATATATAAGATAAAATAAGAAAGAGGAAAGAGATAAGAAGAAACGATAATAGAATGGGTAGTATTAGAATTTAGTAAAAAAATCAATCAATCAACATTTTTATCATGAGTAATAGAAAGGGTAGTATTGCAATTTAACAAAAAAACCCATCAACTTTTTATCAACATTGATAATTCATTAGTTCCAAGCAGGGATCTATTTTTTTTGGTTGGCCTAATTTCTTAACTAACTATGTCCGGGGTTAATCGGTCAACAGTGTTAGTACTCATTCATTAGTGGGTGTCAACAGCCACACCAAAGGACTCGAACACGAGTCTCCACTCCCCAAACAGAGATACACCACCACCGGGACAAACTGGTAGTGTGTTGCAAGCAGGGATCAAGTCCTGACTTTGGGCCCAGTCCATTTCCAAACTTTAATGAAACTTTTACGTGTTAAACCAAAAAAAAAAAAAGATAATTCATTAGTTGCAAGGTCAATTTTAGAATTAGTAGAAAATTTCATCGACATCTTAAACAGGGCATCCTCATTATATTATTAACAAGTGGGTGTCACGTGCGATGCACGTGAGAGCGAGGGGAAGGAGTTAACCACAGTTAATAGAAATTAAAAGGGACATGTGTTAACCCGCAGGTGAGATTGAACTCTCCTTGAGTTCAATTGCGATTGGCTACGATTTTATTCTTTAAATAGATAGATGAGCAAGGGGTAGTTTGGGAATTAAAATAAAATATTATCACAATTTTGTTTTTTATAAGGGTAGTTTAGAAATTTCGGAAAAATCAGGCTACGCTTACCTCCCGCTTATAATAGTAAAAGATAAAGATAAAGAAAAGAAAGATATATATTTTAATTTTCTCAGTGAAGGGCATCGTTTGGCTTGCTCTGCTCCTGCCTAATTATAGAAGTAATGTAGCGACTCAACAGATTAAAACAAAAAACATGTAGGGGCTAGTAAAGTTTGGAAGAGCTTTCCCCAAAATCTTTAACTTTAGTTAAGAATTTTAACTCTTATAGTTAAATTTATTTTTTTCCTAAAAACTAAGCTTAGTTTCTTTAACCCTTATGGGTTAGTGAATCTTATTATAAAATACAGTCAAAAGTGATACATGATGAGTTAGAGAAAAGAGATACATGATGAGTTAGAGAGGCTAGACCTGAATATTTTACTTTGGCCCATGAAAAAATCCTAATCCACGAGGCATGGATAAGGGTGATACTCGAGCCTCGAGCCGAATAGTAGGATGCTTAAGCTCGGCTCACTAAGCTTTAGCATTGTTCAAGCTCGGCTTGAGCTCGGTTTAAGTGAAAATATAAACAAGCCCGATGAAGCTCGGCTCGGTTTGTAGTACAAGCCACAAAGCAAGACCTTGTGAACTTGGCTTGACTCGGCTGATCAAGTAACAAAGTTTAGTGCACGGCTTGCCACTTTGGCTTGGCTCGGCTCACTGGCTCAAAATTTTCAGCAAAGTCAGCTTTTTTGACTTTGCTTGCAATGATGCCCTTTAGTCATTGGCCCATTAGCTTTATAGTGAAACTCTCCCAAACAATTGGCTTTTCTTACCGATGTGGGACTAAAATCAATAGTGGGATGTGGCCTGTGGGAACACTCAGCCAAAACCTTTGCATGTGCTTCTCTCAAACACACCATGAATACGGTATAGGTGTGAACACTCATAAGTGGATAAGTGGGAATACTTCAGTCACCCAAGCCCATGCCCACACCCACACCCACACCCACAACCCACAATCAACCCACACCCACACTCCTACATAATTTTTATATACTTAATTAATAAAATAAATATATAAATATATTTATTTTTAATATTTAAATAAATTATATATATATATTAAAGAATCGAGCTTTTATCGAGCCGAGTAAGGGCGTGTTCAAGCTCGGCTCGTTTACTAAACGAGCTCGAAAATGGTGTTCAAGCTCGGCTCGTTTACTAAATAAACGAACGATATTCAAGCTTTTAACGAGCCGAGCCCGAGTGGTTTACGAACATTTTGTTCAATTACCACCCCTAGCAATGGACATCTCATCCCACGACAAATAGCACAACTCTTAGTCAGTGCTCTAAGACGCACAACTTTTTTATTTTTACATTTTGTAAGAGAGATTGATTGGTTAATAGAAGTTAAAAGTTTAAACATGAACTCAATGGTTTGCATAAGTGGTAGGTTATATGTCCGTGGTTGAAGGTCCACCTTTATACTAACCTAACTCCAACTCCAAAGGAGTGGACCCAGTCGTTCCTGGGTCTTTCACCAAGCGGAAGGTCCTGAATTCCATTTCTCACTCCCCCTTTAGGGCTAGTCTTGTACGGACTTTCCAGACTTTCCTGGTGGGGTGGGTTACGGGCTCTTGTCACACTCTAAGGAATTAGTCCTGACTCGAAGAGTTGGGAAACCCTAAGATACCAAAAAAAAAAAAAAAACATGACAAGAGCTCCAGTTCAAAGCTTCTTCTTCCTTGGGGCGAGGAGCAGGGAAAGGTGTCGCTCCTTTTAAAATTTCCTTTAACCATGATTAAGATTCACTAAATCTTAGGGTTAATGCATCTTCCTTGGTTTTTATTTTAAAAAATCTACAAAGTTAAAACTTATTAACTACAGTTCAAAAAAACATAAGTTAAAAGGCAGGCGAGGAGCATAGGAACGGCCTATTGCTCCTCCAAAATATGTGATTAAAGGGGTATTTGGGGAATTACATATGTAAAGAAGGGCATTGTGGCAGTTTGATTTTCAAACGGGCTGCTGTGCTCTCGATGGTAGGTGGAGTTTTCAATCACTTTCCAAAAGAAATTCTCGATGGTAGGTGAAGTTTTCAATCACTTTCCAAAAGAAAATAAAATATTCACAAACTATTTCGTTCAATTGCTCCTGAGAGCACTTCCCGCGTAAAGTGTCATATGCTGATTCAAAGGATAAAAAGTGTAACTTAGGGACTGTTTAGCATTGTTCCATGAAAACAATTTTTCTTATCTTAGGAACAGAAACCGTCTAAATGCATTTGACAAGTCAGTTTCAGGAAACGATTTGAAGAATCATCCTGTTTTAGGCATAGTTTTAAGGGAACAAAAAAAAATTGTTTTTCATAATCAATTCTGAAAAACATGCTTATAACAAACAAGATAAGCATCAAAATTGACGAAATAGATGACAATAAAAAAATTTTGTATTTTATGATACTTATAAACGTGTTGATCATATAACCAAATTTAATACCTAAAACAAATTTATTTATTTTTCATTTTCTTTTTTTTCATCCAAACGTAATTCTATTATTTCTTTTTTTTCATAATTGATTTTGACTGATAGTTACCAAATGCATTCACAGTACAAAATTTATTATAAGAATCAAAACCTATAAGAATTAATTCTTTTTCAGAATGAGAGAATTGTCAAAATTGATGTCAAATGGCCCCTTAAAAACCTTCTGGAAAGCACGACACGAGCTTTCTTAAGACCTAGCTACCTTCCAGAGGGGATGCCCTACCACCCCTCCATAGGGGTGTTGGCGGAAGGCACCGGAGTACTTTTGAAAAAAAGATGAGTAGTCTTACATAGTTAGTGATAGACGATTAGAATTTGAGAGTATATTTGGGAGTACACATAGAATGACACATGTTAGAGATAAACTATTCCTACATCTCAAAAATTAGAGAGTGTATTTATAAAATGCGATGATAATATTAAATTAGGCATGTAATTTCCTTATTTTATAGCAAATTGTAAGGGATTATCTCTAGTAATCGCGAGATATGCTTGTATAGCAATTTTGTTTTTTGGGTTCCCCATAAGAGCTCTTACAAGGCGGGTCAGGCGGGGACTGCAACCAGTCAGCATGATACAAGATCGACATGATACAAGACCGTTATATGACAGTATACTTTTATATCTACCATGAGCTAAGTCTACTTTCCAGTAGTTTTTATTAATTTTAAATAAGAAGACAAAACGAATGTGGTGGACCTAAAAAAAAAAAGTGTCATATTGTTTTATTTGTTTGTATAAAAATATGGGAGAGTGGGACGACCGAAAAGTGAACCTAGCATTGCTCGATAGGTGGCTTTGCAAGGCCAGGACTCGAAGCCGATAAGCAACTTGGTAGGCCAAGTAGGGCATAGTCGTAATTACACAGCCTAGGCTCGAGAAAGATTCATTGAATCTAATAAAGGCCGTGGATTAAGAAAATACAATGTTTAGAGTTATGCGGTGAATGAAAGAAAGAGACGTGTTTTATGAAGAATTTAGATACGAACCAGAGCTCCGCTCGGAGAAGTTTTAACTGGAGCTCTCCTCTCAGCATAAACAGGTGGCATATTTGTAATTATAAAGAATCAAGGTGGCAATTGGCAACAATTTTCCCCTTGTATTTACAGGGCTGTCACTGTGTTTGCCCTATGGTGGGAGCTCCTTCAAAACGTCTTCAAGCGGAGCTTTCGTCATATATAAAGAACTATTTTTTAGTTGTATTGTCTTTTATTATTATAATTAATGCACGTTCATATAAGTCTTTAATTAATCTTAATGCGCGTTTTTATAAATGTTCAACCAAACAATACGTTTTTTTTTTTTTTTGTACTAACCAAACAATACATTGCAAGCCGACAAAGGTGTTGTGGATTTCCACTTGGAAGTTAGAATATGCTTCCACCTCCTTACTGTAACTGAATCCTTGATAAGCTTCACATTTTTTTATGTTTTCGATTTTTGTGGCTATCATTGAGGGGGACTACTAAGGCCCTAAGGATTTGTTTGGCATTAATTCTTGTAATAATTCTTAAAAAACAAATAACTCAATTATTATTATTTTTTTTTAGAAAGGTTATCATGTAACTACCACACACTCTAAATTCACATACACAGCCAGACCTAATGGAGTTACTAAGGTGCCAGAAGGGTATAAGTCCAAGCATTCACTCCAAAAGGGTCTGTCTTAAGGAGGGTTGATGACCCCTTATACACACCTGCAAAGTCCATTTCCCAACCAATGTGAGATTCAACTTGGGATACACCCCAATATACGTGGTAATTGAGAACCAAATTGGCTTTTTTTGGTGGAAAGGTGATCATGTAATAACTCAAATTTTAAATTCTAAGTTTAACAGAAACAAAATGGTCACGTTTGGATGAAAAAAAATCAGGTTTGTTGCAAACCCGGTGAGGATGGGATGGGAGCTATAGGAGGGGGTGGTGCATGGAGAGGTGGTGGCGGTGACAATGAGGATGAAGGTGGTGGTAGTGGCAGTGAGGATGGTAGATGTAGTGGTGGGCTGAGTTGGTGCAATGGATAAAAGGCTCGTCCACGTCCATAGATGAATCAACAATTCAATGGGTCCTATTCAAAAGTAAGAATTTAACTCGATCAAACGATCATGACCATCCATTTCGTTGACCCTTCGTGGGCCGGTCACCATATTTAACCATCCAAAGGAAAATAATCCCCTCCTTAGGGCGATGAGGGGAAAATCCATCTCGCCCCTTTCTTTTTTGCCATGTGTCCCTTTTAACTCCTTTTAACTATGGTTAAAATTTATTAACTCTCACAGCTAAACATCTAACCTTAATTTTCAAGAAAAAAAATGTAATCACAAGGATTAAAACTTTGTTAACCATAGCTCAAGACAATTAAAGGGGCTTTGTGAGAGTGAGGAGGAATATTAGTCCCGCTCCTCGGGCAAGGAGGGAATTATTGCTTCCATCCAAAATGGTGGTTACTTGGTAAAGTAACATTAGATTGATATCATGATATGTAACATGGATGATCTTTACACCACGGGCTTGTTAGAAGTATATCTCCTCCAAAAGGGGAAGGTTCGAGAATAGAGGTTCGGAGCAGGATGCGATGGTTGTAATATCCACCTTCTTAGCCAAGCTTTAAATGCTAGGTATTAACTAGGGCTCTAAATGGGCAATGTCGGGGTCTGTCTAGGCTCAGCCTCACTCGTAAGGAAGCCCTTTTAGGGCATGAACTAACTAGGCCCAAGCTCTACTGCAGCGATTCTGAAATTCCTAATTTAAATGTTTAGGGTATTTTCATAATTTTCTAATTAGGGGTGTTTTAGCAATATTTCGAGTCGATGTTTGGCCATGAGAAATTAATAACCATGAGTAGATTAATTAAAATTGAGCATAACACATTGAGGTTTAACTTTGGGTTGTAACCAAACACTAGTAGTAAGGGTATTTGGGTAAACACACAAAAATGAGTTTTAGTATAAATAGCTAGAGATAACCTAATCTGTTATTCTTTTGAAAACCTAATCTAAGAGAAGAAAGCTTTGGGAAGAAGGAAGAAGAGGAAGTTAGGGTTTGATAGCTTGAAGCAAGCTTGGAGGAGGTGATTCAAGCCTCAAGATCCGGATTTCTCACCAAGGAAAGATCAAGATTTTGAAGCAAACCCATTTGAGGATTTTTCATCTCCTAGAAACCCTAAAACCTTAGGGTTGAGGCAAGTGAATACCTCCTTTGTTCATCAAATCCTTTGTAGGGTAGTATTTATTGTTGTATTAATATAATAAATGCTCATAAATGATCTAGGTTTAGTTAGAATGGATTGAGAAATTTTAGGGATTCTCCCTTTTCATAAAAACTTAGATTTCTAGGATTGAAACATGTGTATTACATCATAATCCTTAAATCCATGTTCTAAGAGGGTTTTAATATTGATAATGAGTGTATGAATGCTTGAAATTGAAGCATGGAGGAAGAGAATGAAAATTGGAGGATTTGGATGCAAGAAAACTGGGGTTTTCTGTAATTTCGCGATGAGCGATTGATCCCAGGGTTTGGACGATCGATCACCAGAATACAAGAAAAATAGGGAGGTCACTGGGTGATTGATCGCCGGTGCTGTGGCAACTGATCTCCAGTAGAGTGTGTTTTCTTTGGTTTTTTTATTGAATCATTGTTTTGAATTGACATTTAAAAACTATGCATGTTTAGGATCCTCATTGAAACTTAGAATCTATGCATGTTAGATCCCTCCTATCAAAACCATACTTTACCTTATTTCTCTTAAATAAATATTGATGTCTTATCTCTATTTTAATTTATCTTGTCACCATCTCATATTTATACTATTCATCATGATGATTAACTGTCGTGTATTTTTTAGTGAAATTTCCTCAATTCGTAGACCTTAGCCAGTTTAGTTAGATCGGCCTTGCTATGGTAATATAGAACACTATAGAGCTATAGCGGGAAGGATATAACTAGCTTATCTTGGTTAATAACTTGAGTTAGTTTGGCCCCACTATGTGTGGTATATGACACCATAGAAGGGAAGATATAACACATTTATTTCTGCTACACCATTATAATTGTTAGATTCATAGGTGACTTCACCCCGAATGAATGACGTACGATTTCATCAATGACATTGAGGTGTCGCCATGAGCCGCCAACAGAGGTACATGTGTGTGATGCCATCAATGATTTTGAGACATTGCAAGAGTTTGCCAACAGAGGTACATGTGTTTGATCCAGAATCGTACTGTGGGGCATTGTTAGAGGCCGCTGAATGTCGACCAAGTAATTCAAAAGAAGAAAATGAATTGACTTGAGTTGTCATTAATTGCATATTGAGTAAAATGTAATAATGACTTGTGAATGCATGTGCAACATGTGTTATGTGTGTTTATCTTGTTGAGCTTCGTGCTCACCTTTGTTATGTTGGCTTTTTCAGTAAATAATTGAAAGTCTATAGGAGTTCTCGAGTAGCTAAGATTCTGAAGAACGTTTCTTTTTCTCACTTTACACTTTGTTCAAACTTTATAGTTATGCTCATCAAGTTATACATCTGGAATGGTTTTATGTTTATATAATACATTCACTTTTGGGGTTTGTAGGTACACGTTTCGGAGACTTATACAAATATAAGTCATATTGTGTATAAGGGCTTCGGAGCATGACACCTACCCTCAGGGTCAAGGTTGAGTATGGGCTTGAAAATAAGATTAAAAAAAATTATCTTGATATTTATCAAAAAAAAAATCTAAACCTCCACCGCATAATGAGTAACGACAAAGACAATAGAGAAACAAAGAGAATTAAATAATATAAATTTGATACTTAGAGGTCTTGGTTTTTTTTTTTTTTGTAACACAATAAACACAAACACACATGCGCCCAGGCCACAAGGTCATTGCACCTACATACCCTCTCTATAAGAAGTCTCTCAATGGTATATATATATATATATATATATATATATATGAGTCAGTCTAGGAGTTCTTCGTATTTTTATTACCTGGTTTTACACCCCTATCTAAGGCATTGATCAAAAACGATCAATGGCTCTAAATAAGGTTGAGCTGTCATATATATATAAATAAAATATAAAATTATATATAATTCTAATATCTATATTCATTATATTAATATTATATTGAATATATATATATTTTTATGATATGATAAAAAATTAGAATTAGTAAGGTTTATGGAAAGATAAAAGGAACACAAAATTTACAATAGAAAAAAATAAATAAAATATCTAAATAAACCGTGATCCATTTTAACATTTAAATAATAAATGATATATTATTATAGAATATAGAAATAGAATGAATCATCAAAATTAGATTTTAATATGATATTTATTATCTATTTCTTAATATTAAAATATATTTTATACAGCGCCTGCTCAAACCGTATCATGATTGGTTACAAAAGAAAAGTAATTCCAAAATTACCTATTTCATTTAAAAAAATTCTTAAACACATGATCTTCTCTAATCTCTCCGTTCTCATTCTCTCATCCTCATATCTCTTCCCCCTATTTTTACTCTGTACTCTTACTTTGTAAAGAATGCCACTTCAACATACTTTAGTCATTGATATTTTTTAAAGAAGGGCATAGATAGATACGAAGTAAGAGTACAGAGTAAAAATAGGGAGTACCCATAGACTGAATCTCTTTATATGTATGTGTGTGTGTTTATGGGGCATATCAATACCTAACGGTTAGTAGCATTAGTTAATGGTTAGCACTGAGGAGTGGAGCTCTTGCAAGTCGTCACCATAGGAATGGATCCCAAGGACTTCTCTTATAAGAGAGGTCACACCGTAGCATTGGAGCAAGTCGTGAGGTATTCTGTGTAGGGGTGAACTCAAGCCAAGCTAGCTTGACTTGTTCAAGCCAAGCTCAAGTTGGCATTTTAGGCTCGAGCGAATCAAGCCAAGATATTATTTATGCTTGAATGAAAGCTTAAGTAATCAAGCCAAAACTTGAATAAAAGCTTTTATTTTATTTAAGCCAAAGCACAAGCCAGTCCATACTTGATTCAACTCTGCTCGAAGCTCGACTCGTTTAGGTTCGATTCGGCTTGAGCTCGACTCAACTCGAAATATTATATATATATATATATATATATATATATATATATATATATACACACTAACTCAAAGTTTGGGAGACGAGACTCTCGCTCGAAACGCTATAGGATGTTCCTAATAGCTAGGTATCTAGGTTGTTCCAGAAGCTAGTTGTAGCTAGTAGCTCTCTTCTTGGATGGCTGTCTTAATGCAACCGATATCATCAGCTGCACTTATCCAAGGCGCATTTATCCGCTGTTAGGTTGTAGCTCTCTTTCGTGACCTGCAGCTCAAGGGATGCTTGGCTAAGTGATGCACTATATCGGGATTGGATGTTGTCATGGCCGACCCAAGAGAGAGGAAGGGAAGTGGGTCTACAACATCTTTTGGTAATACTATTTATATGTATACAATTTTTTTAAAAATTATCTTTATCATTGATTTTAATCATTTTTAATTTTTAATAAATAAATTCAAGAGATAATAATAATAATAATAATAAACTTTAACAAGCTAAAAGCAAAAACTCTAATCTAACTCTCTACTTTTTCTACCGAATGACTACTCCCAAATCTTATTTTCATATTTGAATGTATTAGTTAATTTTCTGTAATTTTTTGTATTATAATTTACTAATAAACACTTTTATTAAAATCATATAAAATTAAACAAGATAATTCCGTAAATCAAGCTTGAGTTAACCTGATCTTGGCTCGGCTTGAATAAAAGTTTGATTTCGATCAAGCTTGTTCAAGTCGAGCTAAAGCGTAAACACTCAAGTTTTAATCAAGCTCAAATTTGGAAAAGCTCCACTCGAATACACTCCCTAGTTTGTGTAATGATTTACAAGAAGCAAAACAACACAAAATCATTGTAATTACAACAAGAAACCTCAAAATAAAAAATATTTTGGAACTATGGGTTGTACACTCGCATTTAGAATCCATGTAAATGGAGTTAATCCAATACCAGATCATCTCTGAAATTGGTGATTTCATTATTTAGAATAGACAAACATTTTGATACAATTTACTCAGACTTTAGATAGTACAATCCAGACAGTCAGTACCTGGTGATTTCATTATTCAGGTCATACCTACAAATTTAAAGGTCATCTATAATTGCTTGTCATTTCAATTTCATCATTTCTTTTTCAGTAATGGATAGTATATAACCGCAATCTACACCAAACCACACGAAGGATCAAGAATTACATGTTCAGATACCTACAAATGACTCGCTACTAGTTTCTCAATGTAGATCTGGTGAATTGATTCGTGTTTTGGAGCATTACCGCACAGTGAATCATATTAATGGAACAAGGAGATCTGCTAACAATTGGCTGCTAGAGAGAAACCCAAAATCATGGAAAATAACTCAACAGAAGTGTGAGAGCAAGGACTATGAAAACAAACTCAAAACGGAAGTCAGAGATCCATTTCTTACAATCAAATCAACTGGAATCCCTTCCCTTTGCCCACTTTTTAGTCTTCTTTGGAGCGAAAAGAACATAGAAGAGAAGGGCAATTGGATGTTGTATTTTCAAGCTACCCAGTGTATATTATTGGTATTGATATCCTTTAACACCTCTTCTTCTTCTTTTTTTCTTACCTTGAAACTCTTGAAAAATAAGCGGAGGGGAAAATATTACAACTTAATTTACACAATTCAAATTGTTCGAATGCATGTTGCCAGATTTTTGGCATATCATATACAAGCAATTTGGGGAAAAAAAACTACAACAGGTGCAAGATATGAAATACAAACCAACTCTTGCGCTAATGGAGAGGTGTGGCCTCTCCAGATAGGAGGTCTCGGGATCTAATCCCATGGGCAATGAGTTGCAAGAGCTCCAATCCTGTGCTAAACCACTAACGTAGGTAAATGATATCCAAGAAAAAAATACAAAATTAATCATTCAATGCATTAGTAAGTTTATGCGACAAGTCATAACTGTTTTGAATAAGAATCTGAAGTTGAAGTTGAACAAGGGGAGAATGTTAAAAACTAAAAAAATATATGTATCTCTTTACCAATCACTATATGTGTGTGTGTGTGAATCTTTTGCATACATCAATTGAACGAATTATTTATGATTCCTTAAAAAGGGCACAGTAATAAAATATAGAGTACATCAACAACAACAATAAAAAAGCACAAAGAACGAAGTAAACTAGATCTCAATCTGAAGTTGAACAAGGGGAGAATGAAAAAACTAAAAAAATATTTGTATCTCTTTACCAATCACTATATGTGTGTGTGTGAATATTTTGCATACATCAATTGAATGAGTTATTTATGATTCCTTAAAAAGGGCGCAGTAATAAAATATAGATTACATCATCAACAACAATAAAAAAAAAAGCACAGAGAACTAAGTAAACTATATCTCAGTGATAGAGAATAGGGTATGATAATAAAGTGTGATGAGATACACCGCATCTCATCATAAGGTTATTTGAATTTGAATTAAAGATATTAGGAAATATTAGATTTGATTTGATTGATGTTTCCTTTTACTTTAGGAATCATGAAGTATCTATTTTTCTTCAAATCGTGGGTCATACTTCGTGTTCTTTTGGGAAGAGATCATACAGCCAATCTAGTAAACCACCGGCTCCGACAAACTCTAAGATGAGCGGGATGCGACAGTAATGGACTTCAAAGCTAAAATCATGATTATGGGCTTCTTTTTGTATCTAATTGTATGCCCCTACTCTAAAGGACCATGAAATTAGGGGAGGATGATAGAGAATAGGGTATGATAATAAAGTATGATGAGATACACCGTATCTCATCATAGGGTTATTTGAATTTGAATTAAAGAGATTAGGAAATATTAGATTTGATTTGATTGATGTTTCATTCTACTTTAGGAATCATGAAATGTCTATTTAAACCCTTTTTGGGTCCTTGTAAATCATTCAAGTCAATCAATAATATTCAGTTTATTTACTCAGCTCTCCCTATATCTGCAATTTAATCAGCATTAACAAGTAGACCTGAAGTGCAGACCATTAATATCAGATTAAATTTTAAAAGGAATACAATTAATTCATCCATAACGAGCAGAATTGCCTAAAAATGTAGGAATCGTGAATTAAACAAAAATTATTCAGGACTTTTTGAATAAGTCCTGAATAAATTTCTAATATAGAAATATATTTATTTATAATTTTCATAATTAGTAATCTTATTTTATATTTTTTTCACTTCTTACTCAAATTTTTCTTGATTTATTTCTGAATTTTACTGATTTTTTTTCCAACTTTTTCCTAGACGAGTAATTCTCGAACCCCAACTGGTAACTATGCTTAGACAAGCAAAGCCTAGTCTGGTTTGAAGATGATTACTTTAAAGAGCTATACTGGACATCAAGGCTTTTGTGATACACAAGCATTTTCTGTTAAAAATGATCCTAGTGGAAGTTTAAGAGGATATAAAGGGCTGAATTCCTTGGGCTACGGCTTGCTCCAGCTCATCCATGTCCCTCCCCATCCTCAGCGTGCTTGATTCTAAAATAGGTCTTATGAGATCAGCATGCCTGATGAAGAATATCAGAACCCGTGAAGCCTTTGTCTAGACGAGCCTAATGCGCAAGTGTTGAAGATGAAGGCAACCATGCATGGTTCGAATCCAATTTAAATTTCGTATTTCATTCCCACCCTACGAAACCGTAATGGTTAATATATCGGGTTGACTGATTTCGGGTGAAATTTTGGAATTTCACAATTTTGGATTTATTTTAAATTATTTTTTAAATAAATTATAAGATATTTCAAAATTTTCTGGAATTGTTATTGAAATTTCTGAACATTTAAAATTTATTTAACAAATAAAACTATTAAATTTTATATAAATAAATTAAATTTTAAAAAATTATTATTTCAGCCAAAATTTTGAAGCAGAAATTCTGTATCGATATATATCGTGAAAATATTTATTTTAATAAAATATTTAAAAATTAACTTTTCTTTCAAATTTCACCAAGAAATTCGATTTATTTGGAGGACCAAAATTGCCGACATAAACAAGATTTCAAACCTTAAAGGCAACAGCCTCGATAGGAACTCACTGAGGAAGTCAAGAACATACTTCTGCAATTCCTCCATGCCTCAATAGGAACTCACTGAGGAAGTGAAGAACATACTTTTGCAATTCCTCCATGTAAGGCGATGCATTGTGGTCCATAACAGCATCCATGCCATGCATCCCAAAGTTCTGTTCATAAATTTGCAAGATGCAAAATTAGAGACGGTCAAGCATGGCTTGGAATAAGGACATCACAGAGTCACAAGCGACCCCATATATGGCACCTAGAGAAGGGAGATTAATCATTCCCATATTCTTGTCATGATATGAGATTCTTCCATGCATTTATAATTTTGCACGGTACCTTCACGAAAAGTGATATACATGCAATTTTCCTTTGATCGAAGTCAACAACATAATTTACTCCATCCCTAACTTCAAGCTCTTTTAACCCCAAAATTTTAATAAATGTATATATAATTTTTTTTTAAATACATATTATATAAATTTTTCATATAGTGCCCCCCCCCTCCAAAAAAAAAAAAATATAGTAAATATTTAGAGAAAATACATTTACACCCTGTGAGGTTTGATGAAAATACACATAGACCCCCTCAGGTTTTAGAAAATACATAGGTATCCCTATTTTTCAAAATATTGACACTTACACCCCTTCCATCAGTTGACCGTTAATCAACTGACAGAATGGTGATGTCATGTGATAAATTAGTATGAACTACCAAAAATGTCCCCAACTACTAAAGTTGTCATTTTTCACTTTTCTCATATCCGGAATTGCCCCCTCATTTTTAAATGAAGCCAAATCCTCTAGGGGTGGCCACGTGTCCTTTTTGATATCCCTAGGTGACCACGTGTCCTTTTTGACATCCCTTAAGGTAGTCACGTGTCCTTTTTGACACCTCTTAAATAAGGTTAGATTCACCCACCCCTAGGGTTCACCAGTCCATCCTTGGTTTTTTTTTCCTAAATATTAATTATTTTTAAAAAATTTAAAAATTATTTTTAAGGTTTTTTTAATATTAAAATATTAAAAAAAATAATTAATATTTTTTTAAAAAAAAAAGGATGGGCTGGTGAACCCTCGGGGTGGGTGAATCTAACCCCATTTAAGGGGTGTCAAAAAGGACCTCTGGCTACCTCAAAGGGTGTCAAAAAGGACACATGGCCACCCCAAGGGTTCACCCGCCCATCCTTGGTTTTTTTTATTATTAATTCTTTTTAAAAATATTTTAATATTAAAAAAGCCTTAAAAACAGTTTTTTTAATTTTTTTTAATTAATATTTTAAAAATTAATTAATATAAAAAAAAAATATCCAAGGATGGGTGAGTGAACCGTAGGGGTGGGTGAATCTTAACCACGGTTAAGGGGTGTCAAAAGGGACCCGTGGCTACTTCAAGGGGTGTCAAAAAGGACAAGTGGCCACCCCTAGGGTTCACCCGCCCATCCTTGGTTTTTTTTTTAAATATTAATTCTTTTTTTTAATATTTTAATATTAAAAAAGTCTTAAAAACAATTTTTTAATTTTTAAAAAAGAATTAATATTTAGAAAAAAAAAAAAACAAGGATGGGCAGATGAACCCTAGGGGTGGGTGAATCTAACCTCATTTAAGGGGTGTCAAAAAGGACAGTGGCTACCTCAAGGGGTATCAAGAAGGACACGTGGCTACCTCAAGGGGTGTCAAGAAGGATCCGTGGCCACCCCTAGAGGATTTGACTTCATTTAAAAATGAGGAGACAATTTTCTTATATGAGAAAAATGGAAAATGACAACTTTAGAGGGTATTTTTGGTAGTTGATACCATTTTATCATGACATTATCATTCTGTTGATTGACTAACGGTCAACTGATAAAAGGGATGTAAGTGTCAATATTTTAAAAATTAGGGGTACCTAATGTATTTTCTAAAACCTGAGGGGGTCTATGTGTGTTTTCGTCAAACCTCAAAGGGTTTAAATGTATTTTCTCCTAAATATTTTTATATGTGTAATATAATGGGATATTGGCATTGATTCTTTATTTGTCCCCGTTAACCTTGTCGCTTTTAACCTCATTTAAAATTTATTATCTTAGGAGTTAATATTTTGTTATAAAAATCAAGGGTAGATGTATAAATCCTAGGGGTGAGTGAATTTTAACACAATTAATGGGTGTTAACAGGGACATGTGTCAAGTAGGGGACGTGCATGCGTTCCACCACAACACGCGCGTGTGAGAAAACAATCTCCATAATATAAAAGTAAAATATATAAAAATATAATAATTTTAGAGTAGTGATTAGCCTACTCCACATTTGACAAAATAATCAAATGCCTTCTTCTTTCATCACTTTTAATCGTGGTTAAGCTTAACCAACTTAAAGTCATTAGTTTTTTTCTAAGAACCAAGGTTAAAGGGATGAACCCTAGGGGTGAATAAATCTTAACTATAGTTAGTGGGTATTAAAATGGTGGGTAGGAACCAATAAAGAATGGCTCGTGTTTTTCACTTTTTTTTGTTAATGAACCCCTTTTTGGAATGCAATATTAACGGATTTTATGACCACGATGAACCTATTATTCAAAAAAAAATCTCGGGGACTACGCCCCAAACCCAATCCCATTAATTTTCTAAATATATATAGTTGAGTTTGAACCAAGGGTTTAAATCTCGAGTCGAGTTCGGGCCAAGCTTGAACATAGGCATATTGTAACGAGGCGAGCTTGACCATCCCTTACTCAGCTCGATAACACCCTTAATGTCAATCTGTGTGCTATAACAATGCACATTAAATTGAAAGAATTTAATGTGTAAATTTAGAAAATTGTAAAATTAAATTAGATAATTATAACCCTAAAGAGCGCCCTTAAATAAATTATTTAATAATTATCTCCTCACCCCTGGATTCTGGAGCATGGTTCGGGTCACGGATTCTAGAAATTGAGGCGTGATAAAGTGGTATCAGAGCTTAGGCATTAAGTCCTACGGATTTCTTTTAATCATTAAAATGTCATATTATAACCAAAGGTAACAAGTGGTGGCTTACACTTCTTGGCAATTGAAGAACCACGAGCAAAATTATCCTACTCATGATTTAGAGTTAGTAGCAATTGTATTTGCATTGAAGATTTGGCGACATTATCTATACGACGAGAGTTTTGAGATTTACTCTGACCTTAAGAGCTTGAAATACATCTTCACTCAGATGAAGTTGAACTTGAGGTAGAGGCTATGAATAGAATTCTTAAAAGATTATGATTTTTCTTTGCATTATCATTCGGATGAAGGCGAATATAGTAGCAGATGCCTCGAGTAGAAAGTCTCAGGGATCGATGGCTAGTCTGGCATTGTGAAGGCATCAAATGTTCAAGGTGATCGAGGATTTTAATCTTCATGTGGAGAGGAGGAACACACAATCTTATGTCTATATTTGGTGGCTCAACGGACTATACTTTAGAGAGTGATTGAAGCTCAATAGAAGAATCAAGAGTTAGAGGATGTTTAAACAGAAATATTAGTTGGAATGGACCCGAGGATTGGTCAGTGCGTTCAGACAGTGGTTTGTGATTCTTACACAGGTATTGTGTGTCGAAGGATCCTCAGTTAAGGGAAGATATTCTTAGTGAAGTTCATCATTCGAGGTTCACTATCCATCCAAGGAGTACCAAGATGTATCGAGATTTGAAGCATCAATTCTGGTGGAAGGGGATGAAGAAAGATGTGGATGAGTACGTGTTAAGGTGTTTAACGTGTCAGCAAGTGAAGGCGGAGCATCAAAGACCTAAAGGGATGTTGCAGCTCCTACCAATTGTAGAGTGGAAATGGGACCATATCTCCATGGATTTTATTACTAAGTTGCCAAGGACCTAGTTGGGATAAACGTCATTTGGATGATTGTAGATAGACTGACCAAGTCAATTCATTTCATCGTGATGAAGACCCCCAACTCATTGATCCTATTGAGTAGACTTCATATTTGGAGATTGTTAGGCTACATGGCATTCCTTTGTCGATCATGTGAGATAGAGATTTACACTTCACATCATAGTTTTAGCAGAGACTACAGAAGGATTTCGAGATGCAGCTTAGCTCAGCATTACATAGCCTTCTCAGATGGATTGTATTCTTCGCTAAGCGTAAATTTTTTGGTTATCTTTGCTTAGCATCCCCTATCTTTGATGTTTGTTGAGGGTCGAGAAATATATACTTGCTTTTCTCATTATCCCCTGAGACTTCATATATTTTTCAGAAATAAATAATAGCTTTAAGTGTAAGTCATAATGTTATATTAATAATATGAAAGCAAACAAATAACCTTAATTAATTATTGAATTGTCTCACCTTGTGTATAAAAGAATCAAAGTTACACCGATGTCGCAATCTATGCACAATTGTGCGACATCTTCCTTTGTGATATACAAGGGGTCAAAAAGTTTCCAAAACTCTTCTAATCATATATTAAGTGTAGAACTGCAACATTAGTAATTCTCAACAAACCAGTGCTCAAATTCCTCCAAAAAATTGGTTGTTGGTTGTGCAGCTTCCACCTATGATGGATGAAATATATCAACTCATAAATATCACTAATAAATGAAGTATATTGGTTATATGTTTACACCGGTGACTTGCTAATTAAGCAATTATAATAATTTACATTTATTTCTCACATTTGTGAAGTCATCAAAGACCCTCTTCCACAATGTATGGTGGTTTTGTCCGATACTAGATTATGGTCGTTGATTGACAATTTAGAAAACCTCGTAATAGGTACAATTCCGTAGAATAGCGAATAGTATGAGGAGTCGAACCACAAAAGATTGCGTTGGTTTCGTTGCATTTTCTCAACATTATTTCTAAGTCAATGGGCAACAGAGTTCTTTTGGTTTGATTGCTTTAAACTAAAAACAGAAATTAAACAAATGACTTCTAAGCAATTGAATCAATTAAAAGTTTTTGTAATAATAAGGAGATAAGATCTAGGGTATTTGAATCCACCACTAACCTCCTAATTGAACCATAATGCATTTATTCAGGTCTCTCAGGTGTAAACAATAGGGATGAGTGTGACTACAAGTCTCAACTCATCGAATCAAGAATGATGCAAGGAATCAAACCCTAGATATGCCCTGTCTGTGGTTAACATGAATGATACACTAAACTAGGGTTATGATATTACTTGACTTTCCTAAGCATAGAACATGTCACAATTTAATCCCTTGAACAATAATACCATTGCATAAAATCCACAGTAGCAATCACAGAAAGATAACATGAATGATTTCAATCTCATCATAATAAGACCTAAGATAAAGGTAAAATCATATTAAAATCAAATTTTGAATCTATTAAATCAATTGAAGAACAACTCTCTCATTATACAATCATTGTTTACAAGAAGAAGGAAACCTAAATAAAATACATAAGATACAATTGCTTTACTAGGATTTCATCTAAACCATAGAAAAGAAGATTAGTCCATGGTGAGGGAGGAGAATACCGTCTTTAACGAATAATACATCCTCAAACCTTCACAAATCTCTAGAGCTTTCTCTTCTCAGTTTTCCAAAATTCAGATCAAGTATATGGCAACCCCCAGAACACCTCAAGGCTATCCTATATATAAACAATTCTAATTTGGGGCCAAAATGAACTGAAGTAAGGATATACTCAAAAGGAGGGACTCTGTCAAAATGCCGCTCACCGATCGATCGGCCACACATGGGCCAATTAATTGCTGCTCTGGCTGATCGATCGGCACAAGCGTGGCCGATCGATCGCTAGTGGAGATTTTATGCTATTTTTCTCTTTCTCTTCTCCTTTCTTCGATCTTGACTCGGTTGAGGTTCATAGGAGTCTTCATATCTCACAAAGCTTTAGTTTTGATGTGTTTTCTTCACATGAGCCTGAAATCAATAAAAACACTCAAGTACAGTAACATAATACAAAAAGGAACTCAATAGAATTAACAAGTGTAGTTTAAGGTGCATAAATGTATAACAATTAGCATTGAGCAATCATCCTCTTGTTCTCTTGGTCTCTGGTATGGTGGATTTCTGCACTTTTAGTGCATGCAGTGATTCTGGTTGGTCTTCCAAATTTCCCTTGTCAGGGGAACAATAATGGTTCAATATCATCTCCATATAAGTTTGTATCGATCACGTGTGAATCCACCACAAATGGTTTGTGGTCAGCACAAACCACCTCGACCTCATCTCCATCCTAGAAGACTAGTGATTGGTGTAATGATGCCGGTACACACCAATTGGAGTGAATCTATTCTTTTCCTAACAAAGCATTATAATGGGATGATGAATCCACCACAAAAATTGTTGCCAAAGTGATCTTGTTACCAACCAATAGCTCAACCAGGAGAACACCTCGAGTTTCCAAAATGTCCCCTGGAAAACCGCTGACTGTTTTAGTGTTTATGAGGTCCTCCTCCCTTTTTCCAATCTTCTTTAGGGCTGTAAAAGGAAGGATATTTACTGCAGCCCCGTTGTCAATCAACGTCCTCTTCACCAGGCATCCATTCATATAGACCGAAATTTACAACGGCTTCAAGTGTCGTGTCTCCTTTCCATAGGCTTTTCGAACACAATTTTACTCGGTTGGTTAACCATTAGTGCAGGAATAGCCTTGTGAATATCCACCTGTTTTGCTAGGATATCTCCCCCCCCCCCCGAGTCTTTTCAGCACATTCCTCAGACAATACTCCTGGTATATCTTGCTTGAAAGACTTTTGGCAACATATGGATCCTATTGCAATTTAGGGTAATTGGGGGGATATATTCGGATTGGATCTCTTTTAGAGCCTCGTCAAAATCGTTAAAGTCAGACTGTGATCCCTCTATTCCTGTCGCGGCCCAAAACTCCACCTTGGACATAATTAGACTTTGTGTCGTGACATTTCTTATCCCTACTTGACTTCATAGCACACAAGAAAATAATAAACACGAGTCTCCAAAAATAGAAACTATAAAATTTCGATATAGACAAATCAACCTGTGAAACATGAGACTAATATCAACACCATCCACAATTCAGCTTAACCACCATGATACCCACAAAACTCAATCTAAAGCAACATCAACTAAAGTATAACCAGACTATTACAATTCTCTCCCATAATAAAATCAAAATAAAAAACTAATAGTACGGGAACCAGTCGAGGTCCCGAACTCCCTCCTCGAAAGGATAACTTGCTTTCTCTTCCTCCTGGTATTCTTCCTCAACCCAAGGAGCGGTGGTAGGCTCCTACGCTAAACCTGACGACAACAACATATCAACTGAGTATTAAAAACACTAAGTGGATATCCAGTCTGACTAACAATAGCAATAACACATGTACATACTCAATATCTGGTTCATGCAACAGTTACATAATCAATAACAATTTCATATGACATTAACATAATCAGAGTACAAAAAATATGTGAGCATATCATGTCATCACTATGACTCATGTACTTGTGTGACACTTGAACTTGTGATATGAATTTCATGCTTGCTTGTTTCCCATAAGATAGTATTTTAGGTCTTATTTTATATCCATGGAGATGCATCGATGGTGAGCCTATGCCCTAGAACTCTTGGTGACCCAATATCCATAATATATTATCCATGACTTGAAATCGTATCCATGGAGAGCACACACGATTTCTCGGGCTCCTTGTAGTTCATGGTCCATGATTCAGTGTCCTTGTAATTCACGCACAGTCCTTGTAATTCACAGTCCTTGTAATTTAGTGTCTTTGTAATTCATGCACAGTATCCTTGTAATTCAGTGTCCATGCAGGGTTCATGACATGCTTATGTACCCGTAAGACTTGTAAACTATAACACATGTGAACTTGTGCTTGAGTGTCGTGATTAATATTCGAACTCAGTCATCCCTTAGATTTAATCCTCTGCCAAGAAACTTTGCAAGGGTACATCTACCTGGGTAGAGAATTCCCGACCAGGAAGATTTCTTCTAAGTTTTGGCCTACCCCGAATGTCGATCAGCATATAAGATAGATAGACATAATTTAACACAACAATCATCAATATCGCTTCTTACCAATTTAACAATTTCCATAACATGACCATGAGTATTTAATATCACATTCAATTCCATAAAACCATTTGATTCAACATCCATTCCCAATCCACCATTTCTTCATCGTATTAACCCATTTTTCACATATAATCATTCACAAGCCATTGTTCTTTGCCCAATTCATTTCCTTTTCACACACCACTTAAATCACCATTTCTAATACAATCATGAACAAATCTTGCATGACATGTAAAAATCACATTTCATACTCCACAAACAATAACCTAACCATATCCATCAAAAATTCAATGATCTTGCCTTAATCATGTTAAATCATGCAATGGAACATAATAGAGTTAAGTTAGAAGGGATATCGACTTCATTCCATGCTGAAGCTCATTAATCCATGTATAATCATGTAGATTTCTTGGTAATCCATAAACATTCTTATTTAAACATACAAAACATCCAATAGAGTTAGATTTGAAAGGATATCGACTTTAGGGATCGTTCCCTTTGATCCAAAACACTCCAACAAGGTTTTGAGAAAGATCCTCCAAGCCAAATTTTGCTTCCCAAGGCAAGATCTTCCTCCTGCAAGCAAGTTCCTTTGAAAACCTAGGGTTATCTCTTCAACTTTGCCAAATTAGGGTTTGAGAGACTTAGGGATCTCAAACCCCCCCAAAATAGAAAGCCTATTTATAGTCCTAGGGTTATAAAAACCCCAAAATGCCCTTAAAATCATACAAAAAGGGGTGAAACCCCAATTTCATTACAGACGGTCGAGCGGATGGACCCCTGATTCATGAAATAATCCACCAGTCGATTGTCCGGGAGTGATGGGCGATCGACCAGTTGACTAACACACCCTACTGCTTCCCCCTTTTTAGACAATTGGTCGACCGGCTAGTGTGGTCATTCGAACGGCTGGGCCATTTTCTCATTTTGTTATTTTCTTTTCTTTTCTTCCTACCTTGGTTTAGTGTTTTAACTATTTTTAACACACATAATTAACATCAATCGCATCACACATAAATAGTTAACTAATTTAACCTTGGTATTTATGAAAATAAAAATTGAATTAGATTCGGGACTCTACAATTCCTTTCACAGTTTCCGTAGTAGTATCAGTGATTTATAATAGTTCTTCGACCGTAAGAATAGGTTGTTCTTTTGGCCATACCACTTCTGGATTGGAACCTGATACCCATTTTTCCATCTTTTCCTCATTCAGTCATTAAGTTCCTATTCAATGTCGGTTGCCTTTGCCATCGTCTCTTCTATATCCTTGACATGGGAATTGAGAATTTTGAGTGACCAATCCTGTTCCATTGGGCGATGTGCCTAATGGGAGTGTAAGCACCCAATTTTTACACCCCTTCCTAATCATGGTTAACCATCTTAACCATGGTTAATACTCTCTAACCCTAGTCAAACCCTACGCCTAACCCTAGTCAAGCCCTAGTCAGGCCTAACCCTAATCAAACCCTAAACCAAACCCTAGGTTAACCTTAGGTCAAAACCCTAGGGCCTAAGGCCCATTTCTAAGCCTAAGAACCCAAAAACCGTAACCAGACCACCCCGTGGACCCAAACATGGCCCCCAAAACCCTAGATGGTCGTTGGTGTGGGGCCGACAGGCAGAATTTGAAAATTCAAGGAATTATAGTAATAACTCTACCATCATTTCCTATTTTGGCAAAATCTACAGTGACCTAAACCAATAGTTACTGGGTTAGGCCTGTTTTAGCATAAGACAGGTAATGGCGGTAATGTTATTACCGTCATTTCCAATTTAGGGTAAATCATGAATGGCGGTACTGGAATTACTGCCATTCCTGATGTTTGCTTCAAAACCAGTCTGGCACCCCCTGGCCACTCCAGCTCCGCCTCCCTTGGGTCCTCCACCTTGTTTCATATCCCTAAACTATCCTAGGTCACCCTCATCCTATAAATACCCCCTCAAGCCTTGAATCCATTCCAAAAATATCTAAGGCAAAACTCTGTTAGAGTTACCGTGCAATCCGAAACCAGATCTTCCCAGCCTTGTCTTCCACCTCAGGTCATACCCTAGGGATCCTTGAGAGTCTCAAGAGCCACCCTAGGTCTCCCTCAACCCTTCACCACCGTGCACCTCCACCTTTACCACCGTGAGGATAGAACCAACAGGGTAGGATCCCCTACTCCTTTTCTATTCATGTTTAAAGCATTATAAGCCCTTGGTCCTATTCCAGGGGTCTTTTCATTTCAGTTTGGTACTAAACACCCAAGGAGAGAGGTCCATTTACCTCTTCATAGGCATAGGGACTCTCTTGAGGGAGTGAACTCCGGCCACAAGGCCCCCCATTGTGCATGGAACCTCCCCTCAACTTCTGGGGGACCCTCAATCCATGAGGGATCCCCTAGATGTGACTTGGTTCTGTCCAGGGGGAGAATAGTACCGCCATTCCTAGACACCTCCATTATAGTAGATGTAGACTTCTATGGGTTAAGCCCTGGTCCATTCCACAGCTTAGGTTTGGTCTCTAAGACCTATCCTATCTACCCTAGTCCTTCCAGGCTAACCCCAGTAGCTTAACCATGTTTAAAATCCTTTCAATTGGAAACTGTCCAGAATGACGGTAAACAGTCTATTATCATTCTGAGTTTCTTGTTACAATGTTTTCATGGCCATTGTGGGCCCATCTCAAACCAAGTCCAGGGCCCGTAACAGGCCCAGGACACATGGGGGAGTCCCCTAGCTAGCCTTGAGGGTCCAGGACCCCATGATTTCACCCTTGACCATTCCCTAAGCCTGTAAATCCATTCTTAGGAAAAACTGAGACTGACGGTAGACAGTCTACCGCCATTCCAATTCTGTGAAGAATTGGAATTGGCAGTAGACAGTTTACCGCTAATCCCTGTTTTCTGCAAATGGGCTTTGCACAGGACCCAGATCAGGTAGGAGGCCTTTCTAGACCCTGCGATGCTATCTAGGCACATTCCAGACTTATCCAGACCTTTAATTGGGGTTAACTCAAGCTCGGTTAAATTTTAACCATTGTTAAAGTCGTTTAACCCTTGAAAATTTTGGAAAAATCCCAAAAATATACAAAAAATACAAAAGACCAAAAATCTTGACTTTGGATCTTATAACCATTATTAACAGCTCTAACCATGGTTAATTCTCCCTTTAACTCCAGTTAAATCCCTTTTGGCTTACCAGGCCTAATCTCTTAGCTTAACAGGCTTACCATTTGCCTTCCGGGCCCAATCCTAGTCTACCGGACTTACCCATGGTTTATTGAGCCTAATCCTTAGTCTACCGAACTAACCCTCTGCCTCCAGGCCTATACCATGCACTTGACTAACCCGGTCAACCAAATCCTAGCCCCTGAGCAAAACCCTTAACCACCCTGTTGCACACATACATTCTCCTTAACCTTGACACGGGTCTATGTGCCAGAACTACGCACGATCTGATCTCACCCCTTGTGAGTATGTAGGTAACCCAACTCGGGTTCAACCCTAATTAGTTTTTCTTTTTTGGATTAGTATACTCTAACCATTTAGGCATTTGAATAATATTTTGACTTTAATTTGACTTATACCTAGGTAGTAGGTAACCATTGCAAAATGGGGTCCCGAGGTGCCTAATACCTTCCCCGGTACTTAATCGAATCTCTTACTTAGAATTTCAATGTAAACCATATGACCTTATCCACAACCCAGGGACTTATCCTTTCTAAATTAATAAGTGGCAACTCTCAAACCATCCAGTGAGTGCTAAAAACTTGTGTTCACGGCTCTGAAAAATCTGCCGGGGATATGCTTTAAGGTTCAATCCGAAACCTAGGTTTAAGCCAAATAAGCCTCAAAATTATTTAAATGTCTAAGTATTTAGCATAATACTAATTCTTTTATCTCTTTCGGTGTATTGTGTACTGTGCATATCATACATATCATAGTAGTGTAATGACCTATGAAACCCAGTAGATAGACTTATTACGTTTACGGCTGCTGGATGATCATCCTCAGTGTCAGAAGCTTAAAGTCTTGGAGGTCCACAGAATTACACATGTTTGGTGATTACCCTCAGGGAAGGATTCTAAATGCTCCTGCTTACACCAATCGTCTCTTTTTAGGTATGTTCTATACCGGGGAGTCTTATATACAGTGTTAAGTGACTCTGATCATTTTAGGAAAACACTTGCATTACCCCAACATTCCGCATATAAACTAGGATATGGTATAATCTATAAGCATCCCACCTAGAGGGATACTCTGAACCCTATCCTGCTTGCACCATATACCTATTCTCATACATGGTTGACTATCAAGATACTCTCACCCTGATAAGCACCCATATAGGGGCATATAATGAGTCATACTTGTGCTTGTAATAAAAAAACATCCAGCCATGTATCCCGACATCACATATAGGGTTCAAATCCTGGGCTGACAGGTTTTCACAAGACCAATCCCCAGCCTTGACCTGATAGGCTCCTGGTTCCCAACAACCCGGGTAAAGCATGTTGGACCTCTGTCCGACTACCCTATTGGATCATATGTGCCCTACCACACCCAAACAAAATAAAAATATAAAAAATACAAGCATCATCATGTTTGTATTTTTATCTGCATACTCAATACACTCACATAAAGTCTGTCTTTGTCCAAATAGATGACAGGTCCTTCAGGGATCGTTAAGTCAATAGGTCAACCATCATAGTCCATGCATTTGACCTCTCAGGCGGCATATGACGACAAATTCCATAAATCAATTGAAACCCTCACTCCTAGTCAGCATCTCGCTTAGGCTCAGTATTACAAAATGGGATTCGTCCTAGTCCTATCCATGGTTAAACTAAATCTGCGCCTCATGAATGCTAATATCCAGTGTTGGAACCCATCATACATGGTTTTCTGTTTTGGTAAGAGCGAGCTATTTCCAATTTTGGAAGAAGTCCAATGCATTCTACGCTTAACCATGGAAGGCGAAGCCATAGTACTATGCTACAAGACAACATACCAAGCCAACCTCTCAAGGTTTTTGCATATCAAGCCTGCTTACTTGTAGTATAGTCCTAACGGCTCTCATGATCGGATACCCATAAAATATCTTTAAGATCAATACAGCTGCAAGTGCAACCCTGACACTATAATAGCCGCAAGTCTACCGAGGAAAATTTCTTAGAATCAGGGCCAGATAGTGTCTACAAACGTCAGAACTCTCTACCAGTTTCTCCAAAGCCTATTAGAGGAGGAAATTACATGAAAATACAAGTGATTAGTCTTGAAAAAGCTACCTTGCATCATCATAAGGGGAAGACGATGCATGATTCTCGCCGGTGTAACCGGTTCAGCAGTCTATGTACCATTTCGAGTCCTTCGTCAATTTGGACCCCCTCAGTATATCTCAGTGATAGACCGACAGAGAAATAATTGTGTCAACTTCATAGCACACTCTGAAAGCCTTACTCGTCGCTTTCACTCAGATTGGCGAAGCTCCAGAAGAGAACAATGGCCAGACTTTGTGGTTACAGCAGGACCACCTACTGATTCAACATACCAAATTTGGGTGGAAGATCCTGACATTCCATCCAGTATGCCACCACCAAGGGAACTACCTACACCAGTTTTGTAACGACCCCAAAATCCTACAAGGCTAAAATAGGACTTTGGAATCGTCATATTACTTAAACCTGCTTAAAATCCATGCATACAAGGCTTACTACACGAGTCTCCAAAAATGAGAGTAATAAAATTCTGATATATAAACTATAACCAACCTGCACAAGTCTACGGTCAACATAACCACCCACAATAAACAAATAGTCTAACATCCAACTATAAAGTAATCTTATGAGCAATATCTTCTAAAAGTCTGTTACAAAAATCTCACACCAAACAAAATATAAACTAATAGGTGTAGCCACCCAAGCCTCTGGCTCCTTCTTCGGAAGGCTCACCTTCACCACCTTCTTCGATGTAAGCTTCCTCAATCCACGGCTCCGCCGTGTATACCTGCTCTAAACCTGCCAAGACAAAAGTCCAGCTGAGTACAAAAGTACTCGGTGTATATAAAATCCAACCAACAACATAATATACCTGCACTTGGGTAAAAACATATCCAATAGCATAATAACATAATCAGAGTACGGAAGAACGTGTGTGCATATACATCATATCATCACCTTGACACGTGAACTTGTGAGAATCTTAGACTTAGAAGACAATATACTTATTAGCTGCTTATGCTTATGAGACCACGTGCTTGTGAGATGCTTATGCTTATGCACTTATTCAGATCATACAATGATGTGACATGCCGTTCTTGGCGGATACGGACCATGCTTAAGAATCAAATGGTTGACATGCCGTTCTTGGCAGATATGGATCATGTCATGCTTATGCTTATTCAGAATGTCAGACGTATGTCATGCTCATGCTTGTGGTCCACATATGTGACTTGCGAGACTCTTATCTTAACATACACGTGCATATATGCTTAAGTGTCGAAATTAACATTCGAGTTGGTAATTGCTTAGATTCCGATCTCCCATCATGGAAACTCCACTATACTGTCCCATACCAAATAGTTAGAGAATTCCGATTTGAGGGATGTTCCTCTAAGTTCTTACCTTCCCGACTATCAATTTTCATGCAAGTAATTAGACATACTTAACGAACAATCACATATACATATCTTATCATAATTCATATCACAATTCATAATCAATTTACAACCATTTCATAAGAGTATAATAGCATTTATCCTCTCAAGCATTTTCACAAATACCTTGAGTACGCATAATATGAATCCATTGTCCTTCTACATTTTCAAGCATTCATCAAACCATAATCCATCCATACAATCCATTCACCATTCACATCCACATATAAATCTCATCCTCCATACATTCTATCCACATTTCCATCAATAATTAGCTTACTTCATAGAAAATTTGGGAAAAATGCATCTAATCTCTATTCTATCATTCCTATCATATTAACATTCACAAAGCATTAAAATAGAGTTGATTAGGATAGTATATCGACCTTAGGAATCCTTCCATTTGATTCAAAACGCTCCCGAGGTGATTTAGGGAAGCTTTCCAAGCTCTCCTTGCAATATCCAATCTATCTCATTCTTCCCAAAGAAATCTTTCTCTCAAAACCCTAGGTTTTCTCTCCCTTTTTGCCAAATTAGGTTAGAAATAGGTAGAGTATTCTAATACCCCGAAATAGGATCCCTATTTATAGCCCCAAGGTCTGAGAACCAAAAGACCAAAAAGCCTTTACTAAAATTTGGCAAAAACATGAAAGACCGAGCGATCGGTGGTTATGACCAAGCGATCGGTCGCCTACCGATCGACCGGTGCTCTTGATCGAGCTCTCGGTCAAAAACACACTCTCTGAAAATTTTCCCCATACAAAATTTTGGACCAGTAGATTGATATTGATCGATTGGTTTTGGACCGATCGATCGTTACTTCTGACCGAGCGATCGGTTTTGTACCGATCCATCCCTAGCAATCGGTGCTTCGCAGATTTCTGACCCATTATACTGTTTTGGCCATAACTTTTGACTCGTTTGGACCAGTAGATTGATACTGATCGATTGGTTTTGGACCGATCGATCGTTACTTCTGACCGAGCGATCGGTTTTGTACCGATCCATCCCTAGCAATCGGTGCTTCGCAGATTTCTGACCCATTATACTGTTTTGACCATAACTTTTGACTCGTTCGTCGGATTTTGACAATCCAACTTGCGTTGGATTCGTCTTCCGAAAAGAAACATTGGTAGTGTTTTAGAATTTCTAAATTCCCCTTTATTTATGGATCAAGATGTTCCCAAAGTTGATTGATCTGTAATTCCATCAGACAAAATATCGGAAAATCCACTTTTGACTTAACTTAGACTAAAAATATGGAAAAACATTAAACATGATCCTCAAAGAGGGTTCCAATACCTTTCTAATGGTTCAAGAATTACTCAATTCCAATTAACGGTGCCAAAACTAGAGCTTCCTAAAGTTTAGGGTGTGTTATGACATCCCTCCGCTTACAAGTTTGACTAAGCCTTAATCACACTATACCAATTAGATATAAATACATAAACATTAAAACATCACAAGGACTATAATACCTCTAATACTTGCAATAAAAACATGAAAAAGATTCGGGTCTCTAAAAGTTTAAGCTCCATCAAAAGGAACCGTACCCATAGTTGAAATGGTAGTTCCTTGGAGAGATATATTCCTGGAGAGGCAGTTACTGATCCAGGAGAAGGAGAGAATGATACGGAAAGCCCAATAAGCATTCAGGCAGCAGGAAACGAAGCGGAACTGTGAACTTCAAGCCATGCAGGGATAGATCGAGTAGCTCGAGTAGCTCGAGCAGACAGTCTAATCTCTCCAGAAGAGATGCAGAGGCGAAGCCAGAGAGATAACCATCATCTGGGCCCAACTACATTTCTACCTAGAGCAACTAGACAGTGCAAATGTTGAGATGACCAACCAGATCCGACAGTTCGGATCCCAAATATTCAATGCTACTAAGGCAATTGACAACATAGGTCACATCCCTCCAACAGAAAATCATAGACCTTAACAGTGTGCCTCGGCCACTTGACTTCACGATCCCTGAAGGACTAGCCTAGGATCGAGTCTCTTTTTCTTTTCTTGAGTCGCATAGTCCTATACTCTCACTAGCATGCATCACTGAAAAGTCCTTTCTAGCATCTTCTTTCTTGCATATCATGCATATTCATGTTTAGTCGTTATATTCTTTTCAGTTGCATGAGCTGACCCATGACTCACTGTATGACTGCAATTCTCGTAGAAGCAACAGCCTTAGATGTAGTCCCTAACCGAGGTGTCAATCACGAAAGAAGCATCCAACATCGCCTCTCTTGATAGTCAGTCAGAATCAATGGCTGAACCTTCCGATCAACAGCAGAGAATCAATGAGATCTTGTAGTCACACGATAAAGACATTGCAGTCATGCAAGCCAAGCGTGATAGTGTTCTAAAATCTATGGAGATTCTTATTGGTGTCCGAACCAATGAACCCTCCATCTGAAACCCTACCGGAGAATCTCCTGAACAACCACACCTGGAACCACAGCCTATTCCCATCATCATTCTTAACCCCGGACCCGCACCAACTGGAGGTGAAGCAGAATATGATTAGTTTGATGGGAAAGAGCAACCCAAGGCTTCTCACGTCAATCAGGACAGACCATCATCTTCAGACCCTACCCCATCCTTTAGGGACCAGCATGAGAAGATCAAACAGATGATAGAAGAGATGAGATGCATGAAAGGGGCATCTGCCAGCTCCAGTCTATCATTGGAAGACGTGAATTTCTCATCTGGGGACATTGTTCCCCTAGGGTTTCAAAGTGCCAGACTTTGACAAGTATAGTGGCATAGGCTGCCCAAAGCAACACCTACAATTGTATCTGGGGGACATGTTCCAGCACAATAAAAATCAATCTCTTCTCATCCAGTACTTCCAGAAGAGCCTAAAGGGAGCAGACCTAGCTTGGTGGATATCAGTGGACAAACAACGAGTCAAGACTTGGCAGGACACCATGGACATCTTTGTGGATTAATATTCGTTTAATCAAGAACTTCGGCCTCAGAGAAGCCAATTGGAACAGATGTACCAGTGTAACAATGAGTCATTCTTAGAATATGCTACCTGTTGGAGGGAGATGGCAGCAAAGATCCCTACTTCGATCCCCAATGAGGAGTTAGCAAACATGTTCATGGGCACTCTGAAGTAACCCTACTCTACTCTGATGGTAACTCTAATGGTTGTAGACTTTGGCACTATCGTTAAGACGGGTGCCAGCATTGAGATGGTCATCCAGAGTGGAGCTATTCACTCAAGCTTAGGGCTCGCTCCCCCCAGAACAACAGTACTAGTCAGTAGAAACAGTGATCCTAGGGACTAGAGAAGAAAAAAAAAGATGTGCAAATGGTGGCTTTCGCAACACCTATCAAATTGCCGGCTCCAACTACTCAATCTCAGCCAGCGCCCGAAACACCCGGCCAGCCAGACAAAACTAGGTGCAAAACCGTCCCCTCAGAAATTTCACCTCCTTCCATACACTCTTAGCCAGTTATTTGCATTCCTTACTAAGCAGAGTCTTCTCACTTTGAGAGGCTCTAATCCTCTCTTCCCCCCGATAAACAGAACAAGAATTACAGAGCCGATCATCACTGTGCCTTTCATTAAAGCCCTGGCCATGCTACCGATTATTGCATCGGCCTAAAGTATGTCATCCAAGATCTCTTGGATGAGGGAAAGGCTGAGCTGACCCTCGGGAACACCAGCATCAACTAGGCACCACTGTCCCCACATAACAATCAAGTAAATTTCATTGAGTGGAAAGAGCCCGGGGCAGGGCAGTCAAGACCCAGTGCACCAGCAGTGGATGATGGTATAATCAGGCCTTCTTATCAACCTCCCATCATAATCTCATTCCCTTAGTTAAACATCCAGACTATCCTACCGGCCAGTGCAAATCCTTGCCCTTGAACTAAACAAAGAGCAGATCATCTACACAATCCCTTGCCTGGCAAATTGGCCCACAGCTCCAGCTCAAGCCTCCACCTCTTCTTGCCCTATCAAGATCCCCTATATCCCGTCTCCACCTTTCAACCTCGACCGTGTACCCGCTCCTCACTGTCTCATCCTTGAGAGTGAATACATAGCTAACCTCACCCGATCTGGTTGAGTGTACCAACCTCCGATGGCTGAGCTGGTAAAAAAAAAAGAGAAAAAGAGAGCAAAGGTATCAGACCCAGAAAAAGAGACAGTAGATTCCATAATTCTACTAAAAATCTTAGAAAAAGTAAAAGAGTTTAATATCACACAACAGTTGAGCAAAACGCCAGCCCAGATCTCCATCATGGGTTTTCTCCTAACTTCTGAGCATCACTGGAAGCAACTACTCCGGGTATTTAACAATGCCCATGTGACACCAAGCATCACGCCCGAGAAACAGGGGCACATGGTAGGGCAAGTGCTAGAATTGATAATCATCTCCTTTACAGAAGAAGAAATACCAGACGACGACAGGGATCATACCCAGGCTCTCTACATCGCAGTACAATGCATGGACAGAACCTTATCATCAGTGCTAATCGACAATAGTTCCGGCCTAAATGTTTGCACTTTATCTACACTGCAAAGCCTGGGTTTGAACCTCAGTAAAGTGAAGAAGAGACCCATGACCATCAGGGCTTTTGACAACTCAACTAGGCAGAATTTGGGCGACATTGACCTGACCATCGGGGTCGGACCTGCTCAATTTACAACCAACTTCCATGTCATGAATGTGCCAGCCTCGTTCACATTGCTCCTAGGGAGGCCGTGGATCTACGCGACCGGAGTCATTCTCTCCTCTCTCCACCAGAGAATGAAGTTCATTCAGGATGACTAGTTGGTCGTGATCCCTTCAAAGGAGATGGCAAGTTCCTTCGGGGACATCCAGGAGCTGGGGCAAGGCATTGCCTTCATGATATACCAGTTTGAGCGAGTCAGTTCTATCGCCCAGATAGAAGAGCAGAGCAAACAGACAATACCACCATTTGTGAAGATAATGGCCAGAATGAATTACCAGCGAGGGTTAGACCTGAGAGTCAAGAACCAGGGAATGAAAAAGAGATATACACCTCCTCACTACCCACCGTCATTCGAACTGGGATACAAGCCAAAGTTTGAGGACTATCTCTCAAAACTGACGAAGAAGGACAGTTGGTCAGCGAAACCAGAACCCCGACCCCACATCTCTGTAACCTTCCCATAAGGGACATTCAAAGCCTACCCTAACACCCTTCTTGCACCAGTTGCCAAAATCCCAAACCCGCAGCCCAATACCGAGTCTTCAGATATTCCAGATCAAGAAGTGTTCAACACGACACAGATATTTGACGAGCTAACTGTCGAAGACACCACAGAAGCAGAAGATCAAGCGGGAGAGCAGATCTGCACCCTCTCTAACAGTGTTGAAGCATCATCCAGTCACCGACCACTAATCCGTTGGTGGACAAAGGCTCTCACCATCGAGGCCATCCAGGGCTGGGGCAAGCAAGTTACAAGGTAGGTTGGTCCAATTAGGCAATGACCAAGCACCATTCCTCTCCTCCTTCTAATCTCTCTTTACTCCTGTTAAAAAATCCAAAATATCGGCCACTGTAGGCCTCTTTTTGTTGAGTCAACTTTTGTAAAACAACAATCCTCTGTTTTTATCAATGAAAATTTGATATTTTGACCCAAAATCAAGTTTTGCATAAAACATTCCAATCAGCTGATGATGAAATCACAAGGATTCTTCCTCTGGAAGGCCTAGTGTCTTGAAGCCACCAAAAAGAATAAAAAGCATGTTAAACTAAGCTTAATGATTTGTCAGGAAATCACCTCTGATAAGGCTACCCCCGAAACCCACCTTGACCTTTCAGAAGTTGAGTATGACACAGAGCAGGAAGAGGAACCGCCTCAAGAGATCCTGGACCACCTTGAGCATAGTGAAGGGATACTACAGTCTAACATCGAGGACACTGAGTCCATCAATCTTAGATCCGAAGATAACCCTCAACTTATCAAGATCGGTACAATTACCATGAGTCATCAGCAAAGAACAGACATGATCAGCTTCTTGAGGAGCTACAGTGACGTCTTCGTCTGGTCCTATACACACATGTCCGTCCTAGACCCAACATTGGTGGTATACAGACTGCTCTTGAATCTTGAGATGAGACTAGTTAAGCAGAAACTGAGACGAATGAGGCCTGAATAGTCACTGAAAGTCAATGAAGAGGTAGAGAAGCAGATCAAAGTAGGCTTTCTAGCTGAAGCAACCTACCCTGAGTGGTTAGCCAACATTGTGCCGGTACCCAGGAAGGATGGCAAAGTCCAGATGGGCATCAAGTACCAGAATCTAAATAAGGTTAGTCCTAAGGACAACTTCCCTCTCCCACACATCAACATTCTACTCGACAATACTGCAGGGCATTAGACACTCTCGTTCATGGATGGTTTCTCCGGATACAACCAGATCAGAATGACAGAAAAATACATGGAGAAAAACTTCCTTCATCACACCTTGGGGCACATTCTGCTATAGGGTAATGCCCTTCAAACTCAAGAATACAGGGGCAACCTACCAGAGGGCTATGACAGCACTGTTCCACGACATGATCCACAAGACAGCTGAATCTATGTGGATGACATAATCGTCAAATCACCAACTGTCAGGCAACACCCTGAAGACCTGAAAACGCTATGTGATAGACTCAGAGAGTTTGGCCTAAGACTGAATCCGACTATATGTGTCTTTGGAGCCTCATCGGGAAAGCTCATTGGCTTCATGGTAAGTAAAAAAGGCATTGAGATCGATCCAGCTAAAGCTAGAGCTATCATCAAAATGCCAACACCCCAAACTGAAAAGGAAATCCACGGGTTCCTAAACAGAATTCAGTACATCAGTCGATTCATTTCTTAGCTCACTCCGATATGCGAGTCAAGCTTCAAGCTTCTCAGGAAGAATGTACCTACAGTTTGGATAGACGAGTGTCAAGAAGCTTTCGGTAGGATAAAGCAGTATCTTCTCCATCCTCGAGTACTTGTACTTCCTACACCAGGACGACCACTACTAATCTACATCTCAGTACAAGAAACATCCATGGGGTACGTCCTGGCACAACATGACGAGATAAGTAGAACAGAGTAAGCCATCTACTACATCAGCAAGTGTCTGCTAGAGTATGAAGAGAGGTACAACCCGTTTGAGAAAACTTTTCTAGCACTAGTCTGGGCTACTCAGCGTCTGCGCCACTATCTGCTTTCTTATCCAGTAATTCTAATCTCTCGGACGGACCCACTCAAATACCTATTGGAAAAGCCAGCCACCACCAGGAGAATAACCCGATGACTTATGATGTTATCTGAATTTGACATCACGTACATGACCCATAATTCGATCAAGAGGTAGACAATTGCAGATCACCCCCCCCCCCCACAGCCCAGCACAGGACTACGTTTCAGTACATGATCAATTCCCAGATGAAGCCATCCTGTATATAGAATCTGAAGAGCAAGAATACCTTAGTTGAGAGTTATATTTCGACGGAGCCGCTAACAGTCATGGACATGGGGCAGGAGCAGTCCTAATATCTCCTAAGGGAGTCTTATAGGGAATCCAGAGGAAAAATTTATGCAAAAAACTGAATCCCGAAGATCTTTACACCATAGAAAGCAAATAATACTAACTACATATTTAGAGAATTACCTTAGTGAATGATGTTCACCGGTGAATCACAAAACAACTCGAACCGTCAGAACTCTTTGTAGAGATTTCTCAAAGAAATATTCAAAGCTCGATCCTTGTTCTTCGCTACCCTCGCGAAGCTTTTGAATCTTTACTTGGTCTTGAAGAAACAAAGAGAAGAAGATTAATGTTGGAGTAGACTTTCTATCTCACAAAACCTAAGGGTTCAAAACCCTAGCCTTCAATCACCTTGGAGAATCCCTAGAGGCTCATGAAAATTGAGAGAGAACTTTCCCTCTCTATTGCTCACGGTTTGGAGAGGGAAGAAATAAATTCCTTGAATGATTAATTATCCTCACAAGTTTTGGGCATAGAGGTATTTATAGATTAGGATCTAATCCTAATCATTCTCCAATTAGAAGTTATCCCTTTTAAAAGAGTAACTAATTAATGATAACTCTTATCATTAGTTATAACAAACTTTCTAATTAAGGTTTCATTTTCCTAAAAGGACTCCTTAATTAAAGGGGTGTAACTACTTCCCTAGATTCTAGGGAACCCAACAAACTCTTAACAATTAGGAATCCTAATCAAATTAGGAAACCCCCATGGGGGGCGTGAGCTATAGGGGGCATGAGCTAGGGAGTCTTGAACTCCAAGTTTTGAAAAACTTCTAATCTTATCTCCTTCTTTCTTGCATTCCAAGTATTAGAATCTAATCCCATGAAATAAGGATTAATTATATAATAATTATTTAATTAACAAAATCCTAATTCAATTAGGAAACTCGAAATGGGCGCCAACCCTAGGGATTTAATCCCATGGGCTTGGGCCCATTTTTAAGGTCCACTATTCATGGGTTTTATGGATATAGGTCAAACCCATTTTCCTTTATTTTGTGTTAATTAAATAATCATTAACATTATCCTTTAATTTAGATCAACTTTTAATCTAAACCATAGATTAACATTTAATCTATTTATTAATGACTAACATTTAATCAATTAAATTATAGATTAACATTTAATCTATTATTTGAGCTTGTATTTCTTATGTGAGCATCTCCACAGATTGCTCTGAGACATTCTAACCCTGGCTTACCCAATGTTATCCCATTGACCCTTAAACAGGAATGACATCAGAATTACAAGTAACGTAGGATATCCATGTTGCAATTGAATCCCAGTGTAAGAACATCAAACATTAAGGATCCCGCCACATGAATTTTTTAATTCAATTGATCATTCCAATAACATTATCCCTAATGGGCCTTCGAGATTAATATACTATCTAACTCATAGCCCATTGTACATCATCCAGGTTTCCAAGACTTTTGATTAAGCCATGAGAAACAATTTCTCATGTAAAACATTTTGAGAAAAAACTTTTGTTAAGTATAATATATTTTAATAAAAATATATTTCAAACTTATTAGATTTCAAAATCACATGGGCAGGATTTAAGCTTAATCAACTGTCTTACCTGGAACTTGGATAATCTCTCAATTAAATGAGCATAGACTTCTTGTTTGAAATTCATCATGACTCAAACAACTTTCTGACTATCCAACTGTTGCTGTATTGTAGTCCCTTAGGTAGAGAGTACTTTGGTGGAGTCAAAACAGTCAGATCACTTCTCAGTTATAAATGAATTCATCAGATCTAAGGATCATCAAAATTGTTCAATGTGAATGAGATACCAACTATCTGATAGTATGTTTATGCGAGAGGTCTCTCAATGCATGCAACCAGTCAGTGTACATTTAAGCACCCATATGCTGATATGTAGTCTCCACTACAACAGTTTGAGATAAAACTATATCTTAACCATTGAGAACATCTTAGCATTGTGCCAACTATATAAGTGAAGTGCCCAGCTTCACGCATAGTTGTGACTATATATAAGGTATAAGGAATTGGAAAGCTATATCTGCCTGTGATAGTCTAATACCTATCACATAGCTTCCCTACAATATATCCTATGGACCTTTGTCGATATCTCATATCGTATAGATCATCTCATGATCATGGTTAATTACCCATAATGAATTCACAATAGATAAAGAAGAGATCTCTATTAATCTAATTAATAAGAATCTTACAATCTAAATGACTTTTCTGGGCATAATGTCTAACAAGTCCACCTCCCCATCTTAGTCAAGCTGAAATTCAGATGCTCAAACAACGAAGCAGAATATGAGGCATGCATAGCTGGATTGAAAGAAGCCCTAGGCGTCAGGATTGAAGAGATAGATGTCTACAATGACTCGTATTTGGTAATCTGTGAGGCAAACGAATCTTGGGCCATCCGAGAAGTCAGGCTAGTCTCATACTTAGCCTACCTCAACATACTGATCACTCAGTTCAGAAGCATCACCTTCAGTCACAGGTCTAAGAACCACAACAGATTCATTGACACACTGGCCACTCTCGCCTCTATGGTACAAATTCCTAAGGGCATCATGCTCTGGCTAATTGAGATTCAGCAACAGGATTAGCCTACCTATTGCTTTGAGATAGAAGAAGTATTAGATAAGAAGTCTTGGTATACAGACATCAAGCAGTATCTCGAGGACGGAACCTTCCCACTCGATGCCACCAAAACAGACTGTCAGACAATCAGAAAACTGATCATTCAGTTTGTCCTCTCAGGAGGAATCATGTACAAGAGATCATCAAATATGATCAGGCTCAGGTGTCTCAATACTCGCAAAGCTGTGCAAGTAGTTGAAGAAGTTCACGAAGGAACTTGCGGCCCACATATAAACGGGTTAATGCTCTCCAAGAAGATACTAAGACTAGGCTACTACTGGTCTACAATGAAATCTGACTGTTGCCAATATGTACAGAAATGCCACCAGTGCCAAATCTATACCGACAGGATCAATACACCACCAACCAGGCTGCATAATCGCATTGCTCCATGGTCATTTTCAGCTTAGGGCATCGACGTCATCGGGTCCATAGCCCCGAAAGCATCAAATGGACATCGATTCATCCTGGTAGCAATCGATTATTTCACCAAGTGGGTCGAGGCTGCCTCTTGTGCCAACGTCACAGCCTCTGGGGTTCAGTGTTTTCTGAAAAATGACATCATCTAACGATACGGTGTCCCGTTTGAGATTATAATAGACAATGCTCTCAATTTCTACAACAAGGGGATGACAGATCTCTACCAAAAGTTCAAAATAGAGTATCACAACTCCATGCCATATAGACGACAGACCAATGGTACAGTTGAAGCCGCCAACAAAAACATAAAGAAAATTTTAGAAAAGATTAATTACTCTACCTGGCATGAGATGCTCCCATATGCACTCATGACCTACAGAACGTCCATCTGAACCTCAACTGGGGTAACACCATTTTCTCTGACTTATGGTAGGGAAGCAGTCCTCCCCATTGAAGTAGAAATTTCATCACTCCGAGTGTTAATGGAAGCAGAAATCTCAGAAGCAGAATAGGCACAAACCTGATATGAACAACTGAATCTGATAGAAGAGAGGCGACTGAAAGCCATCAGCCACTCTCAGGCCTACCAGAGATGCATGGTTAGGACATTCAAGAAGAAAGTTAAGCTCTGAAGCATCGAAAGTCGGTGACCTGGTTCTCCAAAAAATGTTGTCAAACTGCCCTGACCCGAGGGGCAAGTTCACTCCTAACTACGAAGGCCTATACATCGTCCGAGAAAAATTATCCGGCGGCGCCCTTCGACTTGGACGTATGAATGACGAAAATCTCCCCGATCCCATCAACATGGACAAAGTCAAACGATACTACTCTTAGGGCCTAGATCTGATAGGCACTTTGTACTTGTAGATTCTCCGGGAAATGACAGGAAGCCATCTTTAGCACACTCCTTATCCTCAGCAATGTAAACCCCTTTTCAAATCAATAAAATCTGCTAGTTAGCCCCTTGAGCCTAATGGCCCTGATTTCATGTAACCTTTTCAAGGACACCCTCTCTCATCCTCTGCGGCATTAGCCTGAACTACATCATGACCTGATCCTGTAAAGGGTACGTAGGCAACTTGACAATCAGGTGCGATCACCAGAGGGATCAAGATATCTCCTGAATCATCGCCAAGCAAAGTCAAAACCTCTCCGAAGTTTCCCTGCAGAGTCAAATTTACCCCAAGCAAAGTCAAAAATCTCCCGACTTCCCTAACGGAGTCAACTCTCAAGGGTATAAAATTTTCATCAAAGAAAAACTCAAAATAGAAGTTGAAACATTCTCAGAAGTCAGAGACTCCCCATAGAGACAACCTCTCCGAACTCTTTCCCCAGCAAAATATCCATACAAAAATCTTTCGGGGACAACCTATTTCCCTAGCAGAGACAATCTCTCTCAATCTCTCCCCAATGTCAGCCTCTGTCAAAAAGGAGGATTCCCCAGCAGAGCAAAAACAGAAAAAAAAACTCCAGCAGAAATTCCCAAGAGAGTACAAATCAATTACAATAGGAGAAATCCTCGAGTGTCTCAAACTTCGGACCCCTAGCCTATATTTCGTCCTAGTCTAAGTCCTCATAGATCCCCTAGAAACTACAAGTCTAAGCGTAGTATCACATCTACACCCCCAGCGGAATACAATCGCCAATGGAGTGCCATCCATGGTAATGAAGGGAGAAGATTCATTTTCCCAATAAATCGCAGGCATGAGTGAAAACCGGCAACAACCTCATTGGGTAAAAATCACGCAACCCAGACCTAGTCTTGAGACTAGGGGCAAAAAATGGACAAAAACCTATCAGTTTCGTAAGCATGAGGAAAATCAGAAACAGCCTCATTGCGCAAAAATTATGCGAATCCCATAACCTACTCATTCCAAGGGTAAAAAAGGGATAAAAGCTGAAGAGCAGTTTGACAACAAAATCTGGCAGCAATCAGTCTCACAGGATTCTCGACTATCCCTAGCAGGGATTCCGCCGAGAACAATTCTCCAGCAGATAGTTAATCCTCAATGATCTACAACGGTGCTCTATTCCCCAGCGAATCTCTAGTAGAAGTTCAAACTACCTTCTACACTTTAGCAAACTCTCCCCAGCTAGAGTCCTCAATCTTCAACAGCAACGAGACAAGCTTGTCTACCCCCAGCAGCATCCCTAGTGGAGGTAAATCCTCTGTTGAATCATACTCCACTCTTCGAGAGTAAAAAAAAAAACCCCAAATCCCTTCTAAGCTCTAACAATGGTAATTTACTGGCAAATCTAAAGCTAGTTAAGCATTTTTATGTCAAAATCAAAAACTTTTGCAAAAGTCCAAACATTTTTCAAACAGAATTTATGGTACTGAGACCTGATCATACCAACCTGTACTAAGTAACCCCAACAAAACAAGCAGAAGAAGTCGACATCGCGTATCCCCGCAAGTCACAGTCAAAAGAATCATGGGAAAGTATCCTCGCCTGTATACCCTGCAGACATCATTTTGCATAGCCTCACACCCTGCCTGACAAAACTCCTCAGTGTCACCCTGTGTAATCAAAATCCAGCGCCTCTGGGCCATTTCAAAATCAATCCGACTAGTGCCTCCGGGATATGCCACATCCCTTCAACACCCCTGTGTGTTCTTATTATGCTATTTTTACCGAGGAAGAAGAAGGGTCACCAGTTACAAAGAGATGAATGAAAGGTTTTGGGAGTTTTTTCATGTCTTTTGAAATTGGAAATTAATTAGGTTTGAATGGATACCAAGTTAACCAATCTTAGGACAACTATAACTCAAGGATGTGAAAAGAACATACATCATTGACTCATTGTTGTGGCTTTCTTAAATGTTGTTTCACCTCTTGATTGGCATACTTGCTGAGTTTCCAGACTATGCCTAGAGTAGTCCGGCTGCATGAGGAATGTGATGTGAGGATACAGGTGCTCAGGTCCACGATATCAGATCATAGCCAATCACGATTGAACTTGGGAAGAGTTTAATCGCACTCACACGTCAACATGTGTCCCTTTTAACCCTTATTAATTGTGGTTGCGATTCAATAATCATTAGGGTTCAACAATTTTACTTTGGTAATAAGAAAAAATAATCTTAGGGTAAAAAATTCTTAACCCGAGGATTAATTTTTTAATACTTTTTAAAACTAAGGTTAAATTATTAAACATTTAAACCTTATTAGTGAATCTTAACTATAATTAATAAAGGTTAAGAGGGACACGTGTTGACCTTTGGGTTCGATTGAACTCGAGGAGAGTTCAATCCCAATTGACTGTGATCCCATATATTATAAAGGACTAACAGGTAGTATTTAACATCGCAATAGTATTAGTGATGTGGAAGCAAAAATTCACCACTCATATGGCTATTTATTAGTTTTAGTAATGAGCATTTCATGACAGTCATGCTTTGAAACTAAAAAGAGGCATAATAAGAACAAAGGGCGTGTTCATCCACCTCAAAGCCGATAGCCTTTTTTCTCCTCTCTTTTCTATATATCGAGTAACGCCATAACAACCAATCTGGTCGCCACCTCCAGGTGATGCCTTTTTCGGCTAGTGCCTCCGAGACATGCCATCTTTCATAAAAATCCATTAATCCGTAGCATGAGTGGCCCTAACCACTTCTTCTTCCCCCAGCTCGCTCATATCTCCAGCAGGTATAGGCAAGCGCATCGCACCCACCATTTGCATAGCATGTATACATATCATCATTTCCTAAAATCTAATCTTGGTGTAAAAATAGGATGATTCCAGTCTTTGTCATTCAATTGTCAACTTGGTACTCTCCGACAAAGAGGGTCAGCTGTAAGCACCTAATTTTATACTCCTTCCTAATCCTGGTTAACTATCTTAACCATGGTTAATACCCTCTAACCATAGTCAAACCCAAGGCTTAACCCTAGTCAAGCCATATGACAAACTCTAGTCAAGCCCTGGTCAAGCCTTAGTCAAACCTAACTAAATCTTAGGCCTAACCCTAGTCAAACACTAAGCCTAACCCTAGGTTAACTTTAGGTCAAAACTCTAGGGCCTAAGGCCCATTTCCAAGCCTAGGAACCCAAAAACCGTAACCAGACCACCCTGTGAGCCCAAACATGGGCCCATAAACCCTATATGGTTGTTGGTGTGGAGCCCATGGGCAGAATTTGAAATTTCAAGGAATGGCAATAATAACTTTATCGCCATTTCCTATTTTGGCAAAATCTACATGACCCAGACCAATAGTGACTAGGTTGGGCCTGTTTGAGTATAAGATATGTAATGGCGGTAATTTTATTACCATCATTTCTAATTTAGGCTAAATTAGGAATAACGGTATTGAAATTACTGTCATTGCTAATGTTTGTTTCAAAACCAATTTGGCACCCCCTGGCCACTCCAACTTCGCCTCCCTTGGGTCCTCCACCTTGTTTCATATCCCTAAACTATCTTAGGTCCCCCTCATCCTATAAATATCCCTCCTCATGCCTTTAATCCATTCCAAAAAATCTAAGACAAAACTCTGTTAGAGTTACTGTGCAATCCGAAACTAGATCTTCCCAACCTTGTCTTCCCTAGGGATCTCTGAGAGTCCTAGGAGCCACCCAAGCCCTCCCTCAACCCTTCACCACTGTGCACCACCACCTTCATCATCGTGAGGATCAAACCAACAGGGTAGGATCCCTCTACCCTTTTTCTATTTTTGCTTAAAGCATTCTTAGCCACTGGTCCTATTCCAGGAGCCTTTTCATTTAAGTTTGGTATTAAACACCCAAGGCCCCCCACCGTGCATGGTACCTCCCCTTAGCTTTTAGGGGACCCTCAATCCATGAGGGATCCCCTGGATGTGGCTTGTTCTGTCTAGGGGAGAAATCTCAGTTTTTGGAAAAACCAGGAATGGCGGTAAACACAATACCGCCATTCCTGGACACCTCCATTACAGTAGCTGTGGACCCTTATGAGTTGAGCCTTGGTCAATTCTAGGGCCTAAGTTTGGTCCTTAAGACCTCCCCCTATCTACCCTGGTTCTTCCAAGCTAACCCTAGTAACTTAACCATGGTTAAAAGCCCCTCAACTGGAGACTGTCCAGAATAGCGGTAAACAGTTTACCGTCATTCTGAGTTTCCTGTTACAGTGTTTTCATGGACACTGTGGGCCCATCTCAGACCAAGTTCAGGGCCCGCAATAGGCTCAGGACATATGGGGGAATCCCCTAGCTAGCCTTGAGGGTCCAGGACCCCATGGTTTCACCCTTGACCATTCCCCAGTCTGCCGCCATTCCAATTCTGTGAAGAATTGGAATTGGCAGTAAATGCTCTACCGTCAATCCCTGTTTTTCTGCAAATGGGCTTTAATAGGGCCCAGACAAGGTAAGAGGCCATTCCAGGCTCTGCCATGCTTTCTGGCCTATTCCAGACTTACCCAGACCCTTAACTAGGGTTAACTCAATCCTGATTAAATTTTAACCATGGTTAAAGTTCTTTAACCCTTGAAAAATTTGGAAAAATTCTAAAAATCTTGACTTTGGATCTTGTAACCATGGTTAGTAGCCCTAACCATGGTTAACTAGCCTTTAACTCCAGTTAAATCCCTTTTGGCCTACCGGGCCTAATCTCTTAGCCTACCACGCTTACCCTTGGCCTTCCGGGCCCAATCTTAGTCTATTGGACTTACCCTTGGTCTACCAAGTCAATCCTTAGTCTACCGGACTAACCCTTGGCCTGCGGTCCCAAACCATACACTTGACCAACCCGGTCAACCAAACCCTAACCCCCAGGGCTAGACCCTTAGCTCCCCTGGAGCATACACACACTCTCCTTAGCCTTGGCATGGGTTCATGTGCCAGAACTACGCTTGGTCTGATCTCAGCCCTTGTGAGTACGTAGGCAACCTAATCTGGGTTTGACTGTAGTTAGCTTTTCTTTCTTGGATTAGTATACTCTAAATACTTAGGCAATTGAATAACATTTTGACTTTAATTTAGCTTATACATAGGGAGTAGTTAACTATTGCAAAATGAGGGTCCTAAGGTGCTAATCGGTGCCAATGGTAACACATTTGTGTACCTCAAACTACATATGTTAATATCTTAAAGTTCTCTTTTGAAGCATGATACGGTAATGGGTTGTATTTGTTATGACAGGACTATACGAGGAATACAAGGTAAAACCAAAGAAATAACAGATAAAAAGCTTCAAAAAGACCTCAAGTCAGAAGAAGAACAGAAGAAAGAAAGAAAAGAATAAGAAAATCACTGGATGATCGATCGTCCATCTCAGAACGATCGATCGTAGGTTGAATCAGAGATGATCGATCGTCCAAGAACCCGTAGCCAAAGTTAAAAATTCCTAGAAGGGATGATCGATCATTCAAGGATGACGATCGATCGTCATCAGTGTTTTTCAACCTCGGAATCCGCACACAAAGCAGAGAAGAACCCTTGAGAAAGTTTCTAAAAAGGAGAATTGAACCCTAAAAGAGGGTTCTCTATAAAAGGGAAAGCTCTAAACTAAAGGGGGGTTCTAAATTTTAGAGTTTGGAAGCAAAGAAGGCTCTGGAGATCAACAAGATTGGAAGATAGAGCATTCGAGTTTGTCGTGTTCTTCGTCAAAATTGGTGTTTCTGTCTCCTACCATGAACTAATTCTTCAGTTTCTAGGATTTCGATGAAACCCTAGCCAAGTAATCATGTCCTGTGTATTTTGTTTACGTTCCTTTTTATATAAACTCTGATTGCATAATGAGAGGGTTGTCTTCAACCAATTATTAAAGTTTATACTCAATTTCAATGTGGTTTATCCTTGTCTTAGGCTCTCTTGTGTTGAAATTGAATTCGTTCATATATCCTTCTGTGATTGAAAATATGGATTTTATGCAATGGGATTTATTGTCAATGAATTGAATTGTAGGATATTCTATTCCTAGGGAAGACGAGTGATGTCGCAACTCTAACTTAATGTGTATCACTCATACTGACCGTAGATAGGATATGCCTAGAATTTGGTCCCTTGAATCATTCTTGGTTTCTGATGAGTGAGACTTGTAATTGATCTCTTCCTTATTGTTTATGCTCGAGAGACATAAATGGATACTTATGGATGTGATTATGAGGCTAATGATGGATTCAAACACCCTAGAAGTTTTCTCACCGATATATCACCAACAGCTTTTAGTTTAATTAGGATTCATAAATTCTGTTAATTTAAATTCTACTCTTAGGTTAAATTCAATCAAATCACTCAATCTTGTTAACCTTTAACTTAGAATTAATCTCGAGAAAATGACAATAAAACCAGCGCAGTCCTTTGTGGTTCGACACCCCATGCTAGTCACTATTCTACCGAATTATAGCTACTACGAGGTTTATTTAATTGACGATCAGGTGCCTAACACCTTCCCTGAGATTTAATTGAATTTCTTACCTAGAATTTCAATGTAGACCATAAGACATTATCTACAACCCGGGGACTTATCCCTTCTAAATTAATAAGTGGCAACTCTCAATCCATCCAGTAAGTGCTAAAAATCTGTGCTCACAGGGAGGTCTGACATCTCTTTCTTGTCGTGTTCGCTTCCATCCATCATCATATCTTTCTTGGTATTTATATGGATTCATTGAGACGCAATAACCCCACTCTTGGGGCCACGACTGTTGGTACCATGGTGGATTTTCTCCATGACTTTGATGATTTCTTTGAACTGGCCAAAGTGCCCCTCGAGTTCTTCAGTCAGGGTAGTCCCTGATTTCTTGGCGACATCTAGGGCACATCTGATTTTTCTGTTGGCGAGCCCTTAGAGGACTCACCCTCTTCAAGCCTGCCCTTCTTCTTAGCCGTATGTTCAGCTTTGTTGGCTGTGGCCAAGTTGAGATATGATTTTCTATTTTCACTTTTCGTTGTGATTTGGATAAGTCTCATAAGCTTACCAATGTCATGTTAACGCTAGCAATCAGTGGGAAAGGGTCAGAGTCCACTCTCATTTCCTCTTTGGTTTCCTCAGGAAATTTCAACCAAACCTTTGTTGATATTTTCCTTAATAGTATTCTGAAACACTATGCAGTTGGTCGTTGAAAGAATTTTTGAACCGTACCATTTGCAATACTCTATCTTTCGTAATTCTTTCTCCGATGGATTTTTTTGTCCATCTGGCAACCAAATGAATTTTGAGGCCAAAAGGCGATCGAAGATTTCATTTGCTTTGGAAATGTCAATGAAAAAGTTCTCACCGACCTCAAATTTTCGAACCTTGGCCAGTAGTGTGGTTTTTAGCCTCCTTCCTTTGTTAGACAAAGCAGGTATAGGGCTTCTTTGCAATAACTTCGGCCAAATCCAACTCGTAATTGGGGTCTTGGAATATGTTCTCATAGAATAGTTTCTTCTTTGGCCTTCTTCTAAAAGGATTCATTCGTAACTTATGGCTCTAGATGACAACTCGAATGGGTCATCGAATTCCATTCATTTGAATTTCTTTCTTAATTCGATGTCTGGACCATTTTGAGTCAGTTTAATGAATTTTGTCTCAGGTACCATGACTGAACATCGATTTCTGAGTTTTTTGAACCTTACAATATACTTTTCTGCATACTCGCCTGATAGTTGTTACAGTCGTGATAAATCTGCCATTGAGACATCAAATTATTCCTGAAAGAATTGAGTGTGAAATTTCTCTTTTATATCTTGCATATCAGAGCACGTACAGTCGCAATTGGCTTGTGAATCTGTACATCAAGGAGATAGTCCATTTGTATAGAGTGTCATTTAGCATTGTATCTGATCGAGACCCGAGATTTACTTCCAGATTCTGGAAGAGTTTTCAGCAGGCCATATGTTCTTGTTTGGATTTCAGTACAGCGTTCCATCCCAGACAAATGGGCAAACAGAGGGTGAACCAGATCATAGAGAACAAGCTACGAGCTTATATGTTAGATTTCCAAGGCAATTGGGATGATCATCTGCAGTTGATTGAATTTGCCTACAACAATAGTTATCAAGCGAGCGTTCAGATGACACCATTTAGGCACTCTATGGGAGAAGTTATCGTTCACCATTGTGTTGGGATGAAGTTGGCGAGAGAAAACTTCTGGGTCTTGAACTCTTTGGTCAGAATGTAGACAGAGTTTAGATGATCAGAGAAAGGTTGAAAATGGCTTAGAGTGGGCAAAAGAGTTATGCCTATACTTGTAGGAGGGATCTCGAATTCCAAGTTGGAAATCAAATATTTGTCAAGATCTCGCCTACGAAGGGTGTCATAAGGTTTGAAAATGAGACAAACTCAGCCCTCGCTATGTGGGTCCTTTTGAGATCATCACTCGGATTTGGGAAGTTGTTTACTGGGTGTGGCATGTGACCGATCATCATATGTACGATCGATCGCACTAGAGAGCTGCGATCGATCGCAGTGTTCGGGCGATCGATCGCAGGTCGTGCACCAGGTTTTTTAAAAAAGTCACAGAAATCAGAGTTTTAATCCCCTAGACTATAATTAGCCTCTCTAATTTGAGGGATTTAGGCTTTAAAGGGTTTCTAACCTAATTTGGGAGAGATTTTGGGAAAAACTTAGGGTTTTAAGAGGGTTTTAGCTTGCAGAAGAAGAAGATTGCTCCAAGGAGAATGATAAAGCTTGAAGATTGCCCCCAAAACTTTAAGGAGTTTTCTCTACTATTTTAGATCGAAGGGAACGATCCCTAAGGTTCATATACTCTCCAATCTAACTCTATTGTGCTTGTATTTGTTCTAGAAATATGAGACATAAGATTTATATATGTTTTCATGATTATGCATAAGATATAGATGTTGGAATATGAAATGTGAATCTTATATACATTTAGAGATTTCATTGATTATGTTTTAGCTATTATGGAAATAAAAATGTTATTACATGTTATGAATGTGATGAATGGAGGATGAGAAATACTATGGAGGAAAGGTTGAATGTATGGCTATGGATTATGGGTGATGTGTGTGGAGAATGTGCTTAGTTGTGGAGGAAATGATGAATTATGGGTGGATGTTAAAATGAAATGAATTGTAAAAGGGAATCGTGATGTTAATGTTTATTATTATGTCTTAGAAAAATGTATAATTATGATAATGGATTATTGATGATTGGTGTTAAGATATGCCATATCTACCTTGTATGGTTATTGTTATTCGGGCAGGCCAAAACCTAGAGGAAGTCTTCCAGATCAGAAATTCTCCAACCAGGTAGATGTATCCTGGTAGAGTTTCTTGGCGGAGGATCGGAGTCTAAAGGATGACCGATTCGAATTCTAATCACGACACTTAAGTACATTTTCACGTGCATTTTAGGAAGTAAGGTTCACGGATTCATGCGTCTCACAAGATCATGCATTGTATATAGACATGTCACGTATTATACTATGAAAGAATGATCCCCTGGTTACGAACATACCACTCTATGCATTGTCGCGACTATGTTACTCAGTATAAAAACACTATGAATTATGCATTGACAGGACAAACACCGTGAATTATGCGTTGACGGGACAAATACCATGAATTATGCATTGACGTGACTTGTTACTTATCATGAACACGTATGAATTATGAACATGCATCTCACATGTATAAGTCCAAGAGTCACACGAATACACGAGTCAAGATGATGATATGATATGTTTACATTTTACCGCACTTTGATTATGTCAATGTCATATGAAACTGTTACTGCTTATGTAGATATGAATCGGATTATGATATTAAGGATGTACATGTTATGTTATGTTGTTAGTTGGACTGTATATATATTGTTAGTTTGACTATATATACGCTAGGTGTTTTCAATACTCAGTCGACCTGTTATTGTCAATAGGTTTAAAGCAGGAGCATACGGCGGAACCGTGGGTTGAAGAGCAGAACTTTGAAGAGGGTGAAGTAGGTGAGTTTCCAGAGGAGGGAGGCAGGGATCTTGATAGTTATCCCTATTATTAGATTATAGTTTGTTTATTTAGAAAGATTGTAATAGACTTATGTTATTTTCAGGATGTTGCTTAGGTCGTCTTACTTTCATTGGTGGTTTTGGACTACCCCATCTAGGGTGGGTTATATTGGATAGATTACAGTTGTATAGGATGATTTGGGGTTTTATATATCAATTTTTATTATTACTATTTTGGAGACTTGTGTTTAGCTTTGTCTTGCATGTATGGATTTGAACAGGTTTAAGAAGTATAACGGGCCCAAAGTCCCATTAAGTCCAAGGTGGGGTTTTGGGGTCATTACAATCTGAGGAATCGTTGCCTCATCTACCTTGGTCTCTAGCCATATTAACTACACAAGTGATATGTAGTCCCACCGGGCGTGCCAAAAGGAAGGTGTTGGCTGGAAATTTAGTTTGTTTCGGGCGTGCCGGCGCCACGTGGTACAATCAGGCAGAAACCTTTAGGGGGGCACCGAGTCAGACAGAGTGACCAAGAGCGTGTTCACTTCAGCTGTTCGGTCAGCCACCGTCGAAATGTATCGGTCGGGCGATTGAGGGGGGTTCGTCCTTCTATGATGAGTCCTATTGCCTTCGATGACCGAAAGAGCTTTCCAAATTAACAGAGTAAAGTAGACTGTGATAATGTGGTGTGTGTATGTTCGTGAGAAAGATGAAGAAGATGATTATATAGAAGTAATCTGAATTTGAATGAAAGTAATCCTAAAACATAACTTACAAACTATCATGTGATCGAGGCGAGTCGCATAGGCAAATACAAAATTCCACTGTGGTGGATGATGTTGAAAGTAAAGTGACTAAACAGACTCTCTTGAAGGAGGAAGACTAAGTCGAGGTAGACTCCCGGAGGGGGTGGTTATCGAGGACTGTGAAACAAAGGAGAAGGAATGACTAAGACTGATAGCTCTCCCGGAGGAATAGGGTTGCCGTGGGGCATGTTGCTGTGGAGCAGTGTGTGTGTTGAGTTGATTGTGAGAGGGCTTCTGGTTTGGTCTCTTGTTTGTTTTATACACTTCGAATGTGGTTATGGTAATAGTTCCCTCCAATTCGATGCAGAACCTTGATTGCAGCCATGTTTCCTTGAGATGATGATCACTTCCTTTGAAAAATTGGTCGTGGATATCACCATGGTAGTTAGCATAACTACCTTGTTTGCTCCATTTTGATAGTCTGACGGCGTGGCCACCTATCCCCTTTCAAATATATCTGGGCGCGAAATGCCACATGTCCAATATCTTTCATGTTGAAGTTTTGTGTGTGGTTGGGCTGGGTCATTGGTTGTTTTGACAAAAAGGGCTCACCATCGGCCTTTGGCATTTTGGCTCGAAACTGTTAAAAGACCCGACTTTGATTGCTATAACGACCTGACTTGCGGCTGGACTAGTTTGCCCATTTCATATATATATATATATATATCATTCTATTATTAAAAATACAAGCAAATTTTAAAGATTTAAATAAAAAACTTTTTTTAAAAAAACTTTTATTTATTTATTTTATTTGACACTACTAACGTATACTATATACAAATTTATATGTTCTTATTACATATTTTTTTAATGCTGTTTGTAGTAAATAAAAATCTAATAATTTTTACGAATATATAGTCACCCCTACAGTTTAGTTTACAAAAAAAGAAAAGAAAGAATGATTAGTTAGTATTAAAATGGTACCGATTATTATAGATAAGTAAAACCCACTACTATATATAATACTTAGCTACAAAGAAAAAAAAATCAAATCTTTATAACTCCTACAATTTAGCTTACTCAAAAAATCCTACAATAAAAATAAAAATAAATTTCAATGAATCTTTAAGTTAATTTTTTATTATATATTTTAAAATTTTCTTACTTTTGTACTAATTATTTGAAAAAACAATTTCAAACCTAGTATGAAAATAATTTAATAATTTTAACAATCCCATCCCAATCATACATTTTTCTCTAATATAATGTGTTTGGGTGCTCTCTTACTTCATCATTATTCACATGTTTAATAATTTGAAAGTTTACAATTTATTATCCATCCAACTCTATGATCAAAACTATATATTTAATAATGAGTTATTGGTTACCCAAAAAAAAAAAATTAACGAGCTACTAATTTGTTATTTTGTGCATGGTTGTTCTAATTAATTTTTTTATATAATATTTAATACTATTATGTTTTTCTAATAAATAATTATGTTTTGCTAAAAAGTAATACATGCCACTTGTACCTTTACTAGTATATATATAACCAAAATTAATAATATATATAAATATATAACATATATATTAAAAATATAAAAAAATTGATAATATATATAAATATATAATCTAAATACTTTAATTAAAGTATTAATTGTTTTTGTTGGAAGATATCATGTACCTATGTTATTAGAGGGTTAGAGGTTAGGATTGGGGATTGGAGTTCTTGGTCTCATCACCTAGGGGAATGGATTCCTGAGACCTCTATATTGAGATAGGTCCCACCCCCATTGGTGCAAGATGTGGGGTGTAAGTATTTTTTTAAAAATTAATTATATATTACATTAAAAAAAATAATAATCATATATTATGAGATTTTTTTAAAATTAATCAAGAGAGGCCACACCACACCCCACCATTGGCGCAAGAGTTGGGGTGTAATTATTTTTTAAATTAATTATATATATTACAATTTTTTTAAAAAATTAATCATATAGTATAGAATTTTTAAAAATTAATCCAATTTTAATTGAGCTCATTAAATGGAGATTGATTTCCTCATTTATAAACAAGTCGAGCTTGAACTTCTTCACAAAAAAAAATCAAGCTTAGGTTGACTTGATACTCACCCCTATCTAACTACTCTTAGTCCTACTCTCAACCAAAAAATCAACACCAATTAGAGTAATCGCAGCTCCGTCGACTTTGATGAATTCATATAAGAAATGGGATGCGTGGCTCATCAGATGTCACTATCAACCCTAGATTTTTTATTTTTATTGATTGGCCATGAAAATATAACACCAGAAATGCTAGCCCAATCACAATCTTTCACTTGATAGCTACAAATGTCGAACATCTCCTATTTTTATTTTTTCAATCATTAAAAAAAGAAAAAATCAAAAACTTGGGAGTTATTGCGACTCGGCATAGCACTCCTCATCGAGTACCCAAATTCATTAGGTCAAAGGCTGAGATTCGTCAACGCTTTGTTGTCGCCACGTGGGAGTATCGGACAAGACGGTGACCGGTCAGGCGGTCACGCTTAATGATCGCTTAAACATCTCTCAATATAAAATTACGACTTCGACGACCCTCAATTACCAAAATACCCCTCAACACCAAAACAACTACAATTTAAGCACTCCTGTCTTCCCAAACCAAATAGACAGAAACCAAATCTTCCCAATATAGAGAGATCTGCTCAAAAGACTTTCACAAGATCTCTCTTTTGTTCCGTACACTTCTTTATAAGACACAAAACCCCTCCATTTCCACTTTCCTTTCTCAGACAGTAATTTCTAGAGAGAGAGAGGTAGAGAGAGAGAGATTCTGAATTTCCTAGGTATCTCCGCGCATGCTTTGGCGAGATGCTGTTCGTGTTGAGGGATGGTGGTTGCTTTCCGTCGATTTTGGAAATCGTTAATGGCGTTCTTGCTTTCGTCGATGGTGCTATTGCTGTTATTGCATTCTCTCAGGTCTTGATTTTTATTAAATTTTTTTTTTCTATTTGATTTGAGAATTTTTTGTATAGTTTTTGAAATTTTATATTGGCTGTTTGATTTTGAGATGTTTTGAGTCTCTTGAGTAATGCCTGTTTGATTATCTGAAGAAACGGAGGTTAATAAATGTAGGGTGGTTTAGATGATTGAAAATGCTGTTTTGTAATGTTTTTAAGGGGATAATAGGATGAACAGTGTGTGGAATCTGAGAAATGGTATGCATTTGTCTCTCTTGTTTTGAATGGAATTGAGGGGTTTAAGAGGGACTTTTTTTTTTTTTTTTTTTTTGTGTTTTAATGGGAATTTTTTGATTGTGAGTGTGATTGGTAGAGATGTGATGGGGAATTTTCATTGCAATTTCGTCTTGTTGGACTGATAGTTGATTTTGAGCTTGTTTTGTTTGTTAATGGTGATTTAATGAAAGGGGGATTTCTGTATTTTGAAGACCCATTTCTCAATAGGGATGTACTCTCCATTTGAGTAAGGAAAAAAAAATTGAGGTTATCTTTTGACTCCCATCCGGTCATACATTGGAAAGCATGGAATCCTCGTTCCTAATCCCGTGATTGAACTCCTTTTAGACCAACCGATACCTCTCCACGCCCCAAGTCCATAGTTCAGCATTACTCTATGGGTGTCTACCTCATGTAATGCCTCAAAGGCATTAAAAATTATGAATGGTTATGCACGTTTTCATGCCCATATGTCTTTGCTTGTTGAATAATAGTTAGTTTTTTTTTTAAAATTTAAATTTGAATTAGTCCCTTGCAACATTGACTAATTTCATATTCAATATAAAGTTGTGATTGCATCAATCACTTTATTTCTTGGAATACAAACTGGTATAAGTACTCATGTTTAGCTATATTGATCATAAATTCATGGGTTTATAGACACTGATCTAGAAGTAAAATTTGAATTTAGGCATTATTTGCATTAACCACATTAGTTTGTTTTTGAAGGGACATTTTAATTTGTTACACTTTTTTGTTCCAGTTAATACGAATTCACATGCGGAATCAACAACTTGGATTGACACGCCAAAAAGTAAGTTATATGTTTTCTTCTATACGCCTTATCCAACTTTTTGACCCCTTCTCTATATTATTTTGCAGATAAGATTCATTGGTCTTTCTTTTTCTTTGTTGATTGATTATTCCGTACGAAACTTTCATTTATAAATACTGGTAACAATTATTGACTAGAAAAAGAACTGTTATTTGTAAAGGTACTCTTAGAAGGTTGAAACCTCCTTTTTGATACTTCGTTCATTCTCCAGTCTCCACATCCGCTTGTCCACCTTTATTTTACTTATGAAATTGCTCCAAACTCTTTGTATTAAGATTTAAGAGTTGGAAGAGAAGGAATGAAATAAAGGAGCCGAAAATAAGGTGTTGGAATCTAAAAGAAGATATAGCGTCAAAGAAACTGTTACAAATCTCCCGAGAAATACCAAGAAAAACATGTAAAGTTTAAATCTCTGATTTTATTGCAATATTAAAAAAATCTTGTGATTAAATTTTTTTTTATCATTACAGAGATTTAGGCGAGAAATACCAAAAAATAAAATAAAATCCAGATTTGAAAATATCTCGAGAAAAACTTCGGCTGATAAAAATTTGAGTACGAGATTTGTAACACTGCTTTTAAGGATAAATTGATGAAGGAAGGAATATGGAACTTAAAAGAAGAATCTACAATAGTGTGGGATGAAATAGCCAATTGTATACAAATATTTTGAAAATAAGTTTAAGAAAATCCAAAATGGGAAATCACATGTATAAAGAAACTTGGTGGAGTGATGAAGTTCAAAACCAGTAGAGAAAAGAGCTCTCACTATAAGACTTGGCAAAGATCTAGAAATTAGAAACACTTAGAAAAATATAAAATTGTTAAAATAGAAGCTAAGAAAGTAAGAAGTCAGGCTAAATAAAGGTATATGAAGACATACAATAAGTTAAGGACAACTCTCTATTTTTTGTCTGGTGAAAGCTGGCGACAGGGCTTGCTTAAACCAAGAGAGGGTGATAAAAGTGTATATAAACTTGTAAAATTTAGGGAACGAAAAAGTAGAGACCTAGATCTTTTTAGATACATTAAGAATGACGATCATAGAAAACTGGTGAAGGATGATTAAATTAAGGATGGATGGAGAGGATGCTTTCAGAAATGACTGAATGAAGACTGCAAACAGGACCTTAGACTAGGCAAATACACTAACTTAGTGGGGACTAGAGACCATTATTATTTACGTAGAATTAGAGTAAAAGAAGTGAAAGAAGTCCTACTAGAATGATCAATGAACATAGGAAAGGCCTTGGGACGAAATGATATTCCAATTGAAGTGTGAAAATGGATAAGAGAAGTTAATATGTCTTGGCTTACAAAGTTAATTAATAATATTATGAAGACTAGGAAAATGCCGGAAGCATGGAGGATAAGTATGGTGCTACTGCTACCTATATACTAGAATAAAGGAGATGTTCAAAGTTGTACTCATAATAATCAGAATTGTGCCATTCACAATTTGAATCGAGTCCAATAGATCTGGATTCAGATCGCACAGATTCTAAACAAATATCACATATTTTGATATGAATTATATGTTTAAATTGCAAAACCCCCAAGCCCTATTCAGAAAACGATCCGACTCGTATGAACCGTCTCATTCATATGATTCTAATCGTAGAGGTCCTGTTATGACCTGAATCCAAAAAATGTTATAAAACCTTTTTTTCCCTCCCTTTTGTATTATTGCTTCTAAAAGTTACATTGGGGTGTTTTATATCCACAAGTTTTTTTTTTTTTTTGTAATAGTTTGGCATGACATTTGAAAGATTTGTGGGTTTTGGAGTGTCTTTCAACCAAAACCGTAAAGTGGAGATTTCGAGTCTGCCACTTCAATACCCAACAAAATTCAATTCCATCTTTTGCAGAGTAATTCTGCATTGAAGAAGGAGCGAAAGGGTGTAAGGAAATATGCTTTTGGGAAAGGTAGGACTTTGTTCAGTATCTCAAGCAAGTAAAAAAGTCCCTACTTTTTGGATTCTTGTTATTTGGGTTTTGATTATTTGCGTTAAAAGTAGTGGGAAATAAAGATATTGCATGGGAGCATTGTACCATGGTCAAGAAATTGTTACTTAGATGCAACTATTGTGGGAATGAGTACTGTAGTGGTGTTTTTTTAGATGAAACACTACAAAAGCATGTATCCAAAACCCCGAAGAAGTTATTTTGTTGTTTAGGGATTTATTGGTGAAGGGAAAAGGGATTAAGCAAGTAGGAGAGGACTGTATGAGGAGCGAAAGGGTGTAAGGAAATATGCTTTTGGGAAAGGTAGGACTTTGTTCAGTATCTCAAGCAAGTAAAAAAGTCCCTACTTTTTGGATTCTTGTTATTTGGGTTTTGATTATTTGCGTTAAAAGTAGTGGGAAATAAAGATATTGCATGGGAGCATTGTACCATGGTCAAGAAATTGTTACTTAGATGCAACTATTGTGGGAATGAGTACTGTAGTGGTGTTTTTTTAGATGAAACACTACAAAAGCATGTATCCAAAACCCCGAAGAAGTTATTTTGTTGTTTAGGGATTTATTGGTGAAGGGAAAAGGGATTAAGCAAGTAGGAGAGGACTGTATGTTTGATAGTAGTGCGGGAAGGTCCCAACAAGAAGTGATTAATCTTGAAGGAGGATGACGAAATAATTTAACATTAGGTGGGGGTGGGGCAACTCAACAAACCACCCTACACTAAATGTGGAATAAGGGGGTAGAGATAAAGTATGCCAAATTATAGCACGCTTTTTCTATGCTAATGCTATTGCATTTAATGTAGTAAAGAGTCCTTACTTTCACAGAGATGGTCAATGGCATATCTACCTTTGGCATTGGGCTTAAGATCCCTACTTTGCTTGAGTTAAGAAATACATTTTTATAGAAGGAAGTTGAGCATGTGCAGACTCAGATGGAAGACTACAGGAGGGAGTGGGAAAAACGGGATGCACCATTATGTCAGATGGTAAGAAGATGACACTTTGTAATTTTTTGGTGAATAGATATGAGTTGATCTTTTTGATATTGTGAAGAGTGCAGACCACCTCTTCCAACTCCTTGATATAGTTGTTAAAGAAGTTGGTGAAGATAATGTCGTCCAAGTGATCACTGATGGGGCTTCAGGTTATGTTAATATGCAGTTAGTAAATGTTGTCCAAGTGATCATGTCACGCCCCTAAGACCATACACACATAATAACTCATTATTGTGCAGATCCCGAGCATGAGCCGGAAACACTTCCCAATATCAAAATGAAATCAACACTTTATCTAATTCAAACTAGAATTTGAAATGAACATAACTAAAACTCTTTGTAATAAAAGTGCTAAATCAAAGAAATTAAGTGTTTAACATAATGGAATCTCACTACAGATTCACTCACAAAGTAATAAGAAAACAACTAAGATCCTACTATTGAGCTCCAATAAATAGCCTTTACTCTCCTCGGACACTTCCTGAAAATGTGACATAAACAAGGTTGAGCTCACAGCTCAACAAGAGATTTCATCCATTAGATGCATATACAATTATCTAAAGAGTGTGTGCAACGATTCATAGCAATCATCAAGTCACTTTGCATAGCTAAGCTGGTAAACAACAATTAGTTACAGAATAGCTTATTTCCGTTATCTAATTATCTTTTTCATTTATTACCATTGGAGTATAACATATCCCACCCAAATGATAAGCATTAGGGCGGCTCATAGCTCACCCAGATGAAAACTCGGGCTTGTACACTATGACACTTGGTACCCATCACACCATGGAAAATTGGATTTGTACACAACGGCATCCAATCAACCATCACTTGGGATCACACTCTTGGATCACCCAATTGAAAATTCAGGCTTGTACATAATGGCACCCTATTCCCCAATCCTGGGGTTGTACACAACTTCGCCCAAGGACCCCATTTATGGAGGTCGTACACAACTTTCCCCCATAAGAAACCCTGCCAAGTTTATTTTATTTTTTATTTTTAATCTTATTGATTTATTGTGGTCTTGGCATATGCATGTCTTAACATAGGCATCAATACAATAGTATACATACTCATAGCCATCCCATTCAAATGCCAACATAACATAAAAGCATGTAGTAAAATCAATAATCTTAAGATATGCATCCAATGATATATCAAAATCAACAAAATAAATAACACATGCTGTAAAAACTGTAATTATGCCAAATATTGCATGCATTCAAAGATATATCATGAGTAAATATCATAAATAACACAAGCTGTAAAAACTGAGAATTCTATCAAACATGGATAGGGGTGGCAATCGGGCTGGGCTGGGTCGGGCTGGGGTTAGCCCAAGCTCAGCCCAACCCAATCTAAGCCTGAGCACCCCAGCCCAAAGCTCAGCTCACAAATAGTATCGGGCTTCGGGCTGAGTTCGGGCTGGCCCAAAGTAAGCAGAGTGTGGGCCGAGTTCGGGTTTAGTTCGAGCTGGCCCAAATTAAGTAGCTTGTGGCTGATTTCGGACTGAGTTCTCCCGTAGTTACTTGTTAACTTTCCTTTAAATACCTTCATACAATTAACAATAACTTAATTAGTAAACAAATTTAGAGTTTAGTAAAATTAGGCGTTCTTGGTACCTAATTCTTTTAACTAGTAATCAATTTTGGGAAGTGTTTCTCCAATAGGAAAAGAACTAGATTCAAACCCTTGATAAACAAGGCTAAGAATAATTTTTTAAAAAAAAAATACTACAAGTAACATTCTTAGATAGCAAACACAAAAATAGTTTCTCCATGTGAAACACATCAATTCTAATTCAATGAAAATGAGATTAGCTCGTGAGCCTTCTTTATCTATATATATTATTTATAAAAACGTAAAATATCTTTAGTTCTGGTTGGGCTGAATTCGGGTTAAGTTAAAGGCAGCCCAAGCTCGGCCCAATATTTACTTCGGGCTTATATTCTTGTCCAAACTCAGCCCAGCCCAGTCCAGCCCAAAATAAGGAAGGCTCAGCTCACCCAAACTTCGGGCCGAACAATCGGGCTTTGGACCAGCCCAGCCCAATTGCCACCCCTAAACATGGATATATTAAATCAATGTATTAACCATGTCAAATTCATACTCAATGAAAGCACTCCAAAGTATGCATAAACATCATATCATGGTCAAGATGCAAATGAGGAGTTCTACATGCGTATGCACGTTCCAATCTAGTTTCTACCATATTCTATCCAATGAGTAATGCTAACAATAACTTCAAATACTAATGGAGGAAGTCTACTTGTCTTAGACTTCAATTAACTTGGAATCTCCTTGGAGACTTACGACTGCACTAATAAAAAAATGGAAGGTCTGACAAGCCCAAATCCTTCAGTAGCATTGGATCCTCTTCTTCCAAAGAGCAAAACTCCTCAAACCTCCAACCACGTTCTCTTCCCAAAATTAGGTTTTTTTTTTCTTCTCTTTAATTAGGTTTAGCTTTTTATTTATACTAACCCTGCATGCAAATTTACAAAATTGCCATTACTCTATTTGTCTCTACACTTTAGGCTACCCGGATTGAAGTTACTTTAACTTGATTTAGTTTAACATTATGGCAAACGCCGGAAACAAAATACTAAAATAACCTCACATTTATTATTTAATTTAACAATTTATCGAAATAAATTAGGGCCGCTACAGATCACTTGGTTACTCTTGATAGAGAAAGAAGCTATATTGGTCCCTATATGCAACACATTGCTTGGACCTAATGCCTGAAGTTATTTGTAAGCTTCCCATTTACTTAAATAAAGTTAGTAAATGTCGGGCTCTTACCACTTATATCTACAAGCATTGTTGAGTACTGAACTTGATGTGTGCGCATACTAAAGGACTTGATTTAATTCATCCCCTTGTAACCCGTTTTGCTACATGTATTTTAACGTTGAAGAGTGTTTATCAACAGAAGATTGGCTTAGTTACTACTTACTAGTGGTTGTTCCCTTGACTGACCGAAAAAACTGTTTGGGTCTGAAGAATTGAAGAAGATTCCATATGCAAAAAATTACCTGATGGGGTCTGTGTTAAAGACATTGTGTTAACCGATGTAGAGTTTTGGCCGACTATAAAATATTGTATAAAGAGTAATGTTCCTCTTGTTAAGGTGCTTAAATTGGTTGACTTTGATGAGAGGGGCCCGCCATGTGATACATTATAAGGCGATGAATTGAGATAAGAGACAAGTGTAGAGAATTTAGGCGAGTGAAGAAGATGTATAAGACAATCTTGGATATCATTGACAGACATTAGTATCTCAAGATGCATAGCTCGGTACATGCAGTACCTACCATGAGGACAATTGATGATGAGAAAAATGAGTTTCCTGTGACAGTAAGGTATATCAGAGATCAATTATGAGTCCATATAATTGACAACTCATATTTAAGAGGGTCCCTTAATATATGTTATTTACAAATGCTGGAGTATTATTGGATGAGACTAAAGATGGGGTAAGTGCAAAACTAGGATGTTGCAAAACTAGGGATCAGTTATGCAAAACTGGAGTCTTTAAGAGTTTAAAAATAAGTCGGAGCAAGACATGAGATATGAAATGCAACTTTAGTATGAACAAAATAGGGTGAAGTTGGTTGTTTTTATAGATGACTAGGAGATGCCCCCAAGCGACCTGTTCCGGTATCTTGACACTATTATTCATAATGATGGAAAAATTAACTAGGATGTTACCTGTAGAATTAGAGCTGGATGGCTAAAGTGAGAAGTGCTTCCAGAGTGTTATTTGATTGATGTTTCTTGATCAAACTAAAATGAAAATTCTATATGACTATTAATGCTTTAGAGCAGAATGTTGGGCTACTAGGAAGCGATTTATAAACAAAATTAGTGTAGCCGAGATGAGGATGTTGAGATGAATGAATCTGAAGATGAGGAAAGATAAGATTAGAAATGAGTGCATTCAAGAGATATGCAAGTAGTTCTAGTTGGTGATAAAATATGGGAGAGTCAATTGAGATGATTTGGATATGTTCAAAGAAAACAACTATGACTAGTAAGAAGTGAATTGATGTAAGTTGAAGTGCTCTAAAACGGGGAGGGGAATGCCAAAAATGACTTAGATGGTGTTAGTGTGAAAAGATTTGATAACACAATTTAATTGAAGTTATGGGTTTTAATAGAACGGAATGACGGAACAAGATTCATGTTGTCGTCCCCATATATTTGGAAAGAGGCATTGATGATGATGATGATGATGATGAAATTGCGCCTTCTCATTACCTTGGTACAGGCGTGACAACTTTGAATTTTCATCTCCCTCCTTGAGCAACCTGATTCTCATTTTTTGCTTCCACCTTAACTCTTCCTTGAGGTTTAATTATGTTACATCTCTTTAGTTTGTATAGACTACCATTGCCTGAGGTTTCAAATGGTGGTCAATTGCAACATTGAAACATAAGAAAGTGAGGATGAAAGATTAAGGAAATAAGATATTCAAATATCATCATCATCAATGTCTTATTCCAAATATTTTGGGGTCGACGATAGGAATCTATTTCGGCATTTCGTTCTATTAAAAGTCATACTTCGGTTAAGTTGTGTTATTCATTTTTTTTCTCATTAATTCCATCCTCGTCATTTTTGGCATTCCTCTTCCACTTTTATAACCTTCAATTTGCATTAATTCACTTCTTACTGGAGCTGTTAGTAGTCTTCTCTAGAAATGTCCAAACTATTTCAACCGACTCTCTCTTATTTTATCACCTATTGAAGCTAGTCACAGATTCTCTTGAAAATGCTCATTTCTGATCTTATCTTTCCTTGTCTATCCCCCCCATCTATCTTAACATCCTCATATCGGCTACACTAATTCTATTAATATGTTGCTTATTAGTAGAGCCTAACATTCTACTTATAAAGCAGAGATGGCCTCATCACTGCCTTGTAAAATTTTCTTTTGAGTTTGATCATTTTGCGTTAGTCACATAGCATTTCGGAAGCATTTCTCCACTTTAGCCATCAAACTCTAATTTTATTGGCAACATCCTCTTCAATCTCCCCTTCATTATGTATAATTATATAAATTTATAGAGATTGCATAAAGCACAAAAAACAGAAGCATATAAAGCAAGCACACTGGACACGTTCAAACTTCAAACAACATTGGTGATTGAAACAATGTGTATGGTTTATTTCATATATGATATAGTAACATAGAAGTATTTATTATATTTTTTTCAAATATATATATTTTATGTAATATATGTTTATCAAAAGAATATGTAGCTAGTCTAACTAACTATATGTATACATACATACATATATATATATATATATATATATATATAAATAGATAGATAGATAGATAGATAGATGTATGGGTTTGCTATGTTGTACTTTGTATGTGCCTTGATAATATAACTATCATTTGAAAAAATAATGGTGTGTACGGAAGTGGTGATTTTAAGTAATTGTCTTTAGATTTTTGATTCCACATTGATTGCAAATGGGGAAATCTACTATTAATCCTTCACATTCTGAAACTTGGCTATCACTAAAGGGTTGTTGTTTGCCTTCCATTTAAGCATGCTACCTATTATATTGTCAACATGTGTGGTAAAATGGTTAGTGATCTTAAATTGTTAGGATGTTCTAGATGACTGGCACATATTGGACTTATGTAGACATCTTATCATCATTGTCATTATCATCAGATCCTTATCCCAACAATTTTGAGTTCGCCTCATGGTTTCTGTTCCTCTAATCCAACATGATCTAGGATATTTACCCTGTATGCTGTACATGTCTAATCTACAAGAACAGAACATTTTAAGTCATTCTTGCCTATCTCTTTTTTTTTCTTCTCATATCTCCCATGCTAACTCCCATTCTTCTCTCTCTCTCTCTTAGTTATATGTGTATGTATTTGTTTGAAGTTTTTTCATGTGTATTTTTTACATGATCAAATCTAGAAGCTTACAGTTCTACTATCCAATTACTTTCCCTTATTAAGATTATTTGGAAGCAATTAGCTCCCCTAAAGGTTAAAACTTTATATGAGCTCTTACCCACAATTAGATTAATGCGTGTGGTATGTTTCAAAGGAGAATGGAATATAATTGTCTCTCGTCTCTCCTCACATTTGTATGTTGTGTATCTGTGAAGTGGAATCAATGAGCCATCTTTTCATTACTACAGAGTTGATTAGAGTATCTGGTGTTATTTTCTACATATGGCTGAGTATGCTTGGGCCTTTCCTCATGGTGTTATAGAGGTGCTTTTTAGCTAGCTTGGGTATGTGGGAGAGGATTATGTGCAGAATGGAGAACAATCGACTCTATCTTGTGGTTGGTTTGGGAAGAGAGGAATAATAGAGTTTGCAATGGAAAAGCTCTCTGCATTCCCTCCTTGATCAACATGATTACAACAAAGGGTGGTCATATGACTCATATCCCCTCTTTAAAGGGGTAAAGAGCAGTGATATTATCTGGGATTGGGCGTTGGTTGCCATGTCGTCACCGTTTGTTGTTCCTAGATTTCTTTCTTGGAGTTCTCCTCTAATTGCTCATTTAAGCTTAATTTTGATGGGAGCTCATTGGGTAATACATGCATGTTCGGAGTTGGTGGTGTGATGTCATTAGGAACAATGAGGTCAACTTTGTATTCTGCTTTTTTGATTCGGCTGATATGATCACTTTCAGTCATGCCGAGGTCTTAGATGTAAGGCTCAACATCACTATCTCTAGGTATCATGGTATTTCTTCTCTTATTATAGAAGGCGATTGAGAAATGCCATTTCATGGGTGCTGGCTCTAGCCGCGATTAACAGAGATTCTCCCATTTCATCAAGGCGGTTCGAGATCTGGCAATCCAGAAGAACATCTCATTCTCTTGGGTCCCTATATTGGCTCTTTGGTGAAAGAATGGGTTATACGGATCAGAATGTTTAGTAATAAATATGTCATCACAATCTTCTTCTCTTTTGCTTTTTTTACTTTGTGTTGTTTTCTAGACCTGGTGTGCTTGCTGCCTCGGTGCTCTTGTTTCTATCTTTGTATGTCTTGGGTATATCTCCCTTTTTATTTGATATGAAATGCTCTATTACCATTTTAAAAAAAAAGGTTCTCAATGTTCTAGATAGTCTTTTTCTACTTCTTTTTATCTTTGTACTTGACATTGTTACTTTTAGACTTTACAACTTTTCCTCCATGTAAGCTAGTATGGCATTTCTCTATATGCTGAAGCATACTCACTTATAATGTTTCACATGTTATATGATCTCGATTCCTTTAGTATATTCATTTTCTATTTTAAGCCTAATGCTCAGTCTTTTATGCAAATGAATGCTATTGCAGGTATTCCATCTCATGATTGGCTCTTCCAACATAGGTAAGAAATTTTGTTCCACATTATAGAATTGCTTTTTCTTGCCCCATTTAAGAAACTTAAACTTTTTTGTTTGGTTTATTTTAAGGCTTTTGATACACTAGTAGTTTAGTAATAAGTATGATTACTCCTCGCATGGATATTCATTAGTCACTTTAGTAGCTCGTTGCGAATCTCTTGATATACCTAACGGATTTGTTTTATCTTTCTATCAATTTGCTAATTAAATTTCTTTATTTACAAGTGAATTTAACTTTTTGGTAAATGATCAATTTGGAAAGTAAAAACATAGGTGATAGGACATGTTTACTTGTTCTTGCCCTATTTAAGAAACTTAACTCTTTTTGTTTGGTTTATTGTAAGGCTTTTGATACACTAGTAAATTAGTAATAAGTATTATTACCCCTCATATGGATATTCATTGGTTACTTTAGTAGCTCGTTGCGAATCTTTTGATATACTTAACAGATTTGCTTTATCTTTCTATCAGTTCGCTAATTAAATTTCTTTATTCACAAATGAATTTGGTAAATGATCAATCTAGAAAGTAGAAACATAGGACATGTTATGTTTTCTCTTGTTCTCGACATTTTTGGACCATCAAAATAAACACAACATTCAATATGCCATTGAAAGGGCCGGCTGTGTTCTTTTGATTTTGGTAATACTAATCATAGTCACAAAATACCCTTTTAAAACCCGTTTAAAACACGTTAAGAACTTTTTTTAACCAAAAAAAGAAGGTGGTTAAAACGTGTTTAAGAATTACGAGACGATGTGTTAGGGCAAAACGTCAGTACCTCGTCTCTCGCTCTGGTCTCAACTCTCAAGTCTAGCTCTCTCGTCTCTCACTCGGCTGCTCTCCAGTGGAACCTCTCTCCAGTAATGATAAGTCTCTCTTTCTCTCTCTCTCTCTTTCTCGGGTTATTCCCCTTTAATGTCTGGTTCATCTCCTTAGCTAGGACTAGGAGAGACTAGCTTCGATTCTACCCAAGAGTCACCCATTTTTCATACGCAGAATTCTTTTAACACGTAAACCATCTTGTGATGCTTTTGGGAGCTTCATGTCTAGGGGTATATGAGTTAATCAGTTTATGTACATATTGGGGAGGGGTATTCCTCCTTATCCTTTGCATCTGTGTGGTTTAAATCTTGTCTGTGTGGTTTAAATCTTGTGTGGTTGCCTTCGTTTTGTAAATGTGTAAGCTTAAATTATGAGTTAAATGATTATATATATATTTTAAATTATTTATTATTATTTTTAACTCCCCGTACTTTTCTCGTGTTTTACCGTTTAAAACCTGTACTTCCTGAACGTATCATTGCCATTTAATACCCGTACCCGTGCTTGGTGACTATGATACTAATACCTGAAGTGAGACAATCCACGTTATGTTACATAACATTTGACACTATAATACTATATTGCATACCTTAGGTCTTAGAAACTCAATGTAACTTTTAAAGTTTTCACTTCCTTCTTCCTTTAGAGCCAAAAATGACCATTCTATCTTTTCTTTAGGGTTAAAACTAGATCTAGGTTACAATTGTTTTTTGATAAGTAGATTTAGGATATGAGTAGCCAATTCAAATCTTTTAGGTTCATTAGATTCGATGTGGGTTGTGGCAAGTAAATTTAAATTTTGGCATCATTTATGGAGTGGTGCGAGGCCTCTTAGGGAAGAGTTTGGGGTCTTGTGTTCTCTAGCTCAGAGGAAAGACGCTTCAGTGGCGTCCATTTTTGAGGACTCTGGCAGTAGGGATTGGTGTTGTCTAAAACTGAGATGTAGTCTCAATGACTGAGAGCTGGAGGAATTCTTACGTTTGATGGGCAGACCTGAGAACCTTGTCTTGTTCCCTCTTTTTAAGGATAGGCGTGTCTGGTCCATAGATAGTAAGGGCTGTTTTTCTTCTGAGATCCTTTGCTCTAGATTTGTGGGGTCACATACTGCTTCCTTTTCTATATAGGGTTTTGTGGAACCCTGATGCTCCATTCAAAGCCGCTTTCTTTGTTTGGGAAGTTGCTTTGGACAATATTATCACTTGTGACCTTCTGAAAAATAGAGGGTGGAGCTTAGCTAATCAGTGCTTCTTGTGCTGTGAGTCAGAGGAAGAGGTGGACCACTTGTTGATGCATTGTCCTTTCACATCGAAGGTGTGTGACCATTTTCTTGAGCAACTGGATGTGGCCTGGGTCTCTTCGAATTTCTTTAAGGGCTTCTTATCTTGTTGGCTCTCGGTAAGGTTGGACACTCCTACCTCTATTATATGGGGTTTCCTTACGTCTGTAGTTGTATGGTCAATTTAGAAGGAACGAAATTGTAGAGTTTTCGATGGTGTGACTCTCTCTCCTCGGAGGATTTGTGAGGGTGCCTGTGGCCTAATTTTGGACTAGAGTTCAATTAGTAAAAATATTGAGGGCATGGACCTCTCAGAAGGGTTGTGATATTGAGACGGGTCCTTTGGGTTCATTTCAGGGTTGTGGCCCCCGAACTGTTTTATTTTGTACTAGTTTTTTTTATTAGCTTCTTCTCCTTCTAGCAGCTATTATTCTGTTTTTGTCTCTTCTCTTTCAGCTTTTGAGCTCACTTTCTTGTGATCTGTTTTGCTATCTATGTCATTCTCTCTTTTTCCTATATTTATATACACTCTAATTTACCCAAAAAAAACCCACTCTTAAGAAAAAATCAGTTTGGTGCTTTTATATTGGGTTTTTTTACTCTTCTAAATTTATGTTTGTTAGTTAATGCATATTAGTAAGTTTAGGTCATAGATTTTAATTTCTAGTGAAATCCATGATTTTATGATGATTTGGGTTACGTCTTTTCATTTCTATGTCATTTAAATAAAATATTTTTATCTAAAAAAATGGTAGATGCGTAATGCTTTTCAACCATAATGGCCGAAACCGTACATAACAATATTACGTAAAGGTTTTGGCCATCCTGTTAGCACACCAAAACCATTATTTAGAGGCTTACCAACATAACATGGTCTGTCCTCTCTCAGTTTCCAGCCCATTCACGATCAGCAACTATGACAAAACATCCTCTCAACTCACTTTTTGATATCTTAATACATATGATCAATATCCCTTGAAGAAACACATGCACAAGCACCTTTATGATGTCTTTAACATTACACAACCTGACTTTATGTGATTTCCAGCAATTACACCATTTAAACTTCAAGAGAGCACATCACACCCTCTTGGTTTTCTTCACATTAAGAGGGATATAACTTCGCTTTGCCACCACGAACACAACATGGGATCAACATCGTGTAAAATTAAAAAAATGTCAAACCCTAGGGGACGGCTGGTTATGGATGTGAGATAAAAAAAAAAAGAGATAAAAGAGGTGGGAAAGAGAACAAGAAAGGAAGAAAACCTTAAAATAGATCTAATCTTATTTTTTTGATACCATATTCGATCAACCAATGCATTTGCTTATTATGAGTTTGAATTTTGAATCATAATATCCTCACTAAAAAATTGGTTCAAATCACAAAAAAATAATTTTCTCCAAAGAATATAAATTGTAGTAAATTAAGAATATGATATGTACATAATTGCGTGTGTATATGATGTATCCTACACGGAGATTGTACAACTAATAAGAGTTCTAATTAAAGGACCGCAAGGTCCTCTTCCAAGCTGATCACACCAATCAAATTTTCCCCACAATGGGAAAGAGAAATAAAATTAAAATAAAGTAACAGCTTCACTGCCACATGTCACTTTGCAATTGGGTGGTCCGTTTGGAAGAGGACCCTGTGGTCCGTTTTCCATTTTCCAATTAATAATTACATAGTACTTGTTATTACTTAGACTTTAGTGAAAAATAACGTCTTGACCATTTTTTAAGGGACAGCGAGGGCTGCTTCCCCATGAAATCCTTTTACTAGTTTTTGAATGTTAGTTCTTCCTCCCTTCCTTTACAAAGGTATGCGGAATCCAGGTATTTCATTTAAAGTTCATTCTTTCTCTGAATGGCTACATTGGATAAAATCCTCACTACGGACCGGTTAGAAAATAGAGGATGGAGAATGACAAATCGATGTTCCTCACTACGGACCGGTTAGCAAATAGAGGATGGAGAATGACAAGTCGATGTTTCATTCTCTTGGCTGAGGAAACAATTGATTACCTGTTGCTTTATTGTTTCTCTTGTAAATGGATTTGGAACCAATTCCTATCCAGTCTGAGGATGTAGTGGGTTTTACCTGTCAATTTTAGGGAATTCATTTCCAGTTGGTTATTAAAAATGTGGACCAATCTTAGATTGTTTTGTGGAGTACGCACCTGGTGTTATTTGTTTGTGTATTTGGAAGGAGAGGAATAGACAGGTGTTCGATAATGATTCCTCTTCACCAGACATAGTTTGGATGCGTATTTCGAGACTCTTAATTGACTAGGGATGATCATGATGGCCTAGATTTGGGCATCTTGGTGGGGTGTTGTAGTCTTGTAGATGGTTTGTGGAGGATTTTTGGTAGTAGGTGGTATGCTAACTTTTTCTTTATTTTCTTGCTAGTTCACCAATCAATGAACCTTTTCGCTTTTTTACTTTTCATTATCATCAATAATGATCATTATTAATATAAACAAAGTTAAAAAAATTAAAAATAGTCTATAGCAAAATTTTCAGTGGAACTCTTATTTTCATATTTAGTATTTGTTGCAATGATTATAAGTACAAAAATGTGTTCGGAGTTTGTACAACTTTTGATTTGAATAAAGGGCTAGAGCATTAAGCCATTAACAAGGGAGAAAATGAGCCACAGACAACAATATACATGCTTAAAGATGGCCAATAACAATAAAGATATTACCTATGAACCTAGAAATCAACAAAATACATTTAAATCCTTTCTAGAGAAAGGATAACAACATTTGAATCGAAGAAAAAGATGGATCCTCGCGCGCTGAATAACTATGATAAAGGGAATTAGAATTTTTGAAGCCCCAAGTTTCAACATCGTCACTTTTCAATCTCTCAGCCTTTGCTTAAGGCATAGTACCTCTGAACCTGGAAATCAATCAAATACCTTTATATCCTTGTTATAGAAAGGATAACATCTGAATTGAAGAAAAAGATGAATCCTTACGTTCCAAATCGCTACGACAAAGGGATTGGAGTGTTTTAAAGCTTCAAGTTTCAACGCACACACTTTTCCATCTCTCAACTATTGCTATCATAATAACCAAAATCTCTCGAATAGGTATTGGGGCACACAATCCACTTATTTAAATACCCACCCAAACCCATTTACAATAAAACCAAGAATCTCTAAATTTCCACTGAAATGAATCATATAACAAACCATCTTTTTTTTATTGGGAAATATCAAGTATATTCATATAGCGAAGAAGAAAGCAACAGTTTATAGGGGCATAAACTGAAGGGGAACAAACCATCTTTGAAACTTCATACACTTGACACTCAACTCAACACTAAGAATTTCCATCACAAAAGTCGTTAGAAATTGAAAACGACTCTCTATTGTGCTTTACCCAGAATAGGGGTGTAAATGAGCCGAGCTGGACACTGCTCGAGCTCGGCTCGTTGGAATTTTACAGATGCTCAAGCTCGGCTTGGCTCGTTGGAATTTTATAGAAGCTCAGGCTCGGCTCGGCTCGGCTCGTCCACAAATCGTTGAGCTCGGCTCGGCTCGGCTCGATATATATATATATAAGTTTAAATACATTGATAAGCACTAAATTCAATAAAAAAAAATTAAAAGGACATTTTTTTTTGGGATGTCATGTGACTCACGTGAAAGCTTGAGTTAAAACTTAAAAAGAAATAATTATGTTAATGTATACTAAATATATTTTACCAAAAAAAATGTATACTAAATATATAATATAAATTTAACTTTTAAAGGGTATTATTATAAAATTAATCGAGCCGAGCCGAGCCGAGCCACCTATTGTTCAGGCTTGACTCGTTTATTTTTCGAGCTCACTTTTAAGGCTCGGCTTAACGAGCCTAAAGTAAAAGCTCAAGCTCAGTTTATTTCGAGTCGAGCCGAGCTGGCTCGGCTCGTTGACACCCCTAAACCTGAATCTGGCCTAAAAGACAAAATGCCTTATCCCAAGTACTTGGGCCTAAAAGACAAAATGAGGAAAACAGCCATGGTTCAAAATGAAATTCCAAAACTGTCAAATCCTCCTGAACTCTAGAAAACTTGTTCAGCCCAATCCAAATCCCCAAATAAGGAACAAGAAAGTTAGGCTTTCGGGTTTTCAATCCATTTTTTTAAAAATATTAATACATCATTCTCATATCCTTAAAACCTGCATTTGTTCGAGTTTTCATCTTTGCAACAAGACATTTTTTTCTGGTCCAGGGGGGGGGGGGGGGGCCCCATCAATCTTAAAGAATTCCGGCAGATTAGCCTGCCGGGGTGCATGTACAAGTTATTTAATCCACCTGTGATTATGTAGTTTATCTATGTGAATTTGTAACAATCATTGATGTGTTCTTATTGTATCTTTAATTCGATTACTAATTCCTGGAATTCAATTTCACTTCGGCAGGCTACTTCATCTATTTTATATCAGCTATTGTTGCTGCATGTAAAGGGTGGCTGTGCTGGTCACATGCTTGTGGATTTATCCTCATGGGTATGTTCTCATTGTGCTATGAGACCCAGTTTCAGTAGTAGTTCGTAGATTCAGTTTTTCTTATTAAGAGCCAGTTGGAGGTTTTAAATTGTCAACATTTGTGCTTTACAGTCTTCCCCAAAATTCTGTTTCTTGCTTCATTTCTTCTACTTCTATCATTCTGGTAAGTTCTCTACCTGTTATTATATGAAAATCAGAACTTTTTATTTTTTGATTTTAGGTGTTTGTCATGTTGGTAACTTGTTTCTTGATATCATGCATTTGTTCTTTTCCATTCCTTAAAAGTCTTGGAAATACTTATAATTGGTGATAAATGTATTGCTTTTATCACATGCTGTTTGATCAACTTGGACATGGTAAAACTCCTACACTGAATTAGATCCTAGTTCTGAGTTGTTGAATTATGTCTGTACTGCATGTGTTCATTCACTTATTCCTTTGCATCTCTTATAGGTTGTTGGGCAACAGATATAATTAGTGCTCTTAAATGTATTTTTTGTAATCACATGATGTTCATATCAATAGGGAAGTAGAACTCCAACGTTGAACTATATTGTAGATCAGCATTTGGATCTGATGTTATCAAAGAATATCCGTAGACTACATGGGCTCATGCTCGAATCATCTGAAAATAGAAGTTGAGATTAGTGTTTTTGTGAATTAGATCAACATAAGTTTGTGAATCTTACCCTTCTGGACTTTACATATACGAGTTTTCAAACCTAAAAATTGCAGTGTCGTTTATAAGCTATACTATATGCTTCTCTGGGCAATGATTTTATAGGGTCGACCTTTGCCATCAGGCAAATGATGATGAAGATGAAGACAATAGTTCTCGAGAAGCTTTGCTGGAAAAGACAATGGCTCAATCAGGTGCATCAAACATGGATAGTCATAGAAAATGTTGCCCTCTCCAAGCTGTCCATGTTGGAAGCCGACAAAAATTTGTGATTCTGGTATGGCATCAATAAAACTGTCATATTGAGCATATTCCTATATTCTCATGCATGATATAAAATTTCTTTTAGCGGTCCTACAGAATAGCTTTCATGTTCAGTAAAATTAATATTTAATTACCCAATTTACTAATTCAATGCTTCTTCTACTAGGTGATTGTGCTAGTCTTTATCGTAATGATGGCATTTGCTGTGCTAATCTGGATTGGTATGGGAAAGAATTCTATTGATTCCTCAGTAGTGGCTCAGGTATGGATGGTCTTCTCACCAGTTGTACTATTCTGCTAATTATGCTGTCATAGAGTGTCCTTATATTGCTTTGTAACTGTTTTCTTTGTTGACATTTTCAAATATTTTCTGTATACTGAACTTTTCATACATGTCTACAAATTAGACATCGTGGTGTATGATATCTGATTAAGCGTTTGGTGTTGAATAAGTTAAAACAAACTGGGTTCAATTAAAACCTGACCCTTGTGACCCTTCCAAGATAGCTCAAGGAAAGAATCTGAAATTGACAGACTTTTCTTATAGATGTTGGGGAACGGGGTTACTAGGAAGTGGACTCTTTTTAGTAACGGGTAAGTGGCTTTTGGGATCTAGCAATGGAGATAGTGACATTGGACACATAGTTGTCAAGGCTACCAGGCGACTTGAGGTGAAAGACCCCATGGATGCCTGAGGCGGTAGCCTAAGGCATCGCCTGATGAACTTTTTGTTGCAGAAATCTTCTCAAATATGTGATCTATGTATGATGCATTTCCTTGAATAAGAGGCTATGCAATTCATATAAATTACAAAATCTCCATTGTCAAGATGCATTTTGACAGAACCATCCCAATGTTACCTGGTTCGTTGGTTCGAATTCAAATTCGGGTTCGCGGTTCGCAATTCGCCACTTTAGAGTGAACCCGGTTCGCTAGGGGTATGATGAGATAATTTGTTTCTCGGTTCACTTAGGTTCTTTTGTTTGGTTCACTACTTAAAAATTTAAAACAAATATATATTTTATAATATATTATAAAAAATATATATTTTTTGGGCATGTAAATAATATATTACAAATACTTATTTGAAAAACCATTAAAAATTGTCATTTTATGAACGGTTCGTGAACTCAAAGTATAAATTTGCCAAACCCAAAGAAAAATATCAGTGAATTTGATTAAGAAATTTGACACACCAATACCGTTTTGAAACCACCGTGCGGTTCATTCAATTTCACAAACCAATCCGAACCGAGCCACAAACTAGTTTGGGTTCGCTTCGGTTCACTATAGCATATGGCGAATTTGGTAATCCTAAACCATCCTTAGAGGCAGTTTTAAGAATAATAAAGGAGGATTTCAAGTGTTGGAAATAAAAAAGGAAAAAAAAAAAGAAGTATACAATGACTATCGAAAAGGGGGTGAGAGGGACTTTAAGGGATAAAAAATAAAAAGTATTTATGTAACCTAATTTGGGTCTAAACTTATCCCTTAACTTGAGATATAATTAATTGAACCATTTTTTTTGATCGGTTAATTAATTAATTGAACCAGGTAGAGATTTTCTACTACCTTTGTAGTTCATCCAATGACCTTACTCTTTAGATTGTGAAAGAATAATGGTTTTCACCGGTGTTCAAAAACTCGACTCGAAAGTCAGCCGAGTCGAGTAACTCGGAAGACTAAAGAAAAACTCGACTCGGCTGAATCGGATATATATATAAATATTTTAAAACTCTAGATAAAAAAAATCTAATATTTCAACAAAAGTATCATCAAATAACTAGCATTCATGATATATATTAAACAACCCCAAACTAAACATAATATTCGCAAAAAATACTACCAAGATCTTACATACCACAACTTCTTATACCACTTAAAACTTAAAAGTAAATAAAAATAGATTAGTAAGGTTCGAAATTTCGATAATATCGGTGATATATCGCCAATATTTTTCGTATTGTTGCCTTCTGACACATCTATACGGTGTGAAGAAAAATTTACATGGTATCGTGGGTTATTGACGATATACCGGTGATATCGACGATATATCGTTGATAACCCACCGATATCTACCAAAACCTTGGAAAATCATATATTCCCTTGTTTTGCAGATGTGCAAGGATCCATCTAAAAAAAAAAAGAAACCATGGACTGAAATCAATCCTGTCCTCTTATAGACCCAAGAAAGAAGAACAGAAGAAGAGACATCACAGACCTAAGAAAGAAGAAGGAAGAAGAAAATAAGAAGGAAGAAGAGGAAAGAAGGTACATACCTGTCGCCGTCGTTGTTGCCGTTGCCGTTGCTGTGGGTTAAAGGCTTGTAGCATTCTCCCGATTGCATTGTCTACTCCTTTTTTCGTTTGCTTGTATTGATCGAATGAGTCTGAGACTCTTTAATATTAACCCTAACAAGGGTAATAATAGTGTCACTCGTCTCTTGACACTTAAAGTTATTTAATCCTAACAAAGGTAATGCTAGGGTCACTCTCATTCTCTTAACTCTTAAGTGTTTTAACCCTCATAAGGGTAATGCTATGGTCACTCTTAAGACTTTTATCATTGTTAGTAAAATGACTATTATATCCTTTAGATATTTCATAACCTCACAAAGCCCCCTTTAACTAGCCTTGAATTGTGGTTAACAAGTTTTAACCCTTGTGATTACTTTTTTTCTAAAAACTAAGGTTAAATGTTTTAAGCCTTTAATCCTAAGGGTTAGTGGATCTTAACCAAAGTTAAAGGGGTGTCCCCTATTGACTCCCTTTAACTGTGGTTAAGATTCCCTAACCTTTAAGGTTAAAGCATCTAACTTTGATTTTTAAAATTCAAAAAAATTTAATGTGTCACCTTATAACTCTCTTTAACTGTGGTTAAGATTCATTAACCTTTAGGGTTAAATTATCTAACCTTGGTTTTTAGATTTTTTTTTCAATTAACATGTCTCCTTTTAACTCCCTTTAATTGTTTCGATATCAAATTTAATGTGCATTCATAAGTTTTTCATATTTTTAAAACAATTAGCATGGATAATCATGAAAAAAGAGAGAATCAAATGACCTTACATATTTGTTCAAATGAAGTAAAATTGATTATATTACAATTAACATAAAGGTCAGAGCATATCTTATTGAGAAATGAATGAAATATGAATGAATCATACATTATCATCACTCATCAGCGCACATCTTTGTTCTTTTCTCATTGCATCTCTTATGTATATTGTTGTTTTTTTAAATGTTTTTATTCTTAAAGGAGTATTAACATCTATTTTAATATTTCCTGAAGTTTCACGTCAAAATTCCATGTTTTGTCCCTTTTTTTTTTGTCATTTTTCCAAAAATCACCGATAAACGATATATCTTCCGATATATATTTTTTCCACTGCTCGACATGTCGAGCGATATTGACATTCAGAACCTTGCAGATTAGTACGACCGTGCAACCCTAGTACATCACATGTAAATAAACCCTTTCAAAATTAATCACGAATTTCAAAGAAAATTTCTTATTTTAACTTAACACAGGCCTGCAACAAGCTTAATATTATGACATGGCCCATCTCATTTCTTTGACCAGCATTAAGAATTACCCAAGCTTTCCAGAGAACCAACGTCGGCTCAAGAATAAGCAGCATTGGAACCCCAATTTCAAATCAACAAACAGGTGCCTCAAATCCGCCATCTTCTTCTTCTTAGCATTGGAATCCTAATTTCAAATCTACAAACGGGTACCTCAAATCTGCCATCATCATCATCATCGCCTCCCTAAACCCTTGAAATCGACGAAATGAGCTTATAAAAGGGGGTTATATAATTTTTACAAATTACATTTGTGTCCCGTTAAAGACTTGCCCGAGTCTAGTCGAATCAACAAATCGACCCGTCTTGTCCGAGTATACATAACCAAGTTGGGTCGAACCTAGCCGAGTTTCGAGTTGACTTGTCCGAAGTTTTGAGTCAACTCGCCGAGTTTCGAGTCAACTCGTCGAGTTTTAGTTCTATGATTTTTCCAATATAGTCAAGGCGTCGCCAGGGTGTTGCCTAGGCCGTCACCTAGGTGGTTTTGGACTGTCACTGCCTAGGCACCTCTTTAGGTGGGCGGTAGTCACCTTGGACCCTTTAATAGTTTACCCTGTTTTACAGTTTTACAACTTATTTACATATAAATATCATTTAAGTAAATGATTTTACACTTTATTTTCATTTACTTAAGATATTTATATGTAAATCAGGTTACACCTCAGTGTTTTAAAACCTGAAAACTCGACTCGACTCAAAAAATTGTCGAGTAGAGTCAACTCGGGCAAAACTCGTCTGTGTAATGACACCTAAAACTCGGACATATATAATATTTTTCTAATACTATATATATGGTATAAATTCAAAATTAATGATAAACCATGCTTAAAATGAGATATATAATTCAATATATACTAAACACCTCCCTTTTGTTTCGTATTTATACTTAAAGAGTGGGTGGGGTGTGTTTAAAAAAATAAAAATCATAATTTGGTCACCCGGGTAGGCCGGTTTACTCAATTTTTTGTTTTAACAAAAAAGTACAAAACTCGGGTGAGTCGAGGCGAGTTACTCGGTTTTCAGTGTCAAAACCGAGTTTTATTTCAAACTTGACTCGAAACCTGGTCGAGTCAAGTTGACTCGGCCGAGTTTCGAGTCGACTTGCCGAGTTTTAATACTATGTTACTCCCCCATTTGAATTCAATAAAATTTATCTTAGATCCAAATTCATAAAGAATAGAAAGTCAACTTTTCAGTTCAAGAACCAAATCTACTTTTTTAGCGCCTTTGTCAAAATTACAACTTGCAAATGCTAAGTTATTTCTCAAAATTTAAAATTTCATTAATTCTATTCTAACAAAATATTACTAAAACCTAAAAGTTTGATAAAAAAAGTCATATTTTAGTCTTTAAAAATATTTTCATCTATAGGGTCAAAAAGTCAACTAATAGTTTAGCAGAAAAAGACTTTCATTTAAGCATTACAATTTACAACATTAAATGTTAATTTGCCTAGATTATTGTCAACCCTAGGAGGTTTGTATTGTTGTGTATATATTAATATTATATATATATATATATATATATATATATAATTTAATTATTTTTATTGCCTAGGCATCACCTGGGCGTTTCCTAGGCAGCACCTCTTGCCTTGCCAGGCCTAATCGCCTAGACGCCTTGACCACACTGGGTTTTCCTATCCAAGAAGATAGCTGTTAGTACAATAAATTGGTTAAGAATGTTATAACTTGATTGCAAAGCTTCTATCTTTTGGTTTTAGTTAGTTACTAGTGTATTCATAGTCTAATTACTGCAATCACCATGCAGGTATACGTGGATATAACTTCCATAACATTCCTTTTATTAGGAGGAGCTTTGGCTTGCTATGGTGAGCAACTATCGTTTTGAACAGTTGTGTTTTCTTATAGTTTTTGTGCATATCTTTTATTTTTGAAATTTCTCCTTTATCGGAATGACCTTGTGTCCTTTGCTTGTAATGGATAACAATGCATCACAAACATTAGTTTCCTTAAAATGCTCCTGTATTATTTACTATGGATTAAATCAAATAGATTATAAGAATATCGTTGATTTGCTCAATAGTGGGGTTGTGACAACTGACAATTTGTTTCATGCTCCAGTTACATTCATAATGTGACTTTGTCAACAATAAAAGGATAACCTCTTTTGAGTTTACACACTTGTAAACTCCTCTTACTGTTTTGCCTTACGTTTTTGCTTTATGCTAATATATTCTCTGGTTATTGATAACAAAAACAATAAAAGGATAACCTTGAGCTCAAGTGTCATTCCCTTGAAAAGATTTTGACACTGCACATCCCTTTTGTATTTATTATTAGTTTAATTTATTTCACTATTGAAAAGTCCAAGAACACCTTTCTTTGGACTGGTTATCATAGGAAATCTGCACATGATTGTGGGCAGGAGATGCACACATTAGTTGCAGGAATGGAGGTTGTAGATTGGGGCTGCGAGACGGGCTTCTGTATCACAGTTTTCTTTTGATTTAGTTGCTGACTTTGGAAACTCAAAAGTAGCTTATATTTGGAGTATTCTAGTCCTTTTACTGCATACTTGTCCTCTTTTGTAATGTGTAAGTAGATAAGGGCATATGGGGTAGCCATTTGGTCAAGCTTTTAGATGGCCAAAATCATTTCCATCTTTTAGGTTTATTTCCAGTCTAGAAAAACTGAACAGGGGTGGGTCCTGAACAAATTCCTCATTTCTCTCATCCTATTATTTGATGGGGATCTTAGACTCCATGTTGATGAGGTTTTTGTCCATTGCAGAAATCTTGCTTCAAATCAATCTTCTTGAGGCAGCCTTGCTCAAAGTGTTGCTTGTCGACGCAATCTTGCTCCAATCCATTGTAACATGTGCAATCCTTCATTTCCCTTACCCTAATCTTTCATGTAGATCCTAGGCTCCATCTTGATTAAGTTTTTACCCGTTACAGTAATCTTGCTTCAAGTCAATCTTGTTGAGGCAGTCTTGCTCAAAGTGTTGCTTGTCGATGCATTCTTGCTCCAACACCTCTATTGTATTGTGTGTCAAAGATTATATTGGAGGACCAATTAGATGCAAGGTTTTAACTATCAATATGATGGATCTATTGGAACCTGAAAATAGGATATATTGTGATATATATCACAATATAATAACTAAGGAAACAATTGGAGAAGGAAAAACATATGCATAGTTAGGATTTGAAACGAAGGAACAATTGCAGAAAAATAGGAAGAACATATGCATACTTAGAATTCAATTTTTTTTGTGCAAAAACCTAAATGCGCATACGAGATGCAATTGGAAGGGAATAAAGATATGCACTGTTAGCGATGTATGATAGTCAGATATTAATATACCATGCATACATTGGTTTATATAGTCAATAATTATGAAATATAGAAATATAAACTCACATGAATTTGCGGGAGGCTCGAAGTTGTCTCTATCTTGACCAAGATGGTGATAATACTGGTTTTTCACATGAATACAATACTATGCCCAACTCATGAGATGATGATACTCTGATGTATACCCACAAACGTAACAGTGGTACATGCTCTCTTCAAGCTGCACAAGTACTCCCCTCGATGTGTACTATGGGTAATGAGTTGTCACTTTTATCGTCTCAAGGCTACACACCTTCATAGCCATATCTACATGGCTTTACTGTTGGACATTATAAATTAACAATGCACTTTTAGGATATAATTTTACAATGATTTTTTCGTATAAATAATAAAAAAATTGATCAAAATTAAAAATTTTCCATCCAACCGATAGATCGATAGACAATCTGCAACAATATCAAATGTTGAAGTTGATTGGACTACTGTTAAGCTTAAAAATTAAGAAAAATTCAAATAAAATATGTCTTATTGCTGCTTTTGGTGTTTTTACCCCCTCATTCCACCGAATGATTCACTATATATTTTGATTGATTTGGGATTGAGCAACCAAATCCAAGTGAATTTGGAAAAAAATTGATGAAAAATCAAGGAAGAAGCAACTATCCCTAAATATCTCTTCGGCATTTTGACATGCCAACCGGCATATTGTAGTTATTATACTAAAAAGTCAATTTACCACTGAGATTTAGCAATATCAGTGATACATCATGAATCATGATATAATGCCTTAAATTGTGAGACTTGCATGTAAATATATAGATACTGAGGATCAATATATCCATACCCTGCGACATTAGGATTTATCAGGCAATATATCCCATATGCTGCAAATTTTTAAAAGCTTTATTAAAAAAGTAGGTAAATATTCATCATTGATTTACATTTTTTGTTTCTTCCTTATTTTCTTCTATGTCCTCTCTTTTTCCCTTTACCCGTCTTGCACTTTCTTTTTCATCTCTCTCCTTTTTACTTTTCTTCCCCCCCCCCTTCTTTAATTGAATGGGTTTCAGATAGCCTCCTATATCTATGGAAAAACGGCCGTAGATTTTTTAATTTTCATAAAGGTGTCAACTGTCAAGCTCCATCGGTTCTATCGTCCTTTGGGTCGATTCTTTTGGTGGGTACCTTTCGCCTATCTCCTTCTCAGAATCTCACTATGTCTAGATTTAGTTGAAAGACTTGTGCAACTTTATTCCTTTGCGAGTAGGACCAGAAGACTGTGCCCCTATGCCTCGAAGGAAAAAAAATTCTATGAATATGAGGGTCCATCGGATGAAGCAAACATGACGTAACAATGAATTTTCTACGAATACGAGGTCCATCGAATGAAGTAAACATGGCATAACAATGAATTTTCTGCAACCCACCCCTCAACCTGAATCATCTTGTTTGTGCTTCTGAAGCCAGTTATCAATATGCACCCTAAGTTACATCTTCCTCCAAAGAACAATTTAATTGACTTTAGACCACGAAAAATATTTTTTGCCTCGACTATGGTGAGAAAGCCACAAGTCTGTCGAACACTTTGGGACCACTTAGTGTGTATCACTAGAAGTATAATGGTTTGCATATTTCAACAATATCTAGGTCAATAACCACAATCAACACTATCTGCTATTCCGAGTTGGCTAGTCTATCATTCATTTACTCTCTAGATCAGGTTATATTTTCATTTACTTATTTTATAATATTATTTCAAATTCTGAAACAATTTGATTGTCTAAAGTTTGATGAGCATTTCTAAGAGTAATATAAATATCCAACGGGCATCAGCTAGCTGATCCCCTTGTCTAGTCCTTGTGATAGAGGGTGGATTCTGCTCATTGGATTAGGTAGTGTGACTATCCAAAGATCATACCTAAGGTCTCTAGGTTTGCATATTTCAATAATTTCTGGGTCAAATAACCACAATCAACACTGTATACTCTTTTGAGTTAGCTAGTCTACCATTCATTTACTCTCTAGATCAGGTTATATTTTCATTTACTTAGTTTATAATATTATTTCATATCCTGAAACAATGAGATTGTCTAAAATTTGATGAGCATTTCTAAGAGTAGTATAAATATCCAATGGGCATCAGCTAGCTGATCACTTGAACAAAATAGGAAATTTGAGTTCTTGGCTGGGTTGAACTCAAATTTTGAACTGTCCAGGATTCCAATTCTGATTTAAGGATGAGTTGCCATCCTTGAGTCAGGTTTATGCCCTTGTTTAGAGTGAGGACAGTAGGTGCATTGCTGCATACTCCTACTAATAGTTCCGAGTGGTCAACCCTTGCAACAACATCACAGTATCAAAAAGGGGAAAGAGAGGTCCTCACATGTTGAAGGGATGTATGAACTCATAAGAGAAGGATAAACTTAAGTTTGACCATTGTGGGAGGACGAGGCACGCTAAAGAGACATGTTGGGATTTGGTTGGAAGTAGGAATGGCAATGGGGTGGGGCGGTTTTCTACCTCCCCGCCCCACCCCCGACCGGGGCTTATATACGGTGAAACCAGCTCCGCCCCGCCCTTACTGCCTTTTTTTATATATATATATATATATATTTTTTTTTTTTTTCATTTATATATATATATATATATATATTTTTTTTTTTTTTTTCTTTATTAAAGTGGTTCCAGGGCAGGGCGGGGTATACTAAAACCGCCCCCGCCTCGAAACCAAGTCGGGTCTTTATTTTTTATACCGTCCCTGCCCCGCCCCTATAGGGCCAGGGCAGGGCGGGGCGAGTCGGGGCCCCTACGGGGGTGGGTCATATTGCCATCCCTAGTTGGAAGACAATTTAGTTATTTGTCTTGTATCTTCATCTATTGCACATAGTGCTTCATCTATGGGTTCTGCATCCTCTCAGCCTTCGTCAAGGGATATGTTAACAGTTCATCAGGAGGAACTTAAGAGCTTCAAACGTTGCTCAGTTGGATAATTTTTCCCCATTATTCACATCTCTTGCCTAGTCAGGTTTTAATGCCTTTGCTCATCATGTTTCCTCTATACCTAAATTCGTCTACTCTTGGATTATACCATATGCGTGGTATGTCTTCAATTTTTTCTTCATATCTCTAATAATGTTTTTAAGTCAATGTTGCTGATAGATACATCCCGTCTCTTGAGTCATTGGTGAGGTATGGCCTCTCTGTTGAGGGAGGTTTGAGGATCCAATCCCCCCCGGGTGATGAGTCCACAAGAGCTCTAACCACTAACCGTACTAACGTAGGTAAATGGTATCCTAAGCAAATAAAAAAAGGTTACTGATAGATCCCTCTCATCAGTAGGGCCGTCAACTATCCGGGTAATTATCCAAATCCGATCCGTATCCGTTTAAGCTGATATTTATCTGGAGAACTATCCGGCTGAGCGGATTCGGATATCATAACCCATATCTGTTTATAATTGGATGAGATACAAATAGTAGTATAATTCCTTATCCGATCCGTTAAATATCCGAACCGATTATACCTTATATATATATATATATATATATATATATATACAACCTTAAAACTAAACCCTAGATTTGAGATTCTTCAACAAGCTGCCTCTCCTCTCTTCTCCTCTCCTTTCCCCTTCCTTCTTCCCCTCTTTGATCCACTCTCTTTACCACTCAAAAGTCAGATATGGTTGAATCCTTATGGATCGTAGAGCTTCCTGCCAGCAAGAACAAGAAGAAGAAAGAGAAGAAAAACGGCAGGAGCTCAAACTTTGTCTGCCATTGGTAAAGCTTAGAAGTTCTGCCTCCCTTGCTACTGCTGCACCAGTCACCGACGCCATTAATCTCCAATTTTTTTCTTCTCTTATTTCCAATCTCGGCAAAGGCTTCTATTTCAACTCAATAATCTTCTCCTTCCACCCCACCAAGGCCAAAGCAGCATTTGAGAGAGCAAAAGAGAAAACGCACCAGGTAGAGGAGGAGGCGACTGGGTTTTTATTTTATTTTATTTTTTAAAATTTATGGCTAGGTAAGTGTTGGCAGGAGGCGACTGGGTTCATCATCAACCACACTGCTGCAATGTAGACTTCTAATTGATATGTTTTTGAACTCTGGCAAGATTGAAGAGGCCCAAAGGGTGTTTGAGAAAATGCTTGAGAAAGGTTTAGAAGCAGATAACTATTTGTACGTTTCAAATCTTCAATAATTATTGGGTCTTGCAGACTAGGGAATATGAAAAGGGTATTTTTCCTATTCGATGAACTGATCAAGAGAGGCCTTAACCCAAATGGCCACACATATAGAGCTTTAATCAATGGCCTTTGCAAGGTTCATTCCAGTGGTCATGGAGAATTAGAATCGGTTAGTCTTGTTTTTCATTCCATTTCTGAGTACTGTTCATAATTCAGATATAAATCGGTCATCGAATTCGGATTATTAAACGAATTCGGATACGAATACTCAGATTTAATATCCGTCGGATATCAGAGCGGATATGGATAATAGATAAGTTTAAGTGAATCGGATATGGATATAACACTATCTGCTCCGAATCCGCTCCTTTGACAGCCCTACTCATCAGCTTCCAGGAAAGGCATCATCCGTGTTTTCCCTGGTCTTATCTTATACTCTGTTTTGCATGTACCTGGTTTCTCTTCTAATCTTCTGTATGTTATAGCTTGACTAAGACCTTAATTTTCAATGCAACATTTTTCCTTCACTTTTAATGTTTCTAGAGGGGACAATGGCAGATTGGGAGTGGGTGTGAATTGGATGGTCTTACCACTTGGCTCTTGCTCAGATTTTTCCTAGTGCACTCATGCCTAGAAATAGTGTCAAGAAAGATCAAATTTTGCTTTGGCATAACCAACTTGGTCATTTGTCATTTTAGTTGTTAAAACTTGGGTTTTCAGTCTATTTATGCCTCAATCCGCCAATTTTATAGTGTGAAGTGTGTGAATTAGCAATATATTATTGAGAGTAATTATAAAAGTCACTTTCATATCTTTATTATGCATTCTGATGTGTGTGTGTGTGTGTGTTGTGGGGGGGACTTTATCTATATTTAACTTCATTATTTTCTTTCATTTGTTGATTATGCACTCGTTATACGTTATACGTGGATTTTCCAAAAAAAAAATGCACTCGTTATACGTGGATGGATTTATCTTGTGAAAACTAGAGAAGAAGTACCTAATATCGTTTGTCTTTCATAAGATGATGATGATGCAATTTGAAAAGAATATCAAAGTGCTCATATCAGAAATTGGACACGAGTATCTAGAAGGATAGCTGCAGTTTTATCTAGAAGAACATGGCATTTTACATCTGGAAAACCTGTCTATAGTCTACATCGAAAGAAAGTACCAGAACAAAAGAGCAGGCATCTTCTAGAGGTTGCTATAAGCTTTTTGCTGGCTATGAAGGTTGAGAAGTGGTACTGGTCTGAAGCTGTGCTCCTTATGGCATATTTTACCAATTGTATGTCGTCAAGGGTGCTGGCTTTAGCCCCGGCTTTTAAATCCCCACATCATTTGTTGTTTCTTGAGCGTCCTGTTCTTAGTCTTCCTCTTAAGGCTTTTGGATGTACTTGTTTTGTTCACATTTTGGGTGCAAATTGTTCTAAACTGGATCCCAAGTAAGTGAATTTTGGGTTACTCTCCCTCTAAGAAAAGATACAAGTACCATGATCCATTAACGGGTGAGAGATTTGTCTCTATGGATCAGTATAGTCAAGGCGTTGCCTTGGCAGTCTCCCAGGCGTTTTTGGACCATCATCGCCTAGGCATTGCCTTGACGCCTTGATTACACTGCTATGGATGTCTCTTTCTTTGAGTCGGTCCATTTTTTCTCCAGTGTTCCTCTTCAGTGGGACTGTGGGAGAGTGGTAATGAAGAGGCTCGCCCTCCACTTCCATCCTTCGTTGTTCTTCCTCTTGTGATTCAGGCATCTCATGTGCCTTCTTCTTCATCGTCTGAGTCTGTTGGAGGTGAGAATGAGGAGCTGAAAACTACTCCAGGCGGCCTAAGTTTAAGTCTATATAAGTAAAACAACCTTCTCATCTTGCAGTTATGGATATAGAACATATCCTTTCTGGTATGTCTTCATCTCTTAATATTCTTGATGACAATGTTCTCATTGCTTTATGCTGAGGAAAACACACATGTATGACTGTTCATCCAATTTCCCATTTTGTTTCCCATGACTTACTTTCTTCACATCCCCGATCCCTTGTTTCCTCTTTGGCTTCAGTGTTTATTTCTTCTAGTGTAGCAAAATAAGTTCTGTTAAGAAATGATGACTCCCATTAAAAACAATACTTGAAAACTTGTTGATGCTCCTTAGGAGAAAAAGCTAGTGGGATGCAAGTGGGTGTATATGGTAAAGTATAAGGCTGATGGAACAATGAATAGATACCAAGTAAGGCTGATTGCCAAAGTATTTACTCAAACCTATGGTGTTGATCATAGTTCGAAAACTCAGCGAGTCACCCGAGTAACTTGGCCGAGTTACTCGACTCGGCTGAATTTCGAGTCGAGTCGCCTCAAAACTCGAAGGAGACACTATTTACCGAGTTACTCAGGTGACTCGATCGAGTCTAGCCGAGTTTTTCGACTCTCCATACTAGGTCGAGTCATAGAAGGGTATTTTTATCATTTTTTAAAACCTAAACTAAAATGTCACACTATTTTTGCATCATATTTTTTAGGGTCTACAAAGACAACTTACTATGGGTTTTGTTAAACCTAATTTTGTTGTTTGAAGCTGTAAAACCAACGTACTTTGAGTTCTTTTAACCCAAAATTTTTTAAGTTATTACATATATATTCCGAGTTGGACCGAGTCGATTTTTTTTCAAGTTTTCCGACTTACTCGACCCGGCTAACTTTCGGGTCGAGTCGAGTTTTCGGGTTTTTGAACTATGGTGTTGATTATCAGGAGATGTTTGCTCCAGTTGCCAAGATGAATTCATTTAAGTTGTTTCTCACTTGCTTCCATTTCTTTCTTGTCCCCTTCATCAGTTATATGTGAAGAATGCATTTCTTAATTGGGATTTACAAAAAAAAAAAAAAAAAGGGTTTATATTGCTCTCTCCAGGATTCTAGGTTCAAAATCAAGAAGGTAAGGTATGTAGGCTAAAAAAGTCATCTACAAGTCAAAGCAGTCTCCCAGAGCTTGGTTTGAAAGATTTATTGGGACAATGAAAAAATTTGTGTATGTTCAGTGTCTTGCAAACCACACCCTGTTTGTGAAGCACTTGTGAGGTACTACTAGAACTTTAATTGAATATGTTAATGATATTGTAGTGACGAATGACAAATCCTCAAGAGATTCAAAGACTTAATTTGTTTCTCGCTAAAGAATTTGAGATCATGGATCTGGATCCCTTAAGGTACTTCCTTGGAAATAAGGTTGCCAGGTCCAAGAAGGGCATCTTCATCTTCTAAAGTAAGTATGACTTAGATTTGCTACAGGACACATGCAAGCTTGGTGTGATACCTCTTGATGACCTATGGAAGCTACTATTAGACGATCTGAGGGTGTAGAACTTATAAATGATATTTTGGATGTTCTAGTAAGAATGGTCACCTACAACTTGAGGGCTAGTGATGTAGACTGTGCAGGTTCAGTCATAGACTGGAGATCTACGTCGGGCTATTGCACTCTTGTTGGTGGGAACTTGGTTACATAAAGGAGTAAGAAACAAATAGTTGTTGCAAGGTCCGTTGCTGAAGCAGAGTATATGGCAATGACATATGGAGCTTGTGAGTTATTATTGATTAAGATCCTAATGACAAGGCTTGGAATTGTATTGTGAATCTGTGATAATAGGGCAACCATTTAGTATTGCTCACAATCCAGTTCAGCATAACAAAACAAAACACATCAGGGTTGACACACTTATTCTAGAAAACGTTGCTTCCAATACATTGAGTCTTTTATATGTAAAAAACAAGGTTTAAAATTTTGAAACGTACTAGGTGTACTGGTCTGGTACGTGTCGGGTGTACCGGTCCAATACATATAGGGTGTGCCAATCCAATCCGTACCGCACCTTTCTGGTATGCTAGTACGGGAAATACTATACAGTCCATGGTATCGTACAGCACCAGTGAGTACTAGTGCATATCAGACCGATACTCATTGCTATTGCACTGATAATCTACCAATACTCTCGACACAGTTATAAAACTAAGCTATTTTAACATTTGGGTATTTATAAACACATGTAGAACCCATTCTTTCAATAATTTTTCTTCTCTAATCAAAATTTAGGCTTAAAAAAACAACTCTCTTGTCAATTTATGTTAAAAAATGAAGATCTAATCATTTGATTTCGGATTGAAAGGGTTTTCCCAAAATTTTGAAGGTATACAATTTTTTTAGCTGTCAAAATTGATGAAAATAAGTTGTAATCAACCTAAAATTAGTAGATCTATTGATTTCATGCGGAAAACATGAAAAACAACGATTTTTATCACTTTTATTTTAAAAAATTCGAACCCCTAAAATTTTCAATATTTTGAAAAATACTTTCAATTTAGGGTTCAATATAGAATTCGAGCAGACATGTAGTTCACTGTGGCATTGAGCTTATGTAACTTATGTCATATACTTTATGGTTGTAAAGTCAATACTTTCTTATGTATTCATTTAATGTAAGGTTCTTATATTTAGATTGTATTGCCGCCTACACTTGGCTAAGTGACTATGGTTTGCGTTTTCATACCCGTTTATCAGCATGCTAGCCTTTTTTAAACTTATAAAATTTTTAGCTCTCATATGTATGGTTATAAATGGAGTTGGAGGATTTTATTTAGTTTTTTTTAGCTTTTAATTGCATTGAAAGAGGTTTTATGCAAGGTATCCAAGTTTTTCCTTGTGTATTGAAGCGTATCTTAATTTTTTCGGGCATATTGATGTGTATTGGACCGATACTTCGATACGTATCCTAAAATCGCCTTCCGATACTCATATCGATACCAATATGTTGAACCATGGTCAAAATAGAGGATCAATTGGCAGACATTGTGATACCGATATTTTTGACCATGCTCAAACAGAGGATTAGTTGGCAGACATTCTCACAAAAGCGGTGACATCAAGTTGGCATCATGACATTGTTAGCAAGCTGGACATGTTAGATGTTTAACCCTACTTGAGGGAGAGTGTTGTAATGGGCATAATAAGCCCATGATGCTTAGTGGAAGGGCATTGCTGCTCTTTATTATTTTTTTTTAATAAAAGATGTACTAGTGATGGTACACTAACTGTTTCAGCCCTAGAGAATATATCTTTCTTATCTTCTATTTTTTCTACTTTAGGGTATAGATTTCTACTTGAACCTAGCGTATCTTAACAACTCAATCATGATAACCCTTCAATGTTACTATAAAGGAATCATCAATAAAAAATCCTCAATTTATATAATGCATTACTTGTGAAATGTTTTCTCTTTACCTAAAATATCAGTACATTATATGTAGAGATATGCCAAGTTTCTGATGCTTCATCTTCATCACTTCAGCATTCATTTGTTTTTTTCTTTGTTGTATTTCATCTTAGGACTCAGACTGTTCTTGAAAATGAGCAAAGTACGATCTGAGAAAGCTTCATCTGAAACATGGAAGGTATACAATCTATAATTAGCCTTCATAATTTCTTTTGCCTTAATAGTTTTAGGGCATAAATAATTTATACAAATCTAATGAGGCCAATCACTTGGAAATTCTTTGTTGCTTTTGCCCATTTACTTTACTTTTGTGACCAGTTATTTTTTCGTCTTTATGTTTGCCTTGATACTATAGTTCCATCAGCCCTTTCTTGCTTTATTTTCTAGAAACTCCTTTCTTATCCTTTTATCTTCTAAAGCATTGGAACCTTTGCTACTTGTGCAGGTCGCTAGTTTGGCAGTTGTCTCTGTTGTATGTTTCACATCTAGTGCTTTAATAGCTCTTGTTACTGATATTCCTGTACGTACTCATTGTTTTCAGGCCCTACAATTCTTTCACATGTTAATATTTCTAAGTTTAGCATCTGCTCTTTCTATTGAAAACTTACTGCACACTTCTGATTGCAATTTGCAGGTACCTTATTACTGGCATCCAAAACCCGTGAATGGTGTATATACATCACTTCTAATTTTATATTATTTTATAGGTATTCTATTTTCCCTGCAAGATGTCCCTGAATTGGAATTTAATTACCTTACTTAAATTAATAAGTATTAGCTTATAGATCTGAAGAATGCAAAAGTACATCTCAAGATCTCCTTAGTAGTACCTTATACTGGACTGCTGGTTGAGTTAAATGAAAAAAGTTGGGAGTGGTATGATTTTGTAACGACCCGGAATTTTAATATAATAAAATTATGTGTTTATGGGTCCTTAATGAAGGTTAATTAGTTAATTATTTGTTAAATTGATAAGAAGGGGATTTTGCTCAGGGTTGAAGTACACCGAGGAAATCTCAGTATCATTTGGCGAAAATCGCACACAGTGTGCTGGTCGACTGCTGGGACACACCCCTACCGTATCGGTTCCGTCAAGTATCATTTCGCGGGACCGCGGGGCCATTATGTGTGATAAAATTGAGAAAAAGGGGAAATTTTCATACTTCCAGAAATTAAGTGGGACTCAATATTTGTTAGAGATCCTAATAGAAATCCGTGCGGTTGGCACTAATGCGTGTCAGTCGGCCATGGGGACTAATGTCTGTCGTCTCTGCAGTTAGTTATCTCAAACGAAGAAACGGCAGCCTGTTTTGTGTTCGAAATCAGGAAATTAGTGGGTTTTGCAATTTTCTTCCGAACTAAAGTGTAGCTGTCAAAACTCAGTATTTTTCCCCGAAATTTTTACAGTAGGTGTCGGACTGCCCCAAGTTCGGTCACCTAAAGTTTCGTCAAAATCGGATGTCTTTAAGTAGGACCACGGAGGCCGTATACATAAGAGAAAAAAAAAATAGTCAAATGGGTCAACCGTTGACTTGGTCAACGGGACCATTAAATATGGTCATGTGCATAGCACATGACCTTATCTATATATAAAGGAGGCCAGCCTTTCCCATTATTTACGTTCTGTAAACAGAGGGGGAGATTCTGCCACAGGAGATTTTAGAGAGAGAGTGAGGAGAGAGAAAGAGGAGAGAGAAAGAAGAGAGAGAAAGAAGAGAGAAGTGGGTCCTTGAGGTTTTTCGACGTCCCCGACGCGTTGGCGGCGTCCGATTTTCTCTCCGGCGTCTCTTTTTGCGTGTAAAGAGAGAGAAAAAGGTAGAGAGAGAAAGTGCAGAGAGAAAGTTGCATGCGCTCTACCCGGGGTTGATCGTCGTTGGGAACGCGTTGGTGACATCTGTTTTTGCCTACGAGGCCTCGAAACGCGTGAAACAGTGAAACCCCTATCTTTTCTTCACTTTTTCCGCTTATTTTGCTATATTATTTCATGTGATGTATATGCATGTCTTTTAACATGAATGAAAAAGGGGCGTCACAATTGGTATCAAATTGTGACGCCCCGAACCCGCGCCTAGGGAATCAAGTTCCGAGACGTGTGTCCGTTCGTCAAATCAAGCAAGCGGAAGACTTTACCCGCAAAAATGCGGGAAATTTAAACATTTATCAGATGCTCCCAAAAAGCAAATAATACCTGTCATCACAATAGCCATCATACAAACCATATACCTGTATTATTTACATCAAGTTTGTTTTACAAAAGTAGGCGTCTCTATCACGCCAGGTACAACTTGTACAAGTTTCCAAAATATCCAGATAGATTTTTCACTTACTGGTCAGCAGCTCCAAGATCTGCTGACACAAAAAGTCAGTGAGCTATGAAGCCCAATAAAACCATAATCCTTCTAAACTATTTTCCACATAATAACACGCATCAATAATGATATAATAAGCAGTTCAATTTGCATGTTACAGTAAAATAGAACAGTATATAATAAATTGTGACCCAAGGTCACTTAGGGTTACGTCACCCTAACAGAGGTTCCCGACCTCACATTACTTTCTAATTATGAGGTTCAGTTATGAATGTATTATATTACCAAATTATCGTTTCGATCATCAATCATGTTTCATTTCGAGTCCTAAGACTCTATTAATTGGCCACAACCTACAAATGTTTAGCTTAAAGTCTCTAAATCATAACCATAATACATTGAGTCATTTAGACTCACACACGCTGTTCCGGCTTTCACCCGAATATGACAAAACCTTGGGTATACCAACCCAACTCACCTGGAATCCGATGATTCCATACCGAACTATGAGTTCACCAACTCAAACAAATACACCAATTCTGAGTATACCAACTCAGACCACTTCGTATCCGAAGCTTACACACACAACATGGGCATTCACCCAATAAGAACATTTTTTCATTCAATTGACTGGCCACATCTACCGTGTATTCGCCGCCATCGCCCTGGGTATCAGTTATGAAGGAACCCCGACCAACTTGCCTACCGTCATCTTCTGGCTAGTCTATGGAGGAACCCCGACATCTATACCAATGCCGACATCTCCTGACGTTCCACCAAGAAGGGACCCCGATAGACACGGTGCCGACATCTTCTAACCCACTCAGAGAGGAACCCCGGACTATACACTATCTGATGTTTAGCCACTTTAAACTCCCTAGGACTCCGACATCTCCTGACTACCAGTCACGGAGGAACCACGGGCCATGCAGGACACCGCTACTCCTGACCTAGTCCAAGAGGCACCACGGACGACCTAAACAAACAGACCGACATCTCCCGACTATCAGTCACGGAGGAACTCCGGGCCATGCTGGACACCGTCTCTCCTGACCTAGCCAAAGAGGAACCACGGACTATACTTAACCCTGGTTAGATTTTCTAACCACAGGTTAACCCTAGTTAACCCAAGCCTCGCTTGATTAACTGAAATACTTGGGCCTCGCGCCCGTGAACCAACTCCGGTAACACACCGTCCCGTTAGGGAGCGTTTCCAGGCAAATGGATGTCTCAATAGCCTTACAAGACATGCAAAACAACTTTTCGTCACTCTAGGGTGGCGATACAATTTACCCGAGACCCGATCTGGGCTCCCCGAGAGACCACATACAATCGCAACATCACATAGGGGTCTCCGCCCCTTTTTCATTCACGTCAAAAGACATGCATATACATCACATGAAATAATATAGCATAATAAGCGGAAAAAGGAGAAGAAAAGATAGGGGTTTTACTGTTTCACACGTTTCGAGGCCTCGTAGGCAAAAACAGATGTCACCAACGCGTTCCCAACGACGATCAACCCCGGGGTAGAGCGCATGCAACTTTCTCTCTCCACTTTCTCTCTCTACCTTTTTCTCTCTCTACACGCAAAACGAGACGTCGGAGAGAAAATCGGACGCCGCCAACGCGTCGGGGACGTCGAAAAACCTCAAGGACCCACTTCTCTCTTCTTTCTCTCTCTTCTTTCTCTCTCCTCTTTCTCTCTCCTCACTCTCTCTCTAAAATCTCTTGTGGCAGAATCTCCCCCTCTGTTTACAGAACGTAAATAATGGGAAAGGCTGGCCTCCTTTATATATAGATAAGGTCATGTGCTATGCACATGACCATATTTAATGGTCCCATTGACCAAGTTAACGGTTGACCCATTTGACTATTTTTTTTCTCTTATGTATACGGCCTCCGTGGTCCTACTTAAAGACATCCGATTTTGACGAAACTTTAGGTGACCGAACTTGGGGCAGTCCGACACCTACTGTAAAAATTTCGGGGAAAAATACTGAGTTTTGACAGCTACACTTTAGTCCGGAAGAAAATTGCAAAACCCACTAATTTCCTGATTTCGAACACAAAACAGGCCGCCGTTTCTTCGTTTGAGATAACTAACTGCCGAGACGACAGACATTAGTCCCCATGGCCGACTGACACGCATTAGTGCCAACCGCACGGATTTCTATTAGGATCTCTAACAAATATTGGGTCCCACTTAATTTCTGGAAGTATGAAAATTTCCCGTTTTTCTCAATTTTATCACACATAATGGCCCCGCGGTCCCTCGAAATGATACTTGACGGAACCGATACGGTAGGGGTGTGTCCCGGCAGTCGACCAGCACACTGTGTGCGATTTTCGCCAAATGATACTGAGATTTCCTCGGTGCACTTCAACCCTGAGCAAAATCCCCTTCTTATTAATTTAACAAATAATTAACTAATTAACCTTCATTAAGGACCCATAAACACATAATTTTATTATATTAAAATTCCGGGTCGTTACAGATTTAGTCCCTAGAAGAAAGGGCTTGAGACCAGGGTGTAAAACTAAGAGAAGAACAGCTACGCAGTCTAATCCGTTTACTTGTTTATGCCAATTTTGTGTGTTAAAAATGTCTGATTGCTTCCATTTCAATACCATTGGGAAGCTCAATTGATTGGCTTTTCAGGGAGACTAAGATTACACAATTCAGAAGTGACAGTTTTTTCATTATTAAAAAAATGAACATGGTGCAAATCCACGGCTAGATTTCTGTTGTTGGTTTGTTTTTTTCTTTGCAATTCATGTAAGAAATTTGGGGAAAAAAAAAATTATCCAGCTATCAGTGTGACAGTTCTCCATCTGGGCTTCGGATCAGCAGTGGACGACTAAAAACTCAACAAGAGTTTGCACCATGTTCAACGAGAGAACTTAGGAGTGGCCTTAGTTGGGGACAAACGAAAAGAGAGTCGAGTGAGATGGTTTAGGCGTGTGCAGGATTTCTTTAGTGCAGATCAAAGGGTTTAAAAGGGAAAGGGGTAGGCCCAAAAGGACGTAGATCGAAGTAATGAGAATAGATTTGAAGATACACACTTTAGCAGAATATATTGCTCTAGATAGAAATGGATATGACTAAATAGGATTTGTTTAGCTGACCTCAAACAGGTTGGGTAAGACTTAAATGATGATGGTAGTTATACTGTTTATGCTTAAATACAGCAATTTTGGGTTGACACATCAGGCAACCTGATCGCAAGATACATATTATGTTTACGTGTTTTTTTTGTTTGTTTAACTAACAAAATATTTATTATGCAAAACGTATTTATGGTTTTAATTTCCTTTTGATTCTATTTGACAATAATGATTTCCCAGGCTCCCAGCAGATGTTGATGAGGATTTAGAGCTACTAGCCTATAATGTTTTCTTTTTGTATGCAATGTAACATCATTTATTATTCAGTATGTATATGAACAAAAAGGTGAATCTAAATTGCAGGTTCATCTGTACCCTCAGCTTTTGTTTTATGGGTCATGAGAGAGATGCCACCCCAAATTGCAGTTAATAGACAAGAACAATCTAGAGTAGTGACTTTCATCAGTGATACACCGGCAACCACATATCATTCTCAGCGCTGGACTACTGCCACAAGCTCACAGAACCAGGTTCCGTTGTTGGATTCTGAAGATAGATGTTTATCCTTGTCTTGTTTAACTGTTTTCCAGAACATATATAGTTTTCGGAAACTGCATTGAAAGTTCATGAGCAACTTACTCGTTATTAATGGTTTAACTAGAAAACAATATTGAATTACTAACAAAGCAAGTGTATCTAGACATATAATTTGACAAACATTCCCTAGAGGAATTTATTATGTGGATTAGTGTTTAAGGTAATGTAATGTGAATGATCAATTTCACATACCCATACAAGACATCTGAGCTTAATAGTTTTCTTTTAATTTTGATCTTGCTCCCCAAGTATGTTGAGTTAATATGTCCAAAAAAATATTGTACTCCCATTTTCAGTCTATAACCTAGTCTTTGCCTATTTGTTAAGATTTTGCTGTCATCTATCCTCTCTCTAGTGTCTGCCACTTTCCTTATATGTTTTCAATATCAACATTTCGTTTTTTTTTTGGTGTATTTGTTTTTAGGGAATGGTGTAAAGGGAGATGTACTTCGGGATATGCCATAATGTTTTTTCCAAAATAAGATATCATAAACACATTGTTTTGTTATAATACATTGCTAATGTCATAACATTTTTCAGGAATAATATGTAACAGTTCGTCAAACATATTAACATTTTATGATGCTTTATGAGAAAAGTCAACCAAGCATGACTTGTTACTGGGAGGGATCTTCGTATAGGTCTTTTCTTTTTGCATCCATTGAGTATGCAACTTTTTTTGCGGCAGCTGTTTTCTCCCTTTTTATATTTAGCTATTTCTTTTCTATTTTTGTGGATTTTTTTTTTATTACTTATAAAAAGGGTGATCCAGATCCTAAGTATGCTGCTATAAAGCAAAAAGAATTTCTAGGATTTCTTAACTTTTTAACTAAAAGTCACTCCCAACAGTTAACAAATCCTGACATTAATGAAGTTGTATAGAATTGCATAAATGAACATTTTTAGGTTTTTCTTGAGTGTTTTTTAGAAGGAAATTTTCCTTGTTAGGTGAGATATAAACATCCTATGATGTAGAAAGTTTATGACTTATAACATTGTTTGAAACTAAAAACTAAAAAGGCACAAGTTGTAGACTAAAAGTCTAAAACTTCAGTCATCATAAAGCTGGACATTTCAGAAAGCTCTCAATGAAAGGTTTCTAATGACACCTGTTAGTGATATCATATGAAGTTGATGTTCTAGAATAAGTGGTACTGAGATATGCTTCATAATTAAGATATCAAAATACATGAGATCTTTTAGGCCTATGAGATGAATTTGTGAGGATATGCCAAACATTTTATGCTAGATTAGAAGATAAAAATATAATGCATTAAAATCTTATTCATATAAATACAATGTTTCAAACCTTGACTTGAGATCAAGCAGCTCCGATTGGATTGATCCCAATGACATCACCATATATAAAAAAAATGAGATGTTAACGTTAAATATTAAAAAAAAATTGTTTAAGACCCCCCTTTTCTCTTCCTCCCTTGTCTTGTTCCTCGTCGGTCCAACTGCGAGTCGAATTCGAGTCTTAAAAGATTGTGTTGCTGCTATATGGAAATAAAAGATTGCCACGTGGATCAGACAATAAATTCAGATCACAGGACTGATACCTGTGTTAACAGTTCATTATGCTGCCGTAGTTTTGTCCTCAAGACGTTGTCAATTTCTTATGAAGGTTGACGCTTCCTCTAAAGCGTGTGTACTCCCTTTCAGGTGAATGACTCTCCTGAGATCAAAAGCCCTTGGCAATTCTCCAAGGTAATAATATATGTGGAAGCCCTTGGCAATTGCCCAAGGCAATATGTGTGGAACATAGTTGTTAAAGATGTCACCTCAGTTGGTCACCTAAGTGACTAGGCGCTCTATTGGGCTCAAGCAACTGGCCGACTAGGCTGTCATTATTAAAAATCTGAAATATGTAATATTATTATTGTTCAAGAGTAAAAATTTATTTTATTTGAATACGATAATTTGGTCAACAAAAAAGAATGTTATTTTATATGCTTCTCGTGTCTTTTACCCTATAATATGTTAGAGTTTATATATTCAACAATAAATGGTTTGTACATAGAAGAAGAAAGAAGAGACAAACGGTGTCAAGTATGTTTCCCTTATGTTAACCAGTCTTCTCTCTCTCTCAATGGGTGGACCAATTGGTCTCTTTCCCTTCCTTATTTGTAGGTAGACCATATGGTCCCCTCTGTTTTTTGTATGGTTGTTAAAGGTATCGCATAGGCGGCTAAACATACAGTTCGGCGCAGGTGGCCCAATAGCAAAAAAAGGCTTTAAATGCCCTAAACTCCCTCTAGGGCCCCCAAAGATCTCATAAACCCATCTTTAAAGCAGTCTTTAATAATTTAAATAAGTGCATGCTCTATAATTATATATATTTTACTTATTATATGATTTTTTTGGCATAATCAAGAAAAATTGAGAGTAAGAGGTACGACCTCTCCCTTAGTCCCTCTCTCCGCTCTTCTCTCTCTCACATTGACTGTTGAACTATTTATCTATTTTTTATTTAGTCTTACACTCTCCTCTCTCTCTCTCTCTCCCTCTCCCTCTCTCTCTCTCCCTCCTATTCATATGGCAATGTTGATCTCTCTCTCTCTCTTTCCTATTCATATTGCAATGTAGACTTTTGTTTTTTTATCCCTCACAGACCCTCTCTCCTCTCCCTTTGATAGTAATTATAGACAATTTTTTTTTGTTCCATTTTATTATTCCTAGAACTGTCTCAAAGGAAAGGATGGTTCTATTAGAGTGCATCTTGACAATAGAGATTTTGTATTTATATAAATTGTAGGGCCCCTTTTTCAAGAAAACTTAGTATACACAAATCTCATATTGGGAGAGATTTTTGCTTCAAAGAGTTCATTTGGTGACGCCTCAGGCTATCGTCTCAGGCGTCCATGGGGTCTGTAGTGGAAGCCCTTAGCAATCACCCTAGGCACTAGGAAACTCCCCAAGACCGTTGGCAATTTTCCAAGGCAATATTTGTGGAAGCACTTGGAAATCCCTCAAGGTCCATTGTAATTCCCCAAAGAAATGTGTGGAAGCCTTTGGTGATTCCACAAGGCATTGTGTGCAAAGTCTTTGATGCATCTGCCCAAGGTGGGGTGGGTATCTTTGTCTAGCACCTAAATCCACTATAAGCCGCATTGGTGGAGCTCCATTTACCTGAGGGATACTGATTATTGTGGTTTGGAGGGTATGGAGAGAGATTTATTATTAGTAAGGCCGCTTTTGTTCCTCTACTACTAACTTAGAGAACGTGCTCACTAAGGCATGTGGTCATGATAGCTTGGCAGAGCTAATGTGGCAGATTCTCAGTGGTCCTTAGCTCTAACTAACAGATTGTCAGACTCTAGGAAAAGTTTATAATTAGAGGGTGACCCCTCTTCATTAAGGATCAAAGCATTTTGAGAACTAAAGCCTAAAATCTGCCATTAATCGCCAACCTTGTTCTTCAGTTCTCCTTCCCTCTTTCTCTTTATCACTGATCTGACTTTTCATTCACTCTCTTAATCACCATTTTTTTTTAGACGAAAGCTCCTAGTATGGCTCATTTAGCGGGTTAAGGCCAGATCAGGAGCAGAATCTTCTACCAAACCCTCACCCTCAAGTCTCAACATTTGACGACTCTGTTGGGGAAGTTTCTGTAAATCTCCACGCAGTCATGGTGAGCAAGAGAGTACCATCATTGTCTTTAGCTCAAGAGGAGTGCAAAGAGCCAGATGCTTTTCCTGAGGTCGCTGCTAGCCTCGGACCTCTGCTTGCTAAGATGCAGGTATGGAAGCAAAAAATGCAAAATCAGTTCCAGGCTTCACATGATCAAATGCAAGCCCAGATCCAGCTCCAGATTGAAACTCAAATTCAGGCATTCCAAGCCTGAATGATCGAGCAAGTTCTGAACACTCAAAACAGATGGAGGATATGATCAGGAGAAACCAGATGACACTTCCAATTCCCTCTCTCTGTTGATCATGATGAACCAGAGACACAATCGGTACACCAGTTTGATATGGAGCCTAGAGATACGAGGGTCACCCAAAGCCTTCTCTATCACCAAGGTGTCATATGGACTCTGCTAAGAAAAGTAGTTTCCTCAAGGCGAAAAGCTTCCATAAGATCTTCGAAAGGGAGCAAGCAAGGAGGGCAGAATCTTCCTCTGATTTGTTTGATGTCAAACTCCCTTTTCCTATGGGACTCCTACACATGGAATTCCCCTCGAACTATGTTACCCTGAACTTCACTCTCTACAGTGGCAAGACCGGCAACACTTGTGAGCCATTTTTAGGTTTGTGGACGCCTTGGGAAGGCATGTTATGAACAAGAATCTCAGACACAGAGAGTTCCCTCATTGATCGAGCCTTCTCTTGGTACACTCAGTCTCCTTGCTAAAGAGAAGCAAGGTGTTCAGGAAGATCTGGTAGATTTCAGAAGACCGTTCCAACAACTTGTTTTGGATTGTCATGAGCATGTGACAGAGGATAGGCTCGTTCGACTTTTTGTAGATTGGACGACCCTGAGGGAGTACAAGGCATACTTAGAAGTGGCTGCCATCATTTCTTTCTCTAAGATCTTCAACGTATCTCCGAAGTTGAAGATGACTGTTCCTCACCCCCAGTTCTAGAAGCTTGAGGGTAATAAGAGGGAAGTCCCTGGCCACTGTGAAGGAAAGCCTCAAGCCATGATGATAGAGGATAGAGTGGATTTCTTAAAGTGGTTTTAGGTTTAGAAGAAGGGAGAAGAAGAAGAAAGTGGGAAAAAGAGAAGAGAGTGTAACCCACTTCTCTCTCATATTCTATTAAAGTAGAAAAGAAGGGTTTCCCCTAATTACAAGAAATTACAAGAAAGCCCCTCATTACACATGCTTATTATTCTACACTCCCCCTCAAGCTGGTATGTAGATATTACAAATGCCTAGCCTGCCAACAATCTTAGTAAACTGAGCATGACTAAGACCCTTTGTCAAAATATCAGCAAGTTGGTCACCGGTCTTCACAAAGGGGTACAGATGAGACCTGTCTTCAACTGTTCCTTGATGAAGTGTCTGTCCACCTCAATGTGTTTAGTTCTGTCGTGTTGAACTGGATTGTGAGCAATGCTTATTGCCGCCTTGTTGTCACAATACAACTTCATGGGACCCTGAATAGGGAGCTTTAGGTCAGTCAAGAGAATGCGAAGTCACAAAATCTCACATAATCCATGAGCCATCGACCGGAACTCGGCCTCTGCACTAGATCTAGCCACTGCAGACTGTTTCTTACTTCTCCATGTGACTAGGTTACCACCAACAAACGTACAGTAACCAGAAGTGGAGCGCCTATCTGAAACTGATCCAGCCCAGTCCGCATCAGTGTAAACCTCGATCTGCAGGTTACCGGTACGGGCATATAATAGCCCTTGTCCTGGAGCAGACTTGAGAAACCTCAGAATCCTGTACACCGCATCCAAGTGGGTTGAGGTAGGAGCATGCATGAACTGGCTCACCACACTAACGGCATACGCAATATCAGGACGAGTAAGCGAGAGATATATCAATCTTCCTACAAGTCTCTGATATCTTCCTACTTCAATCACCTTCTCACCATTGGCTTCACCAAGCTTATGGTTTGGGTCAATAGGAGTGTCACAAGGCTTACAGCCCATCATACCAGTCTCATGTAAGAGGTCCAGGACATATTTGCGCTGCGATATAAAGATACCTTTTATGGACCTGGCAACCTCAATACCCAAGAAATATCTCAACTTGCCTAGATCTTTGATTTCAAATTCCTTTGCTAGTAGGCCTTTCAACTTCTCCATCTCACCCTGGTCATCTCCAGTCAGCACAATGTCATCTACATAAACAATGAGTGCAGTTACCTTCTTGTCGTTGTGCTTGATAAACAAGGTATGATCAGCTTGGCTTTGTTTGTAACCATCTTTAATCATGACTAAGCGAAACCTTTCAAACCAAGCTCTAGGGGACTGTTTAAGCCCATACAAGGCCTTCTTCAGTTTACACACTTTCCCCTCAGCTACAGGACACTTTAGCCTAGGAGGAGGTTTCATGTACACTTCTTCTTCCAAGTCACCATGGAGAAATGCATTCTTCACATCTAATTGCATAAGTGGCCAATCCAGGTTGGCTGCAAGAGATAAAAGAACTCTTATTGAGTTCATCTTGGCTATAGGAGCAAACGTCTCCTGGTAGTTTATGCCATATGTCTGCGTATACCCTCTTGCAACAAGTCTAGCTTTGTATCTTTCTACTGACCCATCAGACTTATGCTTTACAGTAAACACCCATTTGCACCCCACTGGAACTTTGCCTCTTGGTAAATCGACCATCTCCATGTCTCATTCTTTTCGAGAGCCTGCATCTCTACTTTTATTGCTTCTTTCCATTCTGACTTAGAAAGAGCATCTGCAACACTGCTAGGAATAGACACAGAAGACAAAGCCATAGAAAAGGTACGATACGAGGGAGATAGAGAATCATAAGACACAAAGTTAGCAATAGGGTGTTGAGTGCAAGAGCGAACACCTTTCCTATAAGCAATAGGAAGGTCAGAATCAATAAGGGAGGTATGGATATTACCTGGATCTGAGGAGGATTCATGGCGGGGCATATGAGGATCTTCTTTGTAAGTATCTGTCATCCAAACCCCACGATTTGGATTCCTGGAGAAACCTGCACCTCACTTTGTTTCCCTCCATCTACATTTTTCTTTTCTTCATCTATGCTTTCATCCTTTTTCTCATTACAGTTGTCGTAAAATCCCCTGGATCAATAGAAATAGGTAGAGGAGAAGGAGACATTTCTTCAACACCAATGAGCTCCCCCTAAAGAGAAGTCTCCGTCGCAGAATAAGAAGGGGTGGATTCAAAAAAGGTAACATCCATAGACACAAGGCACCGTCCGGAAGGGGGATGGTAACACTGTACCCTTTCTGGCTCGGAGCATACCCCAAAATAAACACTTGAGAGCCTTAGGATCAAGTTTGGTACGCTCCGATTTGTCAATATGCACAAAACACGAACACCCAAAGATTTTGGGTGGAAGAGGAAACAAGGAGGGAGATGGAGAGAGAACATCAACGGACTTTTGAACCCAAAATTCGAGTGGGCATGCGATTCATAAGATAGGAAGCAGTCTGAAGTGCATCGGACCAAAAACGCTTTGGAACGTTCATGCCAATAAAAGGGCACGAGTTATCTCCAACAGGTGACGGGTTCTTCTTTCAGCAACACCATTTTGTTGTGGAGTACGAACACAAGTAGTCTGGTGGATAATCCCATGATCACGGAAGTAGGAGGAGAGAGTAGTAGACAGATACTCTCCTCCATTATCAGAACGAAGGATTTTTAGTTTAACATCAAACTGGGTTTCAATCATTTTATGAAAAGATTGAAAAACATAACAAACATCACTCTTTTGTTTTAGCAAGTAAACCCACGTTACTCTAGAGAAATCATCAACAAAAGTAACAAAGTAACGAAAACCACGAGCGGAAGTAATAGGAGCAGGACCCCACACATCAGAATGAACTATAGAAAAATGTGAAATACTTCTATTACCATGAGCCAGATACGAAGAGCGGCATTTTTTTGCAAATACACAAGTTTCACATTGAAGATCCAACATAGAAACAGAGACAAAATACTGAGGAAACAGTTTCTTTAACACAAAAAAGGATGGGTGGCCCAAACGGCTATGCCACTGCAACAACTGTAAAATGTTACAATCACGACTACTACTACTGGTAGACCCATCACGAACTTGCTGAACAGGAGAAGCCACCGGTGAGGAACTATCCAACAAGTACAATCCCCTCTCCTCATAGCCTCTACCAATCGTCCGCCTCGTCTCTAAGTCCTGAAATACACAGTGAGAGGGAAAAAAGGTGACACTACAATTCAAGGACTTGGTTAGGTGACTCACAGACAAAAGGTTTAAAGCAACATTAGGAACATGAAGAACAGATGATAAATGCATAGAGGGGGTAGCGGAGATGTTCCCCTTACCAGCAATAGAAGAATAAGAACCATCAGCGATTCTAACTTTATCCCTACCAGAGCAAATATGATAGGAAGCAAACAACGAGGACATACCAGTCATGTGATCCGAGGCCCCCGAATCAATAACCCAGGGGCGAGTAGATGTGGAGACAGAGGCACTGAAAGCCGAAGCGGATGTACCTGAATGAGCAAACGAGGACGAGGAAGATGGACCCGACGACTCCAACTGACCCATAAAGCTTCGGAATGTCTCTATCTCAGCACGGGAAAGGCTAAGGCTGTCAGACGATGGCAACACACCAGATGTAAGAGCAGGAGCTGGATCAGAGACAACGGAGTGAGCGCTAGATCCACCACCACGACCACCACCACGGCCACTGCGACCTCCACCTCTCTGCTGTGGGCGACCATGAAGATCCCAACAAGTCTCACGGGTGTGTCGAGCGCGGCCACAGTGGTCACACTTCAGTCGATCCCTCTCATCACTGACGGTTCCGGACCTACCCCCTCCCCTGCTGCCACGAAAGTTATCACGGCCTCCCCGCTGGGACCATGAAGAAAGAGCTGACCGCTCTAGGGAAGAAGGTGGCATGTTAGTCCGGCGACGCTCCTCCCTGTGGAGAATGGAATATGCTGTAGTAATGGATGAAGAGGTTCCTTCCCTAAAATCTGAACACGGATTTGCTCATACTCGGGGTTGAGACCAGCCAACAACTCATAGACCCGTGTTCATCAACATACTTCTTAAACCCACAGCATCTTCAGAGCACTTTGTCATACATATGAAACTGTCAAATTCTTCCCACAGACGGCGAAGAGTAGAGTAGTACGTGGCCAGAGAAGTATCACCCTGTCTCAGTTGCCCAATACACTGGCGCAACTCATAGGCTCTAGCATGGGTGCCCCCCTCAGAGTAAGTCTGCTTCACAGCATCCCATATCTCTTGTGCCGTGGAGAGAAGGATATATCCATTGCTAAGATCCGGAATCATAGAGTGAAGAAGCCATGACATGACGGTGGCGTTCTCGGCTTGCCATTTAGGGAAAGTAGGATCAGTAGCCAAAGGCTTCGTACTCTTGCCATTATGTACTCCACCTTACCCTTCCCTGTGATGAACAACATGGCCGATTGAGACCATGGAAGATAATTGTTGCCATTTAACTTTACGGTAGTGATTTGAAGGCTCGGGGAGTCACCATGCCCCAAAGTGCAAGTAACTATCATCACATGTTGGAGCCCGGGAAGACTGAGTAACCTCGGAATCGCCCATCGTGTGTCAACTACGGACTGATTTGCACAAAATCCAGCCACTAAGCACCCGCCGAGCAGGTACCACAGGGTTCTAACAACCCAAACAAACAACGCACCATGGTCCAATGACCAAAAACCACTTCAAAATTACTCGACATCTCCTAAACAACGTGAGGGCACCCAAACTTCTTCATATAGCATTCATAAACGATTAAACTACTTCCACCAGGTTAGAATGCGAAAAATGAGAGAAAATACCCAAAAACAGCCTCTGCCGGAAAAAACTAGTAGAGAAAAACGTTCGCCGGAGCTCCGGCGAGGTTCTGATCGCCGGAAAAACCGGTGCCAAGGGGACCGAAATTTGAGGGGGATCTTTTAGTACCAATATCCCCAAGTTAAATCCCCCATATAGAGAGAAAAATCGACTGGTTCGAAGAAGAAATTTTTTCGGAATTTTTTTTCAAAAAATTCTCAAAAACTCCCTTAAAAGCTCCAATAAATCGTGAAAAAAATCCCATAATTCTTCTAATCTGTAGATCTACTAGATCCAAGAAGAAAAAACACAAAAAATACCGTGGATGACGTCACACTAACACTTCATCACGGTCGTGCACCGGCTGCTGACGTCAGCATCTGCCGGAGATACCTCCGGCGAGATTATTCACCTTTGTGCTCTTCTTTGTGCTCTGATACCAAGTGGATTTCTTAAAGTGGTTTTAGGTTTAGAAGAAGGGAGAAGAAGAAGAAAGTGGGGAAAAAGAGAAGAGAGTGTAACCCACTTCTCTCTCATATTCTATTAAAGTAGAAAAGAGAGTTTCCCCTAATTACAAGAAATTACAAGGAAAGGCCCCTCATAACACATGTCCTTATTCCTATCAGATAGGAGAAGGAAGCCATATTGCGGGTGAGTTCCATATATTGTAGAGGGCGGGAAGCCAAAAGTTCCTGCAAACATACCATCTCCTTTTCCTTGCAACATGGAGGAGGTATGTTCCCTGTTGAGCTTATGAGTGGAGCAAGGAGTCATCTACCTTACCGATAAAAACAAAAAGGAGCCATCTACCTGCCTGTTGTCGAAGTTGAGCCCATGGAAGAGATGAAGGCACACAAAAGCTACTGTGCGTTTCACAGATCACTCAAGACATTCAGCAGTTGGATGTTGGACCTTGAGGAGAATATTTCAGGAAAGAATATCTAAAGGCCAATTGAAGGTTACCATCGCCCTGGAATCTTCGGTTCATGAGACTTCTTTGCCTAGTCACAAAAACAAAGAAGTGGTCGCTATGGTGACCTCGAACCCGATGGATCTTTGATGATGGAAGAGAAAGAAAGGCATATAGAAGAGACTCCTGTAGAGGAGAGGCCCGTGGAGGATGTTGAGAGCTCCAAGGCGGTCGTTTTGAACCAGTATCCCAATCAAAAGTTTCTTTGATCAGTTGAATTTCTCGGAGGCGGCAAGAGTTGCAGCCACCTCTGCCTTGCTTGATGTTGCTGAAAGGCATTCATATTACTCTTTTCTGGCTTACACTGTGGACAAGAGAGAGTTCAGGACAAGGGTCTCAGCTACTATCTTTTCAACTGAGGAATGCATCAAGTCCCTTTTGTCCATAATCGTTCCTTGTATGTGACAACCAAGATCATTGGGATAGTGATGGCAAGAGCAATGGTCTAGCCCTTGGTGGATATCTTGCCTCTTTCTACGGCAAGAAAGATTGGTGTTTATATGAGCTCTCTGAATAGACAGGGCATTGATATTGATGGGTTTGATGGACATTCCTAGTCTACCTTGGGGCACTTGGCCATCAACTTAGAGTTGCGTCCTATCAGGTGAGCCTTCAAGGTGCAACGTCATTGATGCTGATGTGAATTATCACATCCTGTTGGGTTGCCTTTGGATTCATTGCTATCAGTTTGTGCCTTATACCTAATATCAATTCATCAAAAGAACCTACAACAAGAAGCCGATCAAAATCCTAGCCTCTCAAACGCCCTTCCATTGCTCAAAAACTCACATTGCTGAGGCCTTACTCTTTGATGAACTCTCGGTCCATGATGAAGACTGCCCTATAATTGGCTCCTTTAATTCAAAGTCACTTCCAAGACGTAGGGATTCTTCCACATTCCTTGTCCCATTAGAGATGTCTAAGAAGCCCTGAGGCGATGTTGTAGAGGTAGTGTGTTGGGGAGGGGGGGAATCTAGCCAAAGCAGCCCTAGAGACTGCCAAGTAGTCGTGGAGTCAGACAGGAAGATTGCGTATGTGTTGGGACAGTATCGAGTAGCTGCTATTTTGAAGCCAAGAGAAGCTCCCATGCAGGTTGATGACTCTTTTCAAGCTGAGATCTGTGAGGTTGAAGATGCGCCTAAGTCAATGCAGGATGGCATCAAGATGGTGCAGGAGCCTTTAGAAGAGGTTAATCTTGGGGAGTCACCTGATGACCCCCACCCTATATTTTAAAGGATGTGTTCGCATGGAATTATGAGGAAATGCCCGGTTTAGACCCCAAATTAGTAACTCATAAGTTAAATATTGAGTTGGGACATGCACCATTTAAGCAGGTACCAAGGCGTTGCCGCCCTGAAATGGAAGACCAAATTAAAGCTGAAGTAGAACAATGTTAAAAGCTTGATTTATCAAGCCCATTCAACCATAGTTGCAGGGAAACCATACCAAGGGTGAGAAGCGAGCTTCCCAGGAAATGCGTTAGGGAAGTGAGAGTGATGCGGTTTCCCCATTTTTAGAAAACGCATGGGAAACGCCCCTAAACAATTGGGGAAACGCCTCCAAACGATCGGGGAAACGACTAGAAAGCGCTCGGGAAACGACTAGAAAGCGATGGGGAAACGGTGAGTAAGCGATGGGGAAACGAATAGAAAGCGATCGGGAAACGATTTCAAAACCCTAACCCTAAAAATCAAATTTTTTGTTTTTGGAGAGTAATTTCGGCAAAGAGTACCTGAGAACCCTTTGTGCAGGAAACAATGTTCATGGCCATCGGTAGCGACACCCTCGCCTACATCACCGACTCTATGTGTGCCTCTTTGTTCAGGAGCCCAAAAGACATGGCTGCCCTATTCTTGCTGTGGTTTAGGATGCTCCAAGAACCCAATCCCCAAGGGTAGAAGATGATAAATACAAGCCTTAGCTTCAATGGCCACAACTAGGTCAAGAGAGGGAAGCTCTCTAATTGCAATGAAGTTCACGAGTCAATTGTCTTTCCTTCTCTCCCTTTTGATTTTTTTGTTTCAGACAAAGGGGCCAAATAGTTGCTCCCTTTTGATGTTTTTTTTTTTGTTTTAGACAAAGGGGCAAAACGTGTTTTCTTTCCATCTCTCCCTTGTGGTGTTATTGTGTTAAGGAAAATAGTTAGCGTACCAATGATCCCATTTTATAATAGAAGTCCTCATTGGTTTATGCCCCAATTACTTACCTATTGAGGTTAGTATTAACTCACCCCTAGAGTTAAGCAATTCAACTATGGTTTTTCAAAAAAAAAAAAAACCAAAATATTAGTTTTAATTAAGTTGAGCTTAACAAGGGTTAAAGGGGTGTTAAAAGGGACACGAGGACACGGGGTAAGATATGAAACGGACCGCTAAGCATTGCTCTTGTGTTAACCAAAAAAAAAAGAGCAGTGATAAGCGGACCTATGAGTCCGTTTCATATCTTACCACGTGTCCTCGTGTACTTTTTAACACCCCTTTAACCCTGGTTAAGCTTAACTAAATTAAAACTAAGATTTTAGTTTTTTTTAAAAAAAACCATGGTTGAATTGCTTAACCGTAGGGGTGAGTGAATCATAACCACAGTAGGTGAGTATTTAAAATTGGGGTGTGGACCAATGAGGATCGGCCATTCCGTTACAAAATGGGAACCATGGGTACATCAACAAATTTCCAAAAAAAAAAAGAAGAAATCCTTAACGTACCCCTGGTTTCCTTTTTGGTAACGGAATGGCCGATCCTCATTGGTCCACACCCCAATTTTAAATGCACACCAATTGTGGTTAAGATACATTCACCCCTAAGTTAAGCAATCCAACCTTGTTTTTTGAAAAAAAAAACCAAACTCTTAATTTTTATTTAGTTAAGCTTAACTGTGGTTAAATGGGTGTTAAAAAGGGACACAAGGACACGGGGTAAGATATGAAGCGGACCCATGGGTTCGATTCCTCAACGCTTCTTGTTCGATTCCTCAATCGCTTCTTGGTTGCTTCCTCAATCGCTTCTCACTCGTTTCTTACTCGCTTCCTCAATCGTTTCTCACTCGCTTTTCATTTCCCAAAACGTTTCTCGTTTCCCAAGTTTTTCATAGCCTCACTTCCCGCTTCTCTAATTCGCTTCTCGCTCTGGTAACTATGCATTCAACATCCAACTTGGTTAGCCAATATTGTGCCCATTAAGAAGACTGGCCAAATTAGAATGTGTAGATTTCAGGGATATCAACAAAACTTGTCCCAAGGATGAGTTTCCCCTGCCAAACCTGGACTTGTTAGTTGATGCCATAGCGAGACATGATCCCTTCTTTATGGAAGGCTACAACGGTTATAATCATCAGATCAAGATGGAGTATGATGTTGAAGAGATCGACTTCAGTACTCCCATCAGAAACTTTTATTACACGGTGATGCCATTTGGTTTGAAAAATGTCGAGAAAACCTACCAAATGGTTATGACAGCCATTTTCCATGATATATTCCACAACTTAGTGGAAGATTATGTGGATGATCCGGTCATTAAGTCAAAGTGAAGGGAAGAGCATTTTGCTGACTTAGGAAGGGTTTTAGAACGATGCATACAACATCAATTGAAAATGAATCTTCTCAAGTGTGCTTTGGCAGTATCAGTAGGGAAGTTTTTGGGCTTTGTTGTAAACAAGCATTGCATTGACATAGATCCTTCCAAAGTGAAATCAGTATCCATCATGGCGGCACCATCATTAGTCAAAGAGTTAAAGAGTTTTATGGGAAAGATTTCATACCTGAGGCATTTTATACTTGGGTTAGCAAATATATGTTTCATCATCAAAAGCGCTGAACTAATTGTGCAGAAGTTAATTACAATATTAATATAAAAAAAAGAGATTGAAAAGAGAAACAGAGGAGATTTGACCTTTGATGTAGAAATTATGAAACCCCAAGCAGTTGAAACCCGAAACCCTAATCATAAAAAAATATAAATAAAAAAACCATGAAGAAAATAAAAAAGAATGAAAAGAAGAGGAAGCAGCAAGAGAAGGAGAAGGAGAAGAAATGAGATAGATAGTACCTTAATCTGGTGGGCGGTCCACCTTTTGTCATTAGTCCCTCCGGCGGGAGTTGGAGATAGATTCTAGAGTAGGAGAGGGACAATCAAGAGAGTTGGAGAGTAGAAGGGTTAAGGAGAAAATTTGCCGGACGCGCCTTTTCTCCAATTCCACAAGAGTGCGTAATTGTCAACTAACATGCCAAAATGGATTTCAATTTCGGCGTTTTAGTCGTTGAAACCGGTGCTTTAATTCCTTGTGGAATTGATGAAATTCAATTCCACGCTACTTATAATACACTCCAAACGATAGAAATGGTCAATTCTCTTCCTCAAAACTTTAAATCCAAATGGACCTTAAATGATTAAAGCTCTCTCTCTCTCTCTCTCGCATGCGTGCGTGCACATACAGATATATTAATTTATTATTGTTGTAAGAGAATAGAAATAATGGGCCCCATGGACGCCTGAGGCGGTAGCTAGATGAACTTTTTACTGCAGACATCTCTCAATATGAGATCTCCTTGAATAAGGGGACCTACAATTTTTGTAAATTACAAAATCTCTATTATTAAGATACACTTTGATAGAAACATCCTTGCAGACAGTTCTAAGAACAATAAAAAGGGATTTCAAGTGTTGGAGATAAAAAAATGGAATACAAAAACTAAAGTCTACAATGATTGTCTAAAAGAGAGAGAGATTATGAAGGATAAAAAATAGAAAGAAACAGTAGTCTATAATGACAACCGAACATGAGAGAGGAAGGAGAGTGTAGGACTGAATAGATAACAAAAAAAATAATCTGATAGTCAATGTGACGTCGAACATGAGACAAGAGATGAGAGACCGTACATATTTCTCTCATTTCTTCTTTCTTTCTTTTTCTTGATTATACTCGAGGAATGGAATAAAATATAATAATAGGGTTTGCACTTATTTAAATTGAGAAAGACCTCTTTAAATATGGGTTTATGAGAGTTTTGAGGGTCCTAGAAGGAATTTGAGGCATTTAAATGCCTTTTTTAAAAAAAATTATTGGACTATTTGAGCCCATTTGTATGTTTGGTCGCCTAGTAGACGCTTGTAACAATCATGCAAAAGCATATGAGGACCATATGGTCCACCCACAAACAAAGGAAGAGAGAGAGGAGAGACTAGTTGTCCACCCATTGAGCGAGAGAGAGGACATGTTAACATGAGGGAAACATATTTGACACCACTCCTCTCTTCTTTCTTCTCTATCTCCAAATCTTTTTTTGTTGATATACAAATTTTAACATATTATATGGTAAAAGACATGAAAAATATATAAAATAACATTTTTTTTTTTTTACCAAACTACTATATTCAAATAAAATAATTTTTATATCCTTAAACAATAATAATATTACATATATCAAATTTATAATAATCAATGCCTGAGGCGGCCGGTTACCTGAGCCTGGCAGAGCGCCTGGTCGCCTAGGCGATCGCTTGAGGCGATGCTTTTAACAACTATGCTATAGATCATATGCTCTTAATATATTATAACCAGACTGTACTTTAAGCTGCCTCCCTTAATGTTTACGATCTTCTGCAAGAACACATTGGTCTAGTTTGTAGGAAATCTTCTAGTTGCAGCTTTGTAAAAAACAAAGATGGTCAGATATGATCCAATTGTGTTGATTTTTGGTCTTAAGGAAATATTTTAGTTGGCGCCACTTATAGGAAAGTTCAGATTGATAAGATGTGCACCATCTATATGGCAAAGACCCATATTATTAATTTATAGATCTACATCTGTGTGAAAATGCACACATGTGGGTAAAAAGTCCCTTTTACCCCTAGGCCAAGTGTGTGTGTGTGTGTGTGTGAGAGAGAGAGAGAGGGAGAGAGAGAGAGAGAGAACCTACAAAATCTTGATTCGTGGTTGAAACCACCACTTCAAAGGTTTCTGAGACAATTTGGAACCCTATTGTCACTTGGTGGCTATCTGAATTCGATCATCACTGTGTCGAGTTTTTGTAGGTTTTCATTCCAGCTCTCTTGGCTTTCATCTTTATCCCTCTCTTTTGTGGCTTTCGTCTCTCTCAGGGCTTCCATCTCCTTTCTCATTGCTTTTGCCCCTCCCACTCTGTCATGCCTTTTGTTTCTCTCTATAACCCTTCTTTCTCTCCTCACTTATCCTTTCCCTCTCCCCCTTCTCTTTTCTCTCTTTCCCTTTGCCTAGGTGCAAAAAGGGATTTTTAACCCACATGTGTGTATTTATGCACGTGTGTAGGTCTAAATATATAAAGATTGGAAAGTCGGGATGTCTTTGCTTAAAATATTCTATAAAGGTATACTCCGAATATTGAAGAAATATTTTACCTAGCAAACTTGGTAGGATGGTAGTCATAGTAACAAAGTTCTCATATATAAAAAATGTATAATTTCCATACTTTGTAAATTTTGTTTTTCGTGACATTTTCCAAAAGTTTTCGAATTATACATTGCAGAATTTTACTGTGGCAGAATAATTTTCAAACCCTGATTTGGTGACCACTGACCATGATGATAATAACCATGTATTTTCAGGGAATTTCATTTCTCTATATAGAATGTATGTTGGAGGGTAGACTAATATGTAAATGCAAATGAAGGTTGTAAAAAGAAGTCTAAATTTTTCTAATAAAAAGGGTCATAAAAAAAACTTGTTTTCCTGATAAATGGAAACCACAGTTACTGACAAATGATATCCTGAATTGTGTGTTATCTTAATCATAATTATTTGTTATCCTTTCATTTTGAATGCAGTTTTTCAAATGAAGGAATTGAATAGATACTAATTATCTTTGATTTTATAATTGCAGGCCTCAAGAGCAAGTCCTATATAATGGCTCCAAATATTAGGATGCTATAAAGCATGCCTGATTTCTTTTGCCAAATGCATTAACAAAATGACGGAAATGCAGAACCGTTTTGTCTCTCAGAGGGATGGTTTCAACCATAACATCACTGGATCAAAAGAAGATGGTGATTCACCTCCTTCAAAGGGCATTCAAACTACAGCCATAAGGTGGTTGTTCCCTCGGTTTTGGCATTGTATGTATATAGCCACAAAAGTGTTTTAAATGATTTTTTAAAAAAACTTGAAGAGCTGCAGCTTTTGTTCAACATATGAGCATTACTTCTTTTTCTACATTTTCATGTTTCTGTTAATTTCATCTTGAGATGCATCTGGTGGAGTTTTCCGGTAAGTGGGCTGAGTTTCTTCAGGCCAGTGTTCATATGAATTTCAGTCCACTGAATCCATATTCTGATTGCATCTCCAAAGCCGCCAATGATCCTGAATCAAACAAACACATTGAACTGAACAGTGATGCCTGAACGAACTCCTTTGCCCCCTATGAATGGAAAATTTCACTTCAATTCTGGGAATCAAGCAAATGCTGTTGATACAAAATCAGCTATTACATTTTTTAGAGATGGACCAAATCAGCTAATGGTTGCATAATTGCAACAAGATATTCAAATCCATTTGAATTGTTTAAATTTGAATTCAGTAAACATTGCTTCATATTACTCGTGTACACAGATCAAATGCTTCGGAAGTCGAAGCTCTGTTGAAGCTAAATTTTAACCAACAGGAAGTGAGACAAGGCTAAATGATGTTTTTATCTCCAATTGTAACCTCCAGTATCTGGGGACTGTGTTACAGAGAGAGAATGAACCATTTACGGCCTCGGTTAAATTACCAATTCTGTGATTTTGTCTGATGACCATAAACTGTACTAATACAGTGTTTTCTCTTCTATTATTCAATAGTGATATAAGAAGACAAAGATGGGTGAATGGACTCCGATGGATGCCATGGACGGGGAAATGTTGGAGAAGACGACACTGGAGGAGCTGTTGGAGAAATCTTGAAGTCAGTCCTTCCCTCCAAACATACCTGATTAACCTTTTATCTTTTATCTTAAGGAGATTAGAGACACTTTCTTGAATCTAGTTGTTCTGGTTCTGGTTCTGGTTGATCAGAGCTTTCCCAAGGACCAGAGGGAGAAAAACTAACAATCAACACCAATGCCTTCATGTGTCACAGACAAGTTCTATAAAAACTATCATTTAAGGTGTGATCCAAGTTTCATCGATGCCAAACTGTCTTGTCATTCAAGATCCAGGCCCCTATGTTAACCCTTTTACTTCCACAATATCAGTAAGGGAAAAAAGACAGTCTGTACAGACCCAGTCTTGTCCCGCCATGAAAACATGACTCTTTTCAGGTAGTCTTGTCCCTCCACGGACGACTCCTCGAGTAAATGTTTCTACCCCATGACTTCAACGTCTACATTCTTGATTCCTGAGAGCAATTGCTTCACCAGAACCATGTCTAGACAATACAAGGTCGCCTGCTTATTGCTGTATATTAAATAAGTTTGTATGAAATAAAAATTTAAAATTTTAAAATAAAAGAATAAAGGATAAAGAAAAAGAAATCAGTAAAAATCAAAAATAAAAAAATAAAAATTGAAGTAAAAGAAAAAGAAAAATTAAAAAATAAAAAACAATAAAAATTAAATAAATGTTAAAAAATAAAAAAAAGAAAAGAATAAAAAATAAAATAAAATAAAAATGTCTCATGTAAGAGAGTCTGGAAGAAATTGTTATGACAAATTCTTACTCCAAAATGAGAACATTTTTGGAAATTATTCCAAATTTTTTGTTAGCCAAACATTCTTGAGTTTCTATTCCCGGGGAATAGAGAACTGTTCCCTGGGAGTGACGCCAAATGAGCCTAACTGTCATTACCAGAGAATTGTGTTACTTAGATCCTTGAATTAGCTATAGACACTCTTAACATGCTTCTTATTTTATCTACACGAACACACAAAAATGCTTCTTGAATCAGTATGGTGTGTGTTTCCTTGCTTTTTGACTGCAGCTTTCACCTTGTGGTGTAGTAGCCTTAACAAAAAAAAAAAATCAGTATTATAATAGTAGCACTAGCATCAATAGTAATCAATTTTAGATACTTATCTATTAGATTTTTTGTTCAAAATAATTTTTACTATTGTGTGTGTTTTGGGGACTGCTTCTTCACGCGTTCACGTTCCCCCAGCGGAACGTGGACGCCCCTCCTCTTGACACTTGTCCTTTTAACCTCCTCTTGACACATGTTTTTTTAACCACTTTTAACCTTAGTTAAAGTTTATTAATTTAAGGGTTGATTTATAAAAAAAAAATCAAGGGTAGAGATGGATGAACCTAAGGGTGAGTGAATCTTAACCACAGTTAGTGGGTGTTAAAATGGACACGTGGCAACCAATAGGTGCGTGCACTAACTTTGGTTAAGGTTAGTCAACCCAAGGTTAATATTTTTTTCAATTTTTTTCTTCTAAAAACTAAGGGTAGATGGATGAACCCTAAGGGTGAATGAATATTAACCACAGTTAGTGTGTGTTAAAAGGGACATGTGGCAACCAGTAGGTGCACGCGTTAACTATGGTTTAGGTTAGTCAATTATTTTTTAATTTTTTTTTCAAAAACCAAGGGTAGTTGGATGAACCCTAGATGTATTAAGACATACACGTGTCAAGCTTAGTCCGCGTGCGCGTTCTGCCCAACGGAACGCTCACGCGGAAAGAATCATTTTCCATATATATTTTGCATCCCTGCAAGTTTATAAATAGAGACATCTCAAATTTTTTCAATACACAATTTTTTACAGCATTTCCCTCTTCTTTACGGCTTTTCAAAGACGATGATTTAAAGCAAGGTTCAAAAACCCGAAAACTCGACTCGACTCGAAAGTTAGCCGAGTCGAGTTACTCGGAAAACTCGACTCGGTCCAACTCGGAATATATATGTAATAACTTAAAAAACTTGGGTTAAAAGAACTCAAAGTACGCTGGTTTTATAGCCTCAAATCTAAAAATTAGGTTTAACAGAACTCATAGTAGGTTGTCTTTGTAGACCCAATAAAAGGCGTCAACTATCTTATAAACAATGATCTTTCCGTGCCTCCAAGTCTAGTACGAGTGTAGTTTATTCTTTCTTGAAATGATTCAACAATTTTTAAAAAATTGAAAAATATTTATGTGAATCTATCAAAATCGCAAGATCAGCCTTGCCTTGAACTCTTTGATGGAACTAATTTCAAGCGATGGTAGAAGAAATTACAGTTTCACTTGACCAATTTAAAGTTGCCATATGTTTTAATGCAACCATGCCCCGAACTTCCTGCATCGTCCGAGCAACAATCATACAAATAGGGAAGCAATGGCTGCTAGGTAAAATGGATGGATTTCAACTATCAGTGCAACAGACATATTCAGAGGTATCTAAAAAACAATTTTTTTGATGTATATGTGGACGTGCCAATAAGAAAGAAAATCTGGGATCAATTGGAATATCAATACAATTTCAAGTGATGGTAGAAGAAATTACAGTTTCACTTAACCACTTTGAAGTTGGCGTATGTTTTAATGCAACCATGTCGTGAACTTCTAGCATCCTCTGAGCAACAATCAAACAAATAAGGAAGCCATGACTGCTAGGTAGAAATGGATGGACGAGTCGACTAACAATGCAAAATCATATTCTAATGTCTTTAAGGAATAATTTTTTTGATATATATGTGGACATGCCAACAACAATGAAAATGTGGGATCAATTGGAATACAAATACCAGATGACTGAAGATGCAAGTAACAAATAGTAAGTGGTTGATAAATATATGGACTTCAAAAAGACTAATGATAAATCAATTCTTGCATGCATGAATTGCAAATTATCGCTAGTCAAATTATTATAGAGGGCATGACCATTGATGAAACTTTCAAAGAAAGTGTAATTATTTATAAAATTACCATCGGCTTGAAAAAGTTTCCGAACTATGATGAAACAAATAAGCAATCCATGTCTCTTAATGATTTGCTGCAATATATTTCAGGTGAGGAGGAGTCAAGACTAGGAGAAATAGAGTTTGAGCGAACGGGAAATGCTTTTAAAGGCTCATATCATTGAAAGTAACAAGCCTTAAAGCTTAAATTAAAAAACGAATATTATATTTGTGATCTTCATAATATCTTTTAACTCATCGGAGTAAAGATATTTTATTTCTTTAATTTATGACATGCCTAGATATGCTTATGTATATTTAATTTGGACTAAAGATGAAACTTTAGAAAAATTTAAAATATATAAAGTAAAAATTGAGAATAAGTTAGATAAAAATAAAGCCATAAGAAGTGATAGTAGTGGTGAATATACCACTAATGAATTTTCTGGTATAGTACACTTCTATACAACACCTTATACACCTCAACAAAATAGAGTTGTAGAAAAAAATAGAACATCTTAGATATGTTAAATTATATGTTAAATAGTTTTGATTTACCACCAAACTTGTGGGGGAAAGCCTTGTACATTGCAAATCATATTATAATAAAATATCATAAAAAGGATTTGATAAAATTCCTGGAGAATTATGGAAAAATAGAAAACTAACTTAATATATCTAAGAGTGTGTGTGTGTGGAGGGGGGGAGGGGGGTGTTTAGCCCATATGAGGAAAGTTTATCCTAAGATAATAAAAATTGGTACTAAATTTATAGAATGTGTATTTATAATTAGATATGCTCAAAGTAGTTATATTACAGATTTCTAGTTTTAAACCAAAGTGTTATTGCTGACAAAAATAATAGCATTCAATCTTTAAGATGTAGACTTCTTTGAGCACATCATCCCTACAAAGGTTAATTGAAGAAATGTTGAAACTAAAAGTGAATTAAAAGATAACAAAAATCTTGATAATTCTAAAAAGAGAAAAGACTTATAAACCGGAAGAATTAAAAAAATAGGAGAAGTAAGCAACAAAGGAAAGATAAATTTTTTAGTCCCCACTTCTATTCTATTTTTGTTGAAAATACCCATTTAACATTTAAGAAAAGCTATGACTTTTATTGATTCTGCTTTTTCGAAAGAAGCAATAAATGATAAAATAGATTCAATTAAGAAAAATAAAACTCGGAAATTAGTAAATTTTCCTCCCGAGTCAAAACATATAGTGTGTAAATAGATATTTTAAAAAGAATATTAAAAGTTGATTGTACTATAGACAAATTTAAGGCTGGCTTGGTAGCCAATGATTTTAAACAAAGGAAGGTGAAAACTTCTTTGATACTAATGCATTTGTAGTTCACATAAATTTATACAAATATTAATTGCTTTTAAAGTGACGTGTGTAAAGTCCATATTTTGGTATTGACTTATTCTGTTGTCAAAACAGCGAGTCATGTGTCTTGAGTCCTTGCCTAGTATACCTTAGGAGGAATTGTCTTAGAATAATCAATATAGGTGACTAGTAACAATGATCGTTTGAAGGATTTCCAGTCAAAAAAGCTCAAATTGGGCAAATCTAGAATTGGCCGTTTAAACGGGCTTCAGGCCGAGAACCGTTCAAACGCCATACATTCTCTGCCGTTCGAACACCACCCGTTCTCTGCCATTCGAACACCCTCAAGGCCGTTTGAACGTATGTTCAAAAATTGCAAAACAGTAGCCTTCTGGCACACCGTGTTCCGGCCGTTCTCTGGTCGTTCGAACGGCTATCTGGCTATTCGAACGGCCTGCACAAAAATGGACTTTTAACTGTTTATAATTTTGTTTTTGGCTTCCATATTTAATGGTTTGTTCCCCAGAACGAACCTAAGAGTTCAAGAGAGTGTTGAGAGAATTTCTTAAGGATTATTAGGGTTTCCCAAATCCATTCTCCTCTCTTCTTCCATCCTAGAGATTGCAAGCCTTTGGTTTCGTTCTTACTTGCTTGGATTGTCCCATTGATAGGAATCCATCTAGGATTTGATTATAATCAACCATCAACCTGTTCTAGAAAGAACAACTTGGCCGGTGTGACCGAGAGCTTTTGCGAAGGAGATCGAGCCGAGGAGGATTGTGGTTGTTTGATATTTGGTTGGAGAAATCCGAAGTCATTATTGACAAAGATTGATCCTACAAGAGAAGTAGAAGTGGCCGTGGTTGATCACAGGCAGGGGCGGAGCCAGGAATTTTTCATTGGGGGGGGGGGGGGGGGGGCAAAATACATGTATAAAAAAAATTTGATTTGAGGGTATGGAATTTCTGGGGCATAGTCCCTGAGAAAATTTTTTTTGGGGTAGTTTTTCTGTTTTGAGGTTTTTTTTCCTGGTAAGAATTTGCGACAGATCCAAAAGGAAATGATTTAGGTTTCGGGTCAAATAGGAAGAACTAGAATGCCTTTGAGGTCACCACGTGTCCCTATTAATACCCCTTAATTGTGGTTAAGATTCACCCACCTATCTTTGGTTTTAAAAAAAAATATCAAAATTTTTTTGAACCCTAGTTTAAAATTCCCTAACTCCTAAGGTTAAAATTATTTAAATATTTTTTTCTAAAAACCAAGGATAAGTAGGTGAACCTTGAGATTGGGTGAATTTTAACCATAGTTAAGGGATGCCAATAGGGACAGGTGGCAACCTCAAGAGCATAAGGGGACTCCATTGGGGGGACCCACTATAGATATGACAGAAGAATTGGGGGGGCCACTATATTATATAGGACAAAAAAAATTGGGGGGGGGGGGGGGGGGAAGGCTACAAAAAAAAAATTGAGGGGCCCACTATTCATACTACAGCTATAAGGATTTACAAAAAATTTGGAGGGGCCATGGCCCCCGCCCCCTGGCTCTGCCCCTGATCACAGGACTTACGGGTAGGTGATGACTTATTGAGGCGTGAAGGACTAAGAACTGAAGGATTGTAGTGTCGAGTCCGAAGGAGTCAGGTTCGAGTTTTGTAAGTTCTTGTTAACTTTGTCTTAGTGGATTCTCATTACTGGATTAGGTTCCGTGGTTTTTTCAGGATGAGTTTCCACGTAAAAATTACTTGTGTTGTGGTTTGCTTATTTTCCTTATTCCATACTTTATGTTCTTCATCCCTTAATTAATAATTTGATTGCATAATCTTAAAATTGATAGATAAACTTGTAGGGAGACCTAGCCACCCCCTTGAGTTTGTGAGTTCTCAACTCAAACATTAGATTTGAGGTTCACCAGATTTTTTAACGTGAACACACAATGTCTAAATTAGTTAAGTCTTTATACGGACTTAAGCAAGCTCCTAGAAAGTGACATGATAAAATTTGATGGAATAATATTGTCTCATGGCTTTAAATTTAGCAATGTAGATAAATGGATTTATATTTAATAATTAGGAATGTGTGATAATATGTCTTTATGTTGATAATATGTTAATTTAAAAAAATAAGTTAGTAGTTATAAATAAATAATTAATGCTCACTAATCATTTTAAGATGAAAGATTTCAGAGAGGCTAATCTGATATTACAAATTAAAGTGAAAAGAAAAGAGAATGAAATAGTATTAAATATTAAATCACACTATATTGAGAAAATGTAATCAATTTAATAGTAAAGCACTCTTACTTTGTATGATTTAAGTGTTAAATTGTTACCTAATTTTAGATACACCAGTATCTCCATTAGAGTATGCCAAATTAATTGGAAGCCTTATGTATAAGATGTATTGTACACAACCCAATATTACTTTCTCTATGAGAAAGTTGAGCAGATTCACTAGTAATATGTGTAGTGAACATTAGAAGGCTATCTCTAGAGTTTTGACACCTAAAACATATAATGGAGTACTACGGATTACATCCCACCATAGTAGAAGGATACAAACGATGCAAATTGGGTTACAAATTTTAATGAATCTAAATCCACTACTAGGTGGATCTTGACCCTAGGAGGATAAGCTATTTCTTGAAAATCCAAGAAACAAATTTGTATTTCACATTCTACTAAAAAATCTGAATTTATTGGAATAGCGGCTACTGGTGAAGAAGTCGGGTGAAAAAGCGGAATGAAGAAAATTTCTGGTAGATGTAATGTTAGTAAACAAGCCTATGTCCACTATTACTATGAACTGTGATAGATAAACTGAGCTGGGAAGAGCATCAAATAAAATTTATAATGGAAAGTCTAGACACATTTGTTTGAGTCATAATTATGTTAGAGAATTGCTAAGTAATGATGATAACTTTGGATTATGTCAAGTCAAAAGAGAACTTGGTAGATAATCTTACTAAAGGCCTTACTAGAGATATAATATATAAAATATTGAAGGGGTGAGATTATAACCTATTCATAAGAAAGTCATCAATGATGGAAACCCAACTTAGTGACTTAGAGAACCTAAGACTTAAGTTCAGAGGGGAAAACAAGTCATTTGCATGATTAAGTACTGTGATATACTACTAAGCATTTACTAGAGAATATTTATAAATTCTCTACCCTCATCCTAAGCTATCACTTAGTTAAAATATTTGTAAAAAATGAAGGATGAATTATAAGATTCTTAATAAGACTTTTAGACAATAAAGTTATAGTTATAAAGTACCTTTGGAATGTCTTACCTATGCAAGTGTGCAAGTGAGGGCTGCTTTATGTGGGAGATTAAAGATTTGTCTACCCTAAAGCACTTGTTAAAATGGGAAATAAAATACAGGGCCTTATAATGTGCTGCCTTTGGAGAATGCTTTACACATCGTGAAGACTACTGTGTATAGTGAACTTAGTTTATTAAATAAAGTTATTGGTTCAAAAGTCTTTAACCAAGTACTTTTGATAGATTTTAACTAATTATTACTATGTGCAGGTTCAAGTCCAAAAGACACCTTCATCTACGCATTAGTTTTCATTGAACTGCCGAGAATCCTAATCCTTCAATATTTCGAAACAAGTGTGGGATTGTTAGATTTTTGTCCCAAAATAATATTTTATTTTAAAAATCTAGTTAAGTGTGTCAAATCAACAATACCCCAAGTCAAGGTTGAAAATTCCGGTGACCCCCAACAATTATTTTTAGGTTGAGAACTCACAAACCCAAAGGAGGTAATTAGGTCCTCCTAAGTAGGGATGACAATTTTAATGCACTCCGTAGGGGCCCTGACCCGAACCCCCCCTATAGGGTTGGTTTTTTTCTTCCATTTAAACGGTCTTAGGAGTGATTTTAGTATTGTTTTAAAAAATCGAACTGGTTTCAGGGTGGGGTCGGTTGTAGTATACCCGCCCCGTTCTGATTTTTTTAAGCTTAGTGAATTCCAAGGCCCCAGTGTCTGAGATGAGAGATTTTTGATAAGATATTGAAACTCGATTAGTTTGTGCGAAGTGTTGTGTTATTTATTAGAAAGGATTCATCTCCACCAAAAGACGACATTAGGGTTGCTTCCTTAGGTGTTCGTATTCCATTTTATATACTTTAAATGTCTTCTAATAATCAATGGAGATTATCCTCCTTTCCACATCCCAAGATAATCTGAATAGGGTAGATATTCATTTTGATATGATAGATTTTTACATGGGGTTTCCTCCTTTCTCTAACAAATTACCTTTAGTCCTTTACTAATCAAAATTCGGAAAAAATGATATTGTCTTCTTCCTATGGTTGCAAAACTGGTTAGAGTTGTTGAGATCAGCAAATTAATTACCTAAAAAAATAGGGGACGGGGCGGGGTGTGTACTTTTTAATAGGGGCGAGGACGGTTTACAATATATAAGCTCGGCTGGTCGGGGGCGGCGCGGGGTATTATAGTCGGTTTAGGGACGGTGTGGTAGAAAACCAGCCCCACCACACCCTGTTGCCATTCCTAATCTATCTAACCAATTTTAATTTATGCAATTAAATTATTAATCAAGGGAAGATAAAAAAAAACCACAACACAAAGAGTTGTTACGTGGAAACCCTTTTGGGAAAAAAACCACGGGACCACGTCCAACAAAGAGAAATCACTAAACATAAAGTAAACAAATACTTACAAGACTCGAACTGTACTCAACCGGACTCGACACAGCGATCCTCAGTACTCAGTCTTCTATGCCTCAATAAGCAATCACGAACTCGCAAGTTCGATCGCCATCGCAATGGATTGTGCTCTTAGACCTCTACAACCATGATCTCACGAACTGATCTCTATCAATGAAGGGTTCGGATTCCTCTAACCACAAGTCCACGATCCTACACAGATTGATCTCCATTCATAACGGCTTTTGATTACTCCAATCAATTAAGGTTGATGGTTATGAAACAAACAACATCTAGAGAGATTCAATAGAAATCAAGCAACCATGAATAATCAAGTTCTAACCTAAGCTTGCAATCTCTAAAGAAGAAGGGGAGAGGAGACAATGAATGGTCTCAACCAATGGAGTTTGGGAAACCTTAACAACATCTAAGAATGTATAGAACTAAGGTAAAGACCCTACATTCTCCCCCCTTTTGGCATGAAATTTGAAAGGTAGGCAGGAAGCCAACATCACAAAATATATCAATTTTAAAAAGAGCATATCAAGGCAACCACAATACATTCAACCTAAAGTAGACAATGGGGACTATCGAGCAGGAGAACAAAAGATAACCAATTTAAAATAAGATTCTCCCTCAGATAAGGCAAATACTCTTTCTTCGAGTTGAGCATAAACTCTCCCTCCGCTTGATCTACTCCTCCTAAGATCAAGGAGAACCACCAGAATGACATGACTACTAAAACTAGAATGAGAGCCCATGCCAAAACAAAAAAATAAAAACACAAAAAAATCATATGCCACACTTTGTGCATGATCGGTGCTAATTGTTACACATTTATGCACCTCAAACTACATTTGTTAATTCCTTAGAGTTTGTTTTGAAATTGTTTTACGGTACTTGGTTGGTTTTATCCATTTTAGGTTTATGTGAAAAAAAAAGATAAGTCTTGAGCCTTGTGAGCTTCGAAGAATTAGAAGAGTCTCAGCCATGAGAAGAACAAAAGAAAGAAGATCAAACCAAGCAAAAGTATAAGCTGCAGTAGATCGATACAAAGCGATTGATCGGAGGTCGATACAGAGTGCAAAATGCCAAAAGAATACTCCATAAAAAAAATCTCAAAGAGATCGATTGGAAGGTTCAAAACGATCGATTAGAAATGAAATAGTAATTGTGCACAAAATTCAATGCAGCTTTGATCGATTGGAGATAGGATGTGATCGATTGGAGATCAGCATTTTTGAGGCCTCAGGATGCATGCACAAACTTAGAAGTAGACCCTAATTAGAAGTCCCTGAAGCCCTATAAATAGAAAACCCTAAGGCCTTGCCTAAGGTTCTAGATTTTGGTGAAACAAGTGAAAGGAGGCTCCTTAGAGATCTGTGAAGGTTTCAAGATGTGTTCATCATCGATGGAGTTCTCTTCCCTCTTCATGAACTAATCTCTTTCTAGGGTTTAGATGAAACCCTAGCCAAGACACAGTGTATCTTTGTATTTTATTTTAGGTTTATATATTTGTAATCATTGATTGCACAATGAGAGAGTTGTTTATCAACCATATTTAATAGAGTTAATATTCAATCTCAACAATGATCATCCTTGTCTTAGGTTTTATATTATTTCATGTGATTGAGATCATTCGTACTGATTTTCTATGATTGTTTCTATGGATATTGTGTAATGGTAATTAATGTTCAAGGGTTTGAACCATAGGATGATTTATGCTTAGGAAAGACGAATAGTTCCACAACCCTAGTTTAGTGTGGACTTTTTGTGCTAACCGAAGATAGATCATTCCTAGAGTTTGATCACTTGTTTTATCCTCTTGAATTGAGTTGAGACATGTCATCACACTCAGTATAATTTCTTACATGTTATAAGACCTTGAAGGAATGCATGAGATCAGTGTTAGGAGGTTAGTGATGGATTTGAATCCCTTAGATTTTCTCTCTCAAAGATCACCAAAAGATGTTTAGTTATTTCCATTAATAAAAATCATTAGGTTAAATTATGTTTTTGTTTAAACAACCCAATTCAACCATTATTCACCATTGAATTAGAATTAGATCTTGAAAATAAGGAAACAAGACCAGCGCAATCCTCTTGGATTCGACACCTTATTTACAGTCCTACAACTCTTGTGAAAATGGGATATAAATGGAATCAGGATTTGCATAAATGGTTTCCAAAATCCTCTACTTCCCAACCTTCCACTTCTACTGCACCTACACCCTCATCAGTTCCACCTCCTTCTGACCTTCCCCTGATCCTTCTTTGATTCATTCCCCTACAACTGATCCTCCTATTCTGTCTTCACCTAGAGATCCTCCCCTTTCTCTTATATCTTCTCCATTCAAAGCTTCACCTCCTCATCTTGAGGTTGGTGGCTCCTCTGCTCAGTCTGAGCCCCGTCACAGACCTTCTCTTCATGATGATGTTCTCAACCTTATGATGGGTAAATTAGATTCTCTGAGCTCTGGGATCCTGAGTTTCCAAGCTGAAATGAGAGAGAGAATGGAATTTCAAGAAGCTCAAGCCATTGGATTGCAAACTGAAGTGAGAGACAGACTAGCATACCTTAAGGGATCCTCTGTAGACTTCAAATCTGAGATGATAGAAAGGATCTCCTCTGTTGAGTCATCTGTAGCTGCTCTTCATTCAAATTTGAGAGAGAAATCAGATGGTAGTGATTCCATCTTAGGGGCTATCAACATGGACACATCAGTGATCAAGGATAGAGTTGACTCAGTCACTACATTGATTCAGAGACTTCAAGCTAATCAGATGGAAGATTTTATTAAGCTTGAAAAAGCAGCCTCAGTCATCCAAGGTCATGTAGAATCCTCAGACCTTCAGCTAAAGATCAAGGTAAGTTGCTGCTGGATATGGCTGAACAAGACTCCCTGTCAGCCACCATTATCTTGAGAGCCATCTCTGAGATTAAGAAGATTAGTAACTTCTTGGTGAGCTTGGCTTCTGGATCTTCCCAAGCCCCTCCTCCTCAACTCCCTTCTTGTCAAGACCCTCCTTCTCAATCCAAAGGCAAATAGCCAATGGAAAAAGTTGAAACCCCTTCCAAAGGTGAACCCATCATTTCCCATCCTCCCTTTGATGAAGACCAAGATCCAACACTCATCACTAGTAGCTCGAATGACTCCCCTGACAGCTCTAGCAGTGATGAAGACTCTTTATTTGTGGCAATGAAGAAGAAGAAGAAGAAGGAGTCTAGCTAAAGATTAGTAACAGGGACTGTTTTACTGTTTTTGTTTTTATTCTCTTCCTTTATTTTATTTTTGATGTTGACAAGGGGGAGAAAATGGAATGAAATGAATGGAATGTTCGTATAACTTTTTTTGAAATTGATGAGTATATGATTTAATGTACTGAATTGGGTAATTCTTTTAAACATATGAAATACATGAGGAATTTTTTTATATATCTCACTTATGTTGTTATACTTCAATTTAACCTTAAACATCATGGAATTTCTCTTGATTCTTTTAATATAATTAAATTTCCTCTATGGAATTTCTCCTTGTTAAGGTTGAGCTTCTTGAAACTAATTTACATATTTGGATTGATCACAAGACAAGTCTTAAAATCAAGATAGATTATCTTGAACAAGATTATAGGTGTGGAGATGACAAAAAAAACTCCATCTATCTCATGCAGTGAGCCTGATGCTAAAAGGCACCCTCCTGTTAATTGGAAGGACCCACCCTTCTTCACTGAAATTCATTCCTGCATGTTATAAATGTGGAATGAAGGGTCATATTAGGCCTCGATGTCCTAAACTTTGAAGTACTCTCCATCATGCTTCTAGGAACCAAAGTAAAGTTAAAAGGGAATCTTCAAATGAGAGTTGAGGTCCTAGAATCACTCACACCTCTAAACAGTAGCAAGGTCAGCACACTCCAAGATAGAGAGGAGGTAACAGGTGTTAGCCTAAAGGTTACAACCATATGATCCTCATTAATTTTAATGATAACATAAATAATGAAATTACACTTGTAATACTAATGTCTTCCATGAGCATCATTGTCTACAGTATTCAAGATATTTGGAATTCATTTAAAGCAAAAATTCAAGAACTTTCAATGCAAAGGATCAAGCCAAAGCAATGATGACAATTCCAAATCAAAAGCTTTAAGAAGATATCCATCTATGGGCAAAAAGGATTCTAGAAAATCATCTTGGAAGCACTGCTATTGAAGACCAAAGAAGCAAAGCATCAAATCTATCAAGGTCTAAGTATAGGTAGTCAGTGTTGTATCTAGGATTTCTTGTAAAAATCCTCAAGTGGTGATTTGGTTAAAAGCTCAGAATACCTTAAATTGACCATAGGTTCCTTAAACCAATGTTAGAATATGATTAAGGACCTTTAAACATGTTCATCATACTCATAATGCCTTAGCACAAAACCTTGGAATCATATCCTATCTTAAAGGTTTTGAAAAATGGTTTCTGCAAAGAAAAATGGTCTATCCAGTCGATCAGATAGACCATCCAGCCGATCGGGCAGACCATCCAGCCGATCAGGTAGACCATCCAGTCGATTAGGCAAGCCCTATGATCGAAACTGGATAGAACAATTTTTTCAAAATTTGTCTTTTCATTTTGATCAAGTTGAAACTCTTTGTGAATCCATCTTAAATCATTCAAAAGATCATTATGAGTTGTTAATCATGTTTACTTAACACATTAAAAGACTTTGAAATTCGTGCAAATAATTAAAGTTTAAGAAAACCAAAATCTGAACCTTTTTTAGTCTATCCAGCCGATCAGGTGGACCATCTAGCCGATCAGGTGGTTCATCCAATCAATCACTCCACCCTTCTATTCGACTGGATAGAACAAAATGCATAAAAATCTATTTTTTTGATCTAGCCGATCAAATGACTGATCCAGACTATCTGGTAACCATCCAGCCGATCAGAGGACTCTTCTAATCAACTAGATAGTTCAGAAATTTTCTGAAAAGTATTTTTTAATGCCAACGGTAAATTTTATAATGGGTGTTTTTGCATTAAATGCTCATCAACGATCATAAATGCTGGAACACTATAAATAGAGATGAACTTTGAATCAAAAGAACATCCAACAAGCTAAGATTACACTGTTCTATTGATTAATCATTCTCTTGAGCTGAATCTAAATCATTTTCTTGAGAGATTTATTAGAGTTTGTTATTCCATTCAAATCTAAATCTTATAGGAGTTTGTATTTCGGATTTAAGATCCAAAATATTCTACTGTAATTGTTCAGTCAAGAACCTGTGTGTTCTTGCAAGTGGAGCTATTGTTTCATGTGTAACAGAGAGGGTTGTGCTCTGTTGGTTGAAGGTTTGACCCTGACCGAAAGAGGGTTTGTTGAAGGTTTGATCTCGACTGAAAAAGAGATTGTAAAAGGTTTAGGCTTCACTAGTAAAGAAGTCTGTACGGTCGTGGATCGTAGTGGAATCCTCTAAGCGGGCGTTGCTTGAGGCGGGGAGTAGGCGGGATTTGCCAAACCTCAATAACAAATCTATGTTTGCATTCCTTATCTCTCTCTCCTATTTCTCTCGCACTACTTTGATTAATTAGTTTTGCCTAGCTGCATTTTCCTTTGTTTTTTATATTCCGCATTAAAAGGGTAAAAGTTCTTATTCTACCATTGACCTTATTCACCCCCCCCCCCCCCCTCCTCTCTAGGGTCCCTATCTAGCTAACAACAGGAAGAACCTTAATGCCCGCTATAATTTTAGCACTCAATCTTAGAAGAGGAGGAATAGGAAGAAGAGGCAAAAGGTCATGCCTACAACGTCAATCAAAATTATTAAAGACTAAAGGTTCAATCAAACTGTTAATACTGTTGAGCATTCCGTGAGATTAGGTTACATGTTTATCCTCAGTTAGTCTAACTAATCATATTTTTCATTGGACTAGTAATTTTAAATTACTGTTGCTTGGAATGCTTATTATGCATTGATCGATTAAGATATGTACCTCTTAAATTCACTAATTCCGGAGAATAATGACAAGTATTGGGCAGGATAAACTACTTCAAGAGTGGAGTCAAAGGAAAGTTCAAAATGTTTAAAAACATGATATGATGAATTAGTCTGGCATCAAGAGTCAGACTATTGAGAGTAGGAAGGGAAGCTTGAGAAATTTATTGATTGGAGCAGATTAGCTTTAAGGCTTCAATAAGCTCAAATCTAGGATGGTTTGGCCATTCTTTGAAGCAAAAATTTCAATGCTTCCCTCAGGAACAGAAAGAATTGAAGTTAGAACTTCAATGGACAAAGTGATGTTCTTTCCACAGACATAGGAGGTGAATGAGGTTGTGGAAGGACTGTAGTGAAGGTGGGAATAGAACAATTTGACAAGTTCAGGATACATGGGTTCCTTGAACTAGAGGAGTTGGAGCCATCCAAGAGCTTTGAAGAGCTCATAGATGTGATCCAGCCCCCACTCTTCTAGACCAAAGGAGTCAAGAAACTTACCGTACACAATGGGACGGGAACGGATGATGTCTCTGTATTTCTTGGCAGCCTTTCTGGTCTTAAAGCACGAAGCTTGAGATTCTTCTTCAATAGCAGATTCATTTGAACGTCTCTGTCTTTTAGGGCTTGACCCTTCTTTAGCATTCTTCGTTCTCACCATTGGGAATCAGTTAAGAAGAGATTGGAGCTGATTGCAGAGGAGTTTTGGAGAGATTTGAGGGTTTGGAGATGATGAAATAGGGTAGAATAGGTTTTGGATTGAAGGGATGACTGTGGGTTGCAACAAAAAAATTTTAAAATGAAATGGTAGATTGGGGATTTCGGGGTATTTGAAGAAACAAAATTTTAATTAAAGCAATTATTCTATCCAGTCGATTACATGACTTGTCTGATCGACTGGATTGCCCATCTAGTCGGTCAGAATACTTATGTGATCGACTGAATAGAAGAAAAACATTTTGAAAATCTTTCAGTACGAACAATCACATATTTACACTATCCAGCCGATTACAAGCTTCGTCTGATCGGTTGGATCCATCATCTAGTCGATTAGAACGCTGTAGTGATTGACTGGATAGAAGAAAAATTCTAACATTTTGCAGATTTCTTCTAAAACCAAATTTCTACACAATGAACATTATGCATTCGTTCCAAAACATCAATTAATCATCATAAATCAATATAAATAATTCTTAATCAGTTAGAAGTATATTTCAACAATTTTTATTGGAAATTAACAAATTTTAAATTTTCACTTTTAAGATGATTTCAATTGAATTTTCAGCTTTGATTTCAAACATTTGAGATTATAAGATTTCAGATAACTTGCCCATACCCATTTCTCTTCTCAAAGTACTAAACCTATCATGTTGAAGAGGTTTTGTGAAAATAGCAGCAAGTTGGTTGTTTGTATCAACAAACTCCAACACAACATCCCCATTTTGTACATGATCTGTAATGAAAAGATATCTAATTTCAATATGTTTAGTTCTTGAGTGTTGAATGTGATTCTTAGTCATACATATGACACTTGTGTTGTCACATTACAGTTTAAAGTTCTCTAACTGTTGTTTCATCTATAGAATTTGAGCACAACAGCTTCCAGCAGCTATATATTCAACCTCAACTGTAGATAGAGCCACAAAATTATGTTTCTTTCTAAACCATGAAACAAGGGAACACCCTAGGAAGTTACAAGTACCACAAGTACTTTTTTCTATCAATTTTACATCCGGCAAAGTCAGCATCTGAGTAACTTATTAACTCTAATGATGTATTCTTTGGATACCAAAGCCCTAAATCAGTTGATCCTAACAAGTATCTAAAGATTCTTTTAACAACAACTAAGTGAGATTCTTTTGGACAAGATTGAAATCTAGCACATAAGCAAATACTAAACATAATGTCAGGTTTGCTTACAGTTAAGTACAGTAGACTTCCTATCATGCCTCTATATTTCTTTTCATCAACACTTTTACCATTTTCATCTTTATCTAGTTTGGTTGATGGACTCATAGGTGTATCCATTATTTTAGTATTTTCCATACCAATTTTTTAAGAATTTTTTTAGTATATTTAGCTTGATTTATGAAAGTTCCTTGTTTAGTTTGCTTTATTTGAATTCTAAGAAAGAATTAATTCTCCCATCATGCTCATTTCAAATTCTTTTTACATAACATTAGCAAACTATTTACACAAAGATTCATTAGTGGAACCAAATATAATATCATTAACATAGATTTGAACTAAAAACATATCATTTGATTATGTTTTCACAAATAAAGTTGTGTCAATTTTTCCTCTTATGAATTTACTATCAACTAAGGAATTACTTAATCTATCATACTAAGCTCTAGGAGCTTATTTTAATCCATACAAAGCTTTAGTTAATTTATACACATGATTAGGTAGATTATGATATTCAAAGCAAGGAGGTTGCTCTACATCGACTTCTTTAGAAATGAATCCATTTAGAAATGTACTTTTCACATCCATTTGATATAGCTTGAAGTTTTTATGACTTACAAAGGCTAGTAGCATTCTAATGGCTTTAAGTCTAGCAACCGAGGTAAAGGTTTCATCATAGTATATCCCCTCTTATTGGTTGTAACCTTGAGTTACCAACCTAGCTTTATTTTTAATAACAATTACAGATTCATCTTTCTTATTTCTGAAAATCTATTTTGTACAAATTATTGATTTATTATATGGTCTGGGCACTAAATCCCAAACTTGGTTTCTTTCAAATTGGTTAAGTTCTTCTTGTATTGCAATGCTTCATGATTCATCTTCAATAGCTTCAAGGGCATTCTTAGGTTCAATTTGAGAAAGGAAAGCTAGATTATTACAAATATTTCTTCTTGTTCTAACTCACTAAGAATTAGGTCTTTACGATGATCTTTGTTTAATCTCCAAGCTTTAGGCAGTTTATTTGATTCTTCATTGTCAATTTCTTTCTCATCTTCATTTTCAACAAGATTATCATTATTAGGTTTATTATGATCTTGTTGTTCATTTTCTTAATTAGTTAATTCAATAGTAGAGATATCTTTAGTAATTTTCTCAATTTGAATATCTTCATCATCTTTATTTGGTTTAATCTTTTCAAATGGATTAGCTTCATCAAAGACTACATGCATAGATTCTTCAACCAATAAAGATTTATTATTAAACACTCTATAAGATTTGTTATTGTTAGAATAACCTAGAAAGATTCCTTCATTAGCTTTAAGATCAAATTTGTTTAAGTGATGTTTGTCATTTAGAATAAAACATTTACAATCAAACACCTTAAAATATCTAATATTAGGGGATCTTCCTTTCCATAGCTCATAGGGGGTTTTTATTAATTTGTTTCTTATAATTACTCTATTAATAACATAACAAGAGGTATTGATGACTTCAGCCCAAGATATTTAGGAAGATTATGCTCATTTAGCATTGTTCTAGCCATCTCTTGAAGAGATCTAATCTTCCTTTGAACAACTCCATTTTGTTGTGGAGTTCTAGGAGTTGAGAAGTTATCGTTAAAATCATTTTCTTCACAAAATAGCTCAAACTCCTTATTCTTAAACTCACCACCTCTATCACTTCTTATGTTATTGATAGCATATCCTTTTTCATTTTGCACTCTTTTACAGAAGTTTTCAAATAGATTAGGTGCTTCACTTTTATGTGATAGAAATAATACCTAAGCATATCTAGAATAATCTACAATCACAAAGGTAAAAGTTTTACCATTAAGGCTAGCTACTTCATTTGGCCCAAATAAGTCCATATGAAGAAGTTCTAAAGGTCTAGAGATTGAGATTACTTTCTTTTTCTTAAAAGAGGATTTTACTTGTTTTCCAAGTTGGCATGCATCACAGATTTTATCTTTGATAAAAATGGTCTTTGGAAGACCTTTTACTAAACCATTCTTAGATAAGTTTGAAAGCAAATCCATACTAGCATGACCTGTCTATGCCACAGCCAACTAGCTTCATTTATAGCAGACAAACACATCATATTTTGAGAAGTTAAATCATCAAATTCAAGAGTATAAATATTTTGAGTTCCATGTGCTACAAACAGGGTATTCACATTATCCTTATCTTTAATTATGCATAGATTTGATTTAAAACACACATTTAATCCTTTATCACAAAGTTGGCTAATGCTAATCAAATTATGTTCAAGTCCTTTAACTAATAAAATATTTTCAATAAGAGTAGTAGAATTCTTACCAACATTGCCTATGCCAATGATCTTCCCCTTCGCGTTGTCCCTAAAGGTCACATGCCCTCCATCTTTAGGAGAGATTGATACGAATAAATCTTTGTTTCCACTCATATGCCTTGAATAGCCGCTATCCAAAAACCATACTGATTTGGAGGAGTTGGACTTGAAGCATACCTCATCATTTTCGAGTGCCATGAGGCACAGATTTGCAGTCTCTTCATTACTTGATGCTTCAGAGTTGCTGTCTTCTGAGTCATCCCAAGTTGCCTTCATGGCTCTCTTCTTGTACTTCTAACTCTTAACAAGTTGAGGACATTCCGATTTCATATGGCCTGGTTTCTTGCATTCATAGCAGGTGATCGGGTCCTTCTTACTTGATTTTCCTTTTGCTATTTCTTTGGAGAACTCCTTCTTGTATGACCTCTTCTTGAAGTTCTTGTGTTTCAGAAATTTGTTGAACTTCCTTGCCATCAAGGAGAAGTCTTCATCCTCCTCACTTTCTTCTTCATCTTCACTCTCAATACGTTGAGAGGCTTTCAAGGCCAGCCCTCTTCTTGGTCTAGGTTCATCAGATTGATGTTCTTTCATTATGACTTCATGAGTCATTAAAGAACCCATCAGCTCATTCATACTCAGTTTTGTGAGGTCTTTGGCTTCTTGGATGACTGTTACCTTTAGGAGACCAATCCTTCGGAAGACATCGCAGAATCTTCCTCATAGTTTCTGCATTTGTATACGTTTTACCAAGAGATTTCAAACCATTAGCAATGTTAGTAAAATGTGTAAACATATCTGCAATGGACTCATCTTTCATCATTTTAAACAGTTCATATTTGTGAACTAACATATTGATTTTTTCATCTTTCACTTAGTTAGTTCCCTTATATGTAACTTGTAATTTATCCCAAATTTCTTTGGCTGAATCACAACCAAATACTCTATTGAATTCTTGGGGACTAAGGGCACAGTAAAGGTTGCTAATAGCTTTAGCATTTATCTGCATTAGCTTAATGTCATTTTCATCCCATTCTTCCTCAACTTTAGGCACTTGCACATCATTGACGGTTTTGCAAGGAAGATGAGGACCTTGAATGATTACTTTCCAGCATTGATAATCTAAAGCTTGGATGTAGTACATCATTCTGGCTTTTCAGTAATTATAGTGTTCTCCATTAAACAAGGGTGGTCTGGTTGTGGATTGCCCCTCTCCTAAGCTAGCTGAAAAACTATTATTTGCCATTAAAATCTTTAAACTCTAAGATTTTTTAGATCAAAAAGAGTTTCAGGCTCTGAGACCACTTTTTGCCCAGATAGGGGCCCTAGAGGGGGAGGGGGTGAATAGGGTCAATGGCAAAAAAAAAAATTTCACCTTTTAATGCGGAATATAAAAAACAAAGGGAAATGCAGGTAGGCAAAACTAATTAATCAAAGTAGTGCAAGAGAAATAGGAGAGAGAGATAAGGAATGCAAACACAGATTTGTTATCGAGGTTTGGCAAATCCCGCCTACTCCCCGCCGCAAGAAACACCCGCTTAGAGGATTCCACTATGATCCACGATAGTGCAGACTTCATTAATGGTGAAGCTTAAAACTTTTACAATCTCTCTTTCAGTCAAGATCAAACCTTCAACAACCCCTCTTTCGATCAAGGTTAAACCTTCAACCAAAAGAGCACAACCCTCTTGTTACACACGAAGCAGCATCTTCACTTGCAAGAACACGCATGTTCTTGAATGAACGATTACAGTAGAAGATTTTGGATCTTAAATCCAAAATACAAAATCCTTTAAGAGTTAGATTTGAATGGAATAACAAACTCTAATAAATCTCTCAAGAAAATGGTTTAGATTCAACTCAAGGAGAAAAATAGAGTGTCGTTTTTCAAGATTGAGATTTTTGGCTCAAGAAAATGATTAATCAATAGAACAGTATAATCTTAGCTTGTTGGATGTTATTTTGATTCAAAGTTCATCTTTATATATAGTGCTCCAGTATTTATGACCGTTGATGAGCATTTAATGCAAAAACACCCGTTATAAATTTTACCGTTGTCATTAAAAAATACTTTTCAGAAAATTTCTGAACTATCCAGTCGATTAGAAGAGTCCTCTGGATCAGTCATCTGATCGGCTGGATCATAAAAGCAGATGACATTTTGTTCTATCCAGTCGATTAGAAGGGTAGAGTGATCGACTGGATGGACCACTTGATTGGCTAGATGGTCCACCTGACCGGCTGGATAAACAAAAAAAGGTTCAAATTTTGGTTTTCTTAAACTTTAATGATTTGCACAAATTCCAAAGTCTTTTACATGTTATGTAAACATGATTAACAACTCATAATGATCTTTTGAATGATCTAAGATGGATTCATAAAGAGTTTTAACTTGATCAGAATGAACAAAAAAATTTGAAAAAATTTGTTCTATCCAGTCGATCACAGGGGTTGCCTGATCGACTGGATGGTGTGCCTGATCGGCTGGATGGTCTATCTAATTGACTGGATAGACCATTTTTCTTTGCAGAATCCATTTTTCAAAACCTTTAAGATAAGATATGATTCCAAGGTTTTGTGCTAAGGCATTATGAGTATGATGAACATTTTTAAAGGTCCTCAATCATATTTTAATATTGGTTTAAGGAACCTATGGTTAATCTAAGTTATTTTGAGCTTTTCACCAAATCACCACTTGAGGATTTTTACAAGAAATCCTAGACACAACACTGACTACCTATAGTTAGACCTTGATAGATTTGATCATTTGCTTCTTTGGTCTTCAGTAACAGTGCTTCAAAGATGATTTTCCAGAATCCTTTTTGTTCTTGCTTTGGCTTAATCCTTTGCATTGAAAGTTCTTGAATTTTTGCTTGAAATGAATTCTAAATATCTTGAATGCTGTAGACAATGATGCTCATGGAAGACATTAGTATTACAAGAGTCATTTCATTATTTATGTTATCATTAAAAGTAATGATAACATATGGTTGTAACCTTTAGGCTAACACCTGTTACCTCCTCTATCTTTGAGTGTGCTGACCATGCTACTGTTTAGAGGTGTGAGTGATTCTAATCAAATCCTCACTCAACCTCCTTGACCTAATCCACTAGGACCTCAACTCTCCTTTGAAGATTCCCTTTAACTTTACTTTGGTTCCTAGAATCATGATGGAGAGTACTTTAAAGTTTAGGACATCGAGGCCTAATATGACCATTCACTTCACATTTATGACATGTAGGAATGAATTTCAATGAAGAAGGGTGGGTCCTTCTAATTAACAGGAAGGCGCCTTTTAGCATCAGGCTCAATGTATGAGATAGATGGAGTTTTCTTGTCATCTCCACACCTATAATCTTGTTCAAGATAAGCTATCTTGATTTTAAGACTTGTCTTGTGATCAATCTAAATATGTAAATTAATTTCAAGAATCTCAACCTTAACAAGGAGGGAAGCATTTTCTTTTTCAAGCTGAGACACAAGGGCTTTCAACCCAGAAGGCATTAGGCTAGGGGCATCTATTTCCTTTTCTAAGATTTAAAATTTTTTATCAAGGAAATTTTAGCCTTTTTTCAGCTTAAGACTCTTCTAAAATAGCTTTTTTAAAGTTGTCTCGAGGTCTCCCTCAGAATTTGAGTCACCTTGACTCTCCTCACCATCCTCACAATTTGTATGGTGTTTGTCACTCATATTAAAAGTGGAAGAAGATTCTTCAATCCCAATTGAGGTGACAGTGAAGGCTGTATAATTTGTAGTCTTCTCACAAGAACAATCTTCGGATTCACTGTCATCCCTCTCCTTGCCCTTTGATTTTTTTTATTGGGGCACTCAAAAGAAATATGGCTATAGCATTGGCATTCATAACATTGAATGCTCTGGTTTTTTTTTTCCACACTAATATGATGTTTTATGTGTTCTAAGTGCTTGGACATAGGCTTGTCAAAGGATTTTTGTCCTTTGTTTGTCTTAAGAATTTTCTTAAATTTCTTTACAAAGAAAGCCATCTCTTCACAAACCTCAGAATCACTATCTGAGCCATCTACTGATTCCTTGATGGATTTTAAGGCCTATTGATTTTAGTTTCTTAGATGGGTTCAAATTTAATTTATAGGTTTGGAGTGATCCCATCAACTCCTCAATTTTAATAGCATCAATTTTTGCTCTCTTCGATTGCGGTAACCTTTGATCGAAATCTCTCAGGTAGAGATCTCAAGACTTTTCTCACATCTTGGACTCAAAATTTCTTCCCCCTAGATTAAAACTATAATTGACAATGTCACTTAGATTAGCATAAAAACCATCAAAAATTTCATTCTCATCCATTTTTAAACTTTCAAATTTGGAGGTAATTAGGATTTCACTACGTGAAAAAGACAAAAAAAATGATGCTTCGAATGCAAAAAAAAAAAAAACGACGGCCCATAACTGTCGTTAAATCTTCATCGGCCTTTTCACTAAAAAGATGACCCAAAGTAGTCTTTTATGTTCGTAGCTGAAAGTGGGGTTTTTCGGTTGTTGAAACGAATCACCCTATTTCAACAAATATTTGTAATATCCGATTCTTAAATTCCTGCAAAATATGAATTATGCATAGGGTGTGTCGGATGTCGAATCCTCACTAGGGGTTAGTTAAGTTAGTGCAAGAAAGAAAAAAAATGGGATACTTACAGAAAGATGGAGAGATGAGAAAATGGAGTCGATTTTTTTTTTTTAAAATAATAATAATTTGGGAAGAGGTATTAAGATCTACTAATCACCATGAAACAAATAGCTTGAAACATATTAATAAAAGACAAGGAACATAAAATAACAATGATGAAGAGAAATTTATCATTAAAATTAAAAATATCACTTACAAAACTTGCACTAGAAATAATGCAAGAACATCTAAAAAGTAAGAAACAAGTTGTAAATCCAAGAGTGAGAGGAGCATTGCTATGGTGATCTTCCACTCTCTCTAATGCAAGAGATGCTTTTGTAAACCGAACACCAAAGGGATAAGTGAGAGAGATTGTAAGGTTAGAACTCAAGAAGAGGTGAGATGTGAGATAGAGAGAGAGAGAGAGGTGAAAGAGGAAGTGGGTTGAGATGAAAGTGGTGAAATGTAGGTGAGAGAGAGGTAGTGGGGTGAGAAAAGAAGTGTACGGCCACTACTAGAGAAGAGGTCTTAGGTCTAAGAACTTAGGTTAGAGAGAGATAGAGGGGTGAGAAAAGAAGGGGGCTGTAGAATGAAAGAAAGTTTTGATACCCTCCTTGTGGCCACTTATGTGAGTTATATAGAGAGAGAGGGATGGATGGTTTTGAAATTAATCAAGGGTTTAGAAAATGGAAAGTTTTTGAATTAGACAATGTTTCTAACTAAAGAAGAATGGCTAGAATAGAAGGTGGGAAAGTAGGAAAGTGAGGTGTGGCCATTAATCTCTTAGATATTAGGGTTTTAGGGTTAGTGAAATTGGTGGCTAGGATTTAGGTTTAGTGAAATGGGTGGCTAGGATTTAGGCTAGAAAGAGATGGGATTAGGGTTTTTTGAACTAACTAGGGCTTTGAAAAGTAAGGATGGACGGCTAAGATGATTAAGGTTGGATGAATAGGACGAGGAGAGAGAGATTAGAGTTTTTGAGAAATAAAAGAGAAAAAGAAGAGAAAATGATGGCAAAGGGGTCTCTAACACTATCTCCCATAAATTTCACCAACTAAGCAAGCTTTTCTCATTTGTCTTGTATAGTGATCTTTATTACTCAAGTCCTTTTTCTTGGAAATCAACTCTTCAGCTCCCTAGGCCTCATTCTGTAATTGTGATCTCTTGGCTTAGCCCACACTTAGCCTGTATCTACTTGGTATAGCCTGTTGGCTCTTTAGTCTTCGGTAATGAGCTTTGATGCTTAACTACGGCCTCCGGTCCTTGAGAATTGTCCAGTTAGGGTTCCTGAGACAAGAAAAACACGTAATGAGAGTTCATCGAAATGGCACAGTATCTAGACGTTCAGAAATGTGTTTAAACTATGCAAATATACCATTTTGACCAGAAAATTATGTTTTATGCAATGGAGAAAACTCTTACGTAGAAAATTTTGTAAAAATAAAAGTTTTACGTAGGAGAGTTCAATAATTCTCAAAGGATAATCGTGAAAAACAAACACTTTTAAGTGAATATCAGTAGCATTTAATGAATTAAAGTGTCGCGACCCAAAATACGCCCTAGGAGTTAGAGATACTTTGGCTCATGATGTGCTATATCCGATACCAAACCATCCTGTAAAAATACCCAAGACATATTATAGCGGTAACATAAAATAGTGCGGAAGCGTTAACTTATTTTTTTTTTTATACATGATCAGTATTCCAAATTTGTACAATACATAACCCAAAATAAGAGTGGACATGCCCACCCAATCAAAATACAAAAGTAGTCTCTCTCTCTCTCTTTCTCAATAGTATCCAGGATAAGGCCACCTATCAAGGGTCCTATCCTCTTCTGGATGAGCCTCTGCTTGCTCCTCCTCTCCGTAGTCCTCCTTGACCCACAGATTGGGATCACAGATATCGTATTGACCTGCCGACATAAAATGTAAAGTTGAGCATGGAATACTCAGCGAGCACAAACTACTAGCTAACAATGATATAATAACTATAATATCATATGCAAATACTAAAAAGAATACCATTAGAAACCAGTCGGGACATAAAACCTTACCCCAACAAGCAAACCTAAAGAAAACAAAAGAAAAGGGGGGACATAAACCTTACCCCTATACAAGAATCCAAAACACAAAAGAAAGTCAATCATTAGAAACCAGTCTAATATTTCTAAGGCCATCGTGATCACTCAACATAAAAGATTTGAGCTTAACTGGAAAAACCTGATTAGGGAATATTTCCCCATAACACTGAGTGCTACATCCAAAATTAGCTAAAAAATCCGCCACCATATTACCTTCCCTAAAGAAATGAGAAAAAGAGAAGCAAATATTCATCACTTGATTAATCTTCTTGTTCCAATACCAAACATTCCACTCAGGAATCGGAAGGGATTGCAAAAGACATGCTGCCTCATATGCTCGGCCTTCACCTGTTGGCACACCAAGCATCTAAACACACACTTTACGATTTCCCTCTTCATGTTCCTTCATCAATAGTGTCTCTCCAGGTTCTGGTACATCTTTGTATCACCAGGATGCACAGTGTACTTGGACCGGTGAGCTTATTTTAATATTTTTTGGATAACTGCAAATCAGTTTTTCCTGGGATGCCCCTTTCCACAAAGTCAACACCTAAATGGGGTTTTGCTCACTGATACCCTCTCTATTGCCCGTGCTGAATGTTTTAGATTTACGATGTCTTTAGAGATGAGAAATTCATTTAAGGTAGAGCATAAACCATAATCGAGCATTCAATCGGACTCTGAGAAGGGAAGCAAAGGAGAGAGAGGGAGCGAGCCTATGTAACTTCCTAGCCCCAATTAGATTAGGTAAACCTTAATGTGAGTGTGGAGCTCGGGTTCATATCGAAACTCATGATAGAATATCTAATTTCAATATGCAAACCATTAGAATTTTGTGAAAAAGTTGATTCCAAACTATGCAGGTAAGGAGATTTGATTATGAGAAGGAGCATGTTAGTCACCCCTCAACATCCGTCATAAGATGGTAAACTACTCGGTGATCCAATTTCCAGTCTATCAAGTAAATAAAATTTCTTTTAAAAGTGGATAAATAATAAAGGAAAGCTGAGGATACCCTGGAAACTAATTTGTTAAAACGTCATTATATTATTAAAAGCATAAAAAGGAAAAAAAATTAAAATACGTTATCTTCTTTTTCATGACTCCCCCATCACATTAAAAATAATGCTTCTGAGACTGTCTCAGCCAGCACAACAATACGATAATTTTTGAATCCCTTGCAACTTTTTTTACACCTGTGCTGCTGTGTTGGTAAGGATGGTCTCAGCCCTAGAAGTTTCATTAGCAAAGTCCCATCTCTTTTCATCTAACCCACATTTACAATGCACCAAAGAATTTAGGGAAATGATTTTGAGACCGCACAAGGGCCGAGACCACCGAAACCGTGCATGGGTGCACTGGATTTCAGGTGGGGCCTACCATGTGAACGTGGGCCCCACCTGAAATCCTGTGCATCCATGCAAGGTCTCGGTGGTCTCGACCCTTTTGGGGTCTCAGTAGCAAAGTTCAAGAATTTATTGATATGATTATCAATATTTTACTTTTGTTGATCGTCTGCATGGTTATTGTTCAAGTCAGCAAATTAATCAAATGCTTTATGATAAATGTTAGTGCACATTATTTTGAAAGAGTAAAGGCGATTTTATTCTAGATTTGATAACGTACTTTAATTAAAGGTATGACTTTTGAGAGCCTAGACCGGCAGAAATAGACTTATGCTACCCACTTTATTGTTATAGAGATTTGAAATACGATAAATCTGGGAATAGCTAGCTAATAATATAAGCATATATTTCATAATATACTAAAATATGAATTACTGTTGTGATTTATTTTGGATTGTTACCAGTACTGTTACAATTATTAGAAGAAAAAAAAATCAAATATCTAAGAACATGCTGCTATACCTTCCACTTGTTGTTCAGTACATTAGCAGCATCTAAAACATCCTTAAGAATGGAAATATCTGCGAAACAAAAAAATAACAAACAGGTCAGTTACCCTACATCATGATTTCTTTTCTAATAAAATAAATGAAGTTTCAAAACAAGTGGCAATGTGTTAATCATATAAGAAATTGTAGAACACTAAATAAACGACGTTTACTTGGGTTCAAATCTTTGAGGGAAATCTCGGTTCATCTTCGTTTGTGATTGTCTCCCTTCTTTTTTGACATTTTCCCCTCCCACTTAGACAGTTTTGAGCTCATTCTCCTCCTTAACCATCCATTTTGTCTCCAAAATATGGTATACCCAATTACCACTCCAATTATCACTCCGCATCCGTATCCGCTCGATACAATTTGCCAATCAAATTCTTCACTTGTGGCCTCTGAATCCTGGTCTTGATGGAATAATGACTTTGGTGGCTGCACCACATCAGTATATACACATTTCTTCACCAATGGGACTCCACATAGTCCCGAGTTTCCCTCATATGAAGTGTTCGAAAATGTATCAAACTGTGGTCCTCGAGGTATAGGTCCCTTGAGATGGTTTCTTGAGAGTTTCAATACCTCAAGGAATGTTAGTGTTGCCAACTGTTGAGGGATCTCCCCTGACAATGTGTTCTGGGAGAGATCCAAAGATTCAAGCTCTGTCAAATTCCCTAATGATGATGGGATGCTGCCTGTGAGACTATTTCCAGAGAAGTTAAGAGCGTGAAGTGACCTAAGATTTCCTATAGATTCTGGAATCTCTCCTTGGAATTTGTTGTTTGAGAAATCAATGGCTGTGAAGCTGGTTAGGATCTTTTCATATACCATCTCTAGTCCTTTAATCGTAATTGTCACTGAGTCATGATAGTAGGTGCGCCCCATATACTTGAACTCAGATTTATTCTCATCGGACATCATCATGGCACTCCAGTGCAAGAAATATGTTGACGGCAAATGACCCGTAAATTCATTATAAGATAAGTCGATGATACGCAATGTAGAGAAGGCACAATTAGTTTGAGGACAACCAATAGGGCCATGTAATTTATTGAATCGCAAATCAAGAACTTGTAGTTCCGGTAGAGACTCTAACCAAAAGGGGAATGTATCATTCAACTGATTGTTTCCAAGGTCTAGAACCTCAAGCCTTTTGCAATTAACCAAAGATCGTGGTACACGTCCCTTTAATAGATTGCCGTTGAAGTCAAGTGTCCTCAAATTGCTTCCAGTTGAAAATTTTTGAGGAATTGTGCCATGAAATCGATTCCTTCGTAGCTTCAATACTGAAATGGAGTTGCTAAAATTCCCCAAACATTGTGGAATCAAGCCACTCAAGCTGTTATTGGACAAATCAAGGATTTCAAGGGAACTTGATTTGCAGATTAGTGAAGGGATTTCTCCAGTCAATTTATTATTTGAGATTGAAAAGAAACTTGTAGAGATTGGTGGGATTGGAAGTGGCCCTTGAAGCTGATTTGACTGAAGGTCTAGATATTGTAGTCCACCCCATGGAAGGATGGCTGGAGGTTCGTCTAAACCCTGTAGAAAGTTGTAAGAAAGGTTCATACCATTCAACGTTTCTTTTCCTATGTTCCACATCCATTTGGGTATTTGGCCATGAATTTTGTTGTTAGAAAGGTCTAACCATTCTAATTCATTTTGATTTTTTAGAAAATCTGGGAATTCACTTATGTTGCAAGAAGACAATCCTAAACCCTGAAACTTGGGGAAGGTAGAATTGATATGGACAGTGGTGATCAATGACAAAGTATTATCTGAAAGGTAGAGAGAAGTAAGATTTTTGAGCGTCAAGAACATGTTTAATTCCACCGTGCCACTCAGTGAATTACCATCTAAGAAGAGGATACTTAGATTTGGAAGCCCACTTACATAAGAAGGGATTGGACCTGTTAATTGATTATTCCAAAGGGATAAATACTCTAAATGGGTTAGGTTTGCCAGTATTGATGGAATTCGTCCACTGAACTGGTTGTTGGAGAGATCTAGGTAAACCAGGTGGGTTAGGTTCCTTAACAAAGGTGGGATCTGATGGCTAAAATTGTTGTACGAAAAGTCCAGCTTAGTGAGTTGGGTAAGGTTACCAAGGGAAGATGGAATTGACCCTGAGAAGTTGCAGTTTCGGAGACTTAAACCATTCAAGTGCTTAAGTTTGCTGATTGAATCCACATATTCCCTGGATATTCTCATGCCTACGAGTTCCAGATCCCTAAGAAAACTGCCAGGATGAAACCGGAGCAAATATACAGTGAGATTCGACTTGTAACTCACACTAAGGCTCTGTAGATTTGGAAGCAAAAAAATACTTTTGGGGAATGTTCCATACAGTTGATAGGAACTGAAAGATAAAGAATTCAAGAGCTTAAGTTTGCTGATTAAATCTGGTAATTCCCCAGAGAAGTTCGTACTCGAGAGATCCAGATACCTTAGAGAACTGCCAGAATGAAACTTGGGCAAATATACAGTGAGATTCGGATTGTCACTCACATCAAGACTCTGTAGATTTGGAAGCAAAAAAATACTTACAGGGAATGTTCCATACAGTTGACAGGAAAGAAGATATAAAGAATTCAAGAGCTTAAGTTTGCCGATTGAAGCTGGTAATTCCCCGGAGAAGTTCGTGCTCGAGAGATCCAGGAACCTAAGAGAATTGCCAGAATGAAACTCGGGCAAAACAAGAGTGAGATTCGGATTGTCACTCACACGAAGACTCTGTAGATTTGGAAGCAAAAAAATACTTTTGGGGAATGTTCCATACAGTTGACAGGAACCGAGATGGAGATATGTCAAAGAAGACAAATCAGCTAACAAATCCGGAACTACAGAGGAGATGTTCACACCGTTGAGATCAAGTTCTCTTAAATTGGTTAGCCTTTGAACGAGCGTTCCCAAGCTGTGTTTTTCAGGTTTCAACGAAATGTCATTCCTTGAGAGATCGAGGGAAACCAGCTTGGTCAAACCTGAGATATCCAGTGGAATTTGGCCAGAGAACCCAGAAGAAGAGAAGTTGAGATGGGTCAAATTGGTGAGGAGGTGAAACCCATATGGGATTGGAGAGGGATAGAAGTCATTGTAAGCGAGGCTGAGTGTTTGGAGGTGACGAAGGTGGAAGAGGGTGGTGTTGGAGTGAAAAGGGCCATAAAGCCAGCTGTTGCTGAGGTCGAGTCCGATCACGTGACCATTGGCTTTGTCGCATGTAACACCATCCCAGTGACAACAATCAGTATCGGGCTTCCAAGACTCGGTCTTTGGATAATTAGTAGGATACTGAGAAGCAAACTTGTGAATGGAAAAGCTTTGCTTAAACTGAAGCAAAGCAGAGCTTTGATCATGCAGGCATGAGTTATCGGAAGATGGAGATATAATCTGAAAAGAAGAAAGGAAAAAGAGGACGCAGGGGAGGAGGTAGAGGGATGAGTACTCCATTTTTTGTTTCTTGAGAGGAGTAGAAGTAAAGACGTTGATTTTATAGGCAAACGAAGTCGAGAAAAGAGCTTTTGAATTTTCCATGTAAAATTGAAAAAAAAGGTCCCCTCTTGGGTATAAGTGGGTCCTACCTAAACAGGATTGTATGATAATTTCCATCCGATTTAGAGATTCTTAGTTATTGAACATCTCCTTGAATGGAAATCGGAATAACCGCTAACAACGGAGAGTTTGGAGCAACTCCACCACCACATGGTTGTAAGATAATTCTATCCTCAATATCAATTTCGATCATTTAAAAGAATGTGACTCTTAGAAAATTACAATGGTCTGATCTGATCCAGCTTTTAGTGAGACCTAGGCCCTAGTCTTGTTGATTTATGGTCTAAAAGCCTTGTTTCCACCCTGTTGGCGAATCCTATTTTCTTCTTGATTAATGGTCTATAAGCCCTTGTCAGATTGTTGTTTTCATTAATGGACACAATTTATTTTATTTTAATTTTTTTTGGAATATTTTTCATTTTAATGATCAGCTAAGAATATGTTAAGTTAACTTGCTAAGTTCGTAAGCTCAATAACTCTCGTGCTTGACTGCCAGAAAAGAAAAGTTAATTTTGATTATAAATTAAAGTTTTGGGGGAGTTGTTTATGCAAGTGAGAATTAATGAATTATATCCTCCACTTACTAAACCAAGTGAGTGAGAAATGTATTTTTCTGATAAAGGGCACCATGTGTATTAAACTTGGTTTTTTCTATTACTGCCCATCACAATGGAGTATTGAACATTCAATACAAGTAGTAGTCGGACGGTCTATTTGCATGACAAATTGGTTTTAGCTTGTGAATTACGTTCCATGAATGTGATGAGTGTCACTACTTTTCTTTGTTACGCACCTTTGAAAATTTTGTTTTTTTAACGTGCTGAAGGGGAGCAATGCACTAGCACCAAGATTCAAAGTCACCAAAATTTGGTGATTTAATTGGAGGGGTCCAAAATGAAATTAACCCAATGATTTTCGTGTCATCACAGAAGATCTGGAGTGATTTGCATTATATAATCGTTAAGTGTGTAATTAGTTTGTTATTTGATTCAGTGCATATGATTTGCATTTTGCCAACTCTAATCTATATAATTAACCAAGAAGCATGCTTGTTAATCTAACTTTGGGTGACAGGGAAATGGTATGAGAACTTTAGAAGAAGGGCTAATAATCTAGCTCATAGATTTCAGCTAGAGCTCCATCGTACACCAATCATTTATCCTAATCACCAACATAATAATTATTATGCAACAAGCAACTAATTATGACAGTCCGATCCATTTTGAGCAGTGATTAGCATACCTTCCCGTGTCCCTTTTAACACCCCTTTAATCCTGGTTAATCTTAACTAAATTAAAGTTGATATTTTAGTTTTTGTTTTTAAAATCAAGGTTGGATTGATTAATCCTAAGAATGGATAACCTCCGTAGCGTGCTGAGGGGTAAGCTGAACATTTCCATCCATTTTTCTTATCTAGACGTTAGGGTCCACCCAGGTGTTGAGTGAGAGGCACAAATAGGAGTTCCGATGGGCAACAGCGCTTGCTGTTGGGCTGTTGCCCATATGTGTCTTATAAAATGGGGGCCACTTACTATTCACATGGGGATCACCAAATGACGGATATGGGGCCATTTTGCAAGACACATATGGGCAACAGCGCAACAGCAAGCGCTGTTGCCCATCCGAACTCCGCAAATAGAGGCTGGATAGGTTTGACCCCACCCGTAGTTGGATCTGAAAATGCAGACCTGCTTAATTGTATCAATAGAAGTAGTAGTCAGATAGTAAATTTGCAATTGCAAGACCAAATCAATTTAGCTTGTGAATTACGTTCCATGCGTGTGGGACCTCTTTATTTGAATAAGAGGGAGTGTGGAAAAACTGGGGGATCACCCAAGTTGTAGTGTTGTGACAAGGCTCATGGGTCCAGAGACTTTTCCCTTACAAGACCTCTTTATATTTGAATATATTAAGTTAACTTGCTAAGTTGATAAAGTGGATGGGCATGGAAACCATGGCTTGGGTTCAAAAACCGTCCTTGTCTACTAACTCAATAACCCTCGTGCTTGGCTGCCAAAAAGAAAAGTTAATTTTGATTATACATTAAAGTTTTGGGAGAGTTGCTTATGCAAGTGAGAATTAATGAATTATATCCTCCAAACAACAAAAAAGTGAGTGAGGAATGCATTTTTTCTGATAAAGGGTAGAGATTGTGCCACCTTCTGTATTAAACGTGGTTGAAGAACAATAGTAATTGGATAAATCAATAGATTTTTTCTATAACTGCCCATAACAATTGAGTATCCAACGTTCAACACAAGTAGTAGTCAGACGGTCAAAATCATTTTAGCTTGCGAATTACGTTCCCCGTATGTGGGACTTCTTAATTTAGGTATCACACAAGTTGTAGTACTGTTAAAAGCGATGTCTGTTAGACCTCAAGTAGGGCCAAAGTAATGTGACCGTTTTTCAATTGGTTATTGGAGTTTGTTGTCTTAAAAGGATACGCAGATTTCTAAACTCTAACTGTGATAACGACTAGTGTCATTACTTTTCTTTGTTACACACCATTGAAAATTTTGTTTTCTTAACGTGTGGAAGGAGGAGCAATGCGCTAGCACCAAAGGTTTTTTTTTTTTGGTTTCGAGATATACGTTTAGGCCGCAATGCCGGTTAGGTGTTAGTATCTGTTTAGTTAGTGTAGGCAGGTGGAGAGTAAATACAAACTCCCACCCTCTCGGGAATGGAACCCGGTACCTCCTCCCAAAGCAGGGGATATACTACCACTTCTGGTGTGTGCTAGCACCAAAGGTTAGTCACCAAAATTTGGTGATTTAATTGGAGGGGTCCAAAATGAATTTAACGGAATGATTTTTGTGCCATCACAAAAGATATGGAGTGATTTGCATTATAATGAGCGGTGATAGGCATATCTGGGAAATCAATTTCCAAACCTAATGATGGATCTCATTGGTTCATCCCTCCTCTTAAATACTCACTATAGTTGGTGAGTATTTAATAGGGGCATGGACCAATGAGGTCCATCCTTAGGTTTGGAAATGGATTTCGCAGGCACGTTAACTATTTTACTTATATAATAGTTGGGTGTGCAAATAGTTTGTTATTTGGTTCAAGAATTCGACTTATATAATTGTTGGATGTGTACTATAGTTTGTTATTTGATTTGGTATATACTAGGAAGCACGGGTATGGTGATACTTAGATACGGCGATATGGTAGAAATTATGAAAAACAGCTAAGTTTTACCTTAGAGTGCCGTATCCGATACGGCGATACGGGTACGTTTCCATTTTCAAAGTATACGTGCTTCCTAGGGTACATATGATTTGCATTTCGCCAACTCTAATTCTATATAATTAACCAAGAAGCATGCTTGTTAATCTAACATTATTATGTGATTTGTATTTCGCCAACTCTAATTCTACATAGCTAGAGCTCCATCGTACACCAATCATTTATCCTAATCACCAAATTAATGATTATTAAGCAAGCAACTAATTACGACCGTCCGATCCATGTTATTCAACACAAGAAGTAGTCGGATGGGCTATTTAATTTGCAAGACAAAATCATTTGAGCAATACTAGGTCCACTTTCCGGTGGTTCACTCTCCAATAGTTTTTATTATTATTATATAAGAAGACAAAATAAATGTGATAGGATCCATTAAAAAAGTAATATACCATTTTGTCTTGGAGCCAAATCATCTCCGGTGATAACTGGATTTGGCAAATCCAGTTATCAACCCTAGAGGTCACCATGTGTCTCCTTTGACACCCCTTAACCATGGGTAAGGTTCACCCACCCCTAGGGTTCACCCACCCATTTTTGGTTTTTTTTTTTTTAATATTAATTCTTTTTTTAAAATTAAAAAACTGTTTTTACTATTAAAAAAACTTTAAAAACAGTTTTTTAATTTAAAAAAAAGAATTAATATTTTAAAAAAAAAAACCAAAAAATGGGTGGGAGAACCCTAGGGGTGGATGAACCTTACCCACGGTTAAAGGGTGTCAAAGGAGACACGTGGCGACCTCTAGGGGTGAAAACCGGATTTGCCAAATCCGGTTATCACCATAGAGGATTTGACTCCTTTTATCTTTTGTATGAAAATAGAGGAGAGCACTGGAAATTGGACCTTGTCATTTTAGCTTGTGAATCACGTTCCATTGTGTGTGGGACCCTTAACTTGGAATAAGTTACCGTGTGGAAAAAGACGGGGACCACCGAAGTTATAGTGCTGGTACGAGACTCGTGAGTCCAAAGACTTTTCTTGTAATATCTGTTAGACCTCAAGTCATATTCCAAACACTCACTGAGATAGTGTCTAGTGTCGCTAATTTCTTTGTCACCTTTGAAAATTTTTATTTTCACAACGTGATGAAGGGGAGCAATGGAAGGTGCTGCCCCCATAATTGGAGTTTGGAAAAAGATTGAATTATGTGTCCGTGGCTAGCACCAAAATTCGAACTCACAGAGATTTGGTGATTTCAGACGGGTCAAAAAACAATTGCACCTATCCGAATTATGAACCAACTTTAAGACAATACCGATTGCAAAAAATATGGGCTCTCGAATAAGAATCTTAGCAAAGTTTATCATAAGATTCACCCCATACAAGTACCTGTTTTATTCTCTGGATCTGAAACCCATGATCTTATTATATTTGGTCTTTGAGCAGGGTCGGAGCCTAGATGAGCTCATGATATTTTTTTCTTCTTTTTTCTTTTAAGAGTAGGTGCAAATTCTCCCAATTTGTGACCTACCATTCGATTTGTTATATAAATAGGCAAATGCTCATTTTCATTATGAATAACAATTATATGGCTGAACATTGTGGGTATATATAAGGGTAGATGTCCGGGACCAAGTTACTATTATTTCTTTTTCTGCCCTCATGTTATCCCTGTTGAAAATCTAACCATCCACTTTATGAAAAGATTCATGTATTCAAATTATATAATCGTTGGGTGCGTGTATTTACATGGTTTGCTATTTGATTTGTTATTTATGATTTGCAAACACCAACTCTAATTCTACGTAATTAACGAAGAAGCATGCTTGTAATCTAACTTTGGGTGACAGTGAAATGACATGAAAACTTTAGAAGAATGGCTAAATCTCTCAAGTTACGTTCTTTTGGTGAAACTTTTTAAAAGTCCAAATAAATTAATGTTTTGGAACAAGAGGCAAGAGTTTGGGAGAGAGTGTTGAGCGTATGACTCAAAACCTCAAAAGAATCTTGGTCGACGGAATTGAAGCTTTAGGAGAGTTTTTTTTTATGCAAGTGAGAATTAATGAATTATATCCTCCACATACTAAAACAAAAACAAAAGGTGACTGACAAATGTAGGAACTAAGGTTAGATTATTTAACCCTAAGAGTGAGTGAATCTTGACCACAATTAATAAGTGTCATATAGGAGACATGGCAATCTAGGGAGGTGTGTAGAACCCCGGAATCCGAATTCACTGTACTATGAATAGTATCAGTGAATAGTGTCCATGTATGGTGTGTAAAGGCCTAAAGCCTTCCATTTTGTTCTTGGTAATATGATGAGTCAAGTGAAGGTTGTAGGTGCATGTGTTGAGGCTCAAAAAGGGAATACAAATATATTCTAAGTGGGTAGAAGCAAGGGTATATAAAATACCTTAAGTGCTTCAAGGGTTGCAAGTGAATAGTGTGTGAATAGTGTTGTGAATAATGCTATAAACAGTGCTTTGGGGACCCAAGGTGCCCTATGTGTTTGTTAGTTATGGGAGGAGTTTATTAATTTAAGTGGTATAGGTTTTATGGTATGTGAGGAAACTAAAGAACCCGCATTGATGTTGAAGGGTGTTAGAATAAAAAGGGAAAAGGTTCTAAGTGTTAAAAGATGGGTGAGGTCTTAAAATACCATCAACTTTAAGGAGCTCTACTTTTGTCGTCGCTTATCGGTATTGAGTGATTCTTGAATTTATGGAAAGATATCGAAACCCTCTTCGAGGTTCATATTTTTCAATTTTCCTGATTTTGAGTTGAAGCTAGGTAAAAGTTGGATTTTTTGAAGATGGGTCTACTGCAAATTTAGCAGTCAGTTTGGACCAGTCCACTTGTGGGCTCATTTAGACCATTAAAAACTTAAAATTTGGCTTTGTAAAAAACATGAAAGTTATTCTCCTTTAAATGGAGAGTCCAACCCAAGTTGAATCACCTAAATCCAATCACCGAGTCAAAAGTTAAGGCCGAAACGCCAAGGCAGACAAATAGGGCAGGCAACCAGTCGACCCCTCAACTCCCAGTCAACTAGCGGGAGGCAAGCGTGCCTGGTTATGGCGGTCTAGTTTGTGTCAGCCAAGACGGGAAAAATAGAAATTCAAGTGAAAAGTTAAAAGGGTCGACCGGTCATGAACAGGGGTCGACCCCTCTTGCACTTTTTTGTATGAGGATTAACCGGTCAACCGGTGGGCACCAGCGGTCGACCCCTCCTTCAGTTCTGTGCTGAAACTGGCCCTTTGGAGATCTTTTAAGGGTATGGGGGTCTTTGACCAACCCCTATGGCCTATATATACCCTAAATTTCATGGCTAGGGTTACAAGAACCCTAGAGAGAAGTTTTTGAGAGAAAGTTTGAGAGCAAAGAGGGATAAGAGCTAGGGTTTGCAAGGGTTGGTGCTAGTGATCAAGTGAAGCCAGAGTTTCGATTCAAGAGTCCTTCCTAAGTTTGATCTTCTCTTCAACAAGCTTTGAAAACCTCTTGAGGGAAGGAAATCAATCCTTCACAAGGTAGATACCCTCTACTAGTTTCCTTTGTTATATTCACTTAATGAAAAGTATGTTTCCATGAAAATGAAATTTCAAGCTCAAAGGATTTCTAAGTTTCTAAGAGGTAGATATCTACCTTCTACTATCTAACCTTGTTTTATTCTTTTAAGAAAACCATATTTCAAGCTCAAAGGATTTCTAAGTTTCTAAGAGGTAGATACCTTCTACTATCTAACTTTGTTTTATCCTTTTAAGAAAACCATATTTGAAGTATATTCTTGGTTTATTGGATGATGAAATTCTACTTGTTCTTAAGCTATCATTTCAATGGAATTTTTATGATATATGATCTTCTATGATTATACCTAAATGTCTTAAGTCTTCTATGCCTATCATGATGCTCACAAGAGCTATGTTTTGAGTCTATGATGATGCTCACTAGTCTCACATGTACACATGGCTTGCATGAACCAAATTTCTCATAAGTAGAGGATTTAAAACTCATAAGAAATGTTTTAAGGAAAAACCTCACAAGGACTCATAAGTGATAATGTCAACTTTGGGTTGGTTTCTAAGATCGGTTACCCATGCTCACAAGGTTCTCAATGTCTAAGATCTCATAAGTTCTCATAAGGATCTCATAAGTCTAAGATCGTTTTACAAGCTCATAAGGATCTCAAAGCTCATAAGTACTCATAAGTTTCACATGTTCTCTATGCTCATAAGGATCTCACATGCTCATACGACTTATAAGAACTCATACAAACTCATAAGCTATTGATTCTCGCAAGACCTCATAAGATGATGTTTCTACACGAAAGCTCATAAGACAAATTTTGGAAAATATGCACATTTGATTGATGCTCTACGCTCTACGATTTCTATAAACTATATGCATGATCTTGTTATGACATTGTTGACTAGTGGTTGGTACCCACTGAGTGTTTCAATACTCAGCCGTACATTTTGATGTCGGCAGGTGTAGAAGCTCCCTTTGATATCTGTGGTACGGAGCCTTGGATAGAGGAAGAGTACTACGAGCCGGAGCCTACTATGGACCACCACTGGATGATAGACCATTGGATAGGTGGCCCGATCTAGACTTTTGTTAAGAGAGTGAGAGAGAGTATACTTATATTCTGAGAGTGGGACTTGTCAACTTCATACTTAATGTTTACTGTGTTCTGTGGATTCAAGCTTGAACCCAATGATAGGAGTATTTTAGTACAAATTGCTTCCGCTTTGTTTCCGCTATATGTTATAACTTGTGTGCTCTGACAGGATGGTATGTATGCCTTATGTGTCGTACATGATGGTATGACATAGCGGTCACGAGTTAAAGTATCCCAAACTCTTAGGATGTATTTTTGGTCGCGACAAGGTGTGTGCATACCGTCCACCGGAATATGCACACACATATAGATGCTATTATCCCCTTAGTTAATGACATTCCAACAAGTCAAGCAAAGAGACTATGCCAGAGTATAATACTTGGGCATTTGCTAGAGGAAATCTGTTCCATTTTCCAAAGAGCAAAGAGCAATGATAGGCGTACCCATGAAATCCATTTAGGAAGGCTTACCTCATTGGTCCAACACCCCTTCTTAGATACTCATCAACTTTTAGTAAGTCCTAGGACTTAATCTTGTTGATTTATGGTCTATAAGCCTTGTATCCACCCTGTTTGTTGGTGAATTCCATTTTCTTCTTGATTTATGGTCTACAAATCCTTGTCAGATAGTTGTTTGCATAAATGTATTTTTTTTTTGTTATTTTGGAATTTTTTCATTTTAATGAGCTAAGAATATATTAAGTTGGAAAGGTGGATGGGCATGGAAACCGTCCTTGTTTACCACCTCAATAACTCTCGTACTTGCATACCAAGGAAAAGTTAATTTTGATTTGAAATTGAAGTTTTGGGAGAGTTGTTTATGTAAGTGAGAATTAATGAATTATATCCTCCATTTAATAAAACAAAACAAAAAAAGAGTGTGAGAAATGTAATTTTTTTTTTTTTTTATAAAGGTAGTGATTTTGCCCACCTTCCGTATTAAAGGTGGTTGAAAAACAATAGTTATTGGATCAATCAATATATTTTTTCTATATCTCCCCATCACAATTGAGTATTGAATATTCTAAACATGTAGCAGTCGGACGGTTTATTTGCAAGAGAAAATCATATCAGCTTGTGAATTCGTACGTTTAATGTACGTAGGACCTTTTAATTTAGGCACCTCCCAAGTTGTACTGTTAAAAGAGATGTCTGTTAGACCTCAAGTCGGCCAAAGTTGAAGAATGTGACCCTTTTTCAATTGGCTATTGGAGTTTGTGGCCTTAAAAGGATACACAGATTTCTAAATTATATGATAATGATTAGTATCACTACTTTTCTTTGTTACGTACCTTTGAAAATTTTGCTTTTTTATTGTGTTGAAGGGGGAGCAATGTGCTAGCACCAAGGTTCAAAGTCACTAAAATTTGGTGAATTAATTGGAGGGGTCCAAAATGAAATTAACCAATTGATTTTCGTGCCATCACTGAAGATCTGGAGTGATCTGCATCATATAATGGTTGGGTGTGTAAATAGTTTGTTATTTGGTTCATGAATTCGACTTATGACTTATATATTCGTTGGATGTGTGATATAGTTTGTTATTTGATTCGGTATATTTGATTTGCATTTCACCAACTCTAATTCTATATAATTAACTAAGAAGCATGCCTGTTAATCTAACTTTGGGTGACAGGGAAATGGTATGACAACTTTAGAAGAAGGACTAATAATCTATCTCATAGATTTCAGCTAGAGCTCCATCTTACAACAATCATTTATCCTAGTCACCAAATTAATGATTATCATGCAACAAGCAACTAATTACAACACTCTGATCCATTTTGATTAGCGTACCCTCCCGTGTCCCTTTTAACACCCCCTTAATCTTAGTTAATCTTAACTAAATTAAAGTTCATATATTTTTTTTTTGTTTTTAAAATCAAGGTTGGATTGATTAATCCTAAGAATAGACAACCTCTTTAGCGTACCGGGCGGTAAGCTCAACATTTTCCATCCGTTTTTCTTATCTAGACGTTAGGGTCCACTCAAGTCATGCTCCAAGATTTAGAACATATCCCCAATTGGACCCCACCCGTAGTTGGATCTGAAAATGCAGACATGCTTAATTGTATCAATCAATAGAAGTTTTTTCTTATTCTAATGACAACTGAGTATTGAACATTCAAAAGAAGTAGTAGACAGTCAATTTGCAATTGCAAGACTTTGATTTAGCTTGTGAAATACGTTCCATGCTTGTGGGACCTCTTTATTTGAATAAGAGGAAGTGTGGAAAAAGTGAGCGATCACCCAAGTCATAGTGTTGTGACAAGGGTCATGGGTACAGAGACTTTTCCCTCAAGACCTGCGACTATCCTCTCGAAAAGCAATGTTTGTTAGACCTCAAGACAGCCTCTTAGGCCTCTTTGGTTTTACTTTTATTACCTGGTTTATGTTTTTAAAACTAAAATATCAAGGCCCTATTTGATTGCACTTTTATTTTCTGTTTTCTAATTTTAAAAACGAAAATTTGAAATTTTTACATGAAACATTTTCTGTTTTATATATTTAAAAATTAGATACAAAATATTTGAAAATCAAGGTTAGAGATTACTGTTATCTCTATTTTTGGCAAAAAAAAGAAGAAGAAAAAACAGTGTTGCACCACCTCCCACCATCAACCACAAAAACCACTCACCACTCACCACTCACCACTACCACCGCCACCCACCACCCACCACACCACCACCACCACTCCACCACTCACCACCACACATACCACCACCCACCAACCACCAACACCACATCAACCACCACCACAACACCACGCGACCACCCACCCACCACCACCACCACCATCACTATCACTATCACCACCACCACAAACCACACCACCACCTACCCCCCTCCACCACTAACCTCCACCATCACCACCGGATTGAAATTGTTTACTTATTATTATGTTCATCATATTTACCAAATATGTTTTCCTGTTTTTCCTTTTCTTTAAACAAGTAACAATTAGTAATGCCAAACGTGTTTCCTACTTAAAAAATTTTAAAACATAAGTTATTTTTAATTTTTAAAAACATAAAATAAAAATAGAAAAAAGGTGTTGTATCCAAACGACCTGATTTTTTTTTTTTTGTATACAACATGTTTAATAAGCATGTGTTTTAAAATGTAATACCAAAAATTTCAAAAATCAAGATAACAAAAAAATTCAGGTTACCCTCATTTATATAAATAAAAAAACAAAAGTAGAAAATACGGAGTGTTCCACTTGCTTCAATGATTCACATTCACCACCACCCAGGGCCGGAGCCAGAAATTTTTTCTTGGGGGGCAAAGTACAATTATAAAAATTTGATTTTGGGGTTCAGGGGTGTAGACCCTGAGAAAATCTTATTTTGAGTAATGGGTTCATCGTGGTCATAAATCTCATTAATGTTGCATTCCAGTAAAGGTCCAGTAAGAAGAAAAACAAGAGCCCTCCCAAGAGAGACATTATTTAAATAAAATTAACTATATTTTTAATTTTTTGTATTATATATTTAAGTATTACAAAATTTTGAAGGGGTCAAATTTCTCACTTAATCAACTATTACATCCTAATTTTGTGTATTTTATACTCCGGAATTTCATCAACCATATTCTTTCCATCATTGTATGTTATGTACACTATCAACTCGATCATAATCCTTGTAACCATACTTGTTGAGGTACTTAACTGCTTTTAAAGTAGAACACATTTCAAAATTATTATGACAATTACATCTTGTCAAGAGATACAAATTATAAGAAACATCACATCTATTATCCAATATTGCGTCCATATTAAGGCATTTCGTGCACTATCTATTATTCTATAAATTTTTTATAGATATTTACCCTTTTTGGATAAAATGGACGAGAATAATGGTTTCTACATTTACCTTCTTTCATGCATACATTTTTTTCGTTGAGATCTCTGCATGGTCCATGCATCATATATTTTTGAACTCTTTCATAAAGAATTGGATATTTCTCACAGTTTGGGATCTCAGTACAAATATATTTTTCATAAAGATCAGGATTTGTGATCTTATATTCTGATTGCATTTCGATCAACATGTGTTGTAGGGACCCTAATTTAAATTATTGTACTCAAGGGGTAAATTGGTAATTTTACACCCTGAGGGTAGTCCAGTAATTAATATTGGTGTTTGGTCTTAGTTTTTAACCTAGGTGGGTTAGGGTTAACACAATGGTTGAGTTTAAATGGGTTTAATCTTTCTTATAACCAAGCACATGTTAGTGAGGGTAACTTAGTAATTCTCTAAATAGGGATTGGATTAGTATAAATAGAACATGTAAAACCTAACTAGCTTCTTTTTTCTAAACCTAATTAGGAGAAGTGAGATTCACACGTTTGGAGATAGAGGAGGAGAACGGCAGTAGATTAGATCTTGTGGAAGAACTCGCTGACTGGAGTTTTGGATTATCAGAGTTAGCATTAAATTTGTCTGAAATGATCATTCTCTTGCCTTGTTCTCAGAATCTGGATATAGAGGCAAGTAAAAGTTTTTTGTATTTTAGATTTAGTGTGTGTTGTGATCTTACAAGGTTATTAATCTGTTTTACTATCATTGATAATTGTTGGTTTATGATAACATGTTAATGAGAGATATTCAAATATCAGTAAGTGCAGATTTATTAGAGATTTTATGAATGATTTGATAATAAATAGTATGATTTCATCTTACATTTATAAATGAATAAAAATTAGGTTTTAATCTATAATTTTAGTAAGTCTAGGGAAAAATCCATGAGAAATCAAGGGTTTCTGTTCGAATTTTGTGTAGACCGATCAACTAATGCTTGGGCGGTCGATCGGTGTCCTGATCGATCGACCTGTATTGTATTTTTGGTCAGAATTTATTTAAAATTGAAAACCGGTTGAACTTTAAGGACTCTTTAGATCAAATTCAGTATAAAGGAATTGAACTTGAGTCTAAAATGGGTAATGGGAATTGTTTGTGTAGGTTCTGTTTTATTTCACGCAAATAAAATTTAACTGAAATTCCTAGTAAGCTTTAGTTGAGTATGAATCTACTTAGATGTAATTCTAATCTATTCTAAAGCATGTAAACATGTGATTGTAATGATTGAATTCTTAAACATATTATGTGTTCTGATATGCATGTGATGAATTTGAAATTTTCGGTTGTATGATTTATGTCCTTTATTATGGTAGTATGGGACACTATAATAAGGAAAATCGTGTTTAATTCTAATAACTGAGATTGTAGATCGTGGGGGAGGGTCATTCGTGGAGTGAGTTGTGTGAGATCTTCATAAATGGATCCTAGGGTTAGTTGTGTGCAACCCACTAATGATTTCAGGATGGTGTAGAGTATCAATCTAGAAACAGAGAATTGAGTGGGGTTGTGTAAGAAACTCATTCTATTATGGGTGAACTGTGTGAGACCCAAGGGATAGGGTAAGTTGTGTGAGTCTCCAAGGATTCATTGTGGTTAATAGGGTGAGTTGTGTAAGACCACTATTGGCAGGACAAAAATATAAGTAAAGACTTAGTCGAATGATATGCATAAATTCCTAGTAATTTTATCATATAAATTGTTAATGCATCTAAGCTATGGTTGTGTTCTATTGTTGAGCTGTGAGCTTACTCTTGTTGACATTATCTTTTTTAGGTAGTGATTGAAGAGGATAAGGATTCTTCTCGCTTGAGCCACTGGGACATGATTAGTGTTTTCCATTTCTATTAGACAGTGAGAGAACTATAGTGCGGTAAACTATATGTTGAACCTATTGGTGGTTTAGGTTCTTGGAAAACTAGTTTCATCGAGTAATTAGTTGTGCTGGATACTTACATTTGTTTAATGGATAATTAAATATTTTTAATTTCCATTATACATTGGAATTTGTTTCCAGTTCACACCTTGATATCTGTGCAAATTTGAGTGTTATTGTATATAGGTTTTGAGACGTGACATGTGTGCATGTGGAAGCCTTCTCTTTTGAAAGTCCACCACATAGACATAAGTAACCTTTCTAAAAATACATTTCTTAAACAACTGGTCTTTTAGATCATGCAAATTTTGCTCGAAATATTTATGCTACTAGATCGGGCCTATCTTAAGCAACTTGTTTTGATTTCAATCCATCTTATATATCTTTCCATTCAAGATTGCATGTTATTGTTATAAAGAGATCGGATTTCCCAAATTGTTATACCAAGGTGGAATCAAGATATCTACAACACATATCCCTTGGTCCTCCAATAAAAGATGAAGATAACACAATCCTTCGTCCAATTTTTCTATCTCTAGTATTACCAGTTAGCACACCATTGACAATTTATGGTACAATTTTGCTCAAATATTATTTGGTTGTTTTCTTTGGTAATAATCCAGACGGGTTATCTCAAGCTTGATATAAATATCCAAAACGTATTGTTGTAATAATCGTCTGACATACAAAATAGTTGAATAATCATCATCTCTGATTTGAAACTTATTGCAATAATATTGTCGACATGATACTTTTTTCATTTTTCTCTCCTCAATACCTATAAAATTTAAAAATATATAATAATGAGTATATAAAATATTATCAACACATTACATTAATTATATTGTGTATCAATGTTGTAAATAATTTACTTTATTCATTATTCTACTTCTTTATAAAAAAAAAAAGTCTTCCTCGTGACTTATATCAAGCGTGACATTATGTTTATCATTTCGTTTTCGAATATTTTGATGTCATTTAACCTCTCCATTTGAGAATAATAGTAGAAATTGTAGTGGATCATAACAACCAAAGTAATGCTTGATTCTAAATATCCTCTCTGAATGTGTGAATGAACTATAATGTCATGTTGTTGCTCTTTATTAAGATTATTTCCTTCGATTCATACATCTGTCACTTGGTCAATTAAGGGTGTATTATAAACCATTTGATCTAGTCGAATGCCATTTCTAATCATCTTTTCATTATTTTTCTATGACGGAAGTTCTTTGATTATGCGTAGAAATTACGCATAAGGATTTCTTGTGACAATTTCCATCAACTTCAAAATAATAGTCTCTCTTACATTACTGTGTTCTAATACAGTCATTCTATTTTGAAGCTCATTATCATTATTAAGAAATATAATTAGAGGTAACATGGTCCTTTTTCACAAGGCAAAAACGAAGGTAAATCATGATATATTTGTCATTGCACTTGATATGTATAAATCTCTCACTTCAAATTGGTAGTTCCTTATCCACACAAACTCCAAATGATATGAATAAGAACATACTATTGTAATCATAAATATGTCTTGAAATTCAATTGTTTGATCTATTTCAGAGGTAAATAATGTGAAAGCGTCCAACTCAAAACCAATTGGCAATGAGTGGAGAGGCCTTACATGTATATAAGGCCACAACTATTTCTCTATTTAGTCGATGTGAGATTAATTCTCTTACACGCCCCCTCACGTGCAACCCTAATTTTAAGTCTATCACGTGCACCTCTTTTTGGGTCGTCAATCATGCAGCCTTTCTGCTTGGGCCTATCATCGTGAGTGTGAGCATAATTTGGCCGTTGGGCCTTTTGGGCTTTGATACCATGTGAAAGCGTCCAACTCAAAACCAATTGACAATGAGTGGATCCACACGAACTCCAAATGATATGAATAAGAACATACTATTGTAATCATAAATATGTCTTCGAAATTCAATTGTTTGATCTATTTCAAAGGTAAATAAAGCATATAATTCATCCTGATTAGTAGTAGATGTCAAAATTATATCCCCTTTATAACAACAAAAGGTTGAAGGTTTATGTTCAAATTTAATTACTCCACAATGAATACAAGAGTTAAATTTCATTAGCTCATGTAACTCAAATCATATTGGCTCGTACGATAATTCACATGTATATTTTAATAAAACATATTAGAATAAACCTATTTTTATACTTGTATATACGAATAAGTAATTTCATTATTATAAAACCAAAGTTTAGATATGTACATACCAATCCAATATTTGAGATTGTTAATTGAGCTTTAAGTAGCCACTTTGTTTTCATTCTTTTATGGTTAGATATGATCTTTGATTTTTCTAAAGTCTCCTTGTCATCAAATGTTGAATTATCTATTGATATGCTTATTATGATATCTGTTATTACTGCAGTGTCAATATTATTATTCAAATTTTGTATCATTGAACTAAAACTTCTCCATGCTGCATCCTTAATATTTCGTATTCGTTGATATCCTTGTCCATCTGTATTAAAATGAGTAGCATTATCGTTACTCAAATGTGTACTTTTTTCCACTTGTTCATTTACACTGGAAGGAATATTGTTCTTTATACTTTTATCTATTTCTTTTTCCTTTTATGAGCATTTACAACATTTTGAATATATTGTAAGAGCACAACCCTCTCTTGACTTCTTCGAAGCTACAACTTTAGTTGCAAGAATTCACAGATTCTTGATTTTTCTTTACAAATCATGATTTGAAGTTACAATCTGAAATAAAGCTCCTGATATGAGCTAGATAAAATTTGAATAACACTCTAATGAAATCTCTCAAAGAAAGGAATTGATTAGTTTAATATGAGATTTTTTGGGGATTTCTAATGTGTGATTGATGTAGAAATCAATGTGAGTGTTAGAGTAGATGATAAGAGTTATTGCACTGATCAAAGAGTTGTTTTGGTTCATCAATGAACTCCTTTTAGAGCTCTTCATCTAATATGATCATTGGTGAAATATTAAATGCGAAAAAGGCCGTTGAAAACTAGCCATTACAGTGTTTTCAGATACTCGCATGATTTTATCGACGAAATTGGGTTCCCCAATTCATTTCATCATTGAGATCAAAACCAATGAAGACAATGTGTTTACTGTCCCAATTTCATCGCCGAATTCAAGGCTTCCCTGTGAATTCGTCGACAAAACAGAGCAAAAATTTTGATTTCACACTGGATTAAGACCTTAATGATAGGAATGAATTCCTAGGTCTTTTGGCTTTCCTTTAATATGATTTTCATGATTTCCCAGAGCCTTAGAATGATGTCCAATATAGTCTTAGGCTCTTATGGTCAATTTAAGTATTTGAGCATTCAAACTGACTATACTTTGAGGACTTCTTACATTAGTCCTAAACACAAAATAAAAAGTAAACTCCTATGGCTTCTTCAGAGTTGGTCTTCAACTTGATCTTGGATCTTTAGATTTGGCTTTGACTTTAATATCTTATTTTCTTGTTTGTGATCCGACTTTGACTTTGGGTATGATCTTGAATTTTCAATTTTTACTTGGGTCTAATAGCTTGAGTTGATCATTCTTTTTGATGGCTTTAATATGGTTGAATGACTTACTTGAGTAGATCCACTTTAATTTGCTTTGAATGATTTCCATTCTTTATGCCTTGAGATATGAGCTAATGTTCTCATAATCTGGATTTTAAAAAGACTTAGAAGAATCATTAGTACCAAAATTGTCATTCCATTATTATGTTATTGTCAAAATTATTAAGGGTACCCAAGGTTGTAACCTTGAGGCTAACAATCCCCCCCTTTTTGATCATAACATAATAATGTAATGAAATAAGATTAAGCTCCCCCTCAATATATATTTTCAATAAAATTTTGACGTTAGCTCCCTCTAAACATATGCACCAAATAAGATATAACATGTTTATTTCATTTTGCATTGTTTAGACAATTCAGTTCAAGGTCATGATACCAAAAATATTTAAGAATATTCATGTCAAGCATTTTAAGGATTATTAAGCCAAAGTTTAACAATTGTGGATATGTCTTGCAGACATTTAAACCGTTCATGCAAATACCAATATGAATATGAATGTATCAATAAAAACATTTCCATAAAGGATCCAAAAAAATTTCATTCATATTATCAAAAAGTGTTTCATTTACATCATCCATAAAAAGTATATGGCATTGACAAGTATGTCATTTATAGTTTGTCCATACAAAAAAAAACATTGACAATTCCATTTCTATTCACTTTTCTCCCCCTTGGCATCAGCAAAAAATAAAACTTGAAATGGAGGAAAAAAAATTAAGATCTATATCTCCTTGTTTTTCTTTTCCTTGAGCTATTTCAGAAGAGCTGCCACTAAAGAGACACTATCAGAGCATTCCTAGCAGCCTCATCAAATTTGCCTTACCAAAATAGCCAAAACTCACAAAAAGTGAGTTTGGTGAGCCACTTTTTTAAAACACCCCCAGCAGCCTCATCAAAATAGCTAAAATTATCATTATTTTATTATTTGTGTCACATCACACAAAAAAAAGGAAGAGAGAAAATTTTATTTCATTTGTGTGGGCCCACAAACAAGGAGGGAAAAAGAGATTTTTTGGTTTGGTGAGTGTGCAGTGACTCACCAACATTGGTGAGTACTATACACTCATCAAACCGAAATATGCAAATTGGTGAGGTTGCTGGAGAGGGAATTTCATACTTTTTAGCCTATTGGCTCACCAAAATAGCTAAAAAACTATTTTGGTGAGGCTGCTAGGAATGCTCTCACTAGAGTCACTGGCACTAGAGTCTAGTGTAGTGATTATAGGAGCTTTTGATCCAGTTGCCTTTTGGTCTTCAGACACTTCAAATAGTTTGGAGGATGGCTTAGGTACCCCCGGCTTCTTGATTTCAAAGACGTGCTGAGTTTTGATCTTTACTACTTCAAGAGCCAAATCTATTACCTGAGTCACCATCTGGTGAATGATGGAGGCCTGGCTACCTAGCAAAGAAGCTACCTATTGAAGAACTGGTCCCTAAGTCCTGAGCTGTTGATCTGTTGACTCAGTTCTTCCTCTAAGGATAGACATTATATCATCCATCCGAACAAATTGCTCAGTAGTATCTACTGCTCTCCTCTGGATAATGGAAGTAGTGGCATCTACTCTCTCCTTAATTATCCTCATCTCAACACTAATGTCCTCTAGTCTAGTCTCTATAGACTCAGAGATGCCTTTGACCTTAGTCTGAAGGCTGGCAACATTGAACTCAAGAGAACTCAACTTTCTCTAGTGTAGAACCCCGAATTTATTATTCTTAGTACCTATTATGTTTATTAAATTCTATGGAAAACTGTGCTTAATTTTAATGTGTTTAAGCTTGTAAATTTAATGCTAAAAAGTGTTGATTTTAAAACCCAAATAAAACACTAAATTTAAGTCGTTTTTGAGGTTAAATTGCATGAAGAGAAAGAAGGGAAAAAAGTAGCAAAAGAGTTAAAAAAAAAAACAAAAAAAAAATTCCGTGACCGGTCGATCGATCGCCCACTGGCGGCAATCGATCGCCCCTGGTGGCGATTGATTGCTAAAAACGCAGTTTTGAGGCCTTTTTGCACGTTTTTCCGACTTGTGGAGTCCCTAGGGCTCCCAACACTATAAATACCCCTTATACTCGTGGGTTGAGGGTTTCTAAAACTTTTTAGACCTAAAAGAGAGTGAGAGAAGAGGATTTTGAGAGATCCAAGAGGAGGGATCAAAGGTTTTGCAAGGAAGAAAGGTGAAAAAGCGTAGATCAACCCCATTCGCAATTGCGTGATCGTAGGAAAACGATCGGGAGAGGTAAAATATAACTTCCTTACTATCAATATAGTGGTTTTGATATAAATATTATGAAAGTGATAAATCTAAGGCAAGAACAAACAAAGATTGAACATGCTTGTGATGTTTTATATCAGGATTTTCTTATGGAAAATATATATGATGATTTTGTAATGTTTTAAATCATGATTTTCCTTTGAAAAATTTATATATGATGTTAGAGAGTTTTAAATCATGATTTTCTTATGGACAGTATATACGATGAATAGAAAGTATTCTAGATGGTGATTTCGTTGTGAAAATTATTATGTGAGAGATGTTCTTCATGATTCTAATTTTATATCAACAAGGGGAATGGGAATGATTTTGTGGTGTATGGATGATGGAGAATGGAAGAAGGGGATGAAGGTTGTAATTGATGAAACTATTATGAGTTTTCTTTGAGATTATGATGTGTTATAAAAATTAGGGTTCTGTGAGATTTATTTGATTATAATTGTGTATTGAAAATTTAGACACGATAAATAAAATTGTCCCTTATTTTATCATCAAAAACTTGATAAATATATGTTTTATATTGATTATTTATGAGAACTCTTACATGTTTAAATTTATGCATGATGTGCAATCATTATTATTTCACTCACTGATTCACGAAATTTAAATATGAACAAGCATGAGAATAAACAAGATGACAAGTATTATGCAAGTATACAAGGATACAAACATTATGCATGATTGAGTTTTGCACTGACCGAGTACCCACAGGCCTATGATCAAGGCAAGACCAGCCGTATATACCGGCGAATGTGTAGACAAGTCGTATACATTGGATAATGTATAGACAAGCCATATACACCGGATAATGTGTAGACAAGCCGTATGTACTGGATAATGTGTATATTGTGTGGTACCTCAGAAAGTAAGCTATATGTTAGTCTCTACTCAATATATGGGGTAGAGTTATATTAAGTTATTGCATTTGCATGTTGTTGGATAAATTCATGAATAAGAAAATAAGTAAGATAAACAAGAGAAATAAGCACAAGTGATCATGTATAAGAATCGAAATTGAATTATGCTTCCGCACTCTGAATTGTTATATGTTTACTTGTTATGTTGAATCTTAAACCATGTTTATATTAAATATCGTTATATTGTTAGATAGGATTTTATATATACGCTGAGTAACTTGTTATTTAGATGATGATTGTTGTTGTCAGCAGGTTCTAGATTTGATATCGGTGCTCTAGGGCCTTGAGAAGAAGAAGAATACGAGGAGGAAGAGGAAGAGCCAGCAGGTGATTACCCTAATGGAGAATGAAATTTGGATCGTTGGTCATATACTGGATATTAGAATATTAGTATTTTGATTTGGAAATTCAGACATTGTAATAGACTTGATTTTAGAATTATAGTTGGTTAGAATTGATGATTTGAGATCATATAGGATGATTTGAATTAATTATGATGTTTTAGTATTTATTTTAGACATTAGACTTGATCAGTATTTAATCAAAGAGAAAATTTTATAGGTTCATATTTTAGTATTGCCTTAAATGCTTTATGACAGGAAGTTAGGGAAGTTCATGATTAAGTCACGTGCTAAAGTCTCACATTAAGTTAGGTGGGATTTTGGGGCGTGACATCTAGTCTCTAATTGGAAGCTTGACAGGCTCTCCCTCATCTCTGTATAAAAGGATATCATACTAGAACCAATAGACTCCATCTGGGTCATAAGAAGACGTAAGAGCTCATCAAAGAAGGCAGGTCGCCTAGGAGACTCAGGGAAGTCATGAAATCCTCCTCTCTCAAACTGAGGGCAGTCCTCTCTCTGATGAGATGACTTAGGAATCTCTCTCTCTGGCTCAGACTCAATCTCAAGTCTTTGGTATCTCTATCTCTGCTGTTGCTATTGCTGAAGAAGATGGGATCTCTAAGGGTCCTGGAGTAGAGGTAGATGGTCCATGGACAGAAGGAGAAGGAATGATAGGAGTGGAGTCTAGGCAGGAACTAGAGTAGGAGTAGGAATAGTAGGCTCACTAGAAGGAGCAGACTCACAAGGAGGAGGTGCAGAAGATGGCTGACTAGAAAACTGGATAATAGAAGGTTTAGAGATCCAAACCTTCATGACATTAGGCCACATATAACCCATCCTTTGGATGGTGGCTTTGCTGTAGATGGTGGAATCATCGGCATTCACTTTATCTAGGTAGGAAGAGAAAGGAATTCTGAAATACTTAAAGAGTGTGGTCAGTGCTTGACCATAGGGAAGACACCCTAATTTCCTTCTCTTAGCATCATCCATGCAGTGTACCATGATGAATGAGAGGTCGATGGGTTGGGAAGTGAGAATGCACCACATCAAAAATACGTCAAAATAAGTCTGATATTCCCTACCACCTGCTCTAGGGAAAAGGTTATAGGTGATAAAGTGATGGAGAAGCCTAGAGGTGAGGGTGAGTTCTTTGACCTTAGGTTGAAATGGTTTGGTAATATCTTGATTTATGCACATGAGTATGAGTGCTTCAATTACATCAAACCCTTCATGCTTGGTCCATTGGCCATTCACAAAGGATTGGATAGAGCCTTGTGGAATTCTAAAAATGGCTTGAAGTTCATCTCTATGAAATGAGATTTCTTTGCCATGGACGAAGAAAGAAATGGTTTGAGAGGATTGGTTAAACCTGAAATGAGTATAGAAGATCCTAACAAGTTTGGGATACATGACTTCATTAGAAGCAACGAAGGAATCCCATTTAAGGGCTTGAAACAAAATTTTAGTGACTTCTAATCCATATAGCTCTAAGTGGACAAAATTTACAACCTTACCGTAGAGTGGGGATCAGGATAGGAATTTCTTTTTGTATTTTGTCACATATTTTGTTGCTCTGAACTTCTGAACTGCAGGAGTGGAGGATGAAGCAACTTTTTTTCCTTTGGTAATGCGTGCTTTCTTCTTTGGAGGTTCCACATTCGGATTCTTGGTTTTCGGAGGCATTTTGATCGAGTGGAGTGGAAAAGCTAGGTTAAGAGATGATTTGGGATGATTGAAGATGAATTGGGAACACAATGGAAGGGATTTGGAAGAGGAATCAATGGAATAGTGAAAGAGAGGGAAAGACTTAATTTGGGATTTATGTGAAAAGATTTGAAAATTTTCGGATTTGGGGTTTTTATTTATACCCACAATCAATTTCGTAGACGAAATGGGCTTGGCCCAGAAAATTCGTCGCCGAAATGGAAACAGGAAACTTACTGTTTCTTGAATGAAATGAATTCGTCGCCGAAATTGAACAGTGAATTCATTTTCGTCGCCGAAATCAGTGCAAATACTGAAATTTTTTAATTTTTAAATGAATTTTTCCCAAATTCATTTAAAAATTTTAGCTTCCAAACATTTTATTAATCAACCAAAACATACATGGATATTTTTTAAACAATCTCCAATCAATTTTAAATAATTTTTCATTAATTAGCAATTTTGGCATAAATGTGATCATTTAAGTTCATTTAGACTAGCCATACCCAATTCTCTTCGCAATGAACTAAATCTTTCATATTGTAGGGGTTTTGTAAATAAGTCAGCAAGTTGGTTGTTTGTATCTACAAGTTCCAACATAACATCCCTATATTGCACATGATCTCTTATGAAGTAATATCTAATTTCAATGTGTTTTGTTCTTGAGTGTTGAATAAGATTTTTAGTCATGCATATTACACCAGTGTATAACATTTAATTGGAATTTGATTATAGTATAGTTTAATTCTTCCAATTGTTGTTTCATATAAAGGGTTTGAGTAAAATAACTTTCAGTTGCCACATATTCAGCTTTAGCTATAGATAAAGCTACTGAATTTTGTTTCTTGCTAAACCATGAAACTAATGAGTGTCCTAAGAAGTGACAAGTGTCACTTATGCTTTTCCGATCAACTTTGCACCCAGCATAGTCTGCATCAGAATAATTAACTAGTTCTAGTGAAGTGTTCTTAGGATACCATAGTCTTAAATCTATAGTGCCTAGTAAGTATCTAAAAATCCTTTTAACAGCTGTCATATGTGATTCCTGAGGATTAGATTGAATCTAACACATATGCACACACTGAACTTTATGTCAGGTCTACTAGTAGTTAAATATAGAAGACTACCTATCATGTCTCTATATTTCTTTTCTTCAATATTTTTACCTTTTTCATTTTTATTAAGCTTAGTTGATGTACTCATTGGTGTATCTATTTCCTTTTAATTGTCCATCCCAAATTTCTTAAGTAGTTCTCTTGTATACTTAGCTTGATTTATAAAAGTTCCTTCTTTAGTTTGCTTAATTTGGAGTCCAAGGAAGAAATTTACCTCTCCCATCATGCTCATCTCGAACTCATCTTGCATACACCTAGCAAACTTTTGACAGAGAGATTAATTAGTTGACCCAAAGATGATGTCATCTACATTTATTTGAATTATCAACATATCATCATTTTTGGTCTTTACAAATAAAGTATCTATTTTTCCTCTAATGAATCTATTTTCAAGTAGGATTCAAATATTTTGCACTGCCGCCCCTGATTCAACATGCAATACCTTATAAAGACCATCCAAAGGTTGTTAAGTTTACATGGGTCAATTTCTAATCACCTAGGGTATATGCTTAAGGTGTTCTAAGTCAATTCCACCTATGGTATCCACTAGGTATCTAGGTCACTTACAGTCCTAAGAGTGTGAGCGAAGTTTGAAGTCAGAATATACTTCACTTGGGTCTTTGGAGCTTCATCTTCACCGAACTTCATCAACTAGAGGAACAACAATACTAAACGATATACCCTAGCTATACCTTGAACCCTAAAATCTTAGGTAAACTCATTTGGGCTCACGGCCCGTTATCAGTTTAATACCCAAAACCTAAGCCAAACCCAAGGCGAGCCCTAGTCAAGACCTAGACCTAGCCCTAAACATGCCCTAGACCTAAGCCTAGGCTAAACCCTAGCCTAAACCCTAGTAAAACCTAGGTTGAGAGTCTCTCGGGCTCAAGGCCCACTACACAATCCAAAATTCCAAAATCCTAAAGCCCAAGCCTTTTGGGGCCCAAACTTGGGCCCACCACAACCCTTGAGGACCACAAGGGTGGGGCCCACACCCTTGAGTTCGAAACTTGGTGGGAAAACCCCTAAAGTAGGTGCCTTACTTCACTTCGGCCAAAGTGTGCCAAGGCAGGGCCCAAAATAGCATAGTGCCCAGGGTGTCGGTAATCCCTTCACCGACACCCCTCGTTTAGCCTGTTTTCTTGGTGGCGGTAATCTGATTACCGCCACCCCTAAGATTTGTAGATCGCGTGTTGCAGACTCCCCCCTGTCCACCTGGGTGCGTTGGGGCTGCTCCTTGTGGTTCCCTTCAACTCTCCTAATGCCCGAAACACCCCTGAGGCATCTCCCCTTCTCCCCTATAAATCACAGGCACCTCCTTTGAGTTAAACAGCCCAACTTTTGGTAGTGAAACCCTGTCCGAGCTCCATTAGACTCCCCACAGCTTCTACCCTTCATTTCGGTTAAGCCCCACACCTCCGGAGTCCTCTAGCCCACTCCAAGCCAGTCCAAGCTTCTCACAGGCACCACGTCTGCTCTACTGATCCACCGATAGCTGCTATCAAAGGGTGGGGCTACCCCTATCTCGGTTCCTTTGCAAGTATTCATTGTAAGACCCCCTAGTCCTGTGCCAAGGGGGTCCTTTTTTCATTTCTTGCATTTCAGTAAGCTTCTCAGCCAAGGACAGGATCCCCCTTGCCTTCTTCATAGGCGTAGGGGTGATCCTTGAGGCCTAGGATAGGTTCACACCCTCTCACCATGCATGGATAATCCACTTAGGGTCTCAGGGTCCCCCAACCAATAAGGGAACCTCTGGACCCTTGCTTGTGCAGCCCCTCAATGGGCAAATGCAATTTCTGGAAAAATCACATAATGTCGGCAATCTCAGTGCCGACATTATGGACCCTCTCGGTTTTTCGCTTTGTTAACTATGGTTAGTTAGGCCTAGTCAGTTCCAGGACCATGGTTAGTTAGCTTAGACCATTGGTTAACTCTCTGTAAAGTTTCAGACCCTGAACCTACCTCTAACCATGGTTAGTTGGCCTTCAAACTCCAGTTAACAGACTGTCGGCAGTCTGTTTACCGATAAAATGAGCCATATCTTACAGTGACTTTGGGCCTCTGTGGGGCCCACATACTACATGCACTGGGGCCCACCAAAGGCCCATATGGAAGCCCTTAGTCCCCTCTGCCTCCCTGTAAATTTTCAGGACCAGGGGCCATCCCTAACTAGGGTTAATAGGCCCCCAAACCCGAATTAAATTTTTTGTACATGTGTCGGTAGTCAGATTGCTGACATTTTAGACTGTGTTTTTTTGCAACTTTGGGCCCCTATGGGGCCCACACCTGAGATCTGTTGGGCCTGGAACTTGGTCCATTTGAAAGCTTGGATACCAGGCTACCCAACCATCCTTTTACTTTACCCAGGGGAAGTCCCTAACCATAGTTACAACCCCACATACTAGGGTTAAAAATTTACAGAATTGGAGGTAATCCGATTACCTCCATTCTGTAAACTTTTAATTTTGGGCTTTGTACAGGGCTCAAATCTGGTAGGAGGCCATTCTAGGCCCTTCCATACCCTTTGGGCCCAATTTTGACTAACCATGACCCTTAACCATGGTTAAAATGGCCTCCAGTTAACTTTTCATCGTGGTTAAGCACCACTTAATCCCACAAAAATCCCTAAAAATCCAGAAAAACATAAAAGACCAAAAAATCATTATCTTGGACATTTTAACCATGGTTAACACCCTTGACCATGGTTAACTCCCTTTTAACCCCGGTTAGCAACCCTAATCTTGGGTTAACACATCCCTTTGCATCCGGACTTCATCCTTGGCCTACTGGGCCTCACCTCTAGTCTACCAGACTACTCCTCGGCCTTCCGGGCCCATCATTTTGCACATTGACCAACCCCGGTCAAGCAAACCCTAATCTACCGAATTAGGTCCATTAGCCACCTTTTGGTGCACACACACACGCCCCCTCGCCTTAGCACGGGCTCAAGTGCTAGCACTACGCTCGGTCTGATCTCACCCCTAATGTGAGTACGTAGGCAACACAACCCGGGTTCAACCTTGGTTAACTTTTACTTTCTTCCGGTTAGTATTAACTTAAACACTTAAGGATTTGCTTAACCTTTGAGTTTAATTTTGGCTTAAACCTAGCAAGTAGGGAACCACTATATGTGGAAGTGTCGGGGTGCCTAACCCCTTTCCTAAAACTTAATCGAATCTCTTAACCCAGATCCCTTAACGGAGACCAAGTCCTTATCCAACATTTCCCGGGGACTTATCCCTTCTGAATTAATAAGTGACGACTCTAAATCCCATGAGACATTTTTCTAAGGGAGTAAAATCTCGTGCTCACACCAGACGCCAGCGTATGGACTGTGCAACGTCATCTTCTTTTGGGGTTGGTACAACCCAACCATTGATCGACCCCCCACGGGATCCGGGTCACCTCGGTGATCATAAGATGGAGTAGGCAGGGGCATCCCAGTAGGACGCAGTAGAGCCTGCATTAGGTACATATTATGTTGAACAACAATTTATTTATGACTACTCCATTATTTTTCATGTTTATTATGTATGATTATGTCATTATATTTATTGCACAACAACCCACAGACGCACTAGGGGTGCGAATAGGATGCCACCCCCGCCCCCACCAGGGGAAGGCTTGAAGATTGTGAAAGTTAACAGACTGGGGCAGCCCTATGCGAAACAGGAGACGGAGCTGACTACAACGATAGGGGTCCTAGCGAAGGACGGGAATATTATCCCTTTAGGTATACATATGGACTGGAGGCGTGTCCCTCGGGAGAGGAAGCAGGCCATGCTAGATATCATATTTGCAAGAAATATGTGTGTTTTCCCTTGTGTTATATATTTCCTTATTTTCATGTTGAATTTACTGACTCCAATGTTGTGGTTGCATGCCTTTCTTTTTCGCAGACTACTTATCACATCCCCGACGAGCGGGCGAGGGATTGGGCGGTGAAGAAATGCAATATGCTGTGAAAAGCTTGGCGGAAGCGGTTGTACGAAAAATGGTACAGGTCGGATCACCCACTACAGGAGCAGTATGCTCATGTGTCTAATAGGGTACAACCAGACTAGTAGAGGCACTTGTGGACCACTGGAGGACGCAAGAGGCCATAGTATGTTTTCAAATTTCAACTTTCTTAATCTATAAGCAATACCCTCAAAATACTACCTGACTGACGTCATGTAAATAATAGGCTACCAGGGAGAGGAATAGGCGGAATCGAGCGAATTTGACCATGTCGCACACAGCTGGGACGAGACCTTATGCCTATTATAGGGAGGTTGAGGTATAGCTACCACATAATCATTTAGGGTCTGAACATTTTTTCAAATTTTCTAAAAAAAACTTTCGTTACTTGATTTATTAATCCCCTTTGAAATTGTTCATGAAGCGTGCAAATCATCCGGATGGGTTGGAACCATACCGGTTCCATATGTTTGGGGTGTTTCATACATGCAGGGATGGCACTTTCGCCGATCAGACCTCGTAGCAGTTGCACGTATGTGTATGCATTTATTCATTCAGTATTATTGATGTTGCATGCAAATTTCCTTTTTATTGTTAGGTTTGATTCTCTTAATTGAAGATATATCTATAACTGCAGATGCAGATGATTGAGCGATTGAGCCAGCACCCCGAGGGCACCGAGGGTAGCACTGCTCGGAATGAGGTATTCACCCAGGTGATGGATCCAGATGGACACGTGCGTGTCCACACATATGGACTAGGTGTTACACCCTCGCAGTTCCACGCTCCAGATGTAGATCATTGGAGGTGGAGGGCATAGGATGCTGAGGCTACACAGCAGATGGCAGAGGCTGTGTGACTGGCAGCGGAGGACGCGCATCGGGCGTTTGTCTCGAGGTTGGAGGATAAGGTTGCCACGCACCGGTAGTACATGGCCCAGATTGTAGGGTTCTTCCAGATAGGGGCATTCCCATCCTTCCTCAGTGCACCATCCCAGTCTGGAGCATTCCAGTCCTAGTTTCACCCTAGGGGATCATCCTAGATCTAACCCAGGGGACCATACCATTTCCGTCTGGCTCGTGATGACGATGCCACACAGTCCATCGAGTTCCCCCTTGATTAGAGATATTTTCGATGCCATTGGTTGGCATAACTGGATGTTACACCAGACTTCACTTTATTTGACTGTTCATATTTTGGTATTATGCACTTTTAGACTGAGTTGTTTGGGTTAAACTATGTGCACATTGCTTTGTGTTTTTTGATAGATTATGACAAGATCTATATACTTGATTAGGGAATATTTCATTGCTTAGTTTGTCAATCTTTCAATTAGTGATATTCCGTAGAAGGTTCATGATTTGCAACTTCAAAACTGGTATTGTGGTACTTGAATTATAATTTCTCTTTTGTCAACTGCCATATTTAATTTTACTTGACAAAAATATTCAGATTAGGCTAGCCCGTGATTCTTTAATTTGTAAATATATGCCACTCTTCTTCATATAACCATTTAGGCATAAAGCAAAACTTGGTCAATGAATTTTGTTTTATATTTGTCATTTAGAGTGGAGTTGCTGGATCTTGTTTGTGTGTAAAAGGTTTGCGTAAGCTTATTCTGTTGAACATGGAGGGATGCCCTGTTACTCCTGCATGCTTGGAGTCTATTTCAGGTTCACATTCTTTTTAGAAATCGACCTTTCCACTGTTCATTGTAATCCTTTTCATCATTGATATCATAACATAGAAGACTGTAATAAAAAAAATCCTATATTAGAAATGGAAATCACTATAACTATTTCTGAAGTTTTTTCCTGATCTGTCATTTTGTTTGTTTTCTGCAGTTCTTCACAGCCTGTCACACTTGAATCTCAACAGATGTAGTCTATCCGAAGATGGATGTGAGAAGTTTTGTGGTGAGTGACATTCAGACTTCATTGATGATATCATTTCGAGTGCAATATATCATGCATACATTTGTAGACATGATGATATCATGGGTTGTTTATTTGCACCAGTAATTGAAATGCAAATATTTTTATTTGTTTAAACTCTTTAAGTATGAAATGTCCCTTAATAAGTTGTTTATTTACAAGTTATTGGCGAAATCCAGATAATAAAATTTTAGAACTCTCTAAGTATGAAATTTCATCTCATGGGTTGTTTATTTGCATGTTCTTTTGAAAGATATTTTTCCTTTTTTAAATGCATAATATATTATTGTTTTCCGTAGGCATGTATGTGGTGGTGGACTAGTGGGTGGGTGGGTTAGTGAAGTTCATAACTCACTTTTATGAGTTATGTAGTGGGTTTAGTGGGTTAGGTAGTATGTTAGTGACGGATGCACCTCACTTTTGAATGCCCAGTTTTTTTTCCTCGTACAAGTTTGAAAATTTTCTAATCTTTCTTGTTTGTTATCCTTAGAATCAATTCCTATTTTGAAAAAAGATTCGCACAATTCTTTCATCTCAAAAAGATGGTCGCAAATTTGTATTAGTATGTTATCACTACTAGAACTGGTATCAGAGACTAGGTATATGGAAGTTAGGTGGTTTGAGTGCAGAATTACCGTTCAAAGAAATCTTCACCTCTCCCAATGGTGAGGAAGTAAACATCAAAATCAGTAGATGCCTCTGAGATGTGTACAATCTCACAAATTGTTCAAGTACTGCTTGTTAAATCTGAAACACCATCACCTTTATTGTATATAATCTTAAGGATTGCTTCCTCACCCTAGGGGGAGATGAAGATTTCTCTGAGTTGTAATTCTCCTCTGAAACGACCTGACTTCCACATGCCTACTCTGAATGTAGTTCTAAAATTAGTGGAAGATAGATGTCATGCATCATAAATAATTATTGACCCCAATTTGTCTTTGGTGGAATTGATGAAAGAATTGTGCAAATTTCTTTTTATAAATGAGTACTGATTCTATGGATAATAAACAAGAAAGATCCAAATCTTTTCAGAAATCTTCCACGGTTGAGAAACATGGATTCCGGCCTTCTGGGTGCCCAAATCGGGCAAACGGCATTGGAATCGCTCGAAATCAACTCCAACACTTAGGATAAATTAAAATACACGCGCCTAAAGAAACAGGATTGAAATCCGATCCCCGATTTGGATTTAGTGGAGGGTGGTAGGTTTAGGCCAAAGCATAGTTGAGAAACATGGATTCTGGCCTTCTAGGTGCCCAAATCCGGCAAACTGGCCTCGGAATCGCTCGAAACCAACTCCAACACTTAGGATAAATTGAAATACACGTGCTTGAAGAAACAGGATCAAAATTTGACCCCCGGTTTGGATTTGGTAGAGGGTGGTAGGTTTAGGCTAAAGCATAGTTTAGAAACATGAATTCCGGCCTTCTAGGTGCCCAAATCGGGCAAACTGCCTCAGAATTGCTCGAAACCAATTCCAACACTTAGGATATATTGAAATACATGTGCTAGAAAAAATGGGATTAACATCCGACCACCGATTTGGATTTGGTGGAGGGTGTTAGGTTTAGGTCAAAGCATATTAATTATAAACATGGATTCCAACTTTCTGGGTGCCTAAATCGGACAAACGGCCTTGGAATCACTTGAAACCAACTCAAACACTTAGGCTATATTGAAATAAATGTGCTAGAAGAAACGAGATCGATATTTTCTCCCCAGTTTGGATTTGCTGGAGGGTGGTAGGTTTAGGCCAAAGCATATTAATTATAAACATAGATTCTGGCCTTTTGGGTACCCAAATCGGGCAAACGGCCTCAGAATCACTCGAAACCAACTCCAACACTTAGAATATATTAAAATACATGCGCTAGAAGAAATGGAATTGAAATCCGACCCCCGATTTGGATTTGTTGGAGGGTGGTAGGTTTAGGCTAAAGCATAGTTGAGAAACATGGATTCCGGCCTTCTAGGTGCCCAAATCGAGCAAACGGCATCGGAATCACTCGAAACCAACTCCAACACTTAGGATATATTGAAATACACGCACTAGAAGAAATGAGATCAAAATCTGACCCCCAGTTTGGATTTGGTGGAGGATGGTAGGTTTAGGCTAAAACATAGTTGAGAAACATGGATTCTGGCTTTCTGGGTGCCCAAATCGGGCAAACGGCCTTGGAATCGCTCGAAACCAACTCAACACTTAGGATATATTGAAATACACGCGCTAGAAGAAACGGGAACGAAATCCGACCCCCGGTTTGGATTTAGTGGAGGGTGGTAGGTTTAGGCTAAAACATAGTTGAGAAACATGGATTCCGGCCTTCTGGGTGCCCAAATCGGGAAAACGGCCTCAGAATCGCTCGAAACCAACTCCAACACTTAAGACAAATTAAAATACACACGCTAGAAGAAACGGGATCGAAATCCAACCCCCGGTTTGGATTTGGTGGAGGGTGGTAGGTTTACGCCAAAGTATAGTTGAGAAACATGGATTCCGGCCTTCTCGGTGCCCAACTCTCCCTTTTTCTCCCTTTGTCCTATCTTCGCTATATATATTGACATATATAATTACAGATGTTTGGCCTTAGAAATTTCCCTTTTTTTCTATATTGAAGGTCCCAAAGCAAAAGTTGATATATATAATGCAAACAAGCAAGTAACTTGTTCCAATTAAACATCTCCCTTTCGTATAGGTTATAGCTCATAAAAATACATGGAATGATTAATTCTTTTTATCTCGATCTTACAACATGATTGTATGCATTTTTTACATTAATTGAATGCTTGGCTTTCAGGTACTAGGGGAGCATGAGAACAATGTCACAACACTATTCAGACGAGGAAAAGCTAGAGGAGAATTGTGGATCGAGAGATGCTGCTCGGGAAGACCTTCGTAAGGCCCGTAAATATGCACCTAAAGACAAGGCTATTGCGGGGGAGTTGTCTTTGCTGGATGAACATGACAAGGCTGTTCCGAAAGTAGATTGACAAAGGACTTTAAATTTAACTAATAGTTGTGGATGTCTCTAGTGTAGACATAGATATAGTTATGGATGTGGAATGTATAGATTTGGATATGAATCTGTCTATTATGTGAAATGATTGAACACAAGTTACAGGTTTTTTGAAAAACAGGTTATGGGATTTAGGGTTCTGGCTTGAGAAAAAAAAATTTAAGTATCAGAGACGGAATTATTACCGTCTCTAATGTGAATGGCGACGGAAATAGTAAAGTTGTATAATAGTATTAGAGATGGAAATAATTATTTGCCTAATACCTATTAGACACAGAATTATTTCCGTTGCTGATATCATAGTATGAGAAACGGAAATATTTCCGTGTCAAATAGATATTAGGCACGGAAATATTCCCGTTGCCGATATATTCAGAGACGGAAAATTTTCTGTGTCTAATATTATCATTAGACACGGAACATTGTGATGTCATATATGTTTTCAGATTTACAAATAATGATCATTAGATATGGAAAATATTCTGTTTCTAATAATAGCATTAGGAACGGAAATTTTTTTTCGTGTCTAATTGCATCAGTGATAAGGGCAACTGTCACAGTTTAGGCACGGTTTGTATTTCTGTGTCTAATAGGTATTAGGCACGGAAAATTGATATCAAGCACGAAAAATTTCCATTGCTGTTCGGTTGTTTTGTTGTAGTGACCCATCAACACCACCACTGCACTACCACCACCACCATCACCCCGACAACCCACATCCTCCACCACCACTCACCACCACTACCACTCACCATCACCATCACATTTACCAAACATATCTATTTGTTTTCATTTTAATTTGTAAAACAAGTAGCAGTTAGTAAGTAATGTCAAACGTGTTTCTTGCTTAAAAATTTTGAAAATAGAAAGTCGTTTCCAGTTTTTAAAAATAGTATAACAACAGTGCATACCGGCCCTTAAGTTGCCCGATTGACAACAATAATTTACTACAGATTGATATCCCCAGAAATAATTCCCTTACCTTATGGAGTCTCCTATCACTGTAATTTTTTTAATGAAGCGATATATAAAATAAATAGTTGAGATTTGTAATTATGCCATATATCTTTGAACTGAAAAGAGACAGACTTGTTAGACAACCCCTTAAATTAAAGGAGTAACTATCAAATTGATAAAAAAAAATTGCATTAGAAGCTACCAAGAATAAGATAGTAACTCTTGTTAAAACTGGACTTGATAGATCAGTTCTCACAAACTTAGCCAATTTAGAAAGCTGAATTCTTCACAAAGCACCAAATAGGAGAACAAAAAAAACCGTACTATCAGCCTTGAACCACCAAAGCAACATTTAAAAAGACCATAGCTAATTTTCAGTACACTAACCAATTTTTAGAACTTTCACATGGCTACTTATGGACTGGAGATTTTTGTTGAGAGTTTGGAGGTCATCAGCAACCACTTCCAATAGATTTGATATTGAAATGGGGCTAATAGACTTTAAATTCACATCCAGTGCCGACGTGGGATCTTCAGAATCCACTGATTGGATCCATAAAGAAAACAAATTGTAAGTGGATGAACATAGTATGGTAAGTGAAGGGAGCCATTCAAATATAACAACAAACAAAGTCATAAAACCAGCACATTTTTATCAGCTATAGAAATCAGTACCATCCAGCATTGCCTCAGGAGTCTGCGTCGCAGACATTCTATATCGAGGAACATCAGGCTGGCTATGGAGAAACTTCCGAGCCCCACATCATCTATTACAACCCCTACAAACCTCCGTTCTATAGTTCCAACTGACTGAAAACTGCACAAATGAAGTCCAACACAGATTGGAAGAGCACCCATATGCAACCAAATCCAGCCCAGTCTGACCAAAATCAACATTCCGGCAAGTCATTGACGTCATTCTCAATGACACCGAAATAACTAGGGGCGGTTTGGCATCATTCGTTGGGAACGATTTTCCTTATCCTAGGAACAGAAACGGTGTAAACAATTTGACAAGTCATTTTTAGGGAACAATTTTAATCGTTCTGTTTTAGGCACAATTTTAAGACAACAAAAGAAAGTTGCTTCTCAGAATCAATTCTTAGAAACGTGCTTCAAACAAACAAGATAATGTGAAAATTGACAAGATAGATAGGACATAATAAAATTTTGGTATTTATGACACTTACAAATGTGTTGATGATAATCTTATTATTATATATTATTTTTTACATCTAAATGTAATTTTGTTGTTACTTTTCTTCATAGTTGATTCTATAGTTACCAAAGGTGTTCACTGCACAGAATTGATTATAAGAATAAAAACTTATAAGAATTAATTTTGTCAGAATGAGAGTCATTAGAATTGATGCCAAATGGCCCCTAAAATCACCATGAATCAGTTGAAGTGAACAACCCCGAGTTCCAAAAAAAAAAACAGAGCCCACCTTGAAAACATGCTAATTAACTCATAAAACAATGGAAAAAAAAAGTGGGTATAAGAAAAAATATGGGAAGAATCAGAGATATTCCAAATGGGTCTTGAACTGAGATGTCTTTCTCCTAGAGAGGAGAAGAAATGCCAGTTCAAGACATAGGACGAGAGGAGCCTTCAAAGTAAATACCTGAAAGTTGGGAGAGATTTTGGGTGGATCAAAGAGGTCCACAAGTACAGTAGTGATGTAACTTGATCCTCTTATCATTTGGAAATGAGAGAAAAGGAGAGAGAGAGCTGAGTATGCATGCTTTGAAGTTGATTGTTTGGAATAGCAGTGGAGTAGTACTGAGAGGGCTCATGGACTATGTTAAATCAGTAGGTTATTTGACCATGAATTTAATTTGTTTTCCCCTATTTTACATCAAAACAAACGGAGCTTAAATGATCACCCTTTTCCCATCCCATCCCATCCCATCCCCTCCCATCTCCCATCTCCCCTCTCCTCCCTAATTCTTTATAGGACATTACCTTCAATTTCGATCTTTCAAAAACTGGAATAGTTGTTCTAATAATACGTATGACGAGAAAAGAGAAGGGTAGGTAGTAGAAATTTAAGTCAATAGGTTATTTTGACAACAACGACTTTCTTGTAGAAGGCAAGATTCAGATTGAGGAAAGAAACAAAACTTTCTAATGCAGACATGGAGTGAAGGCCCTGACTAGTATCTAAATCTACACTTTAGGACACTAACATGTTTTCTTCCTCAAACAATGATCATGGTAACTGTCTGTAACAAAATGAAATTGTTAAATAACAAAATTTCTTACTGTTTGAAAACAATGATAGCTAAAATTAAGCATACAGGAGATGTTCAATCTTATTTCCCTTTCAGCAAATTTAAAATAAGGCTATCTACCAATACATTACAAAAGGTACTGATACCATAGCTCAACACCCTCCATGTATCTAAGATGTGTCATTGGCAACACATACCAACGTGACGCACTTGAAGACTCCTCATAATAGTAGAGGCATTATTTAATCCTTCTTATCAAGTAGAAGCATTAAGTATAAGCTAGGGCTTCTATTTTAAAGCATTGTTGTCTAATAGATGCGTTCGAGATTGTATTTCACCATCCCTTCGAGTGAAGATCTGAATGCACTCTGAGGAAGAGATTTGAGGTTTTGGATTGCCAGATCACCTTTCTCTTTAGCTAGAACTTGTGCTCGCTTGATTCCCCCACATTTATTAACCAAGTTAATAGCCTCATCCAAGGAACCATGTTCAGCAAACTCGGATTCGATGATATCTCTCAGTTTTGGTTCTTTCTCTAGGGCAAAAATGATTGGTGCTGTTAGATTACCTTTAGACAGGTCATTGCCAGCTGGCTTCCCCAATTGTTCTGCTGATTGAGTGAAATCCAATATGTCATCAACGACTTGGAACGATAAGCCAAGGTTCTTTCCATATTCATACATTTGCTCACTTACACTATCATCAACTCTACTAAATATAGCAGCACCTTTGGTGCTTGCGGCAATTAAGGAGGCTGTTTTATAGTAGCTCTTAATCAAATACTCCTCTAGTTTGATGTCACAGTCGAACAATCTTGACGCCTGCTTTATTTCACCATTTGCAAAATCTATAAGGACCTGCCATGCCCAACAACAATTGAGAGATAAACTACACTGTCTGCAAGGGATTATTTAATAGAATAAAACACTAGGCAATTTCTCAAAAGTACCTTGGTAATAAGCTTTAGGACTTCAAGGTTTTCAAGATTTGCAAGGTACCATGATGATTGCGCAAACATGAAGTCTCCTGCAAGTAATGCCACCCTCGTACCATACAGTTGGTGGATTGTTTCCCTCCCTAGAACATGTATAACAGTTTTAACAAGCATTGAAAACTACTTAAGGAGAAATTCAGTGGTTCCATGTTATAAAGAGCTCCTTTTTTTCATGGGCAACTGTAAATTAGTTTTACATGCCTAATAGCATCATGCAGAGAATCCTTATTATTTAGTATGAATGTTGAAGAGCTCATTTTGAAGTATGAAAGGGTAAATTCAAATAATTCTATTGAATATATATGATTTTAATTGTTACTCCATTTGTTAGTGTCTATGTATCTTGAGCTTCCCAACTAGTGGAAACCAACAAAATTCATTGAGATAGGAAACTATCACGGATGGACTTTACTACATGAAACTTAGTTGAACACCATTTGTCTCCACAAATTAATTATTATTAATCAAGAATTTTATTTTCCCTGTTGTGCACATGTATGGAGTTTATGTATGTGGTGTTGGTGCTTGGTGGGGGCCCCTAACCAACTTAAAGCTACAGAACTTACACAACAAAAAATTGGAACCAAATTATACATCCGTTTTCTATTGAATAAAATTCTTGAGATTGCTCTTAGTTCTATGCATTCCGAACATCCCAACTGGTAATTCCGCACATAGAGGAAAGTATTATGTATGGACTTCAGTACAAGAAAATGAGTTTAGTATTATTTGTTTGCCCAAATTATAACATAGGAGACAATTTCTTCCCTCTTTGTGTTTGTGAGTGGGTGCAATTTATGTATTGTTAGTTGAGGATGGAGGCTTACCAGCTTATAGCTACTAAACATAGGGCAAGTTCCATTTGACTCTCCTAATGTTGGACTAGGAACAGCCCCAGTTCCAGATATTATATAACCTCACTACTAAAGTGGCCATCTTATCTTGGAGAGTGATTCTAAATCTATTTTGGAAGTTGTTAGTGAAGGAGATGTGGTTTTCCATTAGGACATTAAATCAATATTTGAAGAGATCAAAATTTTGTGGAAGAATTTCTCAAAATAATTTATTCCATGGGTGAGAGATCTCAGAAATCAGCAGCTCATAATCTTGCAAAACTAGCAGACTTAGAGACATCAAACTTTTTAGAACTGAAATATGTATTAAGAAAAATTTGATTGTCTTAGGTAGATGTTTTAACTTTTAGGCCAATGTACATCCTTCATTCAAATGAATAAATTATTAGCACTTTATAAAAATAGAGTGATCAGTTTTGGAGCTAACAATCATCTATATAGAGGCTTGTTATTGATTGTAATTCATCACTTCCACAGATTTAGGTGCTTATACTATAACCTATATACTTCATATGTTGAAATATTCTTTCTAATTAATCAGGAAAGGCCAAAAGTAAGCAACTCACTTTATTTTTTGGAATTGTACAGGGGAACTATTACATGATTTATCCCCATAAAAATAAGCATATGTTTAAACAATCCATGTAAAATTTCAAGTACATTAATGTGCATGTTCATCTCAAGTTTGCTATAATTATATCTTGGTGTGATTATCATTTGACTAAAGAAACTTTTATCATTCTTATTGTTTTGTTTTGTTTTATTATTATTTATTTCTTTCAATTGAGAAGTAAATGATAATTACAAATAGGCAAATAGAGAAAAATTGGGGAACAAACAATAAATAGAGAATATTAGAATGGAAAATCTCAAATAAGCAAAGAGCTAGGAACAATATCTACTCATTATTAGAGTCTTCATGCATATGGACGCTCCTTAAAATTTGGTTGAATACTGACTACTTTCCCAGGACTTGCTAAAAAATTGGATATAGACCAGGTAACAATTGAAGAGCTCCCTTCTGCTATGAAAGTAAACCAACACCACTTTAAAAAGTTCTGCTTCTCCAAAATCCTTAAAACTTTTACCTACCTAGTTTGGGACTTTTATCTAGTAGTGCTGCTATTTTTTTTAAAAAAAATTGGAATCAACCAGAACCCACTCTCTAACATTGTTCTAAATAACTGCCAAAATTTACAATTCCCCTGGAAAGAAATGAGAGGTATAAAATTTAAAATGTTCGTGTGAAATTTTAATTTCTCTCAACTTTTCAAAAAAATTGAGAAATATTGTCAAAAGAATGGCTTTTGTAGCTTTTTTTAATTCAAGGTTTTGGTAGGAATATATTGATTGAACCTTTCAACCTCTTTTTCACTTTGAGTGCATTACTCACCATAACCTCTATACTTCTATAAAATAATATTTTTAGTTTAAAAGTTAAAGCAATCAAGTTTCGTTAACATTCTTGTTAGGAGAAAATATATTTATTCACTACAGCATGATTTGTAGTCATAATGTGAATTTACCAAATGTAAATTATTAATTTAAGTAATAAACCTCAAAACAAAATAATTTTGAAAACAACCAAATATTATAATTAAGCTAGTAGACCTTATGGAATTAAAGAATTGCATATCAGTGTAAACTAAGGCTATAAAAGGAGTCGGAAGTTGTGAACCAGAATCAACATTGCTATCACTTATGATAGTGCTATATCGGCTCCAAATTTGCTCCGTTTACAGCCCTAATGTAAACAAAGTTTAATTTTGTGAACCAAAATTCAACATTGCTATCACTTATTATTATATATATACACATACGCACATACATAATAGAGTTAAAATAACTAAAGTTCAAAAATAGGAAAATGAATTGAAGTCTAAGCAAATATAGTTTTGACTAGATATTTGAAATAATGTATTGCCGTATATGGTATATGATTCCAAGAGCTATTTGTTGGAGTTTGTAGAAAGAAAGAAATAGGGGGTTGCGGAGTGTTTGATGACGTTGTTTCCAAAGATGAAAGGCTGTTAGAGATCCCCAAAAATCTCTTTGCTTTTGGTGCCGCAATCTTAAGAGTTTGAAGGAGGTAGACAAGGGTGAATAATTTCTCTCTTAACAAGGCATCCTGATTAATGTGATGTTTTATCTTTTGATTTTGTTGCATATTGGATATGGATAGGGGTTTTGTATTTGTTGGCCGATTTAATTGTATTACTTAGTTATTTGTACTACATCTTTTGCTTTAACACAATTTTAGTTACCTATTGAAACAACTAATGCATCGAGGTCATTTTGGCGATATGATTGGCAGTTAGTTTGTAATCCCCTTCAACAAGTAGTTTTCCCCCTCAATTTGTATTAATGGCATGCTTATTTATGGAATTATTTTGAGTCTGAAGTATGTAATCATGCATCCTATACCATTTCCTAAAAACTTGGTTAATATTTTCACATTCTTAATGATGTTTCTTCAATTTTCTAAGAAAATGTGAAAGTTATTCCAAAAGTGTAATGTGTATAATAATATTTTATATGTTAATTATATCACTTGATATACAACTTGGTTTTTTTTTCAAACATAAAATAATGTTTTAATTTGTAAATTTCAAAGATTAATAAAAAAAATTATCATACATATTATACTCATCCACGAAATATATAGGTTATGTCTATTTGTTTGCACATAAGTTAATTATGTCTTAATACCCTTAACTCGATCTACAAGTTGGGTGAGTACTTTTTTTGGAAACTAAATTTATTTCATTAATTTTTTTATAAAATAATATTTTAAAATATTATAATCAATAATTAGGCAAATGATCTTACTCATTAATCATGATAATGAATGGAGCCCTATGAATATGATTGACTATACTATAGGCGATCTTATAGATATGACACTATTGGTAGTTATATATGGTTATGAGCAAGGCCAATGGTCTCGTTTACATGATTGTAGGTATAGCTCAACACCTAAACTATCAACAATTAGGGTGTTTTGGGAATTGATGATCGACAACACAAATAATATATTTGGGACTATAATAGTTGGTACCAGAGTTATATGTCTTAGGATCAAAACTACCACTACCTAGAGCAACAACTTTTTCAATCTCCTTGCTAAAACATGGATTATGATTTCGAGCCATAATGGAGTTCTATGTACTTATGAGTCATGACTCATGACATAAGAGTTTTTAAGTGTTATACTATGATATATTTCTATTTATGAGAACCTTGCCGAGTAGAGTCAACTTAGAAACTCGGGCAAAACTCATCCGAGTTATGACACCTAACACTCGAACATATATAATATTTTTCTAATATATGGTATAAATTCAAAATTAATGATAAAACATGCCTAAAATGAGATATATAATTTAATATATACTAGACACCCCCCTTTTGTTTCGTATTTATACTAGAATTAGTCTAGGAATGCTCCCAAAGTGTACTCCCAAATTCTAACAGTTTATCTCAATTATTAAACGATTAGGATTAAAGCCAATGTGGCATTAGAAAAGACAAAATAAGCCAACTCAAATCCTGGCCCTTAGTGGTTGGTTATAAACGGTTAGGATTAGGGAGTATATTCGACTCGGCCAGTTGACTCGCCGACTTTTAATATAGAGATTCTTATATTTGATACTCTACATGTGTTTATTTGTTTTATAATGAATTATTGATTCATATTTATGCTTACTTAATCATTCCCTATAGTTTAGTCTTATACTTTCAATGTTTCCTTTTATATTTCTTATGCTTTCTTGATTTATTACAGTGATTCTCTAGACTTCCTTAAACTTCTTTGAAATGTTTTCACTTCCCAGGTGATCGAAGTTAATTTACATCGATATTGAAGTATACAACCTTGTCGATGGGTCTACACACCATACTAAAGATTTGGGACAATTGCGTGAAGTGACCCGATTCAATGAAATGATCAATTTGTTACAACAACAATATGCAGTGGATTTACTTAGGAGACTGCAAAAGCAATCCTCACTCTTATAGTAAATTAGTGGTAAATAAGGGAGTGCTATTTGATGATCCTAGCAGGGGTTGGCAAAAGCTTATTTATTTAATAATTATACAATCATATACACCTTTGTAGTTAGTCAAATTATAAAATCTCCAAAATCACCTCATTGGTAGGGGTGTCAATGGGCCACCCGGCCCAGCCCAATTAGATTAGTTGGGAGGGTTTGGGCTTAGAGGCCTAGGCTCGGTGGCCCGTTAGACTAGGCTTCTAATCGGGTTTGGCCCGACCAAATTATTATGCCCCCCAAAACAATCTATTTCTCTTTGAATTTTCTTAGGTGGGCTGGCCCGAACTCAGCGCGTTGACACCCCTACTCATTGGGATGTCGTGATTCATATTTTCAAGTACCTTCATTTATTCCCGAGCAAGGAATTCTCTATAATCCCAATAACCACTTGCATTGCATATTGGTGGGTTTTTAGATGTAAAATCGGTTGGCTCCCCGTCAAATAGGTGATCAACAAGTTCTCTCAATCTTTGGTGGGGGAGGATATTAACCTAGAAATTATTAGAGGGTGATATCACATAGTTTAGCATAACTTAAAAATTATATTCGACGACTCAAGGTATGCCACTTTTTTAAGATGTCTTTTTTTTAAGGGGTCGGGTAAAATTTTAAGATGTTTGGTAAGCAACATTTATATTATATCATTGAAAAAATAATACAAATGTAGTACAATTGGTATAGAGTTTACAAGCACATAAACTTAGGAAAGAAGTAATCAAAAAGCATACAGAGATCCCCTAGCGTGAAAGCAAAATAACCAAACTACTCAGCAAAACAAAACTCAACCTAGTACTTCTCCGGATCCTCCCCTGCTCACTGAATAGAACACCATTCTAAGGCAAGCAATCTAATGCATAAAAAGATTTGAGATGGATAAGAGGGAGAGTCCTCAAAACTATTTTGTTTCTCTCTTTTCATATCGCTCACAATATGGCTCCAAGAAGAACAGACCAAATTATCTCCCGAGCACTATCCACACTTACGAAAGAACAACAAGATAAGTTGTGAAAGGAAGAAAAAAAGTGTAAACACCTACTTGGGAGAGGAGATACTCCTAAATATCAAATGCAATAGAACATTGCAAAAGTAAGTGATCCACTGTCTGTTCTACATGAATGAATAAAAAGTTACTGTTAACCATCCTCTAGCCTATATTTTTCAAGTGGTCACATGTGAGAATCTTATATAAAGTAGATTTTTATAAGAATAAAGATATTTTGGAGGGAATGTTGGGATTTCAAACAAACCTATGAGAAAAGGGTTTAGAAGGTACTAATAACACATGACTGTAGTAGTGATCTCAAGGAGAAACGATCATTGTGACCTCTAGACCAAATTCTATGGTCCATGCCCTGAGAACATAGGAAGAAGAACTAAGACACTCCAAAATTCAACTCATGTCGTCAATTTTCTAATTATTGAAATCCAGTATCAACTTTAGACTATACAGCACCCCATCGTCTCTCATCTCATAATACTTATCTTCTGATGCATCTGTATTGAGAGCTAATGGGAAGATGTTGTCAAAATTTACATTAAGTTTTGAGTGTATAAATACGTTTGTTATATGTAATTTCTAGTCAAACTGAATAACAACTAGATATTTATGCTTGTGGCTTTCTCAAAGTCGGTAACTAATTCACTCCATTTACTATTATTCGTCAAATTAAGTTTTGTCCCCCATGGGGTTGAGCTTGAGAATCAATTGGTTGACCACAAGAACCAATCGACAAAAATAGACAGAGTTATGAATTGAAACCCCCCTCCAAGGCTCTTCATTGGGAAATCCGATTTCCCTATTAGTAAAAAACTAACCCGTGAAGTTTGATTCAGAGGGAGAAGAAGAGGCAAAAATGTGATGACAAGCCATTGCAAATAATGGTTGGTTCGGCTGAGACTGATGCTTCGATAAAGGAAGGTTTTATCGAAAATGTGAGGAAACACGGGAAAGCAACAGGTTTGAAACCAAGAAATATTTGTTGCTTTCCCAATTTCTTTCACTTCTGAATCCCAAACAATTCCCTTATTCTATCCTACTAATATAACTTGCCGAAAAAATTTCCTCTGAGGAATTGTATAATCATTGTATCATATTCATCAAAACTATCTATACAAGTAATTAGATAGAATAGGTCCCATTTCTCAGGATCCCAATTTCATACAATATGTGATGCAACTACCTCTTTAAGATAAGTTAAAAATAGTGTTAACAATAGATAGAGCAGAGCATCAAGAAGATGTTAAAAGGGACTTCTATGCCAATATGTAAAGGCCTACCTCTTCGCATGCCACTGTCGTCTAATACATCATCATGTATTAAGCTCGCAGTATGGATCATCTCGATGATCTCTGCCAAGCGTCGATGTTCTAGGGTAACTTCTCTGGATTAAAATAATACAAAACTGGTGTCTCCATCTGGTTCAACAAAATAAGTAGTGAATACTTCTTGCGAGAAACTGAAAAGTACTTACTTTAAACCTACTATATCTGCTGTGGCTCTTGATACTAGGAATACTAAAGCTGGTCTCATTCTCTTTCCACCAGCACCAAAGATCTGCTGCGCTGCAGATATTAAAACTGGGTTTTCTACACCAACAATCTAGAGGAACATCTTAATCAGATATTAATTGTTGTAGATATTAAAAAGACAATTGGATAGTCTAACTCAGATAAACAAAGTATTCGCTTCTGCATCTAAAGTAGTTCAACAATAAATAATGTGAATGTGTTACTGAGAATGAAATACAACTGATAGAATGAGAAAGAGGAACATTTATCTAGTTAGAAACATTGTAATTGTGTTCGTATATCATATGTAGCAATCATATTGGACAATGCAATTTTCTACACCCTTAAACAGGTTATACTTGTTTGGAAAACAATAAATGAGAACTAAAGTTTTGGGCACTATGGTCCACTCCCAACTCACTGAAAATATATTAATTCTGTTTATCCAATGATTCTTAGGCCTTTTGTATAATTTTAATGCAGATGGATCTCTTGTCAAATAAGTTAATGGAAGTAAAATGACAGATTCAAATTGATATGTTCAACCCATAGTTACAGGAAGCTATGTACAAGATGGGATGACATATTCAAATGATATGTTCAACCCATAGTTGCAGGAAGCTATGTACAAGATGGGAAGCTCGTTTCCTAGGAAGCTTGCTTCTATCATGTATTATTTAGTAGTAAAAGGGGCTATGTATGTACGAAGTGATTAAATAAACCTGAGTCTAAAGCTTAGGGTGTAGATCCTGAAAAAATATCATTAGATTGAAACTTAAGGTGCGCACCTAATTCTCCACAAATATCTCATGTAGGATAAAATCAAAAGAATGATTGGTACTATGGTTCTACTAATAAATTAATTATGCAAATTGGATGCTTTGCACGTGTCTAGTCTATTGCAGTAGATTTTATTTCTTGACAAACAAAGGTACCACAAGCGAAAAACAATTCAACTAGCATTGTTGGCCTTCTAGTGCATTTCAACTAGCATTGTTGGCCTTCTAGTGCTTAAAGAAACTAGCTTTTAAAAAAGGCTCAGGATCCTCTCGAGTTTGACTCGAGTGAATCTCTCTGGTTTGAACCCCTAGAGGTCGTCACGTGTCTCCTTTGACACCCCTTAACCATGGGTAGGGTTCACCCACCCATCCTTGGTTTTTTTTTTTATATATTAATTATTATTTTTTAAATTAAAAAAATTGTTTTTAGATTTTTTTCATTATTAAAAAAATAAATTTTTTTAAAAAGAATTAATATTTTAAAAAAAAACCAAGGATGGGTGGGTGAACCCTAGGGGTGGGTGAACCTTACCCATGGTTAAGGGGTGTCAAAGACACATGGCGACCTCTAGGGGTTCAAACCGGAGAGAGTCTCCCCGGTTTGAACTCGAGAGGATCCTGAGCATTTAAAATAAGTACACTCACAATAGATGAGAAAAAATAGGCCCCCCTTGGTTGCACTTTTGTTTTCTATATTTTTGTTTATAAAAACAAAAATTTGGAAATTTTAAGTAAAGCATGGTTGACAAACATGTTTTGTTTTTTAAAATTAGTAACAAATGTTTTGAAAATCAAGATAATAAAAAATTACAGTTACATCTATTTTTAGAAAAGAAAACAAAAGTAGAAGAGTGGTCTGCACCACCATCCACCACTACATGCACCCATGCACCACCACCACCACCACCGACAGTACTACCACCACCGCCACCGCCCGCATTAGAAAGCTGACTTCTGCCTCACCAACTTGCCTACTTATTAAAACTGGTCTTGATAGATCCTCAGACAGAATAGCTTCTGAATGTCTTTTCAATCAAAACACACCCTCATACGTTTCTTAAAAATTAAAGGAATCCATGAAGTAATCATGCCATCAACTATAAGCATGATCTACTTCAAAGCTGAACGTTTGGGACATGTCTATACAATATGAAGACTCGAATTTAGCAATTTATCAAAAATAGATTGAATCATAGAAGTAGAACGCATAGGCTGATAAAAGGGCACCAAATAATCTAAATAGAGACTGGAGGGAAAAAAGAAGAAGCAAATTATTGAATCATAAAACACCAAATAGGAGAGCAAAAAACTCTATGATGTTTGAACCACCATAGCAACATTTTCAAGAATACAATAGCTAATTTTGAGTACGCTAGCCAATTTTTAGAACTTTCACATGGCTACTTACAGATTGGAGGTTTTGGTTGAGAGCTTGGAGGTCATCAGCAACCACTTCCAATAGATTTGATACTGAAATGGGGCTAATAGACTTCAAGTTCACATCCAGTGCCGATGCGGGATCTTCAGAATCCACTGATTGCATCCATAAGGAAAACAAATTGTAAGTGTATGAACATATATAGTATGGTAATTGAAATGGAGCCATTTGAGTATAACAACAAAGAAAGTCATAAAACCAGCACATTTTTATCAGCTAAAGAAATCAATACCACCCAGAATTGCCTCAGGAGTCTGCGTCGCAAACATTCTATATCGAGGAACGTCAGGCTGGCTATGGGGAAACTTCCAAGCCCCATACCATCTATTACTACCCCTACAAACCCCCTTTCTATAGTTCCAGCTGACTGAAAACTGCACAAATGAAATCCAACACAGATTGGAAGAGCACCAATAAGCAACCAAATCCACCCTGGTCTGACCAAAATCAACATTCCGGCAAGTCATTTACATCATTCTCAATGACACTCAGAGGCCATTTGGCATCGTTCCTCAGGAACAATTTTCCTTATCTCAGAAATAGAAACAGTGTAAACCCATTTGGCAACTCATTTTTAAGGAACAATTTTAAGAATGGTTCCATTTTAGGCATAATTTTAAGAGAATAAAAAAAAGTTACTTCTCAAAATTAATTCTGAAAAACGCGCTTAAGCAAACGAGATAAGCGAGAAAATTGATGATAGATTAGACATAATAAAAACTTTGATATTTTATGATACTTATAAATGTGTTGATGAATATAATCATATTTAATGCCTAGCTACAATAATCTTATTATTTTTTCTTCATCCAAACATAATTTTTTTGTTTCTTTTCTTCATAATTGATTCTGATTGAAAGTTAGCAAACGTGTCCATTGTGCAAACGTGTCCATTGTGCAAACGTGTTAATTGTGCAGAATCAATTATAAAAATTAATTTTTTCTAGAAGAGAGAATCATGAGAATTGATGCCAAAACGGCCCCTAAAATCACCACGAATCAGTTGAACTGAACAACACCATCCCTCCTCTCCTCAACCAAAACCCACCTCGAAAACATGCTAATTAACCCATATATCAAATACCCAACAATGAAAAAAAAAAGTGGGTATAAGAAAAAATATGGGAAGAATCAGAGATATTCCAAATGGGTCTTGAACTGAGATGTATTTCTCCTAGAGAGGAGAAGAAAATTTAGTTCAAGACACAGAACGAGAGGAGCCTTCAAAGTAAATACCTGAAAGTTGGGAGAGATTTTGGGTGGATCAAAGAGGTCCACAAGTACAGTAGCGATGTAACTTGATCCTCTTATCATTTTGAAATGAGAGAAAAGGAGAGAGAGAGCTGAGTATGCTTTGAAGTTGATTGTTCGGAAGAGCAGTAGGATTATGAAATAGTACTGAGAGGGCTCATAGACTATGTTAAATGGATTGGGTGGTCAATGGAAAAAAAAAATTCAGTAAGGATTCACATGCAGGTAACGTCCGAAATACGGTCATTAGACCTTTTTAATTACCCAAACTTAGGATTCTATCGAAATGGGAGATAGTTTTCAAACAGCAATTAATGGCCATGAATAAATATCATCAGATTGCTTCGTTCAATAAATTATACAGCATGGAAATGCGGAAAACCTAGTAGGGAACACGAATTTTGGTATTAGGTAAGCAGACAATTTGCTTTTATTGGTGAACTTGATGTCTCAGCTACCACTAGCTAGTATGTTACACCAGTTGGAAGGTCTGGGGATATATCCCCCCCGGGTACGAGCTGCAAGAGCTCCATTGCCCTAGCTAACTTTTGACCGGCTGACTCTACTGACGTAGGTAAATGATATCGACTACCAAAAAAGGAAAAAAAAGTGTATATCCTCATGTGGGGGTGTTCCGGGTTCTATTTCCTGGCGATTGATAGTATTTAACATTTATGATCTTTGTTGATTTCTCTCCAAGAGATTGGAAAAGATATAACTGTATATTTGCCAATAGCCGAGCTTTGAATAGTTGGTGAGGAAGGTGGAGGAGATGATATTTGTGATAGTTGAGTGGAGTCTCGGGTTGAGTAATATTGGGTTGCAATGGAGATTGAGTTATTGAGGAAATTGACAAGGTACCGGTTGCAGGGGAAGTGGATACAATTAAGACCATCTCCAACGCAATACTCTAAAGCTCTCCTCTATTTCGACATCTCCTCTAAATATAGAGATGGGCCCTACTTTAAAGTTATTTGCTCCAATGAGAGGGAACTCTAAATCACTATTCCTACTCTATAACACTATTAATTTATTATTTAAAAAAATAATTTTCATATGTTTTCTTCCCCTTTTTTCCTCTCAAACTCAATAATTCACCACTTTTGCCTCCAAAACTAAATAATTGGCTCACAAAATTGCCACTAATGATTAAAAATAAATAATTCATTGTAGGAAATGAACATTTTAGAAATAAGACTAGTTAAATTTGCATCTTTTAATTAAAAAAAAATGTCAAAAATACATTAAAGCAAGCCTACTAGAATCACAAGCACTAGATTAAAAAAACAAGACTACTGTAATCTCTGGATTGTCGTCCACGTTAAAGCTTTAGTTTGTTATGATAATTTCCAATGGTAGAGATGAATTGATTTAGAGTTTTTTTTTTTTTTATTAGATTTTTTTTTAATATTAAAAATAGTTTTTTAATTTAAAAAAAAAATTAATATTTTTTAAAAAAACCAAGGATGAGTGGGTGAATCTTAACCACGATTAAGAGATATCAAAAGGGACTCGTGGCGACCTCAAGGGGTGATACCATAGAGGATTTGGCTTTTTTTTTTTTGCATCTTTTATTGATGAATTAAATTTAAAAATTAAACAGTTATTAAAAAATATAAAAATAATTTCAATATAAAATGATAATTATTAAAATAAATTAAAAGGATACAATTGGTATTTTAAAAAAGATTGAGAGATGGAAAAAAGGACACTAATGGTATTATAAGGGGATGAATAGTGTTATCCTCTATTTTCTCTCTCATCCTCTATATACAAAGGGTCACTGTAATATTATAGAGGACCAACTCTAAATATAGAGTACGGTTGGAGTGCTCTTTTCCAGCCAATACTCTATATTTTGAGTTATAGAGGACTGTTGGAGATGCTCTAAGTGGAGGTGAAAGCATAGTTGAAGGTTGTTGGAGAGACGTGACAAGGACACCAAGGGCAGGTGCTGGCTCACGGTTGGTTGGAACCACTTTGGCGAGTCTGCTGAAGCTATTGTAGTAGCTTCTACAGGAGGAAACAAACTCTCATCAAATATAACATGTCGGGATATGTAAATAAGAACCGTGGTGCTGTCAAGGCAGCAATAACCCTTTTGGTTAGATGGATTGCCAATGAAAATACGTGGTTTAGACTTGAAATAATCAAGTTAATTTGTGAGCTTGATATGGTACAAGATGAGGATAGTACTAAGCACATCATAATCCGGCATTCTTCCATGGCACCTCAAAAAAGGGGATTTATTTTCAAGCAGTGATGTTGGAAGCCTATTTATAAGAAAACATAATATTGTAAAAGTTTCCATCCAATAACCCAAATTGATATGAAAAAGTGAGCTAAGTTTTAAGAATATGCCCATGCTTATGTTCCGCTATGTCATTCTGTTCAATCTGGTCACGTCAAGCCGCATCATACCCCATAAATATCCTAGTCTAGTGGGCCTAAGCCTCTAGGTCCTAGCCCAAGCCTTCCCACCTATTTAATTGGGTCGCGTCAAGCTGGATCAGACACCCTGACTGGTTGACACCTAGCAACAATGGTTGTTGTAATCCGGCTACAAACAACCAATGACTTTGGATCCATGAGAAAATGTGCCACACATATTGTATTGTTCTTTATAATTTTAAAAGCTTAGATAAAAGTGTAGGATGGGCTAGACCAACCATTGTTGCTAAGTTTTACCCAATCTCTTCTTGAGCCAAACTAAAAAATGTAATTAACCGGATAATAATGGTCTTCCTAGCCCAAGGCTCCCAAAGTTACAAATGTCTGATAAGGAGTGTTGACAATAATGGTCTTTGCTGCCTAGGCACCCTTGCTCTGGCCTTAGTACAAAACCTTCCTCGATTGTCGATCCTTAGACCAAGAAACCACCAAAACCAGCCAAAAAAACATTGGGACTCATCATCGGCCGAAATCTTCATGTTTTTCGCCAGAATTTTAAACCATGCTGGCTGATTACAAAGAGGGCTAATCTCATATTCTGTGCCTATAGGAGAGCACCAGGTGCACAAGTATTTTTTTTTTTTTGGTCACTATCCAGGTGCACAAGTATTTGGAACCTCTTTAGGGTGAAAGGTTCACTCATATAATGGATTTAATGAACAATACGGACTATTTGAAATAGATCTGACTGCAATCCTGCTGAATAATCTGTAGCTATAAAATTGGCAACGAAGAACATATCGTCCTAAAATTGTGAAGGTCGTTGAAGGCTTACCTATGCAATTAAGTCCTATTAATTGAATACCCAGGAACATGAATTGATCTTCGAAGAGCAGTGATAGGTGTACCTGGGAAAACCATTTCCAAACCTAAGGCTGGACCTCATTGGTCCATGCCACCCCTCTTAAATACTCACCAAGTGGTGAGTATTTAAGAGGGGTGGCATGGACCAATGAGGTCCAGCCTTAGGTTTGGAAATGGTTTTCCCAGGAATGTTAACTATTTTCCATCTTCAAATTGTAGGTAGCACTGTGGCGCCAATATGTCGCTCATTCTCTTTTAATTTTCAAAACTGTTGCATCTTAATATCTCTACATTTAGTTCCCGTGTTTCTTTCCAGCAGATCTCCATGTTAGCATTTCTCCTTAGGTTTCAGCATGCATATATATATATACTTAATATCTCTAAACTTAGTTCTTGTGTTTCTTTCCAGCAGATCTCCATGTTAGCATTTCTCCTTAGGTTTCTGCATGGAGTATGCAAAACTTTATGTTGACCAAAATACTCTTTAATTTTATTTGATAAAAAAACTTAGGGTATACCAAACTTTTTTAAAAATCATTAATTAAAATTAAAAAACTTTAATAAAGAATTGTAGTTTGTTTACAATTCATGGTGTTACTTAATCTCACAACATAGGCTCTCCCTCCCCACAAGAACTTAATCTTTTTTCTTAAAGGAAGAATCATCAACAGATAGTACAACTCTTCCACTTGGGTTCTACCATATCTTTTTATCTCATTTTTCCCATCGGGAGTCCAAGTTGCAACTTTCTGGGTTCCTATGTTCTTGAAGATTTCAACAACAATATTTATATTTTACGTGCAAATTCGCTGAGAATTCCCGCAATTGAAATGAATACAAAGGTGCAGAATACAAAGCAATTACAAGAACCCATATCTTCTAAAAGTCAAGAAGCTTTTTCCTCTTCTTCCAGTATGGTTGGGAAAGAGAGGAAGCCTTCTAAAAAAAACGAACTCTCCCCTCCACTCCAATGCCCGGGTTCTGCTAGCATGCATGTCACGGACTGTAGAGTTGGAGAGAATCCTATAAAAAAAGGCTTCAACGTCCAAAGTTAGAAGGACTCTTGATAGTTATATGGTTAATTGACAACAAGAAGGTAAAATCTTTTAGAGATATGTGGAATTCTTCAACTCTAATAAGTGAGTTGTTATCGTTTGGAATTCTTATCTTTACTATTATAATGTGAGAAGTAGGGTTAAAAATTAGGTTCATTTTTTTTTAATATTCCTAATGAGTCCCAATTTTATGGTATCTTAGAGTTATTTTTCTTATTTTATCCTTAACGTCATATAAAAAAATATTTATCTCTACTATTATAATGAGAGAAACGGGGTTAAAAAGTAGGTTGATTTTTTTCTAATATTCCTAATGAGTCCCAATTTTATGGAGCCTTACGGTTAGCAAGAGTAAATTTTTTACATTTTTCTTATTTTGTCCATAACTCCATATAAAAAAATTAAGATATTTTGTTTTCTTATTTTACATGATAAAAATTAATAGGGTATTGAAGTAATATCAACTACAGCTAACAATAATCCCTCAATATTTCCACGACTCTCTCAAATCCTGATCTTTTCTCATGCTCCTTCATTGGTTTCTCAACAATGATGCACACCCTCTCTATATTGTAAATACTTTTCAAGAGAAAAAGTAAGGACATGTGTTATGAGATAGTTTCAACCCATTATTCCATCTTTTTAAGTTAAAATTTTAAGATTTCCTTACTAGAATCCCCCTTCCCCTCTCTCACGTGCATCGCACGTGCCGTCCACTAGTTTAAAGTAATGACAAGTGGGTTGAGTTTCTAACTTTATGGAAACAACCTAAATGAAAGGATAAGTATTACATTTAAAATACAAAAGGAGGATAATCCTTAAAGGGTAAATAGAAAACGGACCCAAGGTCAGTTTAGAAGCTGACCACAGTGACCACATTGGTCCAAGTCCCTTTTTTACCATCCATCAACTATGGTTAATCCCCTAGGGTTAAGCAATCTAACCATGGTTTTTAGAAAAAAAAATATTAATTCTAATTTTTTAAGCTCAACCATGGTTAAACAGGGGTTAAAAAGGACACGGGACACTTGGGTCAGCTTAGAAGCGGAACCTAGGGTCCGTTTCTCAGGACTCATCCTTAAGTGTAGAGGGAACACTGTCGTTGCAACTTCAAATTCTCTTAAGTTGTAACCACTCCTTGGAGTCCGGTTATGCCCCTGAGGTTGCCATGTGTCCCTATTGACACCCCTTAACATTGATTAAGATTCACGACCCCTAGGGTTCCCCACATATCCTTGGTTTTTAGAAAATAAAATATCGAATTTTGTTAACCTTGGTTAAAATTCACTATCACCTAGGGTTAAAAAAATTTCAATATGTTTTTCTAAAAACCAAGGATAGGTGGGTGAACCCTTAAGAGCGGGTGACTCTTAACAATGTTTAAAGTGGGTCCTACTTATTAAAATTTAGATTGATTTTTAATAAAAAGTTAGTATTAAGTAGAATTCTATTTAGTAATCTCACTACCCACTAACTACCTCATACGTATCTATGAGGAGTGTTTATTGGTGAGTTCTACTTATTATAATTTAATTAAACTTTTGATAGAAATTAAATTAGTATTAAGTAGAACTTTAATTGAAAATCTCACTACCCACAACCTCATGCGTATTTATGAGGATCCAAGTGTACATATAAGTAATCGTATACCGATTTGCTTATTTCAAGGAATGATATAGGGCTACAATAAGTATAAGAAAGAGATGAGTAAAGGTACAATAGAGACCTTATCTTTAGATATATAAAAGGTTATGGTGCTATACAACAATAATAAGACAAAGAACCCCCTAAATATAATATCAAAACAAGCATCCTCTTATAAGCCAAAGGTGGAACTAATACACGCTATCTAAACTACTACTAATTATATATTTATAAGTTATATTATTTCTTAATATTATATTAAAGTCATAAAACTATAATTAATAATAAAAAAATTAATACGTGAAAAGCATGTGCACCTTTAATAGTATATATATATATATATATATATATATATATATATATTTTTTTTTTTTATGGCAATGCATAGTAGACTCCTCTTCTTTTGCTAGATATGCACAACTAATATATTAGTTACAGGATTGCTATAATATTTATATCTTTGCCACAGCTTCTATGGAACTGATATCAGATTAATATCATTTCATTTTGGCAGAAAAAATCTCAGTGATGGCAAGGTTCCATCAACATATCCATATGAATTCTTCCTGGTTTAAGGATTTCACATGATGATGGTACAACCCTGGCCTGATAGTTAGATTAAGCTTGCAATTGTCGAAACTAGGACCATAAACGTACTTGAATATCTAGAACAATAATCCAATTACCACAAAGGATGCAAATGAAAAGGAAAGATCATGTACAGGGTTTAGAAGACATGAATTAAATCACCCTATAGAAATTCAATTGCGAAAGACACTGTCTTCATGAGAAATCAACTGTTGGAGATTTATAAATGGTCATTTTCCACTAGTAGTAAACAAAATTCACATTTGCAGATTAGTTTGCACAATCTTACACCAACAAACAACAATCTAACATCCACTCTAGTCTTTATAGGAGGACCTGTTCATGGGTTTCAATTACTTTCCGGGGATGAAGTTGGTGGCGTAAGCCCAAGCATTGGTGTTGACGGGGTCGGCGGGGTGGTCAACCAGGTTCTCCAATGGCCCCGTTCCAGTAACAATGGCCTGAACAAAGAACCCGAACATGGAGAACATGGCCAGTCTCCTATTCTTGATCTCCTAAACCTTTTGCTGTTTTAGAATTGTTTCATTGTCTTAGGACGTTTTCACACAATAGTTTTAGCCTTTTAGGTCTCAAGGAGGAAGAAGGTACTTAATATTGTTAGTGTTTTAATTGAAAATTTATCGGCTTTCATTTGCCACATTTATGACATCGGCAAAAAATACTACCGAAAATTTTCTGTTTTTCCTTCCCTGTATTCATATAACATTCACAGTAGGTTTAGAATCAAATTTTGGGATGACCTTTGGTGGGGAGAGATTCCACTTCATGAGGCGTCCCGGATAACCTTACCCATTGCTAGAATGATCATCTCCAAGGTTCATTTCATTCCCCATTGTCAATTCCCTGCCGGTGCCAACAGGGGCGGAGCCACATGGGGCCCGGGGGGGCTGAAGCCCCCCCCTCAACTTTTGGGATTTTTTTTTATGGTATAGTGTAATGTGGGTGTGACCAATGAGTAAGGGCAAAGCTGGGTGGTGGTGGGGGATCTAAGCCCCCCTGAACATTTTGAGAAGATTTTTTTTTTATATTTATATTATTTAATTTAAGAGGCGTAGGCATATGAAAATGCTTAAATTACAGGTGTTCCATCATGTAATGAAATGGCCGGTCCTCATTGGTCCACAGCCCTCTTTAACACTCACCAATTGTGGTTAAGATTCACTCACCCATAGAGTTAAGCAATCCAACCTAGTTTTTTTAGAAGAAAAAAACAATAAAAATCTTAAATTTAATTTTGAAAAGCTTAATTAGGATTAAAGGAGTGTTAAAAGGGACGATGATACGACGGTAAGTTAAGCGGCCGGTCCGTATATCATCACTAGTCAAAACTATATTTTTTACCAACGGACAAAGAGACAAAATTGTTTTTAATATTAAAAAAACTTTAAAAACAGTTTTTTAATTTTAAAAATAGAATTAATATTTAAAAAAAAAAAACCAAAAATAGGTGGGTGAACCCTAGGGGTGGGTGAACCTTACCCACGGTTAAGGGGTGTCAAAGGAGACACGTGGTGACCTCTAGGGGTGATAACCGGATGTGCCACATCCGGTTATCACTGGAGAGGATTTGCACCCTTCCCTGCCCATTGTTCAAGAAGATTTGTAATCCTATGATTCCCCCCCCCAAGGATTTAAAACATTTGCATGGGTAGAACAGTTGGTTCAGGTCTTGGGAGAGATCCTCCAGGGTCTCGAGTTCAACTCCTCCCAGGCTTACCCGATGCATCTGGTTTGTGGGTGATTGGGTGCAGCCGAAGGGAATAGGTTCCCCCCTGCCACACACACACACACACACCCAAAAAAGATAAAAGGAAAAAAAATAAAAATAGGACTTTATCTTCCTGAATTCGGAATTTCACATGACAGTGAGTCCATATACCACATTTTCATTTTCAGAGTGGTGGCTAGCTAGAGTGGAATGTGGTTTGATCTGGGAGTTGTGGTCAGTTAATATGGAAGCGTTCTCAACATGCTAATTTTTTTTATATAGCATATGAACTCCGAGGGCAGTGATTCCAGCCTCTCTGTTATAATCTATAGAATTAAAGTAATGATCTCTCATTAAACACTTGCCTTGTAGGAGTTCAAAGGTGTTAGTTCTAGCCACTCATTCTTCATTACAGTATTAGAGGTGTTTTATTTGACTTAAGTAGGAGAATTATCTTGCTATTTGTTGGGGTTTAGGCGAAAATCTGGTTCTTGGAGATTGACCCTTGTGCTTAGAGAAATCCAGAATTCAGGTAATGATGTAGCCGAGGATCCTGCTAAGAGTGATGATCATACAGAGGTTTCTTATGTAAGCTGAGATTTTCGGGCAATTTGTCTGTCTATGAATCTTCTGTGCTCAAGAATCCGATGGTAAACGAAAGTTCTTCATGTTTTCATTTTCTTTTGGTTTTCTTTGTGGGTCCGAACAGGTAAAGGGAAAACAGAGAAACAATCAAACAAGTTTCAGAGAGCAATAAGCAAAGAGAGGATTTGTTGCAAGTGAATGACTGAAGAACCAAAACACATACTAGAAAGAGTTCACCATTAGAACAAAAAATTCAAATCTATTCTCCATTAGTTTGCTTCAATTTACATCACCAACAACAATCTCAAATTCTCAACATACTCATACAAGGAAGAGTCACAATCTCCATCTCACTTTCCGGGCACGAAGTTAGTGGCATATGCCCAAGCATTGTTGTTGACAGGGTCGGCGAGATGGTCAGCCAGGTTCTCCAATGGCCCCTTTCCAGTAACAATGGCCTGAACAAAGAACCCGAACATGGAGAACATGGCCAGTCTCCCATTCTTGATCTCCTTCACCTTCAGCTCAGCAAAAGCCTCAGGATCATCAGCTAGCCCAAGTGGGTCAAAGCTTCCACCGGGGTAAAGAGGGTCGACCACTTCACCGAGCGGTCCACCGGCAATACGGTAGCCCTCGACTGCACCCATTAAGATAACTTGTGTAGCCCAAATAGCTAGAATGCTCTGGGCATGAACCAAGCTTGGATTGCCCAAGTAGTCCAATCCTCCCTCACTGAAGATTTGTGCACCTGCCTTGAACCATACTGCCTCGCCGAACTTAACGCCATTGCGAGAGAGCAACTCGGGGAAGACGCAACCAAGAGCTCCAAGCATGGCCCATCTGGAGTGGATGACCTCAAGCTCACGGTTCTTGGCGAAGGTCTCGGGGTCGGCAGAGAGCCCGGCGGTGTCCCAGCCGTAGTCACCGGGGAATTCACCGGTAAGGTATGATGGGGATTCACCAGAGAAGGGTCCCAAGTACTTGACTCGGTCGGGACCGTACCATGGGCTACCTGAAGAGACTGGCTTGGGCTTGCCGGCAGTCTTTCGCATGGTAACCCTTCCCTCGCCGAGAAGGTCGGAGGCGGATGGGACGAGCTTCACCGCCTTCCCGGCTAGAGAAGGGGAAGAGAGAGCCATTGTAGAAGCAGCCATTGTTGAAGATAAGGGAGGAAATGAATAACAGTTCAAGTAAGAGAAACCAAGATATGTTTGTGGCTGAGCTTCTTGGGGTGGTATTAATAGCAGTAAGGTCTTTGGAGATCTTATCTTTGGAGATCTCTATCTGTTTTCTTAATGGTTGATACTTGATTTTGTCTGTCTAGTTGGCACTCTCTATACCACAAAACACCTTGGATTGTTTTGCTAGTTGGTCCCAAGGTTCTCTCTGTTTCATCCACAGACAAAGAATCTACTGCATGGTTGTGGGTTCTTTGATTGATGAATCAGCATACGCCACCTGTCCAAGGGATAATACTAGGAAATATTTGGGATGACTCTGCAGTCGGCTATCTGTCGTTATTGGTCCACATCTCCCTAACACCCGCGCGGCCGTGGTTAAGATTCAATCACCCCTCGGGTCATCTATTTATAACCTTGGTTTTTAGAAATAAAATAAAATAAATATTAACCTTAACTGTTAAGCTTAATCATAATTGGGAAGGCATTGGGCTAGCTAGCCGAATGTGGGTCGGCTAATTACTGCTCATACTACTTAGATATTAAAAAAAATGAAAAATAGTTAAGTACCCGTGGTTTCAATTTTGTAATGGAATGGCCTGTCATCATTAGTACACGTCCCAATTTTAAATTCCCACCTACTCTAGTTAAGATTCACTCACCCCTAGGGTTAACCAATCCAACCATGATTTTTCATATATATATATATATATATCTTAATTTTAAGTTAGTTAAGCTTAACCAGAGTTAAAGGGGTTTAAAAAGTGACATGAGGACATGGGGGTAAGATATGAAACCAACCCATGGTTCACTAATCACTGCTCTAAAAAAATATTGGGGTAAATTATACTGACCTCCCCTGAAGTTTGGTGAAATTTCAGAGACCTACCCTCTTATTTGGGAAATTACATTGCCCTCCCCTCTAATGCTCGTGAACCTCATGCCGTTAACATAAGATACACTTTGACGACTTTGTCCCCGTTAATTTACTTGAGGAAACACGTTCATCTGATTGGTTTGAAAACTCGACCAAAGAAAACCAAACACCATCTTCTTCAAGAATTCAGCGGGAAACCAGGGGCGGAGCCAGGGGGGGCGGGGAGGGGCCATGGCCCCCCCAAACTTTTTGCAATTCCTACTTCTAGTAATATTTAATAGTGGGTCCCCTAATTTTTTTTAATTTTTTCAGTATAGTTGGCCCCCCCTAATGTTTTTGTCTTATATACACAGTGGGCCCCCCAATCTTTTGTCCTATATGTAGTGCCCCCAATGGATTCCAGTGATGACCTTGAGGTTGCCACATGTCCCTTTTGACACCCATTAACTATGGTTAAAATCACCATGGTTCACCAATTTATCCTTGGTTTTTTTAAAAAAGATTGAAAATTTTTTAACCTTAGAAGTTAGTTCACCACAGTTCACCTACTTAACCTTAGAAAAAAAAAATTTGGTATCATTTTTAAAAATCAAGGATAGGTGGGTGAATCTTAATCACAGTTAAGTGGTATCAATAAGCACATGTGGCGACCTCAAGGGCATAATTGGGACAAAATCTCGAAAAAAAGGAAATTACCCAAAAAAAATTTCTCGGGGGCTACGCCCCCGAACCCCCAAGCTCCATACCCTCAAATTCATTAAATTTTTATACATGTATTTTGTCCCCTCCAACGAAAATTTCCTGGCTCCGCCCCTGCAGGAAACGTAACAGAGTTAGAACAAGAGGAGACGATAATCTCCAAGCATTTAGCGGTTATCAAAAGCATTCTCTCTAGTGTCAAGAGCTTCCCCAAGGCTATATAAAGTTAGCTCACAAGAAACCCTAGTTTTTTCTTCATTTATTTCTGGACAGAAATTTTCCCTAACTTGCACAACAAATGCATAATTTTTTGGTTCTTTTTGAAGTATCCTGTTCTAATCCTAATTTTTTTTCCATGATCCCTACTAATTAAGAAGTATTGGATTCTATCTATCAATGCAAAAATTTAGGATCGAAGACAAATGACTAAATTATTATTGAAAACTTATTTGTTTTCATTTTTTTTTTGGCCACTCAAAGCTACCAATTCACCAGTCCTATTTTACCTCTTCGTTTTTTGTTGATCAAAAGATATGAGGAGTTCTTGCCTTTCTTCGTTGATGGGTTATCCTTAGTGGGTTAAGGAATAAAGAGAATAATGTTTTAGAATTGATCAATATCAAATTTTCATGGCTGAATTTGTATTTTATGGGCTGAAACACAACCCCCCCATGTAAGATAATACCCTTTAGGTCTTAACTCACAAAGCGTCAAAACCTCCCAGTTTTTAAGAGAGAGAGAGATGTAAAGACCACGCCTCTCATTTTAACAATCATTAACTGTGGTTAAGATTCAGCCACCCCTAAGTTCATCTATCCAACCTTGATTTTAAAAGAATAAAAATATATTTTAATTTTAGTTTAGTTAAGTTTAATCATAGTTAAAAAGATGTTAAATGGGACATGTGGATTTTGGTCGAGCTTTTTTGCAAGCAACTCCTTAGGACATTCTGTTGCCCAAATATTGATTGGGACATCTATAGATGATCTTGAGCAAGTCTAGTGTTTCGACTTTTGAGTTTGGATTTGTTAATGACAAATTGGTACTCTTATCATCTGAAATGTTATTTTGACTTGCTCGTTGCTTTTCTATTAGGATGCATCCTAATGAATTTTTACTCAATATCAGTCTGAATTTTGAAATTTATGGATCTCTTGCATGAATGTTGCGTTTGAACAGACTACTTTGTTAAGCTAGCTGATCCAATTAGCCCAATTTGGGTTCCTAAAGTGGAGGCAATGTGATTATATTGTGCATCTGGTTTGGTGTCTCCTCTGCTCATTGCCTGTAACCAGTGGCACTACTAGTTATTTCCATGTCCACATAACACATAAGATCACTGTAACAGAGATCAAAGTCCTGAAAGGATTTCATATTGTCTGTAATTTGTAGGTCTTACTCTCTTATCCGAAATTCAATTCCTCTGTTCCAAAATTACAGAAGTGGGAGCTTTGAGTTGCAAGAAACTCAGTTTCTGAAATAATCTATGCATATAAAGGACAATTAAAAAAAAAAAATGAAAAGAAAATGGGTTCCTGTTATAGTTAAAGCTTAGATGGTATAATTTGTTACAACTTCATTTCCCATTGAGATCTTCATGTTAATCGCCCACATATTAAAACAAAGCTTCATTTCCGTATTCTCAAAGGGAATGCCAACTATTTTATGAAGGTCAACTGCATATACTGAATTAGAGATTCCAGATTTTATGTATGATGGAGGCCCTCAAGAGTATTTGTGACGAGATTCCTTTCACCACCATTAGAGATAGCAATGCATATGAGATTGAGTATCTGAAGCACCACCGAGAAGATTTTAACCCATGCCAAGGAGCACCTGTAAAAACAGGGCTTTGGGTGAAAGACCTTCAGGACGGAATGGGTTTCAAGACTCAAGCAATTTCCAAGCTTACCAAATCAAATCATTAGTTATTTTATTGTATTGTCTAACTTTGACTTTAAGAAAGGTAGTTAGGACATTTTAAATATTTAAATCAATGACATCATGATCAATGTTCATCCATGAAAGTAAAGGGAAATGAATGGAAGGGGTACCTGTTACAAACAAGTGAAGTAGAGTTGAGGGCAGCCTAATTTCCCAAACAAGAGGGGAGGTTATTGAAATTTCACCAAACGTTCAGGGGAGGTCAGTGTAGTTTACACACCAGGGCTTTGTCCCAATGGTAAGTGTATCCCTTCCGTAAGGAAGTGGTTCCGGGATCCATTCCCATGAGGGTGAGAGTCGGTGGTTTACTCTCTACCCATCCCACTAACTTGAGCAGATACTAACATTCTAACTGGGGTTGCGGCCTAATCGTATAAACTGTACCAAAAAAAAAAGTAGTGTAGTTTACCCAAAAATATATGATAGTCTGCGGTACCACCATGATTCATGCTGCCAATGATTTTGGTTGTCCAATTCTAGCTGCCTGATGGCCATGGTTGGATGCATATATGTTTTAGGAAAATGCTCGGGAGATCGTAAAGGGCCGAGACCACGCCGAGACAGTGCATGTGATGCACGGATCTCAAAAATTCAAAAATGGATTTAATGAAATTTTGAGATCCATGCATCACAAGCACGATCTTGGTGTGGTCTCGGCCCTTTGCGGTTTCAGTAGCAAAGTCCTATGTTTTAATGTTGTGGAGTGCTAGGTTATCATTATTATTATTATTATTACTTTTTTTTGGTTTTTGAGTTTATTTTAAATTAGTAGATTAAGAGTTATGTCAGTAGAAATGATGAGTCTCTCAACTATATATATCTCTCGGACTCCCGTGTCCTCTCCCAAAGGAGGAGACATGTCCTTACCACAAACCAGGAGACAAGTTGATGCTATTATTATCTGGAGATGGGAGAAAAGAATAGAGAGCTGAGTAAGCTTAGATGTTGATTGTTTTAGAAGAACAGTGGGATTGAGAAGTAGTGAGAGGGTACATCAATCCATGTGAAATCGATTTGGTGGTCAATGTTCAAGAGGGATGCAGGTAACTTCCAAAATAGAAAATGAGGTTATTAGACCTTTACTAAACTTTGGATTCTATCGAAATGGGAAATAGTTTTCAACCAGCAATTGATGGCAGTGAATAGACTCGTGATTCTCTCCAGTTGTAACCGGACTTGGAGGAGTCCGGTTACACCACTGATGCTGCCACGTGTCCCTTTTAACACCCCTTAACTATGGTTGAGATTCACCCACCCCTAGGGTTCACCTACATATCCTTGGTTTTTTTTCAAAAAAATTAAACGAAAATTTAACCCCAGTTAAAATTCAACAACTCCTAAGGTTAATTTTATAAAATAATTTTTTCTAAAAACCAAGGATATGTGGGTGAACCATAGGGGTGGGTGAATCTTAACCATAGTTAAAAGGTGTCAAAAGGGATACGTGGCAGCGTCAGTGGCGTAACCAGACTCCCCTGAGTCTGGTTACAACTGGAGATGGTTACAAGTTGGAAAATAGTTAACTGGAGATGGTTACGAGTTGATGGCAGCGTCAATGGTGTAACCAGACCCCACCCCCCACCCCCTCCTAATTACTCACCAACTGTAGTGAAATAATTTTAACCTCAGGCGTTAGTGAATTTTAAACCCCCCTCCTAATTACTCACCAATTGTAGTGAAATAATTTTAACCTCAGGAGTTAGTTAATTTTAAACTAGGGTTCGAAAATAAATTTGATATATTTTCTTAAAACCAAGGATAGGTGGGTGAATCTTAACCACAATTAAGGGGTATTAATAGGGACACGTGGCAACCTTAAAGGCATTACTGGGAAAAAAAAAATTCTCAAAATAAAAAAACTACCCCAAAATTTTTTGTAAATCCTTGCTGCAATAGTATGAATACTGGGCCCTCAATCAATTTTTTTTTTTTGTTTTAGTATATTTGGCCCCCGCAATTTTTTTTGTACTATATAATATAGTGGCCCCTCCAATTTTTTTTGTCATATATATAGTGGGCCCCCAAATGGAGTCCCCTTATTCCCTTGAGGTTGCCACATGTCCCTATTGACACCCCTTAATTATGTTAAAATTCACCCAATCTCAGGTTTACCTACTTATCCTTAGTTTTTAGAAAAAAAAATATTTAAATAATTTTAACCTTAGGAGTTAGTGAATTTTAAACTAGGGTTCGAAAAGAAATTTGATATATTTTTTTTAAACCAAGGATAGGTGGGTTAATCTTAACCACAATTAAGGGGTATTAATAGGGACACGTGGCGACCTCAAAGGCATTACTGTGAAAAAAAAAAAAATTCTCAGAATAGAAAAACTACCCCAAATTTTTTTTTTCTCAGGGGTTATGCCCCCAAACCCCCAAATTCCATACCCTCAAATCAAATTATTTTTATACATGTATTTTGCCCCCCCTCTCAATGAAAAATTCTTGGCTCCCCCCCTAAGGAGGGGTGTGAACCAATGAAGTCCATCCTTAGATTTGCAAATGGATATCCCAGGTATAGGTACGCCTATCATTGCTCGAACGAGTTCTATGAATAAATATCATCTCATTGATTCGTTCAATAAGTAGAGTGTGGCGCTTGTGCAATGTGCATCGCACACGAGCACACATGGACAGGCTGAAGCTTCAGCATTGGCGGACGCACTTTGTTCTACACACCCGTAAGGGCAGGTGTGCCCAAAAAATTAGGCCCGCAAACATGAAATCCGACACCCCCTAGATCCTGGCCTAGGCCCTCGTTATAGTTATATATATATTATTTTATATTTATTTTAACTTAAAATGACCTATACAATCATCTTTAACGAAAAAGTCATAGGGCAAGCCCAGTGAATGGAGCCGGCATACCTAGGCTCTTGGTAGCTAGAAGAGGTTGTCTGTTATATGGGCCTCGGATTCCCTCTAGGGAATCCGAAAGGTGGTCTCGGGCAACCACAAAATAGGGGACATGTGGCCATAAGAAGGGGAGAAGTCATTTCATTTTCTCCCCATGATTTTGACTTCTCCCCACTTGATATCTCTCCCCCTTTATTTCACCATTTTATGGCCATGGGTCACATAATGGCTGGAGAAGTCAAAATCATGGGAACATCATGATGGACTTCTCCACCACTTGTCCCCTATTTTGTGGTTGCCCAAGAGCAACCTTTTTGGCTTCACCAGAGAGAATCTGAGGCCGTTACATGAGGTGAGGGACTCCCGTCTAGTGAGGGACTCTAGTCCTATATGTTAGATGGTGTGAGGGATTTCAAGCTCATCTGTCATCAGGGGTGATGGACTCTAGGCCCATTTGTTGCCTGGACTGGGCCCATGCCCATATGATATTTAAGTTATGGAGTCTAGGCCCATTTGTTTGTCATAAGGGCCTATTAGTTATATGTTATATGAAGAGCATAATTAATAACGCATTTGTATATTATAGAGGGCTCATGAAATATAATTTTGTTGTTGAGGGTTGAGGGACCCTCTCGTCTCCTTAACTTAAACATAGTTCACCAACTCACAATTTGGACAGTTCAATTTTATTGCCCTCTTTTGCGATGAAATACAGCCCAAAACTAAGGCTTGAGGCACTTAAGCCTCATTTGGTTCAAATTATCAGTCACAATTAATTACACAATAAGCATTGTCGTGAATAGTTCTATTTGGGTAGCACTCTGTCGAGAACTATTTGGCCATTTTGAAATTTTATGGGTCTTGTGGGCCTCATGGGAGTGCATAATTGGGTGCTCAATAGTAGCCAAATAATCCTAAAGGTGCATAAGAGGCTATGCTCTCCCATAATCACTCCAACAAGATTTTAGAAACAACTGCCGTTTAGATAAGCAATTGTTTCATAATCACTTCTGATAGGTCGAACCAAACACTTATTCTTTCATAAGCGGTTATAAGTGATTAAATTAATTATGATAATCCAAACAAAATGGTCTTGTAACCTTTCGATCTAAAGCTAAAACTTTTGACCCAAAAAATATGGTCGAGTCTAGAAGAAGGTGCATGTCAAGGTTTTGAAAGTTTTATCAATGATGTAGGGGTGACAATTTGTTTTCTAAACAACTGCTTTTACATTAACACCGTTTTTGGTGTTTTTTTTTTTTTTTTGTTGAAGAGGTATTAGATTAAAGAGAATAAACCAATACAGCATGTTTTAATAGTTTATTAGTATCATTTTTTTTCCAAAACCAGAAGTCGTGGTTCTAACAACAATTATCAGAACTATCGTTCATGTTTTGGGCAATTTTGAAGTCTCTGCTATTGTTGTGCAGTGGTCAATCCAACAGGTTTTAGGTTCATTTTCAATGAAATACCCGTCTCGGAAGTGAAGATGGCATCTACCCAAACCTCACCAAGTTATAGTTTGGGCCATTGCCATTTACAATGGTAAGGTATCCTGCATTAAATAAAGGTCAAGGTCAAAAGTCGATAGAAAACACGTGTGGTTATCTACATAACTTTTGACTTTCTTTGAAAATCAAAAGTTAGTAAAAGAAAAGAAACAACTTTTTTAGGAAGCTAGCCCAAGAAAAATTCCACAGGAAGTCAAAATTTTAATCTTTTCGAAAGTTACTTTGCTTGAAAGTTCTCTTAGAGAAGTTCTTCTCTTCTTAGAAAAGTTTAAAGTTTATCTAAGCAGACTCTTACTGTAGTTTTACTTTCAATTGAACATATATAGGGGAGAAAAACTAACAATCAACACCAATGCGATCATGTGTCACATACAAAAGTTCAATAAAAAGAATTATGAAGTAAACAATGTTGACGTGTGCTAGCCTTCAAAATTTTTGCAAACTTTCACTGAGAGTGAGACACTTTCTGTTGTTACCCCTTCAATAGGTTAAGAAAACAAATTTATAAATGAATAACTTATAGTTTATACTGGTTCTTAAGGTAACAGGAAAAAATAATGGCACTTGTTGCTACTATGGTGAGTTTCATAAGCAAATCTGGACTAACATTTATCAACAATGTTTTGTATATCTATACTATATTATATTATGAAAGAGAGAAGTCAAAGACTTTCCACCAAGATTTTATATCCTAAATACCCTTGGTTTTTTTTTCTTTTAATCATGTCCCTCAAGTTTTTTTTTCTAAAATGTCCCTAAATTATTCTCTTTATTTTCGAAATGCCCCTAAAGATTCTAAACTCAAAATTCCCCTCAAGTTTGTATTTAAAACCAAAATATCCTTCAATGTTTTTGGTTCCCAAAATGTCCCTAACTCAAGTTTCTATACCCACAATAGTACCCCTCAAGTTCTTTTGTTCCAAAAATGTCTCTTAAGTATTTTTTTCTCAAAATGCCTCTACAATTTTTATACAATTATTTTATTATTATACTTATAATAAATATATTATAATAAAATAAAAGAAATACGCATGTGCACGGCGAACTAGTACACAAACAAACACCATCATTTTACACTTAGGCTCTTTTGTGTCAATGCAAAATAGTGGAAAGCAAATGAAATTTCCAGAAAACATATTTGTTTGTGCATAAAATATTTCAAATTAAATTATTTTATTTTAACCCTGTGTTTGGTTGCTGAGAAAAGATATGAAAAGAGAGAAAAGAAAAGAAATTGGATAAAACACAATTAAGAATTGTATTAGTAATCCAAAATTTTCTTTTATTTTCCATGTTTTCACCTATTTTCTCGGCAACTAAACATACCATAACCCTATGTTTGGTTGCCAAGAAAATAAGTTAAAATATGAAAAAGAAAAGAAAATTAGATAAAACACAACTAAAAATTATATTAGAAATCCAAAATTTTCTGTTCTTTTCCATGTTTTTGCTTATTTTCTTGACAACCAAACATAGCATTAAAGGAATTTCTTATAGAAACGTGACATGCATTTTAAAACTTTGTATGTCACATATTCTCGATAAATTATCACTCTTCTCTCCAACCAAAACTCCTCTCCCAAACCCCAATCCCAACCACGGCCATTGCCATTGCCATTGCCTTCACCACTACCGCCTCCACCATTACCTACTACCATCACCATTGTGGTAAAATAAAGCAATTTTCAGCTTATTTCACTAGAACCATGTCTAGACAAGAAATTGAATCTAGAAATTATGCAATAGCACAAGAGAATAATTTACACGGTTTGGCATAAAATCCTACGTCCATGGGATCAACTTGCAAGTCTTTCCACTGTGAGAATGACAATACAAGAAAATACAAAAAGATGTATTTCAATACCCCGAAACCCACCCCAAAAACCCTTGTACACCCCTCTTTCTCTCCCAATTCCAAACCCATGAAAACCTCGCAAAAGACCACCGTTCTCTCTTGACGGCTCCAAAAAAGTCTTTCTCTCGTTATACTACCCGGTTAATAAAACCTAATAAGTAAAAGAGTCTTAACTGTTAGATCAAGAGATGATCTAATGGCCAAAATAAAGAAATAAACCTAACAAATACAAGGTCATCTGCTTACACTATATGTCCTATCTCGTTTGCAAGGTTTTCACTCTGGGAAGAATCAATTCTGGGTCATGGAGGCTGAACACAACCTTCCTCCCTCATAGCCGCAGATACCCTCCTTTTGCCTATCCACATGTACTTTCAAATGGAGCATTGCACTAATGGTCAAAGAAGCCCCATTATACTATAACAGGTTCATAACTTCATACTCTCCATGGACGTTGGTAACCAATGACATGTTCCAAAATATTATCCCCATCCTAAGTGCAAAACCAGGGTCTACAATTTTTTTTCTTAATAGTGATGAGGTAGTCCTCTGGTGCTCTGAAAAGAGACGCTTGTTTGGTTATCGATTGAAGACAGGAAGGTTGAGGGCCATAAGGATTGACAGAGAGTATGTCACTTACATGACTCGTGGCTTCGAACCAATTTATAGGCACAACATTCCTCATGTTTACGTACGTCAACACCCTTGTTTATCTTCCTTGATAGTTAATTCTTTCTATTGATCTTCTGAAAAAATTTTGTTGCAAGGAAACATCACTACTAGAGACTTTTGTTTGATCCTTAAATCAGCTATAGACAGTCGTAACATGCTTCTTAATTTATCCACACACAAAAAAATGCTTCTTGATCCGGTATAATGGTAGCAGTAGCATCAATAGTAATCAATATTCAAAACTTATTTTCCTTTCCAAAAGTCTAGTTAACTGAGTCAAATCAACAATGCCCCGAGTCTAGAGCATGGTCGACTCATTGACCATTGGACTAGGAGTAGAGCTAGGAAATTTTTCTTTGGGGGGCTAAAGAACATGTATCAAGAAAATTAATGGTTTTACAGAAAATGATTAAGCATGCACGAAATATTATGGGGCTTGGGGGCATAGTCCCTATATTTTAAGAGCCATTATATAAATAAATTTAATTGTATTTTTAAAATTTTATATTAGACATAGCCACATAATCAACAATTACATCATAATTTGGAGTTCTAATCAAAGTCAATTGCTCCCATAGGTCAACACGTGTCCCTTTGAATCCCATTAATTGTGGTTAAGATTCACCAACCCTTAGGATTCAACAATCTATTCTTGTTTTTTTTTTTTTAAATTATCTTTTAAAAATTTTAACCCTAAGAGTTAAAATTTCTTAACTAGCTAGAGTTATAAAGGGTAGTAACAAGGCTCTATGAGTGTGATTGAACTCTCCCAAGGTCAATTGTAATTGGCTGGGATCCAGACTCCGTAATTTGGGGGGGGGGGGGGGGGGGGGGGTGCATTGTTTATAAAAATTATATATTAATCATATTATTTTTTTCTAAAAAAATTTTACCTATAAAAGAAAAAAATTACAAAATTTTAGGCCATGGTCCCTCCATGCCCCTAGCTTCGCCACTGCATTGGACGAAATCAGTGACCCAGAATATATAGGGTGCCTCTTGATTTAAACTAAAAAATTGTCTATTCAATTGCATCCCTACTAGAAAAGTCACATCTCTTCAATTACATCCCAACAGGAAAAGTTTCATCCCCTCAATTGCATCCCTACGAGTTACATCCCTCTATATATTCCATTCCTACAAGTTTATAAACAAAGACCTCTCAAACTTTCTAAATACACCAAAAATTTACAGCATTTTGCTCTCCTTTTTGGGTTTTCAAAGAGGACAATTTAAAGCATTCGGGGTTGTTTTGCTAATTGTGCAAATCTGCAAACAACATAAACATTTTATTGGGCTTGATTGTATCCTGTAGGCAGTGTAGTTAATCCCTTGCATCAACAGGAATTAGTCAAGAGGAGGCGTCAGCTGTCTTAAAAACAATGCTCTTTTTGTGCCTTCAAGCCTAGTACGAATGTAGTTTATTCTTTCTTAATATGTATTTTCAATAATTTTAAGCCAATTAGAAAATATGTCTATGAATCTACCAAAATAACAAGACCAACCTCACTTGGAATGTTTGACGGAATTGATTTCAAGCAATGGTAGAAAAAATTACAGTTTTCTCTTGTCCAATTTGAACTTGGCATATGCTCTAATGCAACCATGTCCCGAATTTCCAGAATTTTTCGAGCAACCATCAAACAAATAGGAAAGCAATGACTACTCAGGAAAAATGGATGGCTGACTATCAATGCAACAAACATATTTTGATGTATTTAACAATCTTTTTCATGTATATGTGAAGTTGTGAGCACCAAAGAAAATCTGGGATCAATTGGAATACTAATACAAGACGACTAAGAATGATCATTGATGGAACTTTCTATGCAAGTCTAATTATTAATAAAATTACCAGCGACTTGGAAAAGTTACCAAACTATGATGCAACAAAGAAGCAATCCATGTCTCTAAATGATATGTTACATCATATTTGAATTTAGATGTATTAGGTTTACTACATAGTGATATTTGTGATCTTCATAATATCTTAACTCGTGTGGGTAAAATATATTTTATTCTTTCATTGATGTCTAGATATGCATGGTTATGTATATTTAATTAGAACTAAAGATGAAGCTTTAGAAAAATTTAAAATTTACAAAGCAAAAGTTGAAAATAGGTTAGGTCAAAACATAAATGCATTAAGAAGTGATAGAGGTCATTAATATATCGCTAATGAATTTTCTAAATCCTAGTATAGTACACTTCTATACAATACCTTACACACCTTAACAAAATGGATCAAGTTGCAGAAAGAAAAATAAAAATTATTAGATATGATAAATTCTATGTTAAATAATTCTGATTTGCCACCAAACTTTTAGAGGAAAGCATTATACACTGCAGACCATATTCTAAATAGAACACCATATAAAGGATCTGATAAAACTCCATATGAATTATGCAAAAATAGAAAACCTAACTGAAAATATCAAAGAGTGTGGAGGGTATTTTGCCCATATTAGTAAAGTTGATCCTAAGAAAACAAAAATTGGTATTATATCCATAGAATGTGCATTTATTGAGTATGCTCAAAATAGTAAATATTACAGATTTCTTATTTTAAACCGAAGTGATATTTCTAAGAAAATAACATCATTGAATCTAAAGATGTAGACTTCTTTGAGCACATCATCCCTATAAAGGTTAAGGAAAGAAATGTTGAAACTAATAGTGAATTGGAAAATAATAAAAATCTTGGTAATTCTAAACCTAGAAAAATCAAAACTTAGGAAAAGTAAGCGACCAAGGAAAGATAAAAATTTTGGTCTTCACTTCTATTCTTTTTTGGTTGGAAATGACCCTTTAACATTTAAGGAAGCTATGACTTCTATTGATTTTGCTTTATAAAATGAAGAAATAGATGATGAAATAGATTCAATTATGGCAAATAAAACATGAAAATTAGTAGGTTTTCCTCTCGAGTCAAAATATATAGGGTTTAAATAGGTGTTACAAATAAACTAAAAGCTAATGGTTCTATAGACAAATTTAAGGCTAGATTGGGAACCAAAGGCTTTAAACAAAATGCAGGTTTAGATTTCTTTAGTATTTTTACACTTATAGCTCACATAAATCTATACGTGTATCAATTGCTTTGACTTTTATATATCATCTTGATATACATCATATGGATGTTAGTGCTTCATTTCTCTTTGGAGATTTCGATGAGGAAATTTACATGGATCAACTTGAAGGATATGCAATGCTTGACAAAGAGCACAAACTGTGTAAACTAGTCAAGTCTTTATACGGGCTTAATTGCGCTCCTAAAGTGTGGCATAAAACTTTTGCTGGAATAGTATTGTTTCATAGCTTCAAATATAGTAATGTGGGTAAATGTGTTTACATTAAATTTAACAATGATGAATGTATGATAATATGTCTTTATGTTGATGATATGTTAATTTTTGAAATAATTTTGGTAGTTATAAATAAAACTTAATAATGCTTAAAGATTTCGGCAAAGGCTAATATGATATTGGAAATTAAAATGATAAGAACTGAGAATGAAAAAGTGTTAACTCAATCACACTATATTGAGAAAATTCTCAAAAAATTTAATCACTTTAATTGTATAGTTGCTCTTACTCTGTATGATCCCTGTGTTAACTTGTTACCTAATTTAGATACATCAGTTTCTCAATTAGAGGATGGCAAAGTAATTGAATGCTTTCTCTATAAGAAAGTTGAGAAAATTCACTAATAATCTAGGTAGTGAACATTAGAAGGCTATCTCTATAGTTTTGAGATACCTAAAATATGCAATGAAATACAAATTTCATTATAGAGATTATCTCACTGTAGTAGAAGGATACAAAGATGCAAATTGGATTACAGATTATGATAAATTTAAATTTACTACTTGGTGGATCTTCACCTTAGGAGGAGTAACTATTTCTCGGAAATCCAAGAAATAAATGTGTATTTTACATTCTACTATAAAATATAAATTTATTGCAATGGAAACTACTGGTGAAGAATTGGAATGACTTAGGAAATTTTTGGTGGATGTATTGTTAGTAAACAAGCCTATGTCCACTATTGGTATGAACTATAATAGCCAAGATGCGCTGGGAAGAGCATCAAATAAAATTTATAGTGGAAAGTCTAGGCACATTCGATTGAATCATAATTATGTTAGAGAATTACTCAATAATGGTATGATTACTTAAGATTATGTCAAGTCCAAAGAGAACCTAAAAGATACTCTTACTAAAGGCTTGACCAAAGATTTAATATATAAAACACTGAAGCAGATGAGATTAAAACCAATTCATTAGAAAATCATCAATGACGGAAACCTAACTTAGTGTTTTAGAGAACCTAAGACCTAAATTCAAAGGGGAAAACAAGTCCCTTGCATGATTTTGTATTGTGATATAATACTAAGTATTTACCAGATAATATTTTTAAATTTTATTCTCACATCCTAAAGTGTTACTTAGTTAAAATATCTGTAACAAATGAAGAAAAATTATAAGATTTTTAATAATTAAGACTTTATTAGACAATAAAGTATTAAGGTGTTGTAGTTACAAAACACCTATGGGAGATTAAAAGCGTGTGTAACCTAGAGCACTTGTTAAGTTGGGAAATAAAGCACATGGCCTTATAATGTGCGTAGGAAATTTAGTTTTTCAAATAAGCTCTTGGTTCAAGATTCATTTACCAAATACCTTTGACGGATTTTAACTCACTATTACTAAGTGAAGGTTCAAGTTCAAAAGAAAGTTTTTGTTGAGATGCCGAGAATCCTAATTCCTTAATAATTTGAAACAAGTGGGGGATTGCTAGATTTTTTGTTCCAATATAATTTTCCCTTTTGAAAATTTGAGTTAAGTGATGAAATCAACAATACCATGAGTCAAGAGCATGGTTGACACATTGACCATTGGATCAAGTCAATAACCCGATGTATGGGGTGCCTCTTGATTTAAAATAAAAAGGTGATTCAATTGCATCCCTGCTGAAAAAGTTGCATCCCTTTGCATCCCAATAGGAAAAGTCACATCCCTTCTATTGCATCCCTATGGGAAAAGTTGCATCCCTACAAGTCTATAAATAGAGATCTCTTAAACTTTCTCAATACAGTTAGTTCTCTTTTGTGGTTTTCAAAGACGGCGATTTAAACTAACTCTTTTGCTTTTCAAAGAGGGCAATTTAAAGCATTCTGGGTTTTTTTGCAGATAGTGTTAATCTGTAAACAACATAAGTATTTATCGTGACTTTATTGTATCTTAGAGGCTAATCCTTTATATCAATGGGAATTACCCATGAGGATGCGTTAATTGTCTTAAAGACAATGATCTTTCTCTGCATTCAAGTTTAGTATGAGTGTAATTTATTCTTTCTTAATATAAATTTTCCAACATGTTCTTGCTCAAATGACTAGGAAACAATATATATATATATATATATATATGTGTGTGTGTGTGTGTGTCTGTATGTGTGTGAAAATATATATATGTGTGTGTGTGTGTGTGTGTGTGTTTTTGTGTATGAAAATTTCAATAATTGAGAAAATAGCTATACATAACTAGGTGGAGAGATGAGATATATTTTCCCAACCACGAGTGAAGTAAGGTCTCAAAACTCAGAAAACACTAACTGATCACCCTTGTCCCATCCCTCTCCCATCTCCCCTATCCCTTAATTGTTTATAGGAAAGTGCCTTCAATTTCTTGAATCTTCCAAATATTGGAATAGTTGTTCTAATAATACGTATGAAGAGAAAAGAGAAATGGGAGGTAGTAGGAATTTGAGTCATTAGGTTATTTTGACAACTATGGATTTCTTACAAAAGGTAGGATTCAAATGGAAGAAAAAAAACAAAGCTTTCATATGCACACATGGTGTGAGGGCCCTAACTGGTAGCTAAGTCTACACTCAAGGACATGAACTTGTTTTCTTCTTCAAACAATGATCATGGTAACTGTCTGTAACAAAATGAAACTGTTAAAGAACAAGTTTTCTTAGTGTTTAAAAATAATATATAATAACAAAAATTAAGTGTAGGAGATGTTCAATCTTATTTCCATTTCAACCAATTTGGAACAAGGTTGTTAGCCAATACATTGCAAAAAGTGCTGATACCATAGCTCAACACCCTCCATGTATCTAAGATGTATTCTCGAAAGCACACTCCAATGTGTAGCACTTGAAGACTCCTCATAATAGTAGATGCATCATTGAATTCTCATCATTAAGTAGAAGCTTCAAGTATAAGCTAGGGCTTTTATTTCTGAGCATTGTTATCTAATCGATGCGTTCGAGATTATACTTCACCATCCCCTCAAGTGAAGATTTGAATGCACTTTGAGGAAGGGATTGGAGGTTTTGGATTGCTAGATCAGCTTTCTCTTTAGCTAGAACTCGTGCTCTCTCGATTCCCCCACATTTATTAACCAAGTCAATAGCCTCATCCAAGGAATCATGTTCAGCAAACTTAGAATTGATGATTTCTCTCAGTTTTGGCTCTTCCTCTAGAGCAAAAATTATCGGCGCTGTCAGAATGCCTTTAGCTAGGTCACTGCTAGTTGGCTTCCCTAGTTTTTCTGTTGACTGGGTGAAATCCAATATGTCATCGATGACTTGGAACGATAATCCAAAGTTCTTTCCATATTCATACATTTGCTCACTTAGACTGCCATCAACCCCACTAAATATAGCAGCACATTTGGTGCTTGCAGCAATTAAGGAGGCTGTTTTATAGTAGTTCGTAATCAAATACTCCTCTAGTTTGACTTCACAGTTGAAAAGACTTGCCGCCTGCTTTATTTCACCACTTGCAAAATCTTTAATGACCTGCTATGCCCAACAACAATTGAGAGAAACTACACTAACTGTAAGGGATTATGTAACATCATAAAATGCTAGGAAATTTCTCAAATGTACCTGACTAATGAGCTTTATGACTTCAAGGTTTTCAAGATTTGCAAGGTACCATGATGACTGCGCGAACATGAAGCATCCCGCAAGTACAGCCACCCTTGTACCATACAATTGGTGGATTGTTTCCCTCCCTATAAAATGAATATCAGTTTTAACAAGCATTGAAGGATAAACTACTTAAGGAGCAATTCAGTGGTTCCATGTTACAAAGAGCTCCCCTAAAATATGGACAACTATAAATTAGTTTTATGTGCCTACTAGCATCACACAGAGAATTATTATCCCTTAGTATGAATGCCTAGAGACTTTCACATATGACACCTATAGATTAGTTTTACAAAAAGTTATATTTAGATAATTCTACTGAATATGATTTTCATTGTTCCTCCATTTGTTAGTGTCTATGTAACCTGAGCTTCCCAACTTGTAGAAACCAATAAAATCCATATATATTGGAAACTATCACAAATAGACTTCAGTACAGTAAATCCAATGGAACATCATTTGTCTGTCAAAATCATGATTAATAAGGAATTTCCTTTTCCCTGTTGTGCACATGTAAGGAGTTTTCGTATGTAGTGTTGTTCTCAATGACCAACTTAAGGCTATAGAACTTACACATCAAAAAAGTATAGCCAAACTATAGAATCAATTTCTATTGAATAAAATTTTTAAGATTACTCCATTCATTAGTTTTATGAATTCTGAAATTCCCAATTGGTCGCAACCAACAAATTACACATAAAGGAAAGTATTATGGATGGACTTCAATACAAGAAAATGAGTTAAATATTATTTTGTGCCCAAATTATGACATAGTGGACAATTCTTTCTCTAATTGAGTTCATGAGTGGGGTGCAATGTATGTGTTGTTAGTGGAGGATGGGGCCTTACCCAAAACTTAGGGCAAGTTTCATTTGACTCTCCTAATGTTTGACTAGGAGCAACCCTCAGTTCCATATACTATATAACCTTAGTACTAGAGTGGTCAGTTTATCTTGGAGGGTGATTCTAAATCTATTTTAGAAGTTGTTAGCAAAGGAGATGTGAATTCTCATTGGGACATTTTATCAATATTTGAAGATATCAAAATTTTGGGAAAGAATTGTCCAAAATATCTATCTCGTGGGTTAGAAGATCTTAGAAATCAATAGCTCGCAATCTTGCAAAATTAGTAGACTCAAAGACATCAAGCTTTTTTAGAATTGAAATATGTACTAAGGAAAATTGGATTGTCTTAGCTAGAGGTTTTCAATTTTAAGTCCATGTACATCCTTCCTTCAAATGAATAAATTATAGCATTTTATAAATTAAAAAAGAGTGGTCAATTTTAATGCCAGCAATCATATAAGGCTTGTTATTGATTACAGATCACCTCCGTAGTTTTAGGTATGTCTATTTTCTATAATCAGTATGATTCATATGTGATTTATTCTTGCTAATTAATGATGAAATTTCAACAACAGACAACCCAGTTTATTTTTTGAAATTGTACATGGGAACTTTTATGTGATCTGTCCTAGAAAAGTAAGTCTATCTTTGAACAACCCATGTAAAATTTTAAATAGATTAATGTGCATTTTTTATCTCAGGAATGACTTTCGTGGTATTTTTATTTTTTATTTCAAGATTTTGGTAGGAATATATTGATTGAAACTTTAAACCTCTTTTTTTCTTTTTCTTTTTTTCACTTTGAGTGCATTAATCGCCATAACCTCTACACTTTTGTAAAATAATATTTTTAATTTAAAAGTTAGAGCAATCAAATTTAGTTAGCATTCTTATTAGGAGAATAGTGAATAGATAATGAGTAACGTTGTATGCATTCATGGCCACAAAATTTTTTTTATCACTATAATTCAACACTATAATTCAACAGATTAAATCAAAATAGCTTTCTAAAGTTGAAAACCAATCACATCATTCATAACCACCCCTTATCACGGTTTCTTCTATTTTATTGTTATTTCTCTCTCCTGATCACTTTCATATTCTTTCTATCTTAATCGTTCTCTCCCACTCTACCGAGAACTCATTCTCTATTCCACTCTCTCAATCTCCCTCTCACCCGAGTCCCGAACGCCATTCTATTTTGAAAACCTGTGTAAACAACATTCACGTCTCCAACACCTCCAACATTGGTGATGAAGAATACGTTGACATAGAGATGACCATTGATGGGGAACTTGATGCCTTCCTTCTTCCTATAGGGTATTCCACAAGGGCCAAGAAGAAAAACAAGGCCTTATAAAGAAAAAAAAAGTTTTATTTGCTTGAGAGAAAAAAAAGTACCTAAATTCATACATAAAAATAAAGGAAAAAAAATACAATAGGAGAACCACAGATAAGACTAATTAAACTCATAACCAATAAATTTAATTTCAATTTTTTTTTCAAAGAAAGGCATCCAAGTATTTATGCGTTTATGTTAACCCCTCTGTGGATCGTGTTTCACCTATATCTTTGCTCATTCTTGTAAATTTTTTTAGGGTTTTAGGCAAAAAACCTAAAATTAGAAATATGATTGAATAAAAGTAACCTAAAATCTAACCTAAATTACATTGATAATTAAACTAAAAATAGGAAGGAGGGAAATAAAATACTATTTTATACCTACTCATATAGAGTAGAGTTCAATAAAGAGACTAATTGAAAATGGAAGGAGTGATAAAACACTGGCAATTGAAAAGCTCACCATCTGTTGCAGCATAGGAGGAGAGGACGTCATTGTCTTTTTATTGTGCGCAGATGAGAATGAAAGATAGTAATTCTGTTGGGGTGCGAGGGAGAATGAGTGGAGAGGGAAATCAGGAGAGAGAGAACAAGAGGAGAGGAGACGTACGCATATTTTAAATCATTTATTTTTATGACAGATTGTTTGATTTTGTAATGTGGTCTCACCAAAAAGAGTGGTTTTAACTTTATCTGTTGGATTTAAAAGCACTATTAATCTAACAGCCATGAATGCACAACTTACTAGAGTCTCTAGTAAGCTGGCCAATAGGAATGTTACTCTCTCTCTCTATATATATATTTACTATAGCATAATTTGTGGTCATATTAGCAATAATGTGAACTTACAAATGTAAATTATTGATTTAACACATAACCCAAAAATAAAATAATTTTGAAACTAACCAAATATTATAATTAAGTTAGTAGACCTCATGGAATCACAAAATTTTATATAAGTGTAAAAAAGTTTAATTTTGTACACCAAAAAATCAAAATTGCTACCACTTATTATTGATATATATATAATAGAGTTAAAATAACTAAATTTAAAAATAAGAAAATAAACTAGGATCTAAGAAAATATTGTTTTGACCCACATGTATGACGACTAGATATTTGAAATAATGTATTGGTATTTTTGGTATATGATTCTAGGAGCTATTTTTTGGAGTTTGTAGAAAGAAAGAACTGGGAGGTGGGGAGTGCTTGATGAACGTTGTTTCCATAGAAGAAAAGATGTTATAGATCCCCAAAAAAGTTCCTTAATTAATTTTAGTACTCCAATATTAAGAGTTTCAAAGGGGGTAGACAAGGCTAGATACTCTCTCCTTACAGGTCATTCTAATCTAAGCAATGTTTTTATCTTCTTTTTTTTGTATATTGGAAATGAATAGGGTTTTGCCTCGTTGGCTGATCTCATTGTCTTACTTAACTATTTGTACTACATCTTTTGATTTGAACACAATTTTAGTTACCTATCGACAATGTATCAGTCTAATTTTGGATCTGATTGGCAGTCAATTTGTATTCCCCCTAACAAGTAGTTTTCCCCTTCAATTTGTATTCATGGGCATGATTATTTATGAAATTATTTTGAGTCTTAAGTGTTTAAACCTACCTCCTTTACCATTTTCCTAATAATTGGGTCAATATTTTCACATCCTTAATAACATATCTTCAATTTTCACTGAAAGTTATAGCAAAAGTGTAATATGTACAATAATATTTTATATGTTAATTAGATCACATGATCTATAACTTGGTTGGATTAATCTTTTTTTAGAAATACTAATTTTTTAATTTGTAAATTTTGAAGATTAATAAAAATTTAGTGTACATATTATACTCATTCAGGAAATATGTAGGTTATGTCTATATGTTTATAGAATATAAGTTAATTATGTGTCCATACCCTTAACTCAATCTACAAGTTGGGTGAGCAATTTCTTTAAAAACTAAATTTATTTTATTACATTTTTTATAAAATGATAATTCAAAATATTATAATTAAATTATAATACAATAATTAGACAAATGATCTTACTCATTAATAATGACAATGAGTGGAACCATGTGATTATAGCTATAGGTCTTATGGATATGACACTACTGGTACTTTTGGTTATGGGCAAGGTAAGTGGTCTTCTTTACATGATTCCATGTATAGTTCAACACCCAAACTACCAACAATTAGGGTTTTTTGGGTATATTTGTTTGGGTATTGATGCTTGGCAATACAAATAGTATATTTGGGAGTAGTGTGCTAGAAGGTACCAGCTGAGTAATATGACTTGGAATCAATACTATCATTACCTAAAGCCACAACTTGGTCAACCTCCTTGCTAAGACATGAATTATGATTTTGAGCCACGTTGGAGTTCTATGTGGTTATGAATCATGATTCATGATATGAGAGTTTTTTAGTGTTATATTGAGATATTTCTCTATTTATGGGATGTATTATTATATCATAGCTATATGCACATTTGGTTTCACAATTTAAGACCAATACTCTCAACATTTCCTTAATATTTCTTATGTTTCTTTGGTTTTTACAATGTTTCCCTGGATTTCCTTAAACTTCTTTGAAATGTTTCTACTTTGTACATGATCAAAGTTTACACAAATATTGAAGTATATATACAACTTTATCGATGGGTCTACACAGTGAAGTTTCTTTTTAATGGTACAATAGAACGTCTAAAGTCTCGCCTTGTTGCTAAGGGGTATACACAAACTTTTGGCATTGAGGATGAGGAGACATTTTCTCCTGTAGCCAAACTTCATTCTTTTCATATTAATTTTTCCTTTGTAGTACATTTTGATTGGCCTCTTTATAAGTTTGATATTAAATTTGCAAATCTTCAGGTGATCTAACTTAAGAAGTGTATATGGAGCAATCATTTAGGTTTGTTTCTGATAGGGAGTCTACCAAGGTATGTAGGCAGCTAATCACTTTGTTTTTAGTCATCGGAGTCCCTTAGGTATGATTTTACTTTGGATAGGAGATGACGCAACTGGTGTTAAGAGTCTTTAGGAGCCACTTCATCACCCCTTCTATACTAAAGATTCAAGACAATTGTGTGAAGTAGCCCAATCCAATGAAAGGATCAAGTTGTTACAACAAAATATGTGGTGGATTTACTTAAGGAGACTGTAAAAGAAATCCTTACTCTTATAGTAAACTAGTGTTAGATAAGGGAGAGCTATAGGATGATCATAGCAGGAGTTTTCAAGCTTATTTATTTAACTTTTTACATGACCATATACACTATGTTGTTATTAGTTAAATTATAAAATCTCCGTACGTGCCACATTGGTAGGGGTATCAATGGGCTAGCCAGACCAACCCGATTACATAGTTGGACGGGTTTGAGCTTAGAGGCCTAGGCCTGATGGCCCGTTAGACTAGGCTTCTAACCGAGTTTGGCCTGACCTAATTATTAAAACCTTGTAAAACACTCTATTTTTCCTTGACTTTTTTAGGTGGGCTGGCTTGAACCTAGCATGTGGACACCACTACACAATGGGATGGTGTGGTTAATATTCTCAAATACCTTCAAAAGTCCTATGCAAGGAATTCTTTGTAAACCTAATAACCACTTGCATTGCATATTGAAGGTCTTTTTAGATATCAAAGCAATTGGCTCCTTATTAGATAGGCTATCAACATGTTCTCTCAATCGTGTGGGGGAGGGGGAGGGGGAGGGGGAGGGGGAGGGGGAGATTAACCTTGAAGTTATTAGAGGTTGATATCACATTGTCTTGCATAACTAAAAAAACATATTCCACAACTCAGGATATGTCACTTTTTTAAGATGTCTTTTTTTTTCTTTTCTATTTTTTTGTTTTTTATGAGGGGTTATGATTTTTTGATATCTCGAATTGTATAATTATTTTGATCAGTAAACAACTATTATATTTTATCAATGAAACATAGATACAAAAGTAATACTACAAGTTAGAGTTTACAAGCACATGATAATAAACTCTGGAAAGAACGAATCAAAAATCATACAAATACCCCTTAGAGTGAAAGAAAAATCAGCTGAACTACTAAGGAAAACAAAACAAAACTCAACCCAACATTTCTCCCAAATCCTCCCATGCTCACCGAAACGAATACCATTATAAGGCAAGCAATCTAAAGCGTGAAAAAAAATCCAGAATGGAGAAGAGGGAGAGCCCTTACAAATCTATTGTTTCTCTCTTTCCATATCGTTCACGATATGACTCTAGGAATATCAAACTAAATTACCTCTCGAGCACTATCCACACTTACCAGAGACCAACAAGATAAGTTGTAAAATGAAGAAGAAAAGTATTCATACCAACTCGGGGATAGGAAATGCTCTAAAATCTCAAACACAATAGGACATTGTAAAAGCAAGTGATTCAATGTCTGTTCCACATGAAGGAATAAAAAAAAAACTGTGGTAAGTCATCCTTCACCTTATATTTTTAATTGATCACATATGAGAATCTTATTTAAAGTAGCATTTAATAGGAAAAAAGATATCTTAGAGTAAATGCTAAGGTTTCACACAAGCATATGAGGAAGGGGTACATAAGGTACTAATCTACATGACTGTAGCAGTGATCTCACTGAGAAATGACCATTGTGGCTGATAACTATACAACTTTACATTCCTTTTGTAGAATATCTATTTTGTGTACCTTCCTATTTTATAGAGGAGAATCAATGACTCCAAAATGAGTCTTGATTTACTTTCTTACTTTATATTTCGTTCATGTAGATTTTCTATATAAGCCCCCATTGGGGTGAAGGGATAGTAATATTATTCTCCAAATCCCTCTCTAGTTAACATGATATCAAAGCAAATTTCTTATTTCCAAATTCTAATCAAATCGATTCAACTCCTTTGGCAAGAAGTTTCTTCTCATCGGATTTGCAGTCAAAGTCGTCGTCTTTCTATCTTCCTCTCAAATCTTCGAACAACAAGGGATTGTCATTGTCTCTGCATATGCTAGAATTTTCTAGCATCATCACCATTAGATGTATTGTTGTTGATTGTATATTACTCTTCCTCATTGCAAATCAGAATCTGGTTTAGTTGCTAGATCCTTGCTAAAGTAAGACAAGGGAGGTCGAAGATTAGCACTTCCTTATTGAATAGTTTGAAGTGGAGAGGACATGGAAGGTTTTTAATTTTTTTAATCTAGTCTATACTACTACTATATGTCGGTTGGTTCTAAATGGCATGTCTCAAAAGACTCTGTTCTCGCTTCATGTTGTTGCCACATGTCAACAATCATTTAATTATTTTTTCTTAAACCCTAGTTAATTAGTAATGTGCACTGCTTATTATGAGAAGGGGTTGTGAACCTCACTTAATTAGTAATAAATACACTTATTAAAAAAACTTCACGTTCCTTACTATTATCCTAACAAATTAATTATTTTTTCTTAAACCTTACCTAATTAGTAATTAAGTACCTTCTATTAAGAGAAGGGGCTGTGAACACTTAATTAGTAATAAATACCATTACTAAAAAAACTTCACGTACCTTACTATTATCCTACCAATATTACCTAAGAATGCAAAGAGTTCAACTCATTCAGCCAATTTTTATGGAGGACATAGTTTTTGAGAGAAAGAAGTTAAATGAATAATTAATAAATGTGTATTTTAGCATTAATTAAGAATACAAAGAGTCCTACTCATCCTGAAATTTCTTTTTGAGGACAATGTTTGGAGAGACAGAAATTAAATGAATAAATATGGAGTCACAATAACTAAGATTAGTTATATTAAATTAAATTTACTATTCTAAGTTGAAGCAAAAGAAGTGACATTTTCCCTCTTTCCACGAACTTCCTCAACTCTTTATAATGCCTATCTATCCTATTTCATGTTGACACTTCATCTACCTTTTATCGAACATCTTATAAATAGTGGCAAAACCCCAGTCGCGACCCACTCATCTCACCAAATTGTATTATATTTTGTGATTATATAAAGTAAAGAAAGAAAACTAGTACCATCCTTTCACTTTAGTAAAGATAATGTTCTATCTTTCTTAATGTTCTTCATTTGTTTTTTTGGACTTTTTTGTAAGGATTTTAATTTTATATGCTCTGATATTTTATCTTAACATTGTATTTTTTTGATTCATGTTTTACACACTAGATAACGGGCTATAGAACTTATCAAGTGGTCCAAAAGGATCCTAGGTCATTTTACGTTGACTGTGGGGTACCTTCTTCTTGGCCGTCTTCTTTATGTAGTTACCAGTGCCGATTGCATTGTTGAGGGACCACCATTGATCTTGGTGGGAGTTTTCGGGGTGAAATATGTGATAGAGATTTGACTGAAATGATTTTTTTTGGTAGTGGAAATCATTTATCTAGGTTAGTAAAATAGTAGATCTCTCAATCGCCACACCTCCCAGACTTGAAAAAATTTTAATACTAAAAATACCTTGATCACCTAAGTTTTATCTTTTTATATTTCTAAATCAAGAAATTCTTGAATATCTTAAGTTAATTATAAATGAAATATTTAGTATTAAGAGAGAGGATATCATGAACCTCTCTTCTCAGACCCTTTATGTAATTTTTATTCAATAAATAATTATTAATAGAAGTATTATTTGGCTATTTATTTCTTCTCTAATTGTTTCTTCTAAAGCTCTTGCATTCATTGTGTTGTAGTTTGATCCATCATGACATAATTTCTAGTCCAAAGTTATTTTTTTCACACCTATGTTATAGGGCCATCTCATATAATGTTTCATCTTCTTCGTCATCTCCATGCATTGCACGGGCTTTTTGCTATTAAATCAATAAAACAGTTATCTTCTATGTTGCTTTTTTCTGAATTGTCTTTCACAAAGCTTTAAAGACTCAATCCATCATCTGTGAGCACATGCTCTTCTGTGGGTTGTCTTTTCCAAAGTGTACCAAGACAAAAGCTAAGTTATAATACTCCCAAAGTTCAAACTTTTTATACCTCTCTTATAGTATTATAATGGATTGGGATTTTCTTCTCGATGTCCATTTGATGGCACCAATTATGAACTTTGGTCCATCCATTTTCAAAGTTTTCTTGAATGTGAGAATTATTGTAGAACCCTAGATCTTTCGTGTAATTACTTTGCGTGTTCATTAATGATGATCATGGTTTTTGTGTCTAATTAAATTGTAAGTGTATTTAAATGGTTCTAAATGTGTGAAGAAGGAGAGGAAAAACATTCTAAGTGTTTTAAGTATGGAAGCAGACCAAGGTAGGCATCAAAATGCACTACCGGTTGACAAATCACCAGGCCGATCGACCTCCTACCTACTAGTCGACCGCTCCCAACACCGGTTGACCGCTTATGCTCGAATTTTGTATGGGGTTATTTTCCAGTGGGGTTGAACTTGATTGGTCGACTGCCCCCAACACCGGTCGATCGCTCGCCTACCGGTCGACCACTAAGACCACCGATTGATTGATTTTGTGTGATTTTTTCCTTAGCCGACCTTCTATTGCTTTTGAGTGATACTTTGAGGGTGTTTTGGGATTTTTTCAATCCCAAAACTCTATAAATAGAGTCCATTTTGTGGGTTAGGGTTATCAAATGTTCTACGAGAGTTTTTGAGAGAAAAAGAGAGAGAAAACTAGGGTTTTTTTTAAAGGAGTTTCTCTTGGGATTGAAGGTGAAGCTTTGTTTTCGCTTCTCAAGCATTTCTAAACCGTTAGATTGTAGATATTCGATCTCGATAGGTAGATACTCTCTACTAGTTAACCTTGTTAAGATTTCATTAATAAAAGTAAGATGAAAAGTATGGTTCTTGATGAAATTGAGTATGGCCTAAGTACTTGTATGCTATTGCTATGAACGAAATTCCATGAGTATTTCTTGATGTTTGGGGATTCTACATGTTTACCATATCACTCACAAGAGTTATATGAGCACATATGTTTTGCATGACCGAGTTTTCTCATAAGGACGGGTATCCGAAAGCTCAAAAGTAAGAAATGATAATGCCAACGGGAAGGTTGGTCAAGGATAGGACATATCCAAGGATATGTCATATCTGGCTCCAAGTGTGATGGTTTTGATAATGCCAATGGGAAGGTTGATCAAGGATGCTAGTAGCCCAATTCAAGTATGCTTTGATGAAGGATACTTTAATTACCTTACTCTAAGTCTTTTCAAAGGGTACTAGTCATCTGGCTCCAAGTGTGATCTCACAAGAAGTTAGTAAAGTTATAATTCTCACAAGTATTCCGTAAAGTTTTGATTTCAAAGTAAGCTTGTAAAGCAAGATTTCGGAACAGTATGCACTTTTAAGATAAGATTTGAAAGTATGGTTTTCGCACTCTAATTAAAGTATGCATGTGTGTTTTGTTTCGCTTGACATGGATGTTATGCTATTATTGATGTTTATTGTAGAGCCCCAAACCTTTATTCATGCCATTATATGATTAAATAAGGTTAGATTGGTCAATTTTATGTTTCATTGTGTCTTTAACAATAATTAATCGATTTAGTGTGTTTATAGTGTTTAAAAGATGAAAACCCCCCCAAAAAAAAATCAGGATCTCCGATTGATCAGAAGTCACCCCGATCGATCGGATGATACCAGAAAAACTCTCCAGGCCCATTGCCGATCGATCGGACCAGTGCCTGCAATCGATCGGGCATCTCTGATCGATCGGACGACATAGCCCGATTGATTGGGTTTGCCCAAAAATTTTGTTATGCTTTGATCAATCAGGAGCTTACCCCTGATCAATTGGAACGCGCGATTTTGATTTTTAAAAAAATTCCCAAATTACGGATTTTAGGGTTTTAAACTCATAGGACTATAAATAGAGGTTCTATTTCGAAGGATTAGAATGTTTTTAACATTTCTAACCTAATTTGGCAAAGGAGGAGAGAAAACCTAGAGTTCTAAGAGAGGTTTGGCTTGGAGGAGAATGAGCTTGCTTGGAGAAGAAGAAGTTTGGCTTGGAGATCAACCCCAAAGCCTTGAGGAGGAATCTAGCGATTTGGATCTAAGGGAAAGATCCCAAAGGTCGATATTCTCTCTAATCCAACTCTATTATGTTTATTATATGATTGAGCATGATTAAGACAAGATTATTGATGGTTCAACATGATTTTTTGAAAGAGTGTAAACTGGAAATGGGTTATTGTATTTCTTTATGGGTTTTGTTAAACATGATAAATATAATAGATGTTCTATTTTGATATTTAACATGGTTATATTGAATGTGGATGAATAGAAATGATGATGGATGGGTTAAATGGCATGGTTATGAGTTGTGGATTATCATAAATTGTGTGGATGGGTTTGATGGCATCATTATAGTTTATGGATGGATTGGAATGGATGATGGAATGCTGAAAATGGAGGAAGGGCATTGTACAAGAATAGATGAATGAATATGTTAACTTAAATGCTTAGAAATGATAAATGTTGGAAATGTTAATTGAAATTGTTAAATTAGCTTAATAAGATATGGTGGTTTGTCATGATAAATTATGTCTTATTTATATTGCATAGTGATTGATATTCGGATAGGCCAACGCCTAGAGGAAGTCCTCCATGTCCAGAATTCTCTAACTAGGGAGATGTACCTTGATGGATTTTCTTGGCGGAAGATTGAAATCTAGACGATGATCGAGTTCGGATATTAATCACGATACTCAACAACAAGTTCACATGTGTGGTGGTTTACAAGTCTCACAAGTACACAAGCATGACATGGACCCTACATGGACATTGAATTACAAGAACAAGAACAAGTACAAGTGCAAGAACAAAAATACCGTACATGAATTATAAGTACAAGAACAAGAACACTGCATGATCTTACAAGTATCCTGAATTTCAAAGAGCTCCGGTAATCGTTAATGCTCTCCATGGATTAGATTTCATGTCCTAGATAATTATCATGGACATTGGATATCCAAGAGCTCTGGAGGCTTATGCTTCTGTTGATGTACCTCCATGGATATAATACAATGACCCAGAAGACTATTTTTATGGGAAAACAAGCATGCATGAAACTCATACCACAAGTCCAAGAGTCACACAATTACACGAGTCAAGATGATGTCATGATATGTTCACATGTTTCCGCACTCTGATTATATACATGTTATATGAAATTGTTATTGATTATGTAACTATCGCATGAACTGAATATTAAGCATGTATATGTGTTATTGCTATTATTGGTTAGACTGGATATCCGTTGAGTGTTTTCAATGCTCAGTTGACTTGTTATTTTTGTCAGGTTTAGCGCAGGAGCCAATAGACGTTGATTAGATCGAAGAGGATTATCAAGAGGAAGCGAAAGAATGTGATCCCTTCATTGAGGGAGTTTGAGACCTTGACCGGTTCCCTTACCATTATTTCAGTTTTATTTTGGGAAAGAGTTGTAATAGACTTGATACATTTTAGTTGATGTTGCTTTAGTTCATGTTTATGGAGTTGGATTTATATTGTTTTATGATATACATAATGGTTTGTTTATATATGGGAGATAAATTTTATGGTTGCTATTTTAGGAGAATTATCTTTTCGTCCATGCCTTATTGCTATGGAGTTCAAGTAGGGATAAGCAATGAAGTGGACTCAAAGTTCCATTATGACTAAGGTGGGGTTTTGGGGTCGTTACATTTATGACATTGCTACTTAGTGGTTTGTATACACTGAGCTTTTCAATACTTAGCTGAACTGTTATTTTCGATAGGTCCGAAGTTCGACATATGCGCTCCGGAACAATGGGTCGAGGAGGAGTATATAAAGGAGGAGCCTGCCTTGGATCATCCTGAAGAGGAGAGGGACCTTGTGAGGTGGCCCTATTATTGAGTAATGAGAGGCAGAGAATGTATTTTGTTATTACATTTAAAAGTCATAATAGATGATCATCTGTCGATCTTTTGTATTTGTATAAACATGGGAGACAGTTATATATTATGCGAAATTTTCAGGTTTGCCATTTTAGTGTGCCTTATGTGCTATTGCAGGATGGTTTGATAAGTAAGTCACGAGCCAAAGTCTCACATGCTCCTAGGTGGGATTTTGGGTCACGACAATTATGGGGTATGATTGATGTAACTGGCTCAATTCCTTCAACAACCACACTTGAAGATATGACCAAATGGAAAACCAAGAATGATAAAATAGTTACATGGATCTTGGACTCGAGCAACAAAAAAATTGTAGTGGGATTGACTCCACATAGAATAACACAAGTTATGTGGGAACATTTGAAGATGATTTATCAACTGATTAATGAAGCTCGATTGAATTGCCTAGAGCAAGAATTGACAATAATATCTTAGGGAGATCGGACAATTCAAGAATTTTACAATGCAATAGTGGCTATTTGGACCGAGACGTCAATGTTGGATCCTGAGTTTCTAGCTAATGCTATCTCTCCTATCTTTCAGAATATTGGAGAATGGACCCAAGTTTGATAGTTTCTTATGAAATTGAGTCTGAATTTTGAGCATTGTCAAGCTGCTTTACTTAACCAAAATCCTCTTCCTGCCATGAGTATCGTCATGTGTGACTTATTAACAGAGGAACACAAGCTTAAGGCCTTAACAAATGTGCCACAGACTCTTAGCTCTTCATATATGGTTCTTCTTGACCCTTTTGCATGCACCAGGAAAACATGACATGTCTTGCGTACAGTGTTATGGGTGTAAGTAGTGCGGTCATCTTGCCATTGCATGGAAAGATAGCCCTATTTGCATGTTTTGTAGGATCTGAGGACATACTATTCAAGAATGCCATAAGAAGAAAAAAGTCCAAGGAAAGGCCTACATGACTATGACAGGTGACTCTTGTAGTGACACGGCTACTCCTCCACCTCATGATTACCTTACTCCTGAGGTGATCCAACAAATTATCCAGGCCTTGTTAGCAGCTGGCCTAACAGGTAGACCATTCAAACGTAACGTAGTCATCTCTACTACAAATGGAGTTCAGTTAGCCATCTCTTTTGTTGGATCATTATCTTTTTCTTCTTATCAGCATTGTACATTTACTCTAACTGATGTCTTCCATATAGCTAAGTTATCTACTAATCTCAATTAGGTGGGTCAGTTTGTCCAAAATCGATGTGTAATGATTTTTCCCTTGATGATTGTTTTGCGCGGGATCTGGTAATAGGGAAAGTAGTTGGGAGTTGTTGCTAGATTTATATAGCTCTGTTATTCCCACTTCTTGTTTTCTTCTCCTTCATCTAATGATTTTAATCATGCTAATAAAGGGTGGAAACTTTGACACTGACGCCTTGGTCACCCACATTCTGATCGATGATTGCACTTATTTTCCTCTAGAATTTTATTGTACAAATTAAGTGAATCATAAGAAGTCTTCTCTTGATCTTTCTTGTTCTTCATTTTTTTTTTTTTTATCAAAGAGTAAAATATGACATTTTTTCCTAGTCCTTCTTGTTCTACTACTCCCTTTGAAATTGTGCAAACTGATGTTTGGGAGCCATATCCAATCTTATCCATGTCTGGTATGGGGCATTATGCAATATTTATAGATGACTGCTCCAGATATACATGGATATATTTTTTGGGTTAAAAATCAAAGGTGTTTACAGTTTTTCAATAATTCTACACTATGATGGCTACCCAATTTGAAAGAAGGTAAAGCCCTTCACTCAAATTCGAGGGGGAGTATATATCTCACTGGAGTTTGAGAAATTTGCGTGATTGAGGGGTTATTCCTCACAAACATGTTTGAACACAACACAACAAACTGGTGTAGCTAAACAAAAGAACTGACACATTGTCAAGGCATCAAATACCTTGATGGCCATGACTTTTGTTCCACATACATTTTGAGACGAGGCGATGCTGCATTCATCTATCTCATCAACTGTATGCCAACCAAACTTCTTAGTAATATTTTTCCTTACTTTGCTCTCTTTGGGTCTATTCATGCTTACTCTTTACTATGTAGATTTGGATGTGTTTGTTATGTTCATCTTTTACTACATGAACGTAATAAATCATTCCAAAATCTATTTAGTGCATATATTTCAGATTCGGGGAAACCCATTATTGTTAAGACCCATATGCTTGGTGGGTTCATGTTTTGAGAAATGTTATTTTCTTTAAAAAATGTATTATTTCATGCACAGTCTGTAAATAGATTGACTAATAATTATGTACCTCTTAGTGGTTTAACATGGTTTCCTAGCATACCCTCCTATTTTCAGTGTGACTCCAATTTCTTTGCAGGACCTCCTTCATTGAGATAGAGCTCCTTCTCTTTCTCCTACTCCAATTAATCAATCTGACGTCAATCCTTCCCATCAAGAGGTACAACAATCTAACTTTCCATCTTTCCCTACCAATAGATTGATTTCTACTCTCGAGTCTGTCTCTATACCCATCTCCTATTCTCAGGCTTCCCGACATTCATGATGGAGGACCGCCATGACATAAGAATTACAAGCATTAACAGATAATCACACATGGGATCTTGTTTCTTTCCCATCTGGCTAGCATGTGATTTGTAGTATGTGGGTTATATTATATCAAGCTAAAGTCGGATGGCCCCTTGCTCGGTATAAGGCTCACTTCTTACTATTACTGCTGCTTATGATTGGTTTATTCACAAGATGGACATGAAGAATGCATTTGTTCATAAGGTTTATAGGAAACTATTTATAGGATCCACCCCTAGTTTTGACTCGGGTAAAAGAAATTTCATGTGTAGGCTTAGCAAAGCCTTATATGGGTTAAATTAGGCATCCCGTGCTTGGTTTCAATGATTCTTGTATAGTTTTTGGGGCTGGATTTAGATAGAGTAGTCATGATCCCTATTTATTCATATGCTCCTCTTCTTAAGGTATCATAATTCTACTTGTTTACATTGACGACTTACTCCTAATTGGAAGTGACACATTTGGTATAGCAGCACTTTAGAAGTTATTGCAATCATCCTTCCATATGAAGAACTATGGTCAACTTGCATACTTCTTAGGATTAGAGGTCTCCCGCACTGATAGTGGCATACTTGTCAATCAACGAAAGTATACTTAGGGCCTCATTACCCAAGCACAACTCTTTGATCAAAAGACAGTTGAGACACCTATATATGGATTTGAATGTTTAGTATGGTCGACAAGATTGTGATCTCTTGGAGCACCCTCGCCTCTTTTAACGTCTAGTTACCAGTCTTGTTTACCTTACGATGACCAAACCTGGCATTGCTCATCTTGTATTGGTTGTCAGTCAGTTTATTTTTGAGCCTCATCGTACCTTACACATGACTATAGTCTTGTGGATTATTTGATACTTGTGGGGACTTTAGATCGATCGTTGTTCTTCTTGTCTATGTCTCCGCTTGAGCTTGTGGGATATGTTGATGCAGATCGGGTCGGGTGTCCCTTCACCTATCATTCTGATATGAGGTAGTGTATGTTTCTTGGCACTTTGCTTATCTCCTAGAAGTGTAAGAAGAAACTCAATGTCTCCAAGTCTAGTACGGAGGCCGAGTATAGAGCAATGTCTACTGCGTGTACTGAGATTGTATGGCTACGGGGTTTACTTTCAGATTTTGGTACTCAACTTACCATTCCTAGACAACTTCATGTGGATAATACCAATGCAATCCAAATTGCTTCTAGTCCCGTCTTTCACGAAAGGACGAAGCACATCGAGATTGACTGTCATTTCATTCACAAGAAGTTTTAGTCTAGCATAATTTATGTAGAACCCCGAAAAGTCAATATTGTGAATAGTGTTGTGCATGGGCTTGGTAAAGGCCAATAAACCTTTCATGTATAGTGGGTGTGTATAGGTAAACGTTAAAGAGGGTTTTATTAATGTGTGTGTGGGTATCTTAGAGTGTTTTGAAAACTAAGGGTAAAAACCCTAAGTGTTTAAGGGAAAAGGGTAAAATGATTAGGAATCAATGGTATGTCATGCTCAATGTGAATGGATTGTCTTGATGAGTATTTTATATTGAATTGTATTTTGTAATGCTTAGAAGTGTATGTGTCTAAGTTAAAGAAGCAAGGTTAGAAGAAATACAAAAAATATAGAAATTCTAGGATTTCGTTCAAATGAAATCCCATTCGTTCAAATGAAACCAGAGAAACTTGGCTAAAAACCCAAATCAGCAGCCATTTCCATTTGAAAGGCCTAAAATCCATTCGAACGAACATATTTAATTCATTCGAACGAATGCATGTTGACTTTTTTTTTTTTATTGTGCTAAGTTCGAATTTTAGGGTTATAAACCCTTGAACTATAACTAGAACATCTAATTCGAGGGTTTAAGATATTCTAAGGTTTTTTAATCCAATTTGGCAAAGGATAGAAGAAAACCCTAGGTTTTCAAGGAAGCAAGCTTGGAGAAGGAAGAAGAGCTTGGATTCCACTCCTCAAGTCTTTCTAAAGCATTAGATCAAAGGAATTCGATCTCAAAAGGTCGATACTCTCTACTAAATAGTGTTGTTATAATTCGTTAGTTAACTTAAGATGAAAAGCATGTTGTCCAATGGTTGTTGTAGATTATACTCCACCATTCAATCTTATGATGATTCCCAAATGAGAAATGAAAGTAAAAGCATGTTTGTTGATGATTTGGAGTAGATACCCTCTATTAAATAAGCTTGATGTATTCCATTATTGAAAGAGATATTGAGATTCATGTGTGTAATGCAAAGCCTTTAGTTATACTCTATTAATTTGCTTATGTGATGAATTCTTGAATAAAGAAAAGATATGATGCATTGATTTTTATGAAAAGCATATTGAATAAGATGGACTTACATGTCTAAATTATATGTGAGCGTGTGTAGGACAATGAATGGGCACTTGAAATTGTATGATCGAGGTTTTGTATAAGTACAGGTATCCGAAAAGTAAAGTAAAGAAGATGAAAGAAAAGAAAATGATATTATTTGGAGGATGGTAGTGTTCTTAGACTAAGTACAGCCACTAGTCATCTGATCTCAAGTAGAATAAAAGGAAATGATGCTATTGGGAGGATGTTGGTGTGCTTAGACCAGGAACAATCACCAGTCATTTGATCCCAAGTAAAATAAAGATGATGATGTTATTGGAAGGGTGTTAGTGCATGTGCTAGACCAGGTACAACCCCTAATTACCTGTTTCTAAGTAAAAAGAGGATGTTATTGGGAGGATGTTCTTGGAATACGGTTAAGCATTGTTAAGAAATTTTTTTAGCTTCCGCTTTTAGCATTGCTTTAAATGCTCTTGCAGGATGGTTTGAAGTATAAGTCATGAGCCAAAGTCCCATAACTTCTAAGAGAGATTTTGGGTCACAACAATTTCTCTTCAACATATGGCATCTTAGGATCATTTCACAGTATTCTTACGAAGACTATGACGATTGTCAAACATTCTTTTCTTATTAGTAAACTATTGTTGGTTGATCACCCCACATTAGTTTGAGCGGGTGGGGTGATAGTTATATAACTATACCTTCCTATTGTAGAATATCCATTGTGTATACCTTCCTATTGTATAGAGGAGAATCAATCATTCTCAATTAGTCTTGATTTACTTTCTTACTTTATATGTTCATGTACGTTTTCTATATAATCCCCTATTGGGGTGAAGGGATAATAACAAAGAATTCTCCAAATCTCTCTCTAGTTAATAGTGGACTCTTGACCAATATCTATGGTCCATTACCTAAGAACACGAAAAGAAGAAATAAGACCCTCCGAAAGTTGACCCATGTGGTTGATTTTTCGACAATTCAGATCCAGTATCGACTTTGAACAATACATTACCCCATCATCCATCATGTCATAATACTCCTCTACTGATGCATCTCTATTGAGAGCTAATATGATGATGTTCCCAAAATTAACGTTATGTTTTGAATGTATAAATACATTTGTTATATGTAATTTCCGATCAGATTGAATAACAACTAGATATTTATGCTTGTGGGTTTTTTGAAGTCAGTAACTATTTCAATCATTTCACTATTACTCGTCAAATAAAGGTTTCTTCCTCGTGGGGGTTGAGTTTGTCTTAATTGGTTGAACACAACTACTGCAACACTAGAGATTTTATCCTATTTTAACGGACCAAATAAGGATCACAATTTCATACATTATCTGAAGCAGCTACCTCATTAAGATAAGCTCAAAATAGTGTTAACAATACGATTGGGCAGAGCATCAAGAGGATGTTAAAAGGGACTTTTATGCCAAGATGTAAAGTCCTACCTCTTCTCATGCCACTATCGTCTAATACATCATCATGTATTAAGCTCGCAGTATGGATCATCTCGATGATCTCTGCCAAGCGCTGATGTTTTGTGGTAACTTCCCTGGATTAAAATAGTACAGAACTAGCGTCTCCATCTATTTCACTAGAATAAATAGTGAATACTTCTTGTGAGAAATTGGAAAGTACTTACTTTAACCCTGCTATTTTTGCCGTGGCTCTTGATACTAGGAATACTAAAGCTGGTCTAATTCTCTTTCCACCAGCACCAAAGATTTGTTGTGCTGCAGATATTAAAACTGGGTTTTCTGCACCAACAATCTAGATGAACATCTAATTAGATATAAATTGTTGTAGATATTAAATAGACAACTGCGGAGTAAGACTTAGATAAACAAAGTATTCCTTTGTTCATTTAAGGTAGTTCAACAACCAATAATGTGCATGTTTTATTGAGAATGAAATACAACTAATAGACTGTAAAAAGAAAAGGAATGTTTATTTGGTTAGAAACATTGTAAATGTGTGCATATATCATATATAGCCATCATATCGGATAATCCAATTCCCTTAAACAAGTTATATCTTTATCGACAACAATAAATGAGAATTAAAGTTTTTTTTCGGTAGTGAAAATATAAATTAATTCCACTTATCCTATGATTCTTAGGCTTTCTGTACAATTTAAATGCAGGTGGATATCTAGCCAAATAAGCTAATAGAAGTAAATTGAAACATGAAAAAAGAAAAACAAAGGAAGGCATGGAGCTAACGCTTGAGAGGTGAGCACTGGAGCATGTAGCTCTTCTTTTGGGGGGGGTAGAGGGTTCCTTATTTTAAGAGAATAAACCTCTCTTTCTCCTCGAAGGCTGGGATTCAAGTCAGCTCAAAGGCCGCTTTAGTTGATTGAGCTGTCGTTGACCCCTACATACCCTAGTATTGGAGCTCTCATGAGCAGGCGAAGCTTCGGGGACGCCTTTCCTTCAAGGAAAGGAGTAAGGCACTACCTTTTCAGGAAGAGTGATCCCAAGCCAGCAGTCCTGCAAGGAATGGAGTCTAGGCCGCGCAAAAGAAAGTTGACCCTTGATTTGCTCCTATTTTCCTCTACAAATTGAAGCAAGAAACCTCCTCCAAGATATTTTGACCATGTATGGAGCCAGTGTCGCAATTTAGGTATAGCGTGCTGAGTCTAACTTTCTCCACACTATTTTTGTAGTGGTTGTCTTGACTTAGCTTGTCAACGTTGTAGGGTGCGACATGCCATCCGACTTACAACAACTAATGACTGCCTTCTTTGACAGAAGATATCGTTCGTCTCGTCTCTTAGTGTTGGCTCCCCTCAAAATGCTAACTGGACAAGAGTTAGCTTGCTTCCACAAAACATAGTAACTCAGCTCTAGAGGTTTTGAGCATGTAAGAAATTGATTGAGGAACCACTTGGCGAAACACTTTTTCTTGTTGGTCGAGCTGGCCCTATACAAATATGATTCAAACATGATATATCATATATGTGTGGACATATACGTGCATATCAAGAACAACGAATAAAATGCGGATATGATCGAATGTTAAAATTCCTCATACTTGAGCTTAATCAATTAATATAAAAAACATCAGAGTATTGTTTTCTTAAATTAGATAAGGGTTCTTAAGCTTTTCCACTTTATTATTAAATGTAGCACGATGAAAATAGACAAAGATATGAATTGATACCCTTTATTGATTTTTTTTTATAAACGACAACCAATTCGATTTCTATTGTAGTGGATCGTATAAATTCAATTTATCATGTTCAACCCATAGTTGCAGGGAAGCTATGTACATGGTGGGAAGCTAGTTTTCTAGATTCGCTTCCCTACAGGTAGCTCGCTTTTATCATGTCTTATGTAGTGATAAAGGGGGATATGTATATAAGAAGTGATTGGATAGATCTCAGTCTAAATCCCAGGGTGTAGGGGTGTCAATGAGCCGGGTCGGCCCACGAGCCCGTCCACCCGCCCCACTCTAAGCCCGCTCGACCCGACTATTAATTGGATTGGGCTTGGAGTCTAAAGCTCGTGGCCCGTTTAGGTAGGCTTCTCACTAGGCCTAGCCCAACTAACCAAAGCCCGTTTAATCTATAGGCAAAAAATTGCACATGATTTTTTAGATGGATTGGCCCAGCCCAGCCTAATTCGGCCCGATCAATAAGTGGAATGGCCCGGCCCAGCCTAGCCCATTTATAAATCGGGCATAGTCGGGCCCGGGCCGTTGACACCTCTACTGGGGTGTAGATCCTAAGCAAGTATCAATAGATTGAAACCTAAGACACCTAATTCTCTATAAATATCTCCTGTAATATAAAATCATTCTAATATAAAATCAAAAGAATGATTGGGCATCATAATATAATGGGAATGTGGTACATATATCTCATTTCTTCTCACTTCTTACTTGGACGCTTTGTAAAAGTCTGTTTTATTGCAGCAGCTTTTATCTCATGATAAACATATATAGGTATCATAGGCGAAAAATCATCTCTACTAGCATAGTTGGCCTTCTAGTGCTTAAAGAACCTAACATTTAAAAAGTGCTTGTTTTAGTACATTCACAATATTAGAAGATAAAGGCTAAGTTAACCAATCAATAACAATAATTTACTATATCTTGATATCCCCAGAAGTAATTCACTTATGTTACAGAGTCTACTATCATTGTAATTTTTTTAATGAAGCAAAATATGAAATAAATAGTCGAGATTTGTAATTATGTCATATATCTTTGAGAAGTAGATAAACTGAGAAGCCTACTTGGTCACACTGATAACCCATTAAATTAAAGGAGTAACTCTCCTATTGATAATATCCATTAAAAAATTGCATTAGAAGCTAGCAAGAATAAGATAGCAACTGAATCATTACTAGTGTTTTAGAGAAAAACATAAATTCAGAAATTAAGAAAGAAAGATAGGAAAGAAGATTGCTGCAGGGATATAGAGATGTTCAGTGAAATGTCTAACATGGACTAACAAATAATGATTTTCTAATAATCACTTCCTCATGAAATTAAATTTGTTTGTTTTACATGTGAAACTTCAACAGTGGTTTGTGATTGACATAAATAGCAAAGCATGCCCACATAGTGAGATAATAGGAAATCAGAACAATTAAAAAAGCATGCCAATATCAGTGAGATAATATGAAACCAGACCAATTAAATAATTCTATTTTTCTTCCTTAACATTTTATGCTCTATAATTAGGGTTTTAAGACTCCCCATGTTACAGATCTTGTAACACCCACCCATGTAGTTCTATAAAATCTTCACATGTTCTTCTATTATAATTAATATTGGCCCCTTTTCTATGGGCAAGCAGGTTAGTGGATTGGAGAGTAAAGAAGGACTTAAACCCATCCTGCACTATTAATACTCACGGACTTTATCAACTTAGAAAGCTGACTTCTTCCTGATGCAGGGCAAGTGGCAGAAAACTTCATGGAGTTATTGGACCGTCACAAGTCCAAATGGAAGAAATAAAAGCACTAGTAGAAATCATGAGCCCGGGAGCCAAAAATGCACAAAATTTACATAGCTAAATGGAAACATCAAGATCTTCAAGATCCCTGGCTATGCCATGGACTTTTCACTTTTGAGCCAGATTCCTTCATTGAAGCCTCAGAAACAACAATTTTGCTATTTTTAGAAAATTTTATTTTATCAATAACTATAGTTATAGAAGTCAGAATCGCGCACCGTCAATTCTACCTTGATTCTAGTGATCTCCGATATTAGTAATCTCCGTAGTTAGTTTACTTTTTATTATCATTCAAAAAACTCATTTTGCTATTATTTTTGGTAGTTTTGCTATTATTTAAGGGGTAGGACTCGTTTCCTATTCATAGAGTTGTAATAGCAAAATGAGTTTTTTGAATGATATTATAGTTTCTTAAAGAAAATTTCTCTTGTTCCTATTGTTTTGGAATTCTAAGGAATCAACAAGACAGTGGAAGGTTGTGTGATTGGTGAGACGTAGTCATCTACTAACGCTCTTTGCATCACATGCCCACCATCTTACCTACTTATTAAAACCGGTCTTGCTGGATCCTTAGACAAAATAGCTTCGGAACTTCTTTTCAATGGATTAAAATACAACTGCATATGTTCATTAAAAATTTAAGGAATAAAACAATGAAGTAATCATGCCATCAACAATAGGCAAGATCTACTTAAAAGCTGAACATTTGGGACATGTCTATACAAGAAGAAGACTCAAATTTAGCAATTCATCAAAAATAGATTGAATCATAGAAGTAGAAAGCATAGCCTGATAAAAAGATACCTAAACATCTAAATAGAGATTGCTGGGATAAAAACAGAAGCAAGTTTGATCTCCACAGGAGCAAATCCTTGAATCTCAAAACACCAAATAGGAGAACAAAAAAGATTATGAACCTTGAACCACTATAGCAACATTTTAAGGAATACACTAGCTAATTTTCACTACACTAGCCAAATTTTAGAACTTTGACATGGCTACTTACAGACAGGAGATTTTGGTTCAGAGTTTGGAGATCATCAGCAACCACTTCCAATAGATTTGATACTGAAATGGGGCTAATAGACTTCGAGCTCACATCCAGTTCCGATGTGGAATCATCAGTACCATCCACTGATTGGATCCATAAGGAAAACAAATTGTAAGTGTTTAAACATAGTATGGTAAGTGAAGGGATCCATTCGAATACAACAACAAAGAAAGTCATAAAACCATCGCATTTTTATTAGCTAAAGAAATCAGTACCATCCGGCATTGCCTCAGGAGTCTGCGTTGAAAACACTCTATACTGAGCAACATCAGATTGGTTACGGTGAAACTTCCGAGCCCCACACCATCTATTACCACTCCCACAAACCCCATTTCTATTGTTCTTGCCTGAAAACTGCACAAATAAAGTTCAACACAGATTGGAAGAGCACCCATAAGCATGCCATATCCAGCCCGGTCTGGCCAAAATCAATGTTTCGTCCAGTCATTAACATCATTCTCAATGACACCTAAATAACTTGGGGCCGTTTGGCATAGTTCCTTGAGAACTATTTTCCTCATCGCGGGAACAGAAATAGTGTAAACACATTTGGCAACTCTTTTTAGAGAATGATTTTAAGAATCATTGTGTTTTAGGCACAATTTTAATGAAGACAAACTAGACAAGCGTTAAAATTAACGAGATAGATGGGACATAATAAAAAATTTTGTTTTCTTTTTTCTTTTTTTGTAACGGAGGGTGTCCTAAAGCCTTTGAGCCAAGGACTAATGACACTTACAAATGGCCTTGGCTTGCCTCTGGCGAAGCCAGAAAGGGCTTATCTCGGGGTTCCATAGAATAGGTGACATGTGGTGGAGAAGTCAAAATCATGGGGCCCATGATTTTGACTTCTCCACCTATAATAAGACATGTGGCGTTAAGTGTGTGAGAATAAGGGTGTGAGATATCAAATGGGGAGAAGTCAAAATTATGGGGAGAAAATAGAATGACTTCTCCCCATTTTTCACGCCAGGTGTCGCACAATGTATGGAACCCCGAGAGCCCTTTCCGGCTTCGCCAGAGACAATCCGAGGCCCTTACAAATATGTTGATGCCAAACGACCCTCCTTTCCTCAACCAGACCCCACCTACCTCCAAAACGCGCTATTTAACTCATATATATCAAATACCCAGCAATGAAAAAAAATATAGGAAGAATCAGAGACATTTCAGATGGGTCTTGAACTGAGATGTATTTCCCCTAGAGAGGGGAAGAAAACCCAGTTCAAGACAGGACGAGAGGAGCCTTGAAAGTAAATACCTGAAAGTTGGGAGAGATTTTGGGTGGATGAAAGAGGTCCACAAGTACATTAGTGATGCAACTTGATACTCTTATCATTTGGAAATGAGAGAAAAGGAGAGAGATAGAGCTGAGTATGCTTTGAAGTTGATTGTTTGGAAGAACAGTGGGATTGGAAAGTAGTGAGAGGGACCCTGTTAAATCGATTGGGCAGTCAAAGGACAAAAAAAAATGCAATTGGGATGCACATGCAGGTAACTTCCAATATACGTTCATTAGACATTTTTAATTACCAAACTTTGGATTCTATCGAAATGGGAAATAGTTTTCAACCAAAAATTGATGGCTATGAATAAATATCATCTGCTTGCTTCGTTCAAATAATTAAACAGCATGGAAATGCGGGAAACCTAGCAGGCAACACGAATAGTATTGGACGCTCATGATCTTTTTGCAGATTTCTCTCCAATTTGCCACTAGCCAAGCTTTGAATCGTTTTATTGAGCTATGGGCGTTTAAAAACCCACTTGCATCCAACCAAATTGTGTTGAGAGATGAAAGAATTAATTAAGGACCATGTCTTGTATTTGAGAAGTGCATCAAATTCCTCGATCATTGCCGCACGTCATGGGCTTCTGTAATTGCTTGATAATATAGCAAGTAGGCTAGGGCGGAGTGAGCGCTGCTGAAATATGTCTTAGGTTTGCGAGTACCATACCATCGTGTATCCGTGTCCTCATATGATGACGAGATGGGGCAACTGGAAGAGAAGGTAGCTGGGGTGAACGAGATGGGGAAGCTGGAAGGAAGGTAGCTGGGGGTGGGTTGATAATGAAGATGCATGGAGTCCAAAATGATATGTGGGGAAGGTAATACCGGTGAGGGGAGGACAAGATGACCATTGGTGAGGAAGGTGGACGAGATGATATTTGTGATGGTGTATTGGCTTAAGTAATATTAGGTTGCCTTAGGGACTACCGGCTGCAAAAGAAGCGGATACAAGATAGTGGAGGTGAAAGCTTGGTTAAAGGTTATTGGAGAGATATGACAAGAAGACCAGGGACATGTTAGATTTTTTGTTCCAAAATAAATTCTCCTTTTTAATAATGAAGTTAAGTGAGTCAAATCGACAATATTATTGTGAAATATGGCTCAAAATCTGGGGTTGACGACTCGAACGTGGTCTTTGGCCGCTCGAGCGATGGTCGACGTGTTTCAGTGTTCTATTCCCTGTTGTAATCCGCTTGAGCAGAGCTTTAGGCTGCTAAAGCTGTAGTTGCGCAGATTTGGTTATTTAAGTTGCTTAACTCTATTTTTAGGGTTTCTTGAGGGGTTTTCTAAGGGCTACGACTAAGAGGGTATTGAGAGAGCTTGTAACCACTGTAATCTTCCTTGTTCTTTGTGAATTTTTTTGTTGTTTTCTTTTGTGAACATAGGTATATTGCCGAACCACGTATATCGTTGTCTCCATTGTGTGATTGCTTGCTTTCTCGTTTTCTTATTTCTCTAGATTTGTCGAACTGGTTCTAACAAATTGGTATCAAAGCTTTTGGTTGTGTTGATTCAAATGGCGGGTAAGTTTGACATTGAGAAATTTGATGGAAGGAATAATTTCAATCTTTGACAAGTGAAGATGAAAGTTGTGCTCGTGCAACAAAGATTGACGAAAGCATTGAAGGGCAAAGAGGCTTTGCTTGCAACAATGGAGGACAACGAGAAGGATGAAATGATAGAGAAGACTCACAGTGCGATACTATTATGCTTGAGCAATGAAGTTTTACGAGAAGTTGCCAAAGAAGAAATGGTGACAGGATTGTGGCTCAAGTTGGAGAGTTTTTACATGACGAAAGCTCTCACAAATCGCTTGTATATTAAGAAGCAATTATATAAACTCCATATACACGAAGGTATGCCTATTAAAGACCACCTTGATGAATTCAATAAAAGTTGTTTTGGATTTGAGAAATATAGACATTAAAGTTGATGATGAGGACCAAAATTATTTCGATGTGTTCTTTATACCGTCTTTTGAGCACTTTGTTGACACTATGATGTATGGAAGAAATACTCTCACTATGGAGGATATTAAGGCAGCCATAAATTCTAAGGAGTTGAAGAAAAAGGGTGTTTGAGAGTAGTGTAGAGAGATCTAGTGAAGGTTTGTTTGTAAGAGGAAGAACACATGAGAAGACTTCTAGTAGTAGAGGCTGGTCTGGTCTAGATCAAAATCAAAACCTAGAAATATGAAATGTTTTCAATGTCACAAGGAATGACATTTCAAAAAAGACTGTCCAAACGTAAGGGGAAAGGAAAGGATAATTCAAAAAATGTTGATGGTGTTGTAGAGGATCGTAGGGATGTACTCATAATTACTGTTGGTAGCTTGAGTGAAGAGTAGATTTTTGATTCAGGTTATCCCTATCATATTTTTCCTAATAGGGACTGGTTTACTACTTATCGGTCTAATGATAGTGGTAGGGTCCTGATGGGAAATGATGTAGCCTTGAGGTTGTTGGGATAGGCTCGATTCGAATAAAGATGCATGATGGTATTGTGAGAACCTTAACCAATGTAAGATATGTTCCTGAATTGAAGAAAAACTTACTATCTTTAGGTACACTTGACTCTGATGGTTGTAGCTATAAATCTGATGGTGGATTTATGAGGATTTACAAGGGAGGTTCTCTAGTTGTGATGAAGGGACATTTGAAAAATGAAATTTATGTGCTACAGGGTAGTACAGTTACAGGTGCAACTGTAGTATTGTCATCAGACTCGAACCTTGACACCACTAGGTTGTGGCATATGCAACTAGGGCATATGAGTGAGAGAGGTATGACACTGTTGGACAAACAGGATTTGCTTTGTGGTCAAAAGATAGGAAAGCTGGATTTTTGTGAGCAATGTTTTTTTGGAAAATAGTGCATTGTTAAGTTCAGTATGACTATTCATAGAACCAAGGGTACTGTGAACTATATCCATTCTAATATTTGGGGTCCCTCTTGAGCCCCCTCTCTAGGTGGTGGTAGATATATGTTGACATTTATAGATGATTTTTCAAGGAAGGTCTAGATATATATCTTGAAGCATAAGGATGAGACTTTTGTGAAGTTCAAGCAATGAAAGGCTTTCATTGAGAAGCAGATAGGGAAAAAGATCAAGTGCTTGAGAATTGACAATGACATGGAATTATGTGGGAGTGCTTTTAATGAGTTCTACAAGAATGAAGAGATTGCGAGAGATTGCATAGTTCGAAACATTCCTCAACAAAATGGTGTTGCATAGCAAATGAATAGGAAATTATTGGAGATGGCAAGATGTATGCTCTCTAATGCTGGGATGTCCGAGAAATTTTGGGCTGAAGTTGTTAACACAATTTGTTATTTGGTTAATAGGTCTCCATCGACTATTATTGAGTGTAAGACTCTTAAAGAGGTCTGGTCTGGATCCCCTGCTAATTACACGGATCTAAAGGTGTTCGGTTGTACTTCTTATGCTCATGTAAATGAAGGTAAACTAGAGCCTAGAGCAAATAAGTGCATATTTATGGGATATATAGATGGTTTGAAGGGATACAGACTTTGGTGTACTGATTCCAAGTCATCAAAGAGTATTATCAGCAGAGATATGACTTTTGATGAGTCAACTATGTTTAATCCTAAGAAGGATTATGTTGATGCAGGAAAGGACCATGGTGTCAATGAGAAGGTGGAGTTTGAAATGAAAGCTTCAGAGAATACTCAGAAAGTTGTTCCAATTGAGCAAGAGGAAGAAGATGTGCAACATCCAGAGGTGGAGGAAGAAGCACCGCAAGAGCAACAATTAACTCTTGCTAGGGACAGACAGAGGAGGCAATCTAAGCCACCTTTGAGATATGGTTATGCTGACCTAGTTGCATATGTCTTAGTGTGCTAGAGGAAATTGAGGTTTAGGAACCTAGTAGTTATCAGGGGGTCATTACTAGTGGAGAGTTAGCAAAGTGGACTGTTGCCATGAGTGAGGAGATTGAATCTCTTCACAAGAATCAAATTTGGGAGCTAGTAAAACTGACTAAAGGAAGAAGGATTGTAAGCTATAAATGGATCTTCAAGATGAAGGAAAGAAGTCTGGGGGTGGAGGATGCAAAGTACAAAGCTCGATTGGTGGTGAAGGGTTACTCCAAGAAAAAGGGATTGATTTCAATGAAGTGTTTTCACATGGTGTGAAGCATAGTTCTATTCGGATGCTACTTTCTATGGTTGCCTTATTTGACTTTGAGCTTGAATATCTTGCTTGATATCAAGAATTATTTTCAGCATGGTGATTTACATGCTTCGGAGTAGATTTACATGCATCGGCATGAGGGGTTTGTGATTCAAGGAAAGGAAGACCAAATGTGTCTACTGAAGAAATCTTTGTATGGTTTGAAGCAATCTCTTAGACAGTGGTATAAGCAGTTTTATACCTTCATGGTTAGAAATGACTACTGTAGGAGTGAATATGACAGCTGTGTGTATCAGAAGAAGTTGTCAGATGATTCTTTTGTTTATTTGTTGTTGTATGTTGATGACATGTTGATTGCTACAAAGAACATGTCCGATATCAAAAGTTTGAAGACTCAGTTGAGCAGTGAGTTTGAAATGAAAGATTTGGGTGCAGCCAAGAAGATATTAGGAATAAAGATTCATAGGAACCGAAAATCGGGCAGATTATACTTATCTCAGAAAATGTACGTTGAAAAGGTGTTGGAACGCTTTGCTATGCAAGTGTTGAAGCCAGTGAGTACTTCACTTGCAGCTCATTTCAGATTCTCAACTGCTCTGTCACCGTAGATTGAGGATGAGTTGGAGCACATGTCACATATTCCTTATCCTAGTGCAGTTAGGAGCATCATGTATGCTATGGTTTGCACTAGGCCAGACATTTCACATGCAGTTAGCGTAGTGAGCAGGTATATGGATAAGCTTGGAATGGCTCATTGGCAGGCAGTGAAATGGATACTTAGATATTTGAAAGGTACTATAGATATTGGGTTGATCATATATGATAGAGGCAGTGACACTTCTAGTAGTGTTATTGGATATGTTGATTTGTACTATGCTGAAAATCTAGATAGAAAGAGATCTTTGATAGGTTATGTTTTCACTTTTTGTAGCAGTGTCATCAGTTGGAAAGTTACAGTTGCATTGTCCACTACTGATGCTAAGTATATGACAGCTATAGAAGCAGTGAAGGAAGCTATATGACTGAGAGGTTTGGTTGGTGATTTGGGGTTGCAGCAAAAGTAGTCTACTATGTTTTGTGATAGCCAAAGTGTTATACGTTTGACCAAAAATCAAATGTTCCATGAGAGGACTAAACACATTGATGTCAGACTCCATTATATTAGAGATGTGGTTTCTCAAGGGGCTATTGTAGTGAAGAAGATTGTTACAGTAAAGAATCCAAGAGATAAGATGACCAAGCCCATCCCTGTAGTCAAGTTCAAGCATTGCTTGGACTTGATTGGTGTTGGTACTACTTGAGTGCCCTTAGGGAGTTGGTAGAGGCGGCAAGAGGAAATGCTTGTATGATAGAGATTATTGTCGGAATTTTCGTCAAGGTTGAGATTTGTGAATTATGGCTCTAAATCTGGGGTTAACCGCTCGAGCGGTGATTGACGCTTTTCAGTGTTCTGTTTCCTGTTGTAATCTGCTCAATCGGAGCTTTGGGCCGCTCAAGCAGTGGTCGCACAAATTTGGTTATTTAAGTTGCTTAACTCTATTTTTAGGGTTTCTTAAGGGGTTTTCTAAAGGTTGCAACTGAGAGGGTTTTGAGAGCTTGTAACCACTGTAATCTCCCTTGTTCTTAGTGGATCTTCTTGCTAAATTCTCCAGTGGACGTAAACATCTTGCCAAATCAAGTATATCGTTGTCCTCATTGTGTGATTGCTTGCTTTCTCATTTTCTTATTTCTCTAGATTTGTCGAACTGGTTCTAACAAATACCCCAAGTCCAGAATATGAAGTGCCTAGCTCTTGGGATACCTCTTGATTTAAACTAAAAAAGTGTCTATTTAATTGCATCCGGCCTACTGAAAAGTCATATAGATTCAATTGCATCTTAATTGGAAATGTCACATCATTTCAATTGCATCCCTACGGGAAAAGTCACATCCCTTCTATTACATCCCTACAAGTCTATAATAGAGACCTCTCAAACTTTCTCAATACACCAAAAATTTTACAACAATTTATTCTCCTTCTCGGCTTTTATTGAGGGTGATTTATAGCCGGGTTGTGTATGGGATTCCTCTTGAGGTGCCTCTTGATTTAAACTAAAAATGTGTCTGTTCAATTGCATTATACTGGAAAAGTCACATACATTCAATTGCATCCTAATAGGAAAAGTCACATCCTTTCAATGGCATCCCTACAAGTTTATAACTAGACCTTAACCTTTCATAATCCACCAAAAACTTTACAGCAATTTACTCTCCTCAGCTTTTCAAAGAGGGTGGTTTATAGCATTCTAGGTTATTTTACAAATAGTGTAAATCTGCAAACAACATAAGCATTTCGCTAGGCTTGATTGTCTCTTAGAGGCCATGTTGCTAATCACTTGCATTAACCATTATTACCCAAAAGGAGGCATCAATTTTCTTAAAGACAAGGATCTTTGTATACCTTCAAGTCTAATTCAAGTGCAGTGTATTCTCTCTTGATATGATTTTTCCAACAATTTTAAGACAATTGAAATATGTCTCTAAATCCACCAAACTCACAAGACCAATATAGCCTTGAACTCTTTGACAGAACTAATTTGCAGTGATGACAAAACAAATTACAGTTTCACTTGACCAATTTGAACTTAGCCAATTTGAACTTAGCGTATGTTCTAACGCAACTATTTTCCTAACTTCTAGCATCATCTAAGCAACAATTGAACATAGAAGTATTGGTTGCTCGGAAGAAATAGGTGGACGACGACTATCAATACAAAGGACCGATTCTGTTGTATTTAAGGAACAATCCTTTTGATGTATATATTATTTGTCGACAACAAAAAAAATTGGGATCAATTGGAACACAAATACAAGAGGCCTGAAGATGCAGGTAACAAAAGAATTTTGTTGATAAATATATGGACATACATTAATATGACTAATGATACATAAATTCTTGCACAAGTGCATGAATGGTAAATTATTGTTAGTCTGATCATTGCAAAGGACATGACAATTGATGAAACTTTCCAAGCAAGTCTAATTATTTTAAAATTAACACCGGCTTGAAACAATTACCAAACTATATATAATGAATCCTTGTCTCTTATTGATTTGCTGCAACATAATTGAATTGAAGAGGAATCAAGACTTCGAGAAAAAATAATCGAGCAAATATAAATGTTTATTGAAAGTAGCAAGCCTTGAAATTTAAAACGGAAAAGAAAAAATTTCAAATGATTGGAAACAAAAGAAGAAAGGGCCTTATTGTGGATAAAAAAAATTCACATCTTGGAAAGTTTGGGAAAGCGACATCAACATATCCATATGAATTCTTCCTGGTTTAAAGATTTCTCATGGTGATGGTGCAAGCATGATAGTAAGATTAAGCTTGTATATCTCGAAACGAAGATCATAAATGTGCCTGAATATCCAGATCTATAATCCAATTACCCCAAAGGATGCTAATGAAAAGGAAAGATCCTGTACAGGACTGAGAAGACATGAAATTGCCTAGTAGAATATCAATTTAGAAAGAAACTGTCTTCATGAGATAGGTCATTTCCACTTGTAGTGCATAAATTTCAAAATTTCAGCTTAGTTTGCACCAATTTACATAAACAAACAACAATCTCAAATCCACACTATTTTCCGGGGACAAAGTTGGTGGCATAAGCCCAAGCGTTGTTGTTGACGGGGTCGGCGAGGTGGTCAGCCAGATTCTCCAAGGGACCCTTACCGGTCACAATAGCCTGAACAAAGAACCCGAACATGGAGAACATAGCCAGTCTCCCATTCTTGATCTCCTTTACCTTAAGCTCAGCAAAAGCCTCAGGATCATCAGCTAATCCAAGTGGGTCAAAGCTTCCACCGGGGTAAAGAGGGTCGATCACTTCACCGAGCGGTCCCCCAGCAATACGGTAGCCCTCAACAGCACCCATCAAGATAACTTGTGTAGCCCAGATGGCAAGAATGCTTTGAGCATGCACCAAGCTTGGGTTGCCCAAGTAGTCCAATCCACCCTCACTGAATATTTGTGCACCTGCCTTGAACCATACGGCCTCGCCGAACTTCACGCCGTTGCGAGAGAGCAACTCAGGGAAGACACAACCAAGAGCTCCAAGCATGGCCCATCTGCTGTGGATGACCTCAAGCTCGCGGTTCTTGGCGAAGGTCTCGGGGTCGGCAGAGAGCCCGGCCGTGTCCCAGCCATAGTCACCCGGGAATTCACCGGTAAGGTATGATGGGGATTCACCAGAGAAGGGTCCCAAGTACTTGACTCGGTCGGGACCGTACCATGGGCTACCTGAAGAGACTGGCTTGGGTTTGCCAGCAGTCTTTCTCATGGTAACCCTCCCCTCGCCAAGAAGCTCGGAGGCTGACGGGGCGAGCTTGACCGCCTTTCCGGCGAGAGAAGGAGATGAGAGAGCCATTGAAGAAGCAGCCATTGGAGAAGGGAAAGGAGGAAAAAGATAACAAAGAGATGTTTGTGTTGTGGCTGAGCTTCTTGGGTTGTATTAAATAGGAGTGTAGATCAAAGAGTCCTTATCTTTGGAGATCTCTATCTGTTTTCTCAATGGTTGATAACTAGTAAGGTCTTGATTTTGCTTGTCCAGTTGGCACTCTCTATACCACAAAACCCCATGGATTTTTTTTTGCTAGTACTGGTGCTAAGTTTCTATCTGGTTGGCCCACAGACGAACTAAGAATCTACTGCATGGTTGTGGTTCATTGTTTGAATCGGCATACCCCACCTGTGCTAAGGATAATACTACATATATCATAAGAAAAAAATTATAGTGGGCGATACCGTTATGATTCATGCTGACAGTGGTGGACCCATATGAAAAAGGTGGGCTCCATGGGGCTCCATGTTTTAGTAAGAAACAAAGGAGCAATAGCGCAACAACAACGAGAGTTGTGCCCATCCAAATTACTCCAATATTATGGAGGGTAATTTTCAATCACCAGCGAATCCTATGTTTTTTAGAGCAAACCTAGAAAAAAAAAACCCTCCAAGAAACCTAAAAAGTTCAAAACATAACTTTTAAAAAGTCAGAGGCTAATTCTGATTCAACAATTTAAACCCTACATCTAAAACAACTTAAACATAATTGTAAAATATCAAATACATTGCTAATGTTCATCACTAATTTTACAGCAAAAATTAAAGCCAAATTTGAACGCCCTAAATATTAAAATCTTGGAAAACTTCGTGAAATAGATGTAGATTTTGAAAATTCTTTTCCAGTGCATTTGACGAATTTTCAATCTAATTCTGTTAAGTACATGTGACGTTTCTATTTTTTAGTGTCCACGAATCAAAACGGATGCAGGCAATTTTCAAAATACGGCAATTAGACCTTTAATTATCAAACTTTGGATTCTAACAAATGGGAAATAGTTTTCAACCAACAATTGATCAAATGGGAAATGGTTTCCAATCAACAATTGATGACTAAAACAACTTAAGCATAATTGTAAAATATCAAATACATCCCTAATGTTCGTCAGTAATTTTACAGTAAAAATTAAAACTCAATTTTAATGCCCTAAATATTAAAATCTTGGAAAACTCCGTGAAATAGATGTAGATTTCGAAAATTCCTTTCCAGCGCATCTGACAGATTCTCAATCTAATTCCGTTAAGTACATGTGATGTTTCTTTTTTTTAGTGTCCATGAATCAAGACAGATGCAGGTAACTTTCAAAATACGGGAATTCGACCTTTAATTATCAAACTTTGGATTCTATCAAATGGGAAATAGTTTTCAACCAGCAATTGATAAAATGGCAAATAGTTTCCAACCAGCAATTGACGACTATAAATAAATATCATATGATTGCTTCATTCAATAAGTAGCATAAAAATGCGGGAAACCTAGTGGGTCATAGTAGGTACTAGCAACCGATTTACTTTTAATGGTGAACTTGATGTCTCACCAACTTGGCTTTGGTCTAGGGGTAAGATGTATCTTTCATCTGTGAGAGGACTAGAGTTCAAGTCGAGTGGTGTGGTGTTGAGACCCACCATTAGTTCTAACCTAACTCACTAATGGTGGGTCTCAATAGTTACGTTAGAAGTTAGAACTAATGGTGATCAGTCTCAACATCATACCCCTCGACTCGATCTTGAGTCCTCTCGCGAATGAGAGATCTGTCCTACCACTGGACCAAAGCTACGAGGCGTACAAAAAAAAGTCGCAACAACCAACCACTAGTATGTAAGGTCTGAGGACATCTAACGTCCTCTTGAAGTGAAACTTAGCAACATTTGCCCTTTGGACACATAAAAATTAATGTGCGAGATTCACAACTGTATTACACTTTCATCATTATTAAACCTTTAGATAAAAGTTCACTAAAGTTGTGAATCTGACATGCAAATTTTTTCTTCTTTTCATAAGGCAATGGCTGTTTGTAGTCGTAGGCTATACTCACCATTATTGCTAATTTTCACTCAACTTTAGCCTAAGCTTGAGTGCTTGACGCGTGTATTACTCTAACCGACATTCAACAATAATGGTCTTTATAGCCCAAGACAACAAATTATGATTGATAAGGATGAAAGTCATGAGACACATCAAGAAACATGTCGGTAATAATGGTCTTTGTAGCCCATGGCTAATGTTAACGTCAAGAAAATTGTTAGATATGCACAGTTTAAAAAATCATTCAATAATAATAATAATAATAAGATTATCAGATAGTGTGATTTAATGTCCCCGAAGTTAGGTTAGGTGATGCTTGATCTCCCTACGGAGATCGTATGATTTGATCTGAGCCGTTTGATCAAGATGACTACATCGATGGCTCCTTGTGTGCACCACTCAAGGGGAGCTGAGGAGGTGGTTCAGTGGCCAAAAAAGTACACTGGATGCATGTTACCCTTAGGAATAGGGCACGAAACCTAAACCTACTGGGGCGGGCCCAATGAACAGACCCAGCCTAACAAGGCTCTTATATAAGAGGCCAGAAGAGATGGTCTATGATATGAGGTAAGGGAATCCCACATTAAGAAACTCTAGGCCCATATGTTGTATATGGTGTGAGGGAATTACCCCATTTATATGGTGTGAGGGAATCACCCCATTTATTATCGCTCATGGGGGGGGGGGGGGGGGGGGGGGGGGGTGTGGTACTCTAGGCCCATTTGTTGTCTCGACTGAGTCAATGCCCATATGTTTTGGGTTTATGGAGTCTAGGCCCATTTGTTTGTCATAAGAGCCTCTAGGCCTATTTGCTATATGTTATGGGCCCACTAACAATGCCGGTCTTCGTCATCTTTGTTTACCAAAGACTAGTTATGGACTTTACTACTGAGACCGCTCATGTGATGAGCGGATCTCAAAATTTTCATAAATGTGATTTTATTTTTTGAGATCCGCTCATAACATGCGCGGTCTCGGTATGGTCTTGGCCCTTTGTGGTCTCAATAGCATTTCCCATTAATTATATCCTGTATATTATAGAGGGTTCATAAAATATAATTCACTTAACTGCTAAGCTAGACCTCGGTAGTTGAGGGACCCTATCTCCTCCTTAATTTAATTACACATAGACACGCCTGGGTTTGTCCCGGTGGTTGTGTATTTCTCTTTGGGGAGGTGTGACTCGTGTTCGAGTCCTGGTGTGGCTGTTGAGTGCCCACCCTGAGTTCTAACCCCTAACCCCTAACATAGATAGATGCATGATCTAGCTGCCTACGATAAAAAAAAAAACAAACAAAACTTACACAGTTCATCAACTCACAATCTGCACAGTTCAATTTGCCTGCCCCCTTTCGTGATGGAATATATATAGCCCAAAACTAAGGCTTGAGGAACTTAAGTCTCATTTGGTTGAGATTATTGCAGACGCAATTGATTACACAATAAGTGTTGTTAATAATTCTATTTGGTTATCCTTTTGATAAGCAATTGTCTAGTCATTTAGAAAATGACATTTTGATCAATTAAAAAAATGTTATTTTATAGGTCTTCTAGGAATCACAGGAATGCAAAATTAGTTGCTTACAATAATAGCTACATAATCCTAAACATGAATCAGTTGCTTACAATAATAGCTACATAATCCTAAATATGCATAAGAGGTTATGTTGTCCCATAATCACTCCAACAAGATTATGAAAACATCAGTTATTTGGATAACCGGTTGTTTCATAATCACATATGATGGGTCCAACCAAACACTATTATTTTGTCAAATTCTTGGTATAAGCGGTTATAAGTGATCAAATCAATTCTGATAATCCAAACCAAATGAGCCCTTAACCTTTCGATCTAGAGCTAAAAAAAATTTACCCCAAAAAAATGGTCCAGTCTAGTATTAGGTTCATGGCAAGTTTTTGAATGTTTTATCAATAATGTAGGGGTAATGGCCATGGTATTTTTCCTTTTTTTCTAACAGTCTAAAGGCTTTTACATTAATGCCATTATTCGTGTTCATTGTATATTATTGGAAGTTCAATTTAATCTGGCTCCGAAATGAAGTTCAATTTCATCTGGCGAAACCTCACCAAGTTATGGTTTGGGCCATTTGTCATGACCATTCGTCCAGCAATGTTTGCATGGCCTTAGTGGTGGCATTATTTGTGTCTTTTTATCTTTTGTTAAAGGGTAGTTTAGTCACCAAAGTATTAGTGGCATTTTTGTAATAAGGGAGTATGACTCCACCAGCACATAGGATGTTTCATTCTACTAACTTGTAAAAGGTTTATCATCCACCTCTTAGGGGAGGTGGTAGTTCACTTGAGTGAGTTGTCTTTGCACCATCTTTGATCACCTGCTCCCTTAGTGTCTTTTATTTGCATTACATGTATAGTGTCTTGTAACCTTTCCCTTAATGCAAGATTATTGATCTTTGCTTCTTTCTTATACATTGTGGTGTGCTTTACTCTTGTTTCTTAGGTAACTTACCAAATAGGCTGACTTGATCGACGGATTGATCAAGTGCCGCACGGGATTTGCCTGGCAATGTAAATTGCCCGTGACAGTTGGTATCAGAGTAAGGTCGTGACCGTGTATTCAAGGCTAGAAGACATGGTACAGGGGATAGGAGCGCGCACTAACAAGGATCGTCTGGACGAGATAGAAGCCCAGACAACACAGATTGATGGGATGTTGCATACCTTGGTGCAAATGGATGACCGAGTATGCAACGTGGAACAAGGACACCAGGAATTAGCCGGATCAGTGGAGACCGAGGACATGAAGAGGACAGTGGATGCTCTCCAGGACAAAATTGAGGAGCTCTCAAACTGGTTGAATGTGCTTACCATGGCAGTTGGTTCGAACCCTCATGGCCCTACCAAGACCTATAGTCGGGTGAAGGTACCAGAGTCTCGTTCGTACAGTGGTGCGAGAGATGCAAAAGAGTTTGAGAATTTCTTGTTCGATATGGAACAGTATTTCCGAGTCATGAGACAGGAATCAGAGGAAGCCAAGGTCTCGACATATCAGGTGATGCCAAGTTTTGGTGGCGTACTCGATACGATGACATTCAGAATAGGAGATGCATCATTGATTCTTGGGTAGACTTGAAGAGGGAGTTGAAAGCCCAATTCTTGCCCAAGAATATGGAGTACATCGCTAAGTGGAACTTGCGACAGTTGCAACAGACAGACACTATGCACGAGTATGTGAAGCGGTTCTCAGCTCTCATGCTAGACATCAAGGACATGTCCGAGAAAGACAAGATGTTCTACTTCATAGAGTGATTGAAACCTTGGGCACAGACAGAGTTGCAGAGGCAACATGTTCAAGATCTAACTTCAGCACAAGCAGCAGCAGAGCGTCTGAATGACTACTCCACAAGTGACCCCAATAAGAAGAAGACGAACTCGACCGACACTAGCCATAACAAATCTTCTCGGCCATCGAATGGGAAGAAGTATAACAATGGCAAGTCAGGACCGAGCAAGGAAGCTTCAACATCAAAAATTTCAAGTTCCAAGCCAATGCAGTGCTTTCTATGTGGTGGACCGTACTGAGTAGCAGTTTGTCCGCAGAAACAAGCTCTCAATGCCTTACAAGCCTCAATAGGTAACTCAGCTATGCATGAGGAACTATCCGAGAGTGATGATAATGAAGAAGAGTAGCCTAGGATGGGATCCATCAGGTTGCTTAATACTCTTAAGACTCAGGGTGATGGGAAGGCACCACAGTCGAAGGGGCTCATATTCATTGATTTGAAAATCAATTGGAGGGCTACCCGTGCCATGATGGATATGGGGGTGACTCACAACTTTGTTGCGGAAGGAGAAGATAAGCGACTGGGATTGAAGCTAGAGAAAGATTCAAGTCGCATCAAAGCTGTGAACTCAACAACGAAGCCTATTCATAGGGTAGCCAAGGGAGTGCCCATTGAAGTAGGAACTTGGTCAGGAAAGACCAACTTGACAACGATTCCTATGGATGACTTCCAGGTCATTGTGGGGATGGAGTTCTTGTAGGAATCCAAGGTCGTGCCAATGCCTTACCTACGATCGTTGTGCATCTTGGGTGACTGTCCATGTATGATTCTAACAGTAGCAAGCAAAGGTGGAGATAAGATGCTTTCGGCCCTACAACATAAGAAATGGTTGAAGAAGGGGGAGATGACTTATGTGGCTACGTTGAGGGAAGAGTCTCAACTAGAGCAAGGTCCAGTCCCGGATGAAGTGACTGAGGTGTTGGCAAAGTTTGCTAGCATGATGCCCGACAAGTTACCAAAGTCCTTTCTTCCTTGTCGAGCAATTGATCACGAGATAGAACTTGTTCCCAGGGCTAAGCCGCCTACTAAAGCCCCTTATCGTATGGCCCCTCCGGAGCTTGCTGAACTTCAGAAGCAACTTGATAATCTCTTAGAGTCAGACTTCATTTGCCCCTCCATGGCACCATTTGGAGCACCAATCCTCTTCCACTGCAAGCATGATAGAAGTCTTAGACTTTGCGTGGATTACCGAGCATTGATCAAGTTGACCGTGCGGAACAAGTACCTCATCTCATTGATTGCCGATTTGTTCGAACAACTTGGGACAACCAAGTACTTCAGTAAGCTTGATTTGTAGTTAGGCTACTATCAGGTTCACGTCGCGGAGGACGACGAGTCGAAGACTACTTGCGTGATGAGATATGGCGCATTGGAATTCATTGTGATGCCTTTTGGCCTTACCAACGCACCAGCTACCTTCTCAACACTAATGAACCAGATATTCCACGAGTTCCTTGACAAGTTTGTTGTGGTTTATTTGGATGATATCATGGTGTATAGCTCAACTCTTAAGGAGCATGTTGAGCACTTGCAAAAGGTGTTGACCTTGCTAAAGGAGAACAGTTTGTCTGTTAAGAAGGAGAAGTGCTCATTCATGCAGGAGCGCATTAGTTTCCTTGACTACATTTTGGGCGAGGGACAAGTGAGAATGGAGGAGGATAAGATCCGATCCATTCAAGAGTGGAAGCCACTTACGACTACCAATGAGCTACGATCTTTCCTAGGCCTTGTGACTACTACCGTAAGTTCATTAAAGGCTACTCAGTTACTGCAAGACCATTGAGTGACCTACTTAAGAAGGAGCATTCATGAGTATGGTCAAGGGAATGCCAGGAAGCCTTCGAGGGACTGAAGCTTACGTGGCCCAACATTCTATTCTTGCACTGCCAGACTTGGTGAAGCATTTTGAAGTACAGACTGATGCGTCAGACTATGCTATTGGAGGATTGTTAGTACAAGAAGAACATCCAGTTGCTTATGAGAGCTAGAAGTTATCTGAAACTGAGCATCACTACACAGCTCAAGAGAAAGAGTTGCTTGCAGTGGTGTATTGCCTTCGAGTGTGGAGGCATTACTTACTTGGATCAAATTGTGGTGAAGACTGACAATGTTGTCGTGTCTCACTTCATGATGCAGAAGAAGCTAACGTCCAAGTAAGCGCACTGGCAAGAGTTGCTAGCGGAATTCGACTTTGAGCTAGAGTACAAGCCGGGTTGGTACAACAATGTTGTCAATGCCTTAAGTCGCAAAACGGAACTTGCGGCTCTAAATAATGTGATGCATAGAAGTGTGCAACAGGTGCAGTCTATCTTGCACGATAAGATCCGTGAAGGGTTGAAGACCGATCACCAGGCTAAGGTAATTTGACCACTAGTTGAAAGTGGCAAGATTCATCGCTTCTGGATCAACGATGGGCTTCTCTACACAAAAGGAAGTCACATCTTTGTCCCAAGGATAGGGGACCTCAGGAAGGATCTTATAAAAGAGTATCATGATACTCTTTGGGCAGGCCATCAAGGATGGCGCCACACATTTGCCTTGCTAGAACGGGGTTATTACTGGCCTCTTATGCGAGATGATGTTGCAGAATACGTGAAAACTTGTCTTGTGTGCCAACAAGATAAAGTGGAAAGGGATAGGCCTCTTAGGATCTTGGAGCCATTACCTATCCCTAAGAGACCATGAGAGAGTGTTTCTATGGACTTCATCTCGTCCTTACCAAAAGTGGGGGAGTTTGGGTCGATCCCGGTGGTGATCGATGTACAGATTCTTAAAGTATGCTACTTTCATCCCCTCACCATTACACTATTCAGCAGAGGAAGCAGCTTACTTGTTCATGAAGAATGTGGTGAAATATTGGGATGTGCTTTAGAACATTGTGAGCGACAGAGACTCAAGATTCACAGGAAAGTTTTGGTTAGAATTGTCCAAACTTCTTAGGACCAAGCTCAACTTCTCAACAAGTAGTCATCCTCAGACTGATGGCCAAACCGAGCACTTTAATGCTTCCCTTGAAGAATACCTTCAACACTTTGTCAGTGCTAATCAGAAGAATTAGGTGAACTTGCTCGATGTCGCTCAATTTTGCTTCAATTTACAACAAAGCTCTTCATCAAACAAGAGCCCATTCGAGTTAGTAATCGGGCAACAACCACTAACGCCTCATACATTTGTTGTCGGTTACCAAGGAACCAGCCCCAATGCCTACAAGTTCGCCAAAGAGTGGAACAAGAATCTAGACATTGCCCGAGCATATCTTAAGAAAGCCGGAAGAAGAATGAAAAAATTTACGGATCCAAAGCGAATGCAAGATAAGTTCAAGGTGGGAGATTTAGTGCTGATAAAGTTAAATCCAGATAACTTGAAGTTCTTTCGTAAAGGCAACAGAAGCTTAGTTCGCAAGTACGAATGACCATTTCCTATCACTGAAAAGGTAGGAAAAGTCTCCTATAGGATGAAACTGCCCGAGTCACTTCGCAGATATCACCCGGTCTTTCATACCAGTGTGTTAAAGCCATATATTACAGACAAGGAAGACCCCACTAGCAACACTCCAAACCGGCCTGCAGCTATCGTAACGACCGTACCACAAAAAAAAGTTGAATGTATTGTTGCAGATCATCATATCCAAGCCTCACCGACCAGGCCAGCACACATGGAGTACTTGGTAATATGGAAAGGGCTATCCGACATCGAAGCTAGTTGGGAACTAGGCGTCACTCTTCTCCCTTTCGCAGACAAGATTGAAGAATACTTAGCGAACAAGTCGACGAGGGCATCAACTTAACAAGTAGGGGAGTCTGTCACGACCATTCGTCCAGCAATGTTTGCTTGGCCTTGGTGGTGGCATTATTTGTATCTTTTTATCTTTTGTTAAAGGGTAGTTTAGTCACTAAAGTCTTAGTGGCATTTTTGTAATAAAGGAGTATGAATCCACTAGCAGATAGGATGTTTCCTTCTGCTAACTTGTAAAAGGTTTATCATCTACCTTGTAGGAGAGGTGGTAGTTCACTTGAGTGAGTTGTCTTTGCACCATCTTTGATCACCTACTCCCTTAAAGTCTTTTATTTTCATTACATGTATAGTGTCTTGTAACCTTTCCCTTAATGCAATATTATTAATCTTTGTTTCTTTCTTGTGCAATGTGATGTGTTTTTATAGAATCCCGGAACTTTTGTATATGTTTTGGAATGCGTGTCAAAGCATGAAGCCTTTGTAATCTCCATTTTCCATGAAATGAAAATTTGGAAACCTTTAAGAATTTTGCAAGAATGATATAAAATAATTAAATAAAATATTTAATAATATGATATAACCTTAGAAAGGTCCTAGGGATGTTCCTAGAGGGTTAGAATAGAAGTTGGATAAGTCCAAGTAGTGGAATTGAGTGAAAAATGGATTCAGTGTCGAGATTTGCAGAGCACCGATCGCTCGGTCCCAAGAGCAGTCGATCGGTCCAAAACTGATCGATCGGTATATATTGACTGGTCCAAAAATTTGTATGGAGAATTTTTTCAGAAAGGGTGTTTTCAACCGATCGCTCGGTCCTGACCACCGATCGCTCGGTCTTTCGCGTTTTGCAGAAATTTCATTAAGGATTTTTTTTGTCTTTTGGGCATTCTACCCCTGCCTATAAAGGCTTGCTCGAGCCAAGGGTGTTCATAAGCACCCTTATCAATATATTTGAGAGAGAATGAGAGAGAAGAAATGGGTTTTTCACTTAGGGCATCAACTTGAGAGAAATCAAGAGTTTGAGAACCCAGATTACTCAATCTAAAGCTCAAGCACGCGTGGAATTCCTTCTCCAAGCTCGGCAGTATTTTCCACGGTATTTTTAAGGGTTTTCTTCCTTTTTTCAAGGTCGGTACCTTATGCTACCCTTCTAGTTCATCTTCTTCTCCTTTTTCTTCATTTTTGTACTTTTTTACCAAATTTCAAGCATGAGAATGTGATGGGATGAATAAATGGAGAATGTGATGGGCGATGGATGTCATATGTTTGTTATGATGAACGAAATGGGAAGGGTATTTCACCAATAATGAATACACATGGATGATGGATGGATTGGATGACTCATTAATCAAGAAAAACATGATTTAAGGCATGGAATTTTCTAGGGTTTCATGTTAGTGTGTTACCTTGCTTTCTAGAATCGCATGTGGTAAAGTGAGTGCTTATTTTAATGAATTGTATTCTATGAAATTCAATATGTCATGTTTAATTCCAAGCTATAGCATGTACACGACCTCACAAGCACATCATGCATACACGAGTCAAGGATGGTTTATCGGGTTTTTCAAGAACAAGGGTTTTATTCTTGATTCATGAATACCATGACAAGGCCAAACATAAGGGTTGGTAAATAGAGGCAGTACATATCTTAAGATATGTTTTGCCTCGCTTTGACAAGAACAAGAACACATCAAGCAAGATATTAGTGTGCCTCCAAGCATGCATGTTTATTTTATTACAGTTCGCAAAAGAGGGAGTTTACACTTCCCTCCCTTCAAGTTTCTTCATGGCATTTTCATAAAAGAGGGGGGTTCACACTTCCCTCCCTTTTGGTTGCTTTATTCTATACTTTGCAAAAGATGGGGTTTACACCACCCTCCCTTCAAGTTGTTCAAGGGTACTAACATCCCAAGCGCATGAGCATGTTTAAATTCCAAGTAAGCAGACATGAGCATTTTAGTTTCATGGCATGACATGCATGACACACATAACACAACAAGACAAGCAAGACAGAACACGACAAGACAAGTTTTCAAACACGAAAAGGGTATTTCAATTCAAGTCAAGCACACGATGATTTCAAGAGTTTTCCCGACTTTGATGTGAAGTAAGCATGAAATATAAGCTGTTTATCTTCCTGTTATGATATGAACTGCTTCCGCTTTATTTTCATTATTATGTTGCTATGAGTATTGGTTATTATTTGGTACCCGCTGAGTGTTTCAATACTCAACCGTACATTTGATGTCGGTAGGTGTTAGTAGAGCGGCTGCTCCTTTTGACATATGTGCTCCCGGTCCATGGGAGGAAGAGGATTACTTCGAGGAGGTCCCTGCTGAGGAACCTCATGTAGAGGGCCATTATTAGGTGGTAGATTCTTGGTGAGTGTGGGTGAGTATGAGAAATTTTATACCCATGTATTTTGGTGGGCATGTTCGCACCTTCTTTTTGTTGATTTCACTTTTGTATAAAACTTGGATTATATATACATAGAGGGTTTTGTTAGACTTCTGCTGTGCCATCTTAGTTTATGCTTCCACAATTTTGTCCTCTATTGTATATGTTCTGTGTATTTTGCAGGATGGTTTGTCAAGCAGGTCATGATAAGTCGTCCAAGATTCACTCTAACTCCTAGGGTGGGTTTTGGGTTGCTACAGTTTTTGGTATTAGAGCTTAGGCTTTAAGTCTCGTAGGGTCACTTAGAATCTGGTTCCATAACTTGATAAGAGGATATGTCAGGAAGCAAGTTAGGAAAGATGTAAGTCGGAAGTGAGTCATGTTTCAAGTGTAAAACAAAACTTTAGTCTTAGTCTAAAATGGTTGTTTCAACCAAGTATGGGTCTTAGGAACGCTAGAACACCAAAGTATAATATTATAAATACTCTGATGACTTGATGTGATGAATATGATAGTACTGTACTATTATTGATTGCTCTATTGTGAAAATTGAATCAATGTGATAAATCGTGGTTCCAAGTTAGAGTCATGTGTTGCTATTGTTCTCAGGACTTTGGTCATGAGGCGGGGCACACATGGTCGCGGACCACATTCGAGAGCTTCTTCCTCTTCTTGAGATGAGGATGACCAGTCGGACCTCTCTTAGGTTCTCGGCTCTATTACAAAGACTCTGGCATTGCTAGCGGCTAGTCATGCTATTCCATCGCCTGCAACACCTACTCCTCCTGCTGTTACTCCACCGCCTGCAGCACTAGTACATCGTACAGCTGGGGTTGAGGCATTTTAGAGAATGAGGCTTCCAGCATTCTATGGGAGTGTGGACCCTCTTGTTGTAGAGGCTTGGATCCTCCAGTTGGAGAAGATCTTCGCAGTCCTCTCGTCCATTGAGGAGGAAAGAGTGACATGGGTTGTTTTCATGATAGAGGGTGAGTCCCACCATTGGTGGTTGTCGGCCTTGAGGACTCGAGATTTGACCAGGCAAGGTTAACTATGGACTTAGGGCGAGTTCATGGATACCTTATACAAGAAGTACTTCCCGATCGGAGCTCGGGAAAAGAAGGAGAGGGAGTTCATCAACCTCGAACAAGGTTCTATGACTGTACCGCTTATGAGGCCAAGTTCTCGGAGCTCTCAAGATTCACGCCTCACATGATCGCCATCGAGGCGATGAAGGCGAGGAGGTTTGAGTAAGGGCTCAGAGACATCATTATGGAAAGAGTCTCGGCCTTCAGGCACGCCACTTATCCGGAAGTGGTGGACAAAGCCTTGTTGATCGAGACCAACTCGAAGGTTGTCTCAAGGAAGAGGGATTTGGCAAAAGGCCAATCGAGCAGCTCTACACCATCGAAGAAGTGGGCTCCGTCTGCCACGTATCAGTATACCTGGCCAGCACCACCCCAGTATATGTGGCTAGCACCACAACAGAGGCCATCTTCTACTCCTCTAGCTCCACGGTCGTACATGCCTCATGCACCACGACCTCAGGCTATCCAGGCCCCACAACACATTGCACCTCAGGCAGCGAGGTACGCTCGACCTACGGCCCCTTCAGCATACACATAGGAGGTCTATACCTCTTGCAGCCGAAGACATCAGACAAGAGATTGTCAGAAGGCATCAGGCGTATTCTTCCACTGTGGTTGTTATGGCCACCTGATCAGGGATTGCCCTAGTCGGCATTTGTCAAGCCAGTCACAGGGGATTAGGCCCCCAATTTGTCCAACAGGGTCATATCAGGCGTCCTTACAGCCTACACGGTCTGTACCTCCACCACGCCAGGTGAACCAGGGACGAGTATTCGCCTTGATAGAGGGAGATGTACTTGCATCAGATGATGTAGTGCAAGGTACGTGTTTAGAGTTTATTCATTTGTCTATGATTGTCTTATTATGCCTTATTCTTTGTGTACGTATATGGCATGTTATATATCTACATATCTATACATATGATGTTGATGCATGGATTGACTTAGCTAGTTATAATTTCAAGAACTTTATTAGTCAATGAATGTTTGGCTCGAGTATTGATTGACACCGGGTCTACTCATTCATTTGTCTCGCTGAGTTTTTCTCAAGGCTTTTCTACGGAGCCTAGTCAACTGGAACCGGAGTTATTCATTTCGACTCCTCTCGGTAAGACAGTGGTAGCAGATAGCATTTTCAGAGGTAGTACAGTTCAATTTGGAAGCCGTGAGTTGGCAACTGATCACATTGTCCTTGGATTCCAGGACTTCGATGTCATCTTGGGGATGGATTGGTTAGTAGCTCACCATGGTCAGGTGACATGCTTTGAGAAGATGGTACTTTTTAAGTCGGCGGAAGGGAAGCCATTTCATTTTTGGGGGTTGAGAAGTAAAGATATTGCCCGCTTTGCGGCGTTGAGTCTAGCGACACGAGGTTAAGGACTCTTCGACTATTCCGGTCGTGAGTGAATTCCTGAATGTATTTCCAGAGGAGTTGCCAGGGTTGACCCCAGATAGGGAGATTGAGTTTATAATCGAGTTTGCACCAGGCACAACTCCTATCTCCAGGGCCCCATACAGGATGGCCCCAATTGAAGTCAAGGAGTTGAAGACTCAATTAGAGAAGATGTAAGACCTTGGTTTCATTCAACCAAGTGTCTCACCGTGGGGTGCCCGGTGCTATTTGTCAAAAAGAAGGATGGCTCGATGCGGATGTGCATCAATTACAGGCAGTTGAACAAGGTCACAATAAAGAATAGGTATCCATTGCCTAGGATTGATGACTTGTTTGATTAGTTAAAGGAAGCAAAATTTTTCCCTAAGATTGATCTTCGGTCCGGTTACCACCAGTTGAAGATCAAGGTGGAAGATATTCCCAAAACTGCATTCAGGACTTGATATAGGCATTATGAGTTCTTAGTGATGCCTTTTGGTCTCATGAACGCGCCGGCAACCTTTATGGATCTAATGAACCGGGTGTTCAGACCATACCTGGATCGATGAGTGATAGTATTTTTCAATGACATCTTGGTCTGATCCCAGACACGGGAAGATCATATGCAAGACTTTTGCCTTGCTTTGGAAATGCCGAGAGAGCACAAGTTGTATGCCAAACTAAGCAAGTGTGAGTTTTGGTTGGAGGAAGTGGCATTCCTAGGCCACGTTGTTTCTGCAAAAGGCATCTTGGTAGATCCGAAGAAGATAGAGGCAGTCGTGAGTTGGGTGAGGCTCAAGAGTGTCACTGAGATACGCAGCTTCCTGGGTTTGGCAGGTTAATACAGGAGATTCGTAGAGGGGTTCTCCAGCCTTGCAACGCCACTCACTTATCTGACTAGGAAGAATGCCAAGTTTATATGGAGCGATAAGTGCGAGATCAGTTTCACGGAGCTGAAGAAGAGGCTTACCATGGCCCCCGTCCTTACAGTGTCATCAAGGCGTGGTGGTTATGAGGTGTACAGTGATGCCTCGCACGTCGGGCTTGGGTGTGTTCTCATGCAGCACAAGAAGGTCATTGCCTATGCGTCAAAGCAATTAAAGGAACATAAAAAGAATTACCCCACACACGACATAGAGCTTGCTGCAGTAGTGTTCGCACTCAAGATTTGGCGACATTACCTTTACGGGGAAGAGTTCTATGTGTTCACGGATCACAAGAGCCTCAAGTACCTCTTTTCCTAAATGGAGGTGAATTTACGGCAACGGCGTTGGATGAAATTTTTGAAAGACTACGAATGCACCATCCAATACCACCTAGACAAAGCAAATGTAGTGGCTGATGCTTTGAGTAGAAGACCTCCGGGGTTGTTGGCTCACATGTTGGCGCGGGAATGGAAGCTATTGAAAGATTTGGCAAATCTGGACATCAGTGTCAATGCTTCCATCCGCAGTCCAGTGATGGCAAATAGCACGATTTGGCCCTACATCATAGATCGGATCCGAGAGTTGCAGGCCTCGAATGTTGACTTGTTGGCTTTCCGGGACAAGGAAGTTGCCAAGGGTAGTGAAGATTTTTCTCTGACTAGTTGAGGTGCTATCATATTTAGAGGAAGACTGTGTGTCCCTGCTGATGTAGAGTTGAGGCAGAAGATTATGGATGAAGCCCACCGTTCGAAGTATACAGTGCATCCTAGGGGTACGAAGATGTATCGGAACCTCAAGGGACACTTTTGGTGGTGAAATATAAAGAGAGATGTTGCAGAGTATGTGGCATGGTGCTTGGTGTGCCAACAAGTAAAAGCAGAGCACAAGCGACTGGCGGGTCTATTACAACCTCTCCCTATTCCCGAGTGGAAATGGAAGCACATCACCATGGACTTCATTGTTGGCTTGCCACGTACAGCAAAGAACTCAGATGCAATATGGGTTGTGGTGGACCGTTTAACGAAGTCTGCGCATTTCTTGCCTTATCGGACTACGTTCAACTCGAACCAGCTTGCGGTGTTGTATATTAAAGAAGTGGTTCGGTTGCACGGGGTGCCAGTCAGCATTGTGTCAGATCGAGATCCAAGATTCACATCCAGGCTCTGGAAGACCTTTCAGAGCGCCATGGGTTCTTGACTAGACTTTAGCACCACCTTTCATCCACAGACGGATGGACAAACCGAGAGAGTAAATCAAATCATCGAGGGCTTCGGGCATGTATGTTAGATTTCAAGGGTAGCTGGGAAGAGCAATTACCCTTGGTAGAGTTCGCCTACAATAATAGCTACCAGGCGAGCATCCAGATGGCACCATTTGAGACCTTGTATGGGCGAAGCTACAAGTCTCCTCTCTACTGGGATGAAGTAGAAGAGAGAAAAGTGTTGGGTCCTGAGTTGATCGAGCAAACTGCGAACAAAGTTAAGCAGTCCACAATGTGTTCTATGTGTCGATGCTCCGGAAATACATTTCAAACCATTCGCATGTCATAGACTTGGAACTGTTGGAAATCCGAGAGGATCTCACCCTGGTTGAAAAGCCGGTTCAGATATTGGATCAGAGAGATTAACTGCTTCGCAACAAGACTATCTCGTTGGTTCTCGTACAATGGAAACATCATGCTCGAGGAGAGGCCACATGGGAACGCAAGGCCGAAGTCAAAGTGAAGTACCCAGACTTGTTTGAATAGGTTTAGGTTCTAGCATGTAATGTTGTTTTGGTTTTATAATTGCATGTATTATTCAATTTCGATGATGAAATTTTTACAAAGGGGGGAGGATGTAGAACCCCGGAACTTTTGTATATTTTTTGGAATGCGTGTCAAGGCATGAAGCATTTGTAATCTCCATTTTTCATGTAATGAGAATTTGGAAACCTTTGAGAATTTTGCAAGAATGCTATAAAATAATTAAATAAATATTTAATAATATGTCATAAGCTTAGAAAGGTCCTAGGCATGTTCCTAGAGGGTTAGAATTGAAGTGGGATAAGTCCAAGTAGTGGAATTTAGTGGAAAATTGATTTAGAGTTGAGATTTGCAGAGCACCTATCGCTCGGTCCCAAGAGCAGTCGATCGGTCCAAAACCGATCAATCAGTATCTATAGATTGGTCCAAAATTTTGTATGGGGAATTTCTCCAAAGAGGGTGTTTTCAACCGATTGCTCAGTCAAAAACACCGGTCGCTCGCTAGGCGACCGATCGCTCGGTCCTGACCACCAATTGCTCGGTCTTTCGCGTTTTGCAGAAATTTCATTAAGGGTTTTTTTGTTTTTTGGGCATTCCACCCTTGCCTATAAAGGCTTGCTCGAGCCAAAGGGTGTTCATAAACACCCTTATCAATATATTTGAGAGAGAGTGAGAGAGAAAAAAGGGGTTTTTCACCTAGGGCATCAACTTGAGAGAAATCATGGGTTTGAGAACCCAAGATCGGCCCCCATAGCTTGGATTTCTCAATCTAAAGCTCAAGTATGTGTGGAATTCCTTCTCCAAGCTCGGCAGCGTTTTCCACGGTATTTTCAAGGGTTTTCTTCCCTTTTTCAAGGTCGGTACCCTATGCTACCCTTCTAGTTCATCTTCTTCTCCTTTTTCTTCATTTTTGTGGTTTTTGCCCAAATTTCAAGCATGAGAATGTGATGGGATGAATGGATGAAGAATGTGATGGGCGATGGATGCCATATTTTTTTTGTGATGAACAAAATGGGAAGAGTATTTAACCAATAATGAATACACATGGATGATGGATGGATTGGATGACTCATTAATCAAGAAAAGCATGATTTAAGGCATGGAATTTTCTAGGGTTTCATGTTAGTGTGTTACCTTACTTTCTAGAATGGAGTGCTTATTTTAATGAATTGTATTCTATGAAATTCAATATGTCATGTTTAATTCCAAGCTATAGCATGTATACGACCTCACAAGCACGGCATGCATACACGAGTCAAGCATGGTTTATCGGGTTTTTCAAGAACAAGGGTTTTATTCTCAATTCACGAACACCATGACAAGGTCAAACCTAAGGGTTGGTAAATAGAGGTAGTACATATCTTAAGATATATTTTGCCTCACTGTGACAAGAGCAAGAACACGTCAAGCAAGATGTTAGTGCGCCTCCAAGCATGCATGTTTGCAAAAGAGGGAGTTGACACTTCCCTCCCTTCAAGTTTCCTCATGGCATTTTTGTAAAAAAGGGGGGTTTACACTTCCCTCCCTTCAAGTTGCTTTATTCCATATTTCGCAAAAGAGGGGTTTACACCACCGTCCCTTCAAGTTGTTCAAAGGCATTAACATCCCAAGCGCATGAGCATGTTTAAATTCCAAGCAAGCAGGCATGGGCAATTTAATTTCATGGCATGATATGCATGACACGCATAACACGACAAGACAAGCAAGACAGAACACGACAGGACAAGTTTTCAAACATGAAAAGAGTATTTCAAGTCAAGTCAAGCACACGATGATTTCAAGAGTTTTCCCGACTTTGATGTGAAGCAAGCATGAAATATAAACTGTTTATCTTCCTGTTATGATATGAACTGCTTCCGCTTTATTTTCATTATTATGTTGCTATGACTGTTGGTTAGTATTTGGTACCCGCTGAGTGTTTCAATACTCAACCGTACATTTGATGTCAGCATGTGTTAGTGGAGCGGCTGCTCCTTTTGACATATGTGCTCCCGGTTCATGGGAGGAAGAGGAGTACTTCGAGGAGGTCCCTGCTGAGGAGCCTCATGTAGAGGGTCATTATTAGGTGGTAGATTTTAGGTGAGTGTGAGTGAGCATGAGAGATTTTATATCCATGTATTTTGGCGGACATGTCCACACCTTCTTTTTGTTGATTTCACTTTTGTACAAAACTTGGATTATATATACATAGAGGGTTTTATTAGACTTCCGCTGTGCCATGTTAGTTTATGCTTCCGCGATTTTGTCATCTATTGTATATGCTCCGTGTGTTTTGCAGAATGGTTTGTCAAGCAGGTCATGTTGGGCATGATAAGTCGTCCAAGATTCACTCTAACTCCTAGGATGGGTTTTGGGTCGCAACAGTTATACTCTTGTTTCTTAGGTAACTTACTGACTTGATCGATGGATTGATCATCAAGTGCCGCACGGGATTTGCCTTGCAACATAAATTGCCCGTGACACATTGCCATTTTTCCTTACAACAGTAATAGTGATTATGTCCCCCCTTCCATATTACTAACCCATTATACCTCATGCAAGTTGCTACTTAATTAACTTGATTGTGCTGATATGGAGCAATATCTATAGGGATGAAGCCAATTCCTTAGATGAAGCCCAACAAAATACCAATGTGTCATCTGCAAAATTGTAAATGAGAAATTAATTACTAAAGTGTGCTATCTATTGCAAAACCTTCCCAAACTGACCCTAAGCCCTTCTCTATGTGAATCCGCCCATTGTTTAGCTTTTTTATTAATGATATTGCACTTATTAAAAAGAACATTGTTGTAGAGCCCCGAATTTTTTCACATGCACTATTCATGTGAGTAAGGTTGTACCCATGGGTTACCTTAGTTGGTTTAAGAACCTAGGATTGTGAGTTATAAGAATGGAGTAGGGGTTGGATTCAAGGTAGATGGAATATGGAAATAAACTAAGGGTCTAGAGGAATGTCTGAACATCCCTCAAACTTGAGAATAGTCTAGATCTCTCACCTCTTATCAGAATCAAGTGATTCTTAAACCATTATAACTGTGTTAGAATCCCCTTCGAGGTTCATGTTTAATGTTTTTCCATATTTTGAGTCTAAGCTAAGTCAAAAGTGGGTTTTTCCATTGTTTTTCTACTGAAATTGCAGACCAGTCCACTTGTGGGCCCATTTGGACCTTTTAAAACTCAAAATTAGGATTCTTGTAAAACATGAAAGTTGTTCCTCTTCGAAAGAGGAATCCAACGCAAGTTGAATCATCAAAATCGGACGAGCGATTCAAATGTTATGGTCAAAATACTAAAGTTGGATAAAATCTGTCAGAATCCGAAAAATAGGGGTGCGATCTATCGTAAAATGGTGCGATCTATCGCAGATTTCTGCGATCGATCGCATTTAGGCGCGTTTTTTTTGTTTCCTTTCGGGTTCAAGTGCGATAGATCGCACCAAAGGTGCGATCGATCGCACTCGCACCCAGTTGGCTCTTAAAACCGAGTTTTTGGGGGTTTTGGGGGGAACCTAAACCTAGAGAGGGATTGAGAGGGAGAAAGGGAAGGAAGATTGGGGATTTTCAAGAGGGGTTTTGTGGAGATCAAGTGGAGCCAAAATCAATGTGGGTATTCCTCACCTAGCAAGGACTCCTCCATCTTCAAGTAGTGTTCTTCCTCAAGCAAGGAGATCTCAAATCAAGGGTTCCACCCAAGATCAAGCTTGATCTTCAAGGTTAGTACACCCTCACTAGCTCACTTAGTAATAACCTAGTTTTCTTGAATTGAGAATGGTTTGAGCTTGTGTAAACCCAAATTTCTACATTTCACTAATAATACCCTAATTTATACAAGATGATTAAGTGGTGGATGAGATGTGGAATGTTGGATGTGGAGGCGATTGGATGCCATATGTTGTAATGTATGGTGTGATGGAAAATGGAGGATGGGCATTTTACACATAACAAACACACGTGTATTGTTGATGAAATGCATGAACTAAGAACTCAAATAAATGGGTCTAAATAAGTTGTATACCAAGTGTTTGATAAAATGTCTCAATGAGAATTTAAGGAATTAAATCAAGACTATGCACGCATGATTCATATGATTTTCCTAAGGAGTGAATTTGACTAAATACCCTACATAAATTATCTATTTCCTCACATGTCTATGGAAGGATTTTGAATGCTACATGCAACCTCTTGATTTGTACATCTCATCATGATTGCCACTTTTTGCCACACACATAAGCACACAAGAGGAATAGAGTGAACCAAATCAAGACCATGGTATCATGATTTAGGGTTTTCCCCAATTGGGTAGTTCTTGATTAAATATAATATATGTTCCTTCAAATGCTCTATGTGATTTCATGAAGTCCCTCATGTCTAGGAAGATATAAGTGATGCTATTATGCTTTATTGTCTCACATCAACATGACATCACCAAAGGTCACACACAAGTACAAGTATAGGAAAAGAAAGAACCAAGAACAAGAAACGTGAATGGTGAAACAAGTATGAATGTCAAGGGTAGGGCATATCCCTAGGATATGTCATACCTGGCTCACAAGTAACCAAGCATGAATGTCAAGGGTAGGGCATATCCCTAGGATATGTCAAACCTGGCTCACAAGAAAACATGACAAGCAAGGAAATGAAGATACTAATGTGTTCCGTTCAATCATAGTCCGGGCATTAGCTAAGCAAGTAAATTTAATTACTAGTGTGTTCCGTTCTATCATAGTCCGGACATTAGTAAAGCAAGTCAAGAGGCTAATGTGTTCCGTTCCATTATAGTTTGGGCATTAGACAAGCAAGAATAACTAGTGTGTTCCGTTCCACCATAGTCCGGTCACTAGTCAAGTCAAGGCAAGGATACTAATGTGTTCCGTTCAATCATAGTCTGGGCATTAGTAAGCAAGATGCTAATGTGTTCCGTTCCATTATAGTCCAGGCATTAGCAAAGTAAGGCAAGGGCTATTATGATCGTCCAAGTCATAGTTCGGGTACTAGCCAAACAAGACATGAGGCTAATGTGTTCCATTCTGTTATAGTTCGGGCATTAGTTAAGCAAGACAAGAACCTAGTAAGTCCGTCAATTTCATAGTTCGGGTACTAGCTAAACAAGAACAAAAAGGCATGTGTGATTCCCACGATACAAGAACAAGACAAGAATAAGTTGTAAATACGGCAAGCAAGTTTTGGAAACCACAAAAAGTATTTTCAAGAACAAGTCATGACTTTTGAATACGAATTTACGATGCATGAGTTAAAATATGATGTTCATGATTTTCTTTTAGTTGTTATGTCGTTTTAGCTTCTGCACTCTGATTATGTATCTTTTGGATGAACTGTATCATCTATTACATATTAATGTTATTACTATTGTTAGTTAGTAGCTTGTACTCGCTGAGTATTCCATGCTCAGCCGTACTTTTATGTCGGTAGGTACACTAGACGAGATATGGACTCGGGTCCCTTGGATGGAGGTAGCTCAGGGTGAGCACGAGGTTATTCGGATAGTTACCTAGATATTGGGAGGCTTGGCATATGGCCAATGGTTGGGACAAGAGAGAGAGAGACATGTATTTTGGGATTTCCTTTTTGGGGATTTTTCATGTAAACTTGAGTGGGTAACTCAAGCATTTGCACTCTTGTGATTATTGTATTTTATCCAGTCATTATTTCTGTGGCCACTTGGAGTTATATTTATGTTAAAGAAAATTTTAGTTCACTATTCTGCATGCCTTGTATACTCTTTGCAGGTTTAATTTCAAGTTAAGTCACGTCGCAAAAGTATCCTAACTCGTAGGGGGTATTTTGGGGCGTTACAATTGTCCAATCATAATAGCATGGAATCTCTGTATAGGGTGGATTGGTTGTTTCCCAAGAACCTCATTTATCAAGCTCGCTTCCATCGATCACATCCCTTTAGTGGTTAAAATGAACTATGTATATCAGAGGTAATGGGATAGACCCAAGTTCACAGCTCAGATTATAAACCCTAAGCAAGTATCGTTGGATTGGAACCTATGGTAACTAGTTCTCCACGCATATTTCATGGAAGGCAAAATTAGAAGTATGGATGCCCAATTGCCCATGCATACTAATATAACCGGAGTGAAATGCCCAAATGCCATCTCTCGTTTCTCGTTTTTTAAAGATTTTTTTAGCATCGCTTCTCGTTCTGGTAACTATGACTAGACGCAAAAGAAAAAAGGATATGCCCAAAAAAAATTAGAAGAAGAAAAATGGCTGCAAAATTAGACTAAAATTCACATCTCTTTACAAATATTGAGTTTATGATGGAGCATTCCTTTTGATTGCAGTCCTCGCATTTGTAGAAAATCACAATATTTTATATACCAAGAATCCACCAAAAGCACCTGAAACATACATTGGTACTCATTTTGGCCAAAATGAACCGTCACTAGAAACTATATCTACCGATAAAAACTATTCGTCTGTAAATATCTTATATTAGTCATGGCAAATATCCGTCGTTAAATATATTATTTTTATTATGCTATTTTAAAAATATTATAATAATTTATGAACTGTGAAATAGTAACAGATAAGTAGAGATGGTTTTAAAGCGGTCACTAAAACTAATTTTTAGCGATGGTTTTTCTATCTGTCGTACCTAATATTCCGTCCCTAAAAGTTATACTCTTTTTTGTAGGGACTATTTGACATAGATCTAATTACAATCCTGGCTGTTGCATGTAACCCTGCTAATAATCTGTATCTATAAAATCGACAATGGAAGAACTTATCCTCCTAAAATATGTGAAGGGTGGTTCAAAACTTACCTATGCAATTAAGTCCTATTACAATTCAAGGTTGTAGTTTCCTGATGATGTGGTATAGAGGAGAACCAATCTCTTAATCTAAATAATCTTGACTGTTTTACTCATCATGTGTATCATTGGACATGTACAAACCCCAACAATACCCAAGAACAGGAATTGATCTTCAAAATATACGTAGCACCGCCGAGCCAATGCGTCACTCATTCCTTTTTAATTTTCAAAACTGTTGCATCTTAATATTTCTACACTTAGTTCTTGTATTTCATTTATTCTTGGTACATCCAGAACAACTAAATAGAATTATATTAATTACAGGAGTCCTATAATATATTTAGTTTCCTTTTCTTCTTCTGTACTCAAAATTTGTGTCTTTGCCACCTGGGGCGGAGCTAGGATTTTCTAGTAATAGGGGCACTCGATGGTTCATACAAAATTGTAGTAATTGCTGATAGATTTGTGGAAAATTAATAAGTTGGTACAAAATAATTTTAATCTAAGGAGGACGGGGGGTTCGGGGCCATAGGCCCCACAATTTTTTTTATGACTAAGTTTTGGGGGCATTTCGCTCATATATATATATTTCGTACATATCTTACGGTTATTATTTCTCGTTTTGTTCACACCCTTACCGCATGGCTATGTCCAATCAAATAATTAAATAACATGCTATAGAAGATATATTTTGTTTTTAATAGTTCAATAAACATTGCCCACTTGCCTTATGGTTATACTTATTAAATAGTTGAATAAAATAGTATAATTATTTACCTCTGGTTAAGAATTTTAAATTTTAGGATTAATATTTATTATTCTTATTTTTTTTAAATAATGTTATTTTATTGAACCACAAGAGTTAGTGAAGCTTAACTCTAGTTAATAGAGGTCAAAATGGCCATGTGTTGACTTGTGGGAGCAATTGAAATCTCCTGAGTTCATGTCCCTATTCCCAAGGTGAGATCGGATCACAGCCAATCACGATTGGACTTTGGGAACAATTCAATCACACCCGCAAGTCAGCACTTGTCATTTTTAACCCTATTAACCATGATTAAAATTCACTGACCCTTAAGGTTCATCAATCTATCTTTGATTTTTTATAGAAAAATTTAAATCTTAGGGTTAAAATTTCTTATCCCTAAGGTTTTTTAATATCTTATTTAAAAAACCAAGGTTAGATTGTTGAACCCTAGGGGTTAATGAATATTGACTATAGTTAATGGGGGGGTTAAATGGGACACGTGTTGACCTATGGGTGTGATTGAACTCTCCCCAAGTTCAATTGCGATTGGTTGTGATGATTTGATCTCTCCCATGGCTATGCATGCGTTAAAAAAAAAAGTTTTCAGAAGTTGAGTGGCGGCAAGTGCCCCCACCTGGCTCCGCCCTTGTAATTGCCACAGCTTCTATGAAACTGGTATCAGATTCATATTTCATTAGCAGAAAAAATCTCTAAGCGATGGCAAGGTTTCATGATTCCATCAACATACCCATATGAATTCTTCCAGGTGTAAGGATTTATCATGGTGATGGTGCAAGCTTGATAGTTAGAGTAAGCTTGTAAAGATCCTGAACAGGACTGAGAAGACATGAAATTGCCCTGTTTAACATCTATTGGAAAAGAATCAGACATCATGAGAAATCAAGTATTGAAGATAGAATAAAGGGTCATTTCGACTAATAGTACACAAAATTCACATTTTCAGCTTAGTTTGCACCAATATACATTAACAAACAAGATTCCAAAATCCAGTATAGTCTCTATAGAAGGACTTGATCATGGGGTATAGATCTTCTCATTTGCTTACTTTCCGGGGACGAAGTTGGTGGCGTAAGCCCAAGCGTTGTTGTTGACGGGATCAGCGAGGTGGTCTGCCAGGTTCTCCAAGGGACCCTTGCCGGTCACAATAGCCTGAACAAAGAACCCGAACATGGAGAACATGGCCAGTCTCCCATTCTTTATCTCCTTTACCTTCAGCTCAGCGAAAGCCTCAGGATCATCAGCGAGCCCAAGTGGGTCAAAGCTTCCACCAGGGTAAAGAGGGTCAATCACTTCACCCAGAGGTCCACCAGCAATACGGTAGCCCTCGACCGCACCCATTAGGATAACTTGTGTAGCCCAGATGGCTAGAATGCTTTGAGCATGCACCAAGCTAGGGTTGCCCAAGTAGTCCAATCCACCCTCACTGAATATTTGTGCACCTGCCTTGAACCACACGGCCTCGCCGAACTTGACGCCGTTGCGAGAGAGCAACTCAGGGAAGACGCAACCAAGAGCTCCAAGCATCGCCCATCTGCTGTGGATGACCTCAAGCTCGCGGTTCTTGGCGAAGGTCTCGGGGTCGGCAGAGAGCCCGGCCGTGTCCCAGCCATAGTCACCCGGGAATTCACCGGTAAGGTATGATGGGGATTCACCAGAGAAGGGTCCCAAGTACTTGACTCGGTCGGGACCGTACCATGGGCTACCTGAAGAGACTGGCTTGGGCTTGCCGGCAGTCTTTCTCATGGTAACTCTCCCCTCGCCGAGAAGCTGGGAGGCGGACGGGGCGAGCTTCACCGCCTTTCCGGCGAGAGAAGGAGAAGAGAGAGCCATTGTAGAAGCAGCCATTGTTGAAGATAAGGGAGAAACAAAGAGATGTTTGTGGCTGAGCTTCTTGGGTGGTATTAAATAGGAGTGTAGATCAAAGAGTCCTTATCTTTGGAGATCTCTATCTGTTTTCTCAATGGTTGATAACTAGTAAGATCTTGATTTTGCTTCTCCAGTTGGCACTCTCTATACCACAAAACACCATGGATTTTTTTGCCAGAATTGGTGTTTAAGCTTCTATCTTATTGGCCCACAGACTAAATAAGAATCTACTGCATGGTTGTGGTTGATTGTTTGAATCGGTATACGCCACCTGTGCTATGGATAATACTATATATATCATAAGAAAAAAATATATCATAGTGCACGGTACCAGTATGACTCATGCTGACAAGGATTTTGGTTGTCCAATTCTAGCTGCCTGTGTGGCTATGGTTACATGCATGTATGTTGAAATATTGTGGAGTGCTAGGACAATTCTAGTATTCTACAGTACTTATGAGTTCTGATCAGCAATAGCATAACAGCGAGCGTTGTTACCCATCCAAACTCTAGTATTATAGAGGGTAAAAATATGAAATATTCAATCACCATCGAATCCTATGTTTTTTTAGAGCAAACCTAGAAAAAAAATCATCCGAGCAATCTAAAAGTTCACAAAAGAACTTAAAAATAAGTCAAAGGCTAATTCTAATTCAATAATTTAAACCCTACATCTAAAACAACTTAAGCATAATTGTAAAATATCAAATACATTCCTAATATTCGTCGCTAATTTTACTGCAAAAATTAAAACTAAATTTTAACGCCCTAAATATTAAAATCTTGGAAAATTTCGTGAAATAGATGTAGATTTCAAAAATTCTTTTACAGTGCATCTAACAAATTCTCAATCTAATTCTGTTAAGTACAGGTGACGTTTCTATTTTTTAGTGTCCACGAATCAAGACGGATGCATGTAACTTTCAAAATACGACAATTAGACCTTTAATTATCAAACTATGGATTCTATCAAATAGGAAATAGTTTTCAACTAGCAATTGATCAAATGGGAAATAGTTTACAACCAACAATTGATGACTAAAACAACTTAAGCATAATTGTAAAATATCAAATACATCCTTAATGTAATTTTACAGCAAAAAGTAAGACTAAATTTTAACGCCCTAAATATTAAATTCTTGAAAAATTTGTGAAATAAATGTAGATTTCGAAAATTCTTTTCCAATGCATCTGACAAATTCTCAATCTAATTCTGTTAAGTACATGTGACATTTCTATTTTTTTAGTGTCCACGAATCAAGATGGATGCAGGTAACTTTCAAAATACAGCAATTAGACCTTTAATTATCAAACTTTAGATTCTTTCAAATGGGAAATAGTTTTCAACCAGCAATTGATCAAATGGGAAATAGTTTCCAACCAGCAATTGATGATTAAAACAACTTCAGCATAATTGTAAAATATAAAATACTTCCCTAATGTTCATCAGTAATTTTACAGCAAAAAGTAAAACTAAATTTTAACGCCCTAAATATTAAAATCTTGGAAAACTCCATGAAATAGATGTAGATTTCGAAAATTCTTTTCCAGGCAATTAGACCTTTAATTATCAAACTTTGGATTCTATCAAATGGGAAATAGATTTCAACAGTAATTGATCAAATGGGGAAAAGTTTCCAACCAGAAATTGATGACTATAAATACATATCATATGATTGCTTCATTCAATAAGTAGTAGCATAAAAATGCGCAAACATAGCAGGTTGTACTATGTACTAGCAACTGATTTACTTTAATGGTAAACTTGATGTATCACAAACTTGGCTTTGGTCTAGTGGTAAGATGTATCTCTCATTTGTGAGAAGACTCGAGTTCCAGTCGAGTAGTATGGCGTTGAAACCCACCATTAGGTCTAACCTAACTCACTAATGGTGGGTCTCAATAGTTAGGTTAGAAGTTAGAACTAATGGTGGGTCTCAATACGACTCGATCTCGTGTCCTCTCATGAATGAGTTAGGTTAGAAGTTAGAACTAATGGTGAGACTCAACACCATACGACTCGATCTCATGTCCTCTCACGAATGAGAGATCTGTTCTACCACTGGACCAAAGCTAAGAGGCGTATACGAAGTCCTAAAAAAAAAAAAAAAAGTCTCCAACAACCAACAATTAGTAGGTAAGGTGTTAGGACGTCTAACGTCCTCTTGAAGTGAAACTTAGCAACATTTGCCCTTTGGACGCATAAAGAAAGAGATTCACAACTGTATTACACTTACATCATTATTAAAACTTTAGATAAAAATTCATTAAAGGTGTGAATCTGACATGCACATTTTTTTGTTTGTAGTCCTGGGCAATACTGACCCTTGATGCTAATTTTCACTCAACTTTAGAGGCAATAAAATATGATTGATAAGGATGAGAGTCATGAGACATCAAGAAACGTGTCGGCAATAATGGTACTTGTAGCCCATGGCAAATGTTACACATCAAGAAAATTGTTAGATATGCACACTTTAAAAAAAATTCAATAATAATAATAATAATAAGATGATCATATAATATAATTTGATGTCCCCGCAGTTAGGTTAGGTGATGCTTGATCTCCCTACGGAGATTGTATGATTTGATCTGAGCCATTTGATCAAGATGACTACATCGATGGCTCCTCGTGTGCACCACTCAAGGGGAGCTGAGGAGGTGTTTTAGTGACCAAAAAAAAGTAAACTGGATGCATTACCCTTAGGAATAGGGCACGAAACCTACTAGGGCGACCCCAATGAACAGACCCAGCCTATACCAAGGCTCTTATATAAGAGGCCAGAAGAGGTGGTCTATGATATGAGGTAAGGGAATCCCACCATTGAGGAACTCTAGGCCCATATGTTGTATATGGTGTGAGGGAATCACCCCATTTATTATCAGGGGGAAGGACTCTAGGGTGATGGACTAGGCCCATTTGTTGTCTGGACTGAATCCATGCCCATATGTTTTGGGGTTTTGGAGTCTAGGCCCATTTGCTTGCCATAAGAGCCTCTAGGCCTATTTGCTATATGTTATGGGCCCACTAACAATGCCGGTCTTCGTTATCTTTGTTTACCAAAGACTAGATGATTAATTATATCCTGTATATTATAGAGGGTTCATAAAATATAATTCACTTAACTGCCAACTCTTTTTTGTAGGGACTATTTGACATAGATCTAATTAAAATCCTAGCAGTTGCATGTAACCCTGCTAATACTCTGTATGTATAAAATCGACAATGGAAGAACATATCCTCCTAAAATATGTGAAGGGTGGTTGAAAACTTACCTATGCAATTAAGTCCTATTACAATTCAAGGTTGTAGTTTCCTGATAATGTGGTATAGAGGATAACTAATCTCTTAATCTAAATAATCTTGATTGTTTTACATCATGTGTATCATTGGACATCCCTGTATAAACCCCAACAATACCCAGGAACAGGAATTGATATTCAAAATATAGGTAGCTGCGCCGCGCCATTGCGTTGCTCATTCTTTTTTAATTTTCAAAACTGTTGCATCTTAATATCTCTACACTTAGTTCTTGTGTTTCATTTATTCTTGGTACATCCAGAACAACTAAACAGAATTATATTAATTACAGGAGTGCTATAATATATTTAGTTTCCTTTTCTTCTTCTGTACTCAAAATTTGTGTCTTTGCCACAGCTTCTATGAAACTGGTATCAGATTCATATTTCATTTACAGAAACAATCTCTGAGCGATGGCAAGGTTTCATGATTCCATCAACGTACCCATATGAATTCTTCCAGGTTTAAGGATTTATCATGGTGATGGTGCAAGCTTGATAGTTAGAGTAAGCTTGTAAAGATCCTGTACAGGACTGAGAAGCCATGAAAATGCCCTGTTTAACATCTATTGGGAAAGAAACAGCCTTCATGAGAAATCAACTACTGAAGATAGAATAAAGGGACATTTCGACTAGTAGTACACAAAATTCACATTTTGAGCTTAGTTTGTACCAATATACATTAACAAACAAGATTCCAAAATCCAGTATAGTCTCTATAAGAGGACCTGATCATGGGGCATAGATCATCTCATTCGCTTACTTTCCGGGGACGAAGTTGGTGGCGTAAGCCCAAGTGTTGTTGTTGACGGGATCAGCGAGGTGCTCTGCTAGGTTCTCCAAGAACAAAGAACCCGAACATGAAGAACATGGCCAGTCTCCCATTCTTGATCTCCTTTACCTTCAGCTCAGCGAAAGCCTCAGGATCATCAGCGAGCCCAAGTGGGTCAAAGCTTCCACCAGGGTAAAGAGGATCGATCACTTCACCCAGCGGTCCACCAGCAATATGGTAGCCCTCGACCGCACCCATTAAGATAACTTGTGTAGCCCAGACGGCTAGAATGCTTTGAGCATGTACCAAGCTTGGGTTGCCCAAGTAGACCAATCCACCCTCACCGAAAATTTGTGCACCAGCCTTGAACCACACGGCCTCACCGAACTTGATGCCGTTGCGAGAGAGCAGCTCAGGGAACACACAACCAAGTGCTCCAAGCATGGCCCATCTGCAGTGGATGACCTCAAGCTCGCGGTTCTTGGCGAAGGTCTCGGGATCAGCAGAGAGCCCAGCAGTGTCCCAGCCATAGTCACCAGGGAATTCACCAGTAAGGTAGGATGGGGATTCACCAGAGAAGGGGCCCAAGTACTTGACTCGGTCCGGGCCGTACCACGGGCTGCCTGAAGAGACAGGTTTGGGCTTGCCAACACTCTTTCACATTGTAACTCTCCCCTCGCGGAGAAGCTCGGAGGCGGATGGGGTGAGCTTCACCGCCTTTCCGGATAGAGAAGGAGAGGAGATAGCCATTGTAGAAGCAGCCATTGTTTGGGAGAACAGAGGAATTGAATAAGAATTCAAGTAAGATAAATAATGAGATGTTTGTGGCTGAGCTTCTTGGGTAGTATTAATATGAGTATAGAGCAAAGGGTCCTTATCTTTGGAGATCTCTATCTGTTTTCTCAATGGTTGAAACTACGAAGGTCTTGATTTTTCCTGTCCAGTTGCCCCCCTCTATAACACTAAAACCATGGTGCTAAGCTTCTATCTGTTTGATCCACAGACTAAGAAACTACTTCATGGTTGTGGGTTCTTTGATTGATGAATCAGCATATGCCAGCTGTCCTACGGATAATACTATATGAAAAAAATATCCGATAGTCCGCATTACCACCATGATTCATGCTGCCAAGGATTTTGGTTGTCCAATTCTAGCTCCCTGTTTGGAATTCCAACCTTGATTTGCAAAAACCCTAATTCATCTAAACAATGGTAATATTAGGGCTGCTTCCTTTAATTGATATATTCTAAATTTGCACCTTTTTGCATAGTTATGACAGACGAATCAAGAGCTTTATTTCCATGGTCCAAAATTGATGCTGCCCAGTTCATTTTTAGAGGGTTTGGATTGATCAGAAGATGTTATATTTTTTGAATTTGGCCAATTTACTGGTGGCCTAACATCTTGGTCAACAACTACTATATCGATTAGCCATGCTGCGAAACTTAAGATGCTGTAAACAGGGGTATGAAATCTACCAGGAGAGCATCAAGACACTTCTAGGTTACAATCTGACCTACCGTGAAAATGTTGGGACCACTCGCATATTTAGATCTTATATTTGATTTTTCAAACTGATGTCATTTGCAATGTTTCAATATTATCCGACTCGATGTTTTGTGTTAATTCTTGAACTCTTATGCCTGCTGTCTTTAAGTAAATATGACCGGCATTACTTGTGTTCGTTTGTGGTTTGATCGACATGATTTCTGTGAGATGAATAGCCTAATCTATCTGCCTAAATTTACTATCTTGCATTGATGGACAGTGAAGTTCCATTGCATCTAACCAAACCTCACCAAGTTATAGTTTGGTCCATTTCCATTTACAGTGGTAAGGAATCTTGCATGGATAGAGACAGTAATAGTGATTCCTTCCCTCTCCATGTAAGTAACCCATTGTAATAGGTAACCTGTACCTCTTAAAATGTTATGATTGTACCTTGTATTTTGGTTGATTGTCAGCTTGGACCAACTTTTTTAGCTTACTTGAGTGACAATTTTGTAGTTTTATGTCTTTGTGTAGAATTTGTAACGGCATTTTACGTTATGGTTTGTATTCTGGAAATTGTAACCCTGTTTTTTTCACAGGAACTAGTGAAAGGATCTCTCATCAGCCTCGAACGTGGGCATATTTCCGAATCACGGAAATCTGTGTTAATCTTTGTTATTTTTATACATACAAGTTGCTACATAATGGACTTGGTTGCGCTGATATAGAGCAATATCTATAGAGAATGCCTAAGTAGGAGGCTTCACCAATATAAGTGTGATGGGATCTCAAGTAGTCTTTTGGTTTCATCACATTCTCCATAGTAGTCTTCTTGCAGTCTTGGTTACAGCCATTTTTCCCAAGCAGAATAAGTAGTCCTCAGAAGTCATAATTACTGGGACTAAGAACTTAACCCAAACATAACAGACAAAGGGTATATGAAAAAAACTAGAAGAAGAAAAATGGCTGTAAAATTAGCCTGAAATTCACCATCTCTGTGCAAATATTGAGTTTATGATGGGGCAGTCCTTTCATTGCAGTCATGGGATTTGTAGAAAATCATAACATTTTACAGATAAGATTAAGAAACCACCAAAAGCACCTGAAAAACATCGGTACTCATCATCAGCCAAAATTTTCAAGTTTTTGCCATAAATTTATACCATTTTGACTGGTTACAAAGAGGACTAATCTCATATCCTGGTCTATATAACATATCCTCCTAAAATTGTGAAGGGTGGTTGAAGACTGACTTATGCAATTAAGTCATATAACAATACCTGGGAACAGAAATTGATCTCCAAATTGTAGGTAGCACCGTGCCAATGCGTCGCTCATCTTTTTTAATTATCATAACTATTTCATCTTAATATCTATGCACTTAGTTCTTGTTTCATCATTCTTGATACATCTAACAGATTTTCATATTAGCAGTGCTCCTTAGGTCTCTGCATATTGAGCATCCTATATTCAAGACTGATGAAGGCAGTGCATATAGACTCCTCTGCTTTTGCCTTTTTTGCTATATTTGCACAACTAAACAGAAATATATTAATGGCAGGATTCCTATAATATTTATAGTCTCATCATTTTCTTCTTCTATTCTCTAACATTAGTTTCTTTGCAACACCTTTTATGAAATTGATATCAGAATATTATCATTTCATTTTGCAGAAAAAATCTCTTGGCGATGGCGATTCCGTCAACATATCCATATGAAGTTTTCCTGGTCTAAGGATTTCTCATGGTGATGGTGCAAGCCTGATAGTTAGATTAAGCTTGTATTTCTCCAAAGCAGGAACATAATGTGCTTGAATATCTAGAACTATTATCCAATTACTGCTAATGATACTAATGAAAATTAAAGAATCCTGTACAGGACTGGGAAGACATGAAATTGCCCTGTAGAAAATCAATTGGGAAAGAAACTGTCTTTATGAGAAATCAACAATTGGAGATTGAAAAAAGGGTCATTTTCAACTAGTAGTACACAGAATTCACATTTTCAGCTTAGTTTGCACCAATTTACATCAATAAACAACAATCTAAAATTCATTCTAGTCTCTACAGGAGGATCTGTTCATGGGGTACTGCTCTTCTCATTCGCTTACTTTCCGGGGACAAAGTTGGTGGTGTAAGCCCAAGCGTTGTTGTTCACGGGGTCGGCGAGGTGGTCTGCTAGGTTCTCCAAGGGACCCTTGCCAGTCACAATAGCCTGAACAAAGAAGCCGAACATGGAGAACATGGCCAGTCTCCCATTCTTGATCTCCTTTACCTTCAGCTCAGCGAAAGCCTCAGGATCATCAGCTAGCCCAAGTGGGTCAAAGCTTCCACCCGGGTAAAGAGGGTCAATCACCTCGCCAAGTGGCCCACCGGCAATACGGTAACCTTCAACGGCACCCATCAAGATTACTTGTGTAGCCCAGATGGCTAGAATGCTCTGGGCATGAACCAAGCTAGGGTTGCCCAAGTAGTCCAATCCACCCTCACTGAAGATTTGTGCACCAGCCTTGAACCATACGGCCTCACCGAACTTAACGCCGTTGCGAGAGAGCAACTCGGGGAAGACGCAACCAAGAGCTCCAAGCATGGCCCATCGGCAGTGGATGACCTCGAGTTCACGGTTCTTGGCGAATGTCTCGGGATCAGCAGAGAGCCCGGCGGTATCCCAGCCATAGTCTCCGGGGAATTCACCGGTGAGGTAGGATGGAGACTCACCGGAGAAGGGGCCCAAGTACTTGACTCGGTCCGGGCCATACCACGGGCTACCTGAAGAGACAGGCTTGGGCTTGCCGGCAGTCTTTCGCATGGTAACCCTCCCCTCGCCGAGAAGGTCGGAGGCGGATGGGCCGAGCTTCACCGCCTTCCCGGCTAGAGAAGGGGAAGAGAGAGCCATTGTAGAAGCAGCCATTGTTGGAAAAGAAGAGAATTGAAGACTGAGTGATTAAGGGGAAGTTGGGAGAGTGGTGAAAGAAGATAGTTATTTCAGTTGGTATTAATAGAAGAATAGTATTAAGGTCTAGGACTTTGCTACTGAGACCGCATTAGGGCCAAGACCTCACGTATGTGCGCGAGATTTCAGGTGGGGCCATCATCACATGGTGGGCCCCACCTGAAAACCTGCGCATGTGCAGGAGGTCTCGGCCCTTATGCGGTCTCAAAAGCATTTCCCTAAGGTCTAATCACCCTATTTTCCCCTTATCCTTCAGTGTATCTATATCTCCCTTCTCATTGGACAACTGAGATTCATGATTTTGTGAGTTGTCTATCCAGTTGGCATTCTCTGCTCCACCAGTTCCTCTAAATTTTTCTTTTAAGGATGTAACCAATGTGGATGTTCCACGTGTTGTTTTGAGATTACACAATCTTTGCCAGGGATTGGGTGAGGATTGGAATCAAGTACTGAAGCTATGAATAGTCCCCAGTCCCTAACCCGACCCATTTATATACACGGGTCGAATAACATAAGCCCAAAATTTATATATACGGGTCGAGAACCCCGAGTCTAGCCAACCCTAACCTTACCACAAGGATGATCCAAAGTTCCAAACTAGGGGTGTATTCCAGTCGAGTCGAGCCAAGCCGATCCCAGTTCGGCTCGGCTTGAAAGGTTTTCATCTAGGCTCAAGCTCGCCTTGGCTTGATCAGCTCTGCTCGAAAAGCTCGGTTCGAACCTAGTTAAAATAAAAATATTTTATTTTTTATATATAAATAATAATTATATTATTTATTAATATAATAATGATATAATATATATATATATATATATATATATATATATATCATATTCAAGCCAAATCGAGCCGAGTTCGGCTTGGCTTGAAAACATTTTAAGCTCAAAAAATTAGCCCGGCTAGAACACATTTTCAAGCTCGAAAAATCAGCTCGGCTCGGCTCGATCGAGTTGAGCCTCGAGCTATCTCGACTTAGATACACCCTTAATCCAAGCACATATCGCGCCATGCAATTCAAAACTTTGTTACCAAACAACCCCTTTGATACTCCATTTACTTCTTTATGTTTTAGGATTATCCTAACCCTACTCTCTTTTATAGTACTCTCCCCTTTTCAAGAAAGTAGACAAGAATTTTGTTGTTAGCCCTCAACTCTTGATAAAAATCATTGTCTTCTTGTCCTTAAAAGGGTAGAGGGCAATAGGTGTAGAATGGGGCTTGCACTTCTCCATGTCTTAACATAGAGGAATGCGAAGCATACTCTCACTCTTCTTATGTAAATAAAGTACTTTGTGTCATCCTACTTGGGGCCTCCCACTAATTCCTTTTATTTTATTGTTTAAAAATATTGAGAGTAAGAATTGTAAGAGTATGCTTAGCATTGCTCTTTTAAATATTTATACATCCAACCATGGAAAGGTAGTTTCCCTTTCCCAAAAGCTAATTTTCTGAATTAGGGTTTTGCAATCAAGATTGGACTCCAAACAAGCAGCTAGAATTGGCCAACCAAAATCCTTGGCAGCATGAATCATGGTGGTGCGCGCAATATCATGCATTTTTTTAATAGGTAAATGCTTGTAAGACCGTCTTATGGCCAAGACCCTGCTGCGCAACACAGGATTTCTGGTGGGGTCACCCAGTGAAAATGGGCCCCACCTAAAATCCAGTGCGGCACAGCACGGTTTCAGTGGTCTCGCCCTAAGGCGGTCTCAAAGCAAAGTCGTTTTTAATATGGATAATCTTATCTTGGGCCAGGTGGCGTATGCCGATTTGTAGGTCAAAGAACCACAACCATGCAGTAGATTTCTAGTCTGTGGATGAAACAGATAGAACCTTGGGACCAACTAGCAAAACAACCCAAGGTGTTTTGTGGTATAGAGAGTGCCAATTGGACAGACAAAATCAAGTATCAACCATTAAGAAAACAGATAGAGATCTCCAAAGATAAGATCTCCAAAGACCTTACTCCTATTAATACCACCCAAAGAAGCTCAACCACAAACATATCTTGGTTTCTCTTACTTGAACTGTTATTCATATCCTCCCTTATCTTCAACAATGGCTGCTTCTACAATGGCTCTCTCTTCCCCTTCTCTAGCCGGGAAGGCGGTGAAGCTCGCCCCATCCGCCTCCGACCTTCTCGGCGAGGGGAGGGTTACCATGCGAAAGACTGCCGGCAAGCCCAAGCCAGTCTCTTCAGGTAGCCCATGGTACGGTCCAGACCGAGTCAAGTACTTGGGACCCTTCTCTGGTGAATCCCCATCATACCTTACCGGTGAATTCCCCGGTGACTACGGCTGGGACACGGCCGGGCTCTCTGCCGACCCCGAGACCTTCGCCAAGAACCGTGAGCTTGAGGTCATCCACTCCAGATGGGCCATGCTTGGAGCTCTTGGTTGCGTCTTCCCCGAATTGCTCTCTCGCAATGGCGTGAAGTTCGGCGAGGCAGTATGGTTCAAGGCAGGTGCACAAATCTTCAGTGAGGGAGGATTGGACTACTTGGGCAATCCAAGCTTGGTTCATGCCCAGAGCATTCTAGCCATCTGGGCTACACAAGTTATCTTAATGGGTGCAGTCGAGGGCTACCGTATTGCCGGTGGACCACTCGGTGAAGTGGTCGACCCTCTTTACCCTGGTGGAAGCTTTGACCCACTTGGGCTAGCTGATGATCCTGAGGCTTTTGCTGAACTGAAGGTAAAGGAGATCAAGAATGGGAGACTGGCCATGTTCTCCATGTTCGGATTTTTCGTTCAGGCTATTGTGACCGGCAAGGGTCCCTTGGAGAACCTGGCTGACCACCTCGCCGACCCTGTCAACAACAATGCTTGGGCTTACGCCACCAACTTCGTCCCCGGAAAGTAATTGAAACCCCATGAACAGGTCCTCCTATGGAGACTATATAGAGTGGATTTTAGCTAGATTGTTGTTTGTTTGTGTAAATTGGTGCAAACTTAGCTGAAATTGTGAATTTTGTTTACTACTAGTCCAAATGAACCTTTTTTCAATCTCATACAGTTGCCTATATCTTCTTGTTTTCTTACTCGATCTCTTTCTTTTTGGACTTTGGATTAGTTCATCTGTTTACTATGTTGGAAGAAAATGACTTTGAGAGACATGAGTTTTCCCAATCTTTGAGCTCAACTTAATGTGGGTCCCACAAACCTTTTTAGGTGGGACTAAGTGGGAATGTGTTTACCTTGATGTGGACTATAATCTCATGTATTTGGTTAATTGAAGTCATTAAAAGGTGAATGAGAAATTGTATTCAAAGTGAGTCATTTGAACATGACATTAATGAGTAGTTGGTAACAATGAATAATCCCCCACATCGGATAAATATGAATCCTTTGTGTGGTACATATAAGCAAGGATTTATATTTATCCAATTTGAGATTATTCATTGTTACCAACTAACTCATTAATGTCATGTTCAAATGACCCACTTTGAATAAAATTTTTCATTCACCTTTTAATGACTTTGATTAACCAAATACATGAGATTATAGTTCACATGAAGGTGAACACATTCCCACTTGGTCCCACCTAAAAAGGTGTGTGGGACCCACATTAAGTTGAGCTCAAAGATTGGGAAAACTCATCTCTCAAAGTCATTTTCTTCCAACAATTTCTCAAGCACTTTGAGAAGCAGCTTAATTAGGAGGTAGCCTTCTGATCAGAGGCAGCCAACCTCATCATGGAATCATGCCTTCAGTTCTGAAATTTTTTCCAAAATTTGTGGAAGTTCATTTGATTTCTCATGAATACAGTTTCTTTCTCAGTTCATGTTAAACAGGGGAATTTAATCATGTACTGGATCTTTCCTTTTCATTAGCATCCTATGTGGTAATTGGATTATAGATTTAGGTATTCAAGCGCGTTTATGTTCCTGTTTTCGAGAAATACAAGTTTAATCTATCAGGCTTGCACCATCACCATGGAAAATCCTCCAACCAGTTCATATGGATATGTTGATGGAACATTGGCATCCCTGAAGGGTTTTTTTCTGCAGAGTGAAATGATATTAATTTGATTATCATTTTCATAGAAGTTGTGACAAAGACGCAAATTTAGAGTATAGAAGAAGAAAAGGGGGAAACTATAAATATTATACCAAGAATGAATGAAACACAAGAACTAAATGTAGAGATATTAAGATGCATAAGTTTTGAAAATTTAAAAAAAAAATGAGCAAGCTAGACATCAGCGCGGTTCTACCTATAATTTGAAGATTAATTAATGTTACCGGGTATTGTCGATAACTTGAGAGATTTCGAGAATTCTCCTATGATCTATTCATTTACCTATCAGAGTTTATACGATGTACAATGATACACATGATAATTAACTAAACCAGTCAAGATTATTTACATTAGAGATTGGTTCTCTTCTATACAATTAGAAATTACATCCATCGTTGTAATAGGACTTAATTGCATAGGTAAGTTTTCAACCACCCTTCTCAATTTTAGGAGGATATGTTCTTCCATTGTCAATTTTATAGCGGTTATTCAGCAGGGTTGCATGCAACTGCTAGGATTGTAGTCAGATCTATGTGAAATAAACACTACAAAAAAAAGTGTTAAATTTAAGGGATGGACTATTAGGGATGTATAGAAAAACCATTGCTAAAATTTAGTTTTAGTGACGGTTTTTAAACCATCGCTACTTATCTGTCACTATTTCATAGTGCTCATTCCACTATTATAATTTTTCTAAAATAGCATAATAAAAATAATATATTTAGCGACGAATATTTGCCATCATTAATATAGGATATATTTACAGATGAACAGTTTTCGGCAGTAAATATATTTTTAGCAATGGTTAAATATTTGTCTCTTGTTTAAAACATTTATGGCAATAGATATTTTCCGTCGCTATCATTACATATATTTAGTGACGAAAAGATGTCTATCACTAATGATGCCAAGTTAAATCCCTAAAGAGGTTACAAAATGAGAAGCAAAAGCAAATACTTGGCAAGAGTGTGCACTTGGTGCTCTCCTTCTATAGGCCCGTGACTTGAGATTTGTTCTCTTTGTAACCAGCAAACATGATTTAAATTTTCAGCAAAACTGTGAAATTTTGGATGAAATGAGTACCAATGTGTGTTTAGGTGTTTTTGGTATTTTCTTGGTCTACACAAAATGATGTGATTTTCTACAAATGCGATGACTGAAAACGAATGCCCATCATAAACTCAATATATGTAAGAGATGGTGAAATTCCAGTCTAATTTTACAACCATTTTTCTTCTTATATTTTCTTTTTTGGTATATCCTTTTTTCTTTTGTCTTTGGGTCATAGTTACCTGAACGAGAAGCAAAAGCAAGAAGCAAGGCAAAATAATCATTAAGAAACTATATGTTTTTATTTTTCCTTTTTTTATTAGTAAACGCAATATCATCAATCCAAAAGGTAAAGAACGGGCAGATTCACATTTGGAAGGCCTTGGAGTCAGTTTGGAAAGGTTTTGCAATAGATAGCACACTGGTGTTAATTTCTCATTTACAATTTGTTGATGACACATTGCTATTTTGTGGGGCTTTATCTAAGGTATTGGCTTGAGATCCCACCAACTTTATACTGGAGATGCCTCCCTTGCATGAGTTGTAGGTTACCTACTATTTAATCAATGCAACATACCTTACCACTGCAAATGGCAATGGCCCAAACTATAATTTAGTGAGGTTTCACCAGATGAAATTGAATTTCATTTCGGAGCCAGATTAAATTGAACTTCTAATAATATACTATGAACACCAATAACGGCATTAAAGTAAAATCCTTTAGACTGTTAGAACAGAAAAAAAAAAAAAAAAGGCAAAGTACTATGGCCATTACCCCTACATTATTGATAAAACATTCAAAAACTTGGCATGAACCTACCTAATTCTAGGCTCGGCCATATTTTCTGGGTAGAAAGTTTTAGCTCTAGATCAAGAGGTTAAGGGCTCATTTGGTTTGGATTATCAGAATTGATTTAAAGACTTATAACCGCTTATACCTAGATTATCACAAAATAACAATATTTGGTTCGACCCAATACAAGTGAATATGAAACAACCGGTTATCTAAATAACTGCTGTTTTCATAATCTCGTTAGAGTGATTATGGGAGAGCATAACCTCATATGCACCTTTAGGATTATGTGGCTATTATTGTAAGCACCCAATTTTGCACTCCTATGACGCCTACAAGACCCATAAAATAATAATTTTTTTAAATGATCGAAATGTCATTTTCAAAATGACCAAATAATTACTTATCAACTGAGTGTTAACCAAAAAGAACTATTCCCGAGAAGGAGAAGGCTTATTCTATAATCAATTTTGATTGCAATAATTTGAACCGAATGAGGCTTAATTTCCTCAAGCCTCAGTTTTGGGCTAAATTTCATTATAAAATGGGACAAGCAAATTGAACTATCTGGATTGTGAGTTGGTGAACTATGTGTAAGTTAAAAATGAGAGAGAGTCCCTCAACTACACATCTTTAACTTTAACAATTAAGTGTTCCAAAATGTTATGTTAAATATGTTGGAAGTTGTCATGAATTCTACCTGGATTCATGATGACCCGGATGACCCGATTAATGGGCAATGTGTGGGCTCCCGAGCCGTTTTGGGTATTTTACCCATTTCATCTCTTTATTGTAACCCTAATATAAAAGGGATGTTTTAGGGTTTTATTCATATAAAAAAAAGAAAGAGGAGGGCTGTTTTCTGGGTGTACTAGGGAAGAGGGTTTGTGAGAGTTGTAAAATCTTCCTTTTGAATTAATGATCGATCACCGTTGCCCATGGACGTAGGCATCTTCCCAAACCCTGTAAATCGTGTTTCTCTTGTGGTTTGTTTTTGTTTTTGATTTGTTTACTATTTTTGGATTTGTTTTACTATATTTGCATGCTTTCACACAAAAATTTCGACCTTGGTATTGATTAATTTTTTGCAGATTGAATAAATTGCTGAGGGTTCATCTTCGAGACCCACATCAATGGCAAGGACTATGGTTTTGAATGCAAAATTCGAAGTAGAAAATTTTGATGGAAGAAACAACTTCGACATGTCGAAATGCGAAGTTTTGGATGTTCTAATCCAACAAGAGTTGGATATTACTTTAGTGGATAAACCTGACAATATACAAGAGAAGGATTGGAAGAAGATTAATCGACAGGCTTACGGCACTATCAAACTTTGCGTGCTAAGGATCAGAAATATTTTGTGATGAAAGAAACTTCGGCTAAGGAGTTATGGAAGGAATTGGAAAACAAGTATATAACTAAGAGCATTGAAAATTAACTCTATTTAAAGAAGAGACTCTTCCATTTTCAGTATAATTCAGGTACTACTATCATTAAACAATTGGGCTGTTATAATAAAATTATCGTTGATTTGCAAAATCTTGAAGTGAAAGTAGACGATGAGGACAAGGCATTATGTTTGATAAATTCCTTACCTGATAGTTATGATCATCGGTCTACTACTTTAATGTATGGAAAAGATGAACTTAAATTTGAGGATGTATCAAATGCTTTAATGAATAATGAGTATCGGAAGAAGGACCAACAAGCCAATAGGGACTCGACATCAGAGGCTTTGACAATAAGGGGCAGGTCAGATGATAGAAAATCTGGTTGACCGGGTAAATCTCGTTCAAAGTCAAGGCACTATCATTTGAAAAAAAAATTCCAATAAAGGATGAGTGTGCCTTGTGTTGCAATAAAGGGCACTAGAAAAAGGATTGTCCAAAATTGAAAAACAGGAAAAAAAAGGGTTCGAATGCGAACTTGCACAGGTTGAAGATGATGATTCAGAATTTTCTTTGACTGTTTCACCATCAGTTGGTCATTCTGATGAGAGGATTTTGGACTTGGGTTGTTCCTACCATATGTGTCCCTATAGGGACTGGTTTTCGAGTTTTTCAGGAGTTGGATAGAGGAATTGTTTTAATGGGAAATGATAATGCCTACAAAACAAAGGTGCTTGGAAAGATTCGTTTGAAGATGCATGATAGAACAGTTAGAGTTCTAACTGATGTTCTGTATGTACCGTACTTGAAGAAAAATATCATCTCATTAGGATCTTTACACTCAAAGGACTTCAAGATTACTATGCAAGGTGGAATACTAAAAGTTGTATTTGGTGCACTTGTGATAACGAAGGGTATTCACCAGGAAATTTTGTATTTTATGGATGGAAATACAATCATAGGGAGAGCAGCAGTTTCTAACAGCCCAGATGAGATTGTATGTGATACTTCCAGACAATGGCACATACGCTTAGGGCATGCGGGAGAGAAGGATTTGCAAAGACTGGTGAAGCAAGGTTTGTTAAAAGGCGCCAAGACTGGTAAATTCAGGTTTTGTGAGCATTGCATTATGGGCAAGTAGACTAGAGTCAAGTTTGGGACAACAATTCATCGTACTCAGGAGATTCTAGATTATGTTCACATAGATATATGGGGACCTACCAAAGTTGCATCTTTGGGAGGTAACCATTAGTTTGTCACTTTTATTGATGATTTATCAAGGTGAGTTTGGGTGTACACAATAAGGCATAAAAATGAAGTTCTAGATGTGTTTCTTCAATGGAAGAAAATAATCGAGACTCAGACTGGGATAGTTAGACACTTCACGGTAAGAAATATGCCGCAATAGAATGGGGTGGTAGAACGCATGAACCGTACTTTATTGGAGAAGGTGTAATGTATGTTGTCCAATTCTGGATTGGGCAAGGCATTTTGAGCTAAAGCAGCGACATATGCATGTCATCTCATCAACAGGTTGCCTACAGCTGTAAATGATGGAAAAATGCCTATAGATGCATGGTTTGGAAAACCTTCTACATATAATGACTTATTGTATATATTTAGTTTTCTTGCATATTTTCATGTCAAAGAAACTAAGTTGGATCCTTAAGCCAAGAAAGCTATATTTTTGGGCTTTAGCACAAGTGTAAAGGGATACAGGCTTTGGTGTCCCGATGAAAAGAAAATTTTTTTAAGCAAAGATGTTACTTTTGTAGAGTCTGAGATGTTAAATCAAATGAAACAAGGATTCTTAGAAGGAGAATACGAAAAATGGTGTTTTGCAGCAGGTGGAGTATGAGGCTCCGTTGGTTCCAATGAAGATTGTTCAGACAGTCAATAGTCCTATAGGAGATTTAAGTTATGAGGACTCAAGTTCAGTTAAGGAGGATGCTCCAGTTTATGTGCCCCCACAGCAAACAGACTCTATTGTAGGCAGTATACCTAGAAGAGAAGCTAGAAAACATGTAAGGCTTACTGACTTGGTAGCTTATGCACTTCTAATAGTTGATGATGATGTTCTACTTACTTACAGAGAAGCCTTGAAAAATTCAAAAAATGTAGAGTGGAAGAAGGGAATGGATGAAGAGATGTAGACACTTTACAAAAATTGAACTTGGGAGTTAGTCTAACTACCAAAGGAAAAGAAAGCAATTGGTTGCAAGTGGGTATACACCAAGAAGGAAGGTTCTCAGGAAAGGATGGTGTGAGATTCAAGGCTAGACAGGTGGCTAAGGGCTATGTACAGAAGGAAGGGTTAGATTATAATGAAGTCTTTTCTCTGGTCGTTAAGCACTCATCTATTCAAATTTTGCTAGCTTTGATTGCTCAATTTGATCTTGAGTTAGCATAACTCGACGCCAAAACTGCCTTGTTGCATGGTGATTTGGAAGAGAAAATCTACATGTCTCAACCAAATGGGTACAAGGTTACTGGTAAAGAGAATTGGACTTGCAAATTGAGAAAGTCGTTGTATGGTTTGAAACAGTCTTCAAGGCAGTGGTACAAACGATTTGACCGGTTTATGATGGAACAAAAGTATACAAGAAGTCAGTTTGATCATTGTGTGTATTTTTGAAAGCTTCATGATGATTCCTTTATATATTTACTCTTATATGTAGATATCATGTTCATTGCATTTAAGAGCAAGGTGGAGATAGATAGGTTGAAGACTCAGCCGAGGAATGAATTTGAAATGAAGGACCTTGGGGAAGCTAAGAAAATACTTGGTATGAAAATTAAAAGAGACAGAGTGAAGGGGATAGTTTGATTGTCACAAACGCAGTTGTGAGCACGGGATTTCACTCCCTGAAAAGATCTCACGGGATTTAGAGCCACCACTTATTAATACAGATGGATAAGTTCCCAGGAAATGTTGGATAAGGACTTGGTCTACGATCAAATATCGAAGTAAGAGGTTCGGTTAAGTTCGAGGAAGGGGTTAGGCACCCCGAGACTTCCCCTTATAGTGGTTCCCTACTTGTTAAGTTTAAGCCAAAATTAAAGTCAAAGTTAAATAAATGCCTAAGTGTTTAAGTTAATACTAACCGGAAGAAAGAAAAGCTAACTAGGGTTGGGCCCATGTTGGGCTGCCTATGTACTCACATGAGGGGTGAGATCAGACCAAGTGTAATTCTAGCACTTGAGCCTGTGCTAAGACGAGGGGCGTATGTGTGTGGACCAAAAGGCGGCTAATGGACCTAATCCGACAAATTAGGGTTTTGCTTGATCGGGATTGGTCAATGTCCAAAGGGGTGGGCCCGGTAGGCTGAGGGGTAGTCCGGTAGACTAGGGTGAGGCCCGGTAGGCCAAGGGTGAAGCCCGGAGGCTAAGGAGAGCGTTAACCGAGGGTTAGGATTGCTAACCAGGGTTAAGAGGGTATTAACCATGGTTAGGGGTGTTAACCAGAGTTAAAAATTCAAAGATTGAGATTTTTTGGTCTTTTGTATTTTTATGGATTTTTAGGGATTTTTTCATATTTTTTTGTGGGATTAAATAATGCTTAACCATGGTTAAAAGTTAACCGAGGCCACTTTAACCATGGTTACGGGTCATGGTTAGTCAAAATGGGCATTTTGCAATTTTAGGATATTTTTGGCATTTTTTGGGATTTTTCTATTTTTTGGATTTTTTGAATAGAACCCAACCTAAAGTACGGGAATTAACTAGGGTTAAGTTTAACCCTAGTTAGTGGTCTATGTGATAAGGGAATTAACTAGGGTTAAGTTTAACCCTAGTTAGAGGTCTGGCCACGTGGTCTTGTAGGGTCTAACCATGCCTAGGGAGCATGAAGACGATGTTGAGCCTATGGTAAGTCAAACCCAGGTCAAAGGATGGGTTGGCTGGCATATGAGTACTTCCCATTGATGATGGCTGGAGAAACAGCCCTGGGCCCCTAATGTTGGTTAAGAGAAACTACTATGGGCCCAATGGCAGAAGAGTTTTACAGAAGTTGTTGGGTCTGCACCAAAGCAAACTCAATAGAGAACTTTTAAAAATCTGGACTGTTTTATGCACTGCAAACAGCATACACAGGCCCTTATAAAAAAAAGCCTTCAAGGGAAAAGTTGCCCTCTTCCCCTCCGCACAAATGTTGTTAGGTTTGCAGTAGCACCCGAGCATCTATATGCTCCCATAGTCACAGACAACAACTGGGTTGGGAACACTTTAACAGTAACAGTCCAGATTTTTAAGTCTATCAAGACTCACTCCAAATTGTGCTTCTAAAACGGATATGAAAGCTTAGACTTTAGGTCTGTACCAGCCCTCCAAAGTTGGAAATTGGAGATCCTTCTGCAATCTAATTGGACCCATAACAAACACTAAAATTTGGGACATCCTGAACTCTTAACATTCTTTGCTAGAAGCCCGAGACTAACTTTGCACAACCATAACAAAGAAAACTGAAATACTTCCCTCTATGAACTTAAGTGCAACCCATATATCATCAATATTTAGACTCATAGAGCCTTAGGAGAGCTTTGGAAAAGAAGGTTGATAAGGGGAGTAGTCATTCGAAACATACCAACATGGAATTCTTACAAAGAAGGCATGCAAATGAGCTATGATGGAAAGTTTGGAAAGAAAACCATTCCCTGTTTTAAAGAGGGTCATTGATCATTGAGATTCTCTTCAAAGTAACCAAGTCTAAGGATCTAACTAAGGTTAGGCCTAACCTTAGATAATAGTCTGGGTAAGGGTCCAAAGGTTCATGGCCAGTCACAAATCCCAACATACATGACAGCCACAAGCTATCTCTTATGACCATGCTTATTACAGCATTGTTGGCTCAAGGAATATACTAAGAGGGTTGAGTTTAATCCTAGATGAAGGCCTGGTTAAGGGGTCTAAGAGTGTCTTGAACAAAACGAGCTAAAAGATAAAAAAAAATCCTATGATAGCCATGGATTTACTAGAGTCGTTACAGGCCTTGTGAGAACAAACTGATATACACCCTAGGAGCATTCAGAAGAGGCAAGGGGACTTAACCAGGGTTACCATTAACAATGGTTAATGCATCTAATACTTCTAGGGAGATGGGTAACCGAGAATAACCACAACACAATGCACAAAATGAATCTGGAGTGAATAAGAAAGAAAAAGAAAAAATAAGAGACCAAGATAAGCCCTCTGCCTGTATCCAGAAACATCAAAGCCATGCTCTGCTCCTATTCTTTTTACAATGGAGGGCCCCCTATCCAATTGAGGAATGACTAGGGGACCCTCTACTGCCTTTGAATGGAGAGAAAAAAAAAACTCACCCTTGTTCTCTGGACAGTTCGAGCACCTCAAGAAAACGTGATCTTGGATATGAGGATTCAAATATCCTTATCCAAAAAGACCAGAGGTCTCTTTCCTTGGTGGAAAAATGGTTCTTAGTGAAAGGATAAAAAAACTTAGATGAGAACCTTCAGCTCTTCTCTTTTTTTTTTTCCCCGCCTCCTTCTTTTCTCCAAAGGTCTGGTATTTATAAGCTCAAGGGAGGCCATGGGAAGGTCAACTGAGATTTACAACTCACCGTCGGTTCCAGTCCAGCCTCCTCAATTTGAATTTTTATCACCGAAGAAGCAAGATTAGGTCTAGATTTTCTATGATTTAAGCATTAAAGAGGAAAATAAAGGGGGAACAAGAGAAAAGCAGAAAGCAGAAGTGAGAGGAGAGAGGGTGGGAAGCATGGAGGCAGAGATCTACCTGGGCATTTTTTTTCTCTTAAGGCCCATGACTGCAAGCAAAAGGAATGCCCATCATAAACTCAATATATGTAAGAGATGGTGAAATTCCAGTCTAATTTTACAACCATTTTTCTACTTATATTTTCTTTTTTGGTATATCCTTTTTTCTTTTGTGTTTGGGTCATAGTTACCTGAAGGAGAAGCAAAAGCAAGAAGTGAGGCAAAAAAATCATTAAGAAACTATAAGTGAGAAATGACATATGGGTATCTCACTCTCATTATATCAGTATGGGCATCCATACTTCTAATTTTGTCATACATGAAATATCTTTGGAGAACTAGATGGTAATTTCCAATCCAACTATACAATTGCTAGGGTCTATAGCCTGGGTTGTGAACTTGGGGTTTATGCCATCACCTCTTATATACATAGTCTCCCTTTGACCACTAAAGGGACGCGATGGAAGTGAGCTTGATAAATGAGCTTCTTTGGAAATAAGCAAGCTACCTTATATAGAGCTTCCCTGCAACGTATGATATGGGTTGTGTTTTTATTTTTCCTTTTTTATTAGTAAACGCAATATCACTAATGAAAAAGGTAAAGAACAGGCAGATTCACATTTGGAAGGCCTTGGAGTCAGTTTGGAAAAGGTTTTGCAATAGATAGCACACCGGTGTTAATTTCTCATTTACAATTTGTTGATGACACATTGCTATTTTGTGGGGGCTTTATCTAAGGTATTGGCTTGAGATCCCACCAACTTTATACTGGAGATGCCTCCCTTGCATGAGTTGTAGGTTACCTACTATTCTACTATTACAATGGTTACTAATATGGAAGGGGGAATGAATCACTATTACTGTTGGTAGGAAAAATTAATCAATGCAACATACCTTACCACTGCAAATGGCAATGGCCCAAACTATAATCTAGTGAGGTTTCACTAGATGAAATTGAATTTCATTTCGGAGCCAGATTAAATTGAACTTCTAATAATATACTATGAACACCAATAACGGGGTTAAAGTAAAATCCTTTAAACTGTTAGAACAGAAAAAAAAAAAAAAAAAAAAAAAAAAAAAAAAAAAAAAAAAAAAAAAAAAAAAAAGGTACTATGGTCATTACACCTACATTATTGATAAAACATTCAAAAACTTGGCATGAACCTACCTAATTCTATGCTCGGCCATATTTTCTGGGTAGAAAGTTTTAGCTCTAGATCAAGAGGTTAAGGGCTCATTTGGTTTGGATTATCATAATTAATTTAAAGACTTATAACCGCTTATACCGAGATTATTACAAAATAATAGTATTTGGTTCGACCCAATACAAGTGATTATGAAACAACCGGTTATCTAAATAACTGTTGTTTTCATAGTCTCATTGGAGTGATTATGCGAGAGCATAACCTCATATGCACCTTTAGGATTATGTGGCTATTCTTGTAAGCACCCAATTTTGCACTCCTATGATGCCTACAAGACCCATAAATTTTTTTTAAAATGATCGAAATGTCATTTTCAAAATGACCAAATAATTACTTATCAACAGAGTGTTAACCAAATAGAACTATTCACGAGAAGGAGAAGGCTTATTCTGTAATCAATTTTGACTGCAATAATTTGAACCGAACGAGGCTTAATTTCCTCAATCCTCAATTTTGGGCTATATTTCATTATAAAAGGGGACAAGCAAATTGAACTATCTGGATTGTGAGTTGGTGAACTATGTGTAAGTTAAAAGATGAGAGAGGGTCCCTCAACTACACATCTTTAACTTTAACAATTAAGCGTTCCAAAATGTTATGTTAAATATGTTGGAAGTTGTAATGAATTCTACCTAGATTCATGATGACCTAGATGACCCGATTAATGGGCAATGTGTGGGGTTTCCCAACCCATTTCATTTCTTTATTTTAACCCTAATATAAAAGGAATGTTTTAGGGTTTTATTCATTAAAAAAAAATAAAGGAGGGCCATTTTCTGGGTGTATTAGGGAAGATGATTTGTGAGAGTTGTAAAATCTTCCTATTGAATTAGTGATTGATCACCGTTGCCCATGGACGTAGGCATCTTCTTGAACCCAAATCATGTTTGTCGTGTGGTTTGTTTTTGCTTTTGATTCGTTTGATTTGTTTACTATTTTTGGATTTGTTTTACTATATTGGCACGCTTTCGCACAAAAATTTCGACCTTGGTATTGATTTTTTTTTGCGGGTTGAATAAATGGTGGAAACAAGAGAAGTAGTTGTTGAGGGTTCGTCTTCGAGACCCACATCGATGGCAAGAACTATGGTTTTGAATGCAAAATTTGAAGTAATTTTGATGGAAAAAACAACTTCGGCATGTGAAAATGCGAAGTTTTGGATGTTCTAATCTAACAAAAGTTGGATATTACTCTAGAAGATAAACCCGACAATATACAAGAGAAGGATTGGAAGAAGATTAATCGATAGGCTTATGGCACCATCAGACATTGCCTTGCTAAGGATCAGAAATATTTTGTGATGAAAGAAACTTCGGATAAGGAGTTATAGAAGAATTTGAAGAACAAGTATATGACTAAGAGCACTGAAAATCAACTCTATTTGAAGAAAAGACTCTTCCATTTTCAGTATAATTCAGGTACTACTACCATTAAGCATTTGGACAGTTATAATAAAATTATAGCTGATTTGCAAAATCTTGAAGTGAAAATAGACAATGAGGACAAGGAATGATGTTTGATAAATTCCTTACCTGATAGTTATGATCATCTATCTACTACTTTAATGTATGGAAAAAATGAACTTAAATTTAAGGACGTATCAAATGCTTTAATCAATAATGAGTATCGAAAGAAGGACCAACAAGCTAATAGGGACTCAACATTAGAGGCTTTGACAGTAAGGGGCAAGTCAGATGATAGAAAATCTGATTAGCGAGGTAAATCTCGTTCGAAGTCAAGAACACCATCAACTGAAAGAAAAATTCCAGCAAAGGATGAGTGTGCATTTTGTCGCAATAAAGGGCACTTGAAAAATGATTGTCCAAAATTGAAAAACAGGAAAAAGAAGGGTTTGAATGCGAACTTTGCATAGGTTGAAGATGATGATTCAGAATTTTCTTTGACTGTTTCACCATCAGTTGGTCATTCTGAAGGGTGGATTTTGGACTTGGGTTGTTCCTACCATATGTGTCCCTACAAGGACTAGTTTTTGAGTTTTCAAGAGTTGGATAAAGGAATTGTTTTAATAGGAAATGATAATGCCGACAAAACAAAGGTGATAGGAAAAATTCACTTGAAGATGTATGATGGAGTAGTTAGAGTTCTAACTAATGTTTTGTATGTATAGGACTTGAAGAAAAATCTCATCTCATTAGGATCTTTAGACTCAAAGGGCGTCAAGATTACTATGCAAGGTGGAGTACTAAAAGTTGTATTTGGTGCACTTGTGATAACGAAGGGTACTCAACAGGAAATTTTGTATTTTATAGATGGGAATACAATCACAGGGAGAGCAGACGTTTCTGACAACCCAGATGAGATTGTGTCTGATACTTTCAGACAATGGCACATACACTTAAGGTATGCAGGAGAGAATGCTTTGCAAAGACTAGTGAAGCAAGGTCTGTTAAAAGGCGCCAAGACTGATAAATTCGGGTTTTGTGAGCATTGCATTATGGGCAAGCAGACTAGAGTTAAGTTTGGGACAATAATTCATTGTACTCAAGAGACTCTAGATTATGTTCACATAGATATATGGGGACCTACCAAAGTTGCATCTTTGCGAGGTAAACATTGGTTTTTCACTTTTATTGATGATTTCTCAAGGTGAGTTTGGTTGTACACAATGAGACATAAAAGTGAAGTTCTAAATGTGTTTCGTAAATGGAAGGAAATAATGAAGACTCAAACTGGGATAGTTAGACACTTCACGGTAAGAGATACGCCGTAACAGAATGGGGTGGTAGAACGCATGAACCGTACTATATTGGAGAATGTGTAATGTATGTTGTCCAATTCTGGATTAGGCAAGACATTTTAGGTTGAAGCAGTGACATATGCATGTCATCTCATCAATAGGTTGCCTGTAGCTGCAAATGATGGGAAATGCCTATAGATGTATGGTCTAGAAAACCTTCTACATATTTATTGTATATTTTTAGTTGTCTTGCATATTTTCATGTCAAAGAAACTAAGTTGGATCCTAGAGCCAAGAAAGCTATATTTTTGGGCTTTAGCACAGGTGTAAAGGGATACAGGCTTTGGTATCCCAATGAAAAAAAAATTATTTTAAGCAGAGATGTTACTTTTGTGGAGTCTGAGATGTTAAATCAAATGAAACAAAAGGATTCTCAAAAAGAGAATATGAAAAATGGTGCTTTACAGTAGGTGGAGTTTGAGGCTCCATTGGTTCCAATGAAGACTATTCAAAGAGTCAATAGTCCTATAGGAGATTCAAGTGGTGAGGACTCAGGCTCAGTTGAGGAGGATACTCCAGTTCAGGTGCCCCCCACAGCAAACAGACTCTATTGCAACCAGTAGACCTAGAAGAGAAGCTAGAAAACCTGCAAGGTTTACTGACTTGGTGGCTTATGCACTTCCTGTAGTTGATGATGATGTTCTACTTACTTACAGAGAAGCCTTGAAAAATTCAGAAAATGTAGAGTGGAAGAAGGGAATGGATGAAGAGATAGAGTCACTTTACAAAAATAAACTTGGGAGCTAGTCTAACTATGAAAGGGAAAGAAAGCAATTGGTTACAAGTGGGTATACACCAAGAAGGAAGGTTCTTGATCAGGAAAGGACAATGTGAGATTCAAGGCTAGACGGGTGGCTAAAGGCTATGCACAAAAGGAAAGAATAGATTACAATGAAGTCTTTTCTTCAGTCGCTAAGCACTCATCTATTCAAATTTTGTTAGCTTTGGTTGTTCAATTTGATCTCGAGTTAGCACAACTCGACGTCAAAATTGCCTTCTTACATGGGGATTTAGAGTAGAAAATCTACATGTCTCAACCAGATAGGTACAAGGTTACTGGTAAAGAGAGTTGGGCTTGCAAACTGAGAAAATCAATGTATGGTTTGAAACTGTCTTCAAGGCAGTGGTACAAGCGATTTGACCATTTTATGATGGAGCAAAAGTACACAAGAAGTCAGTTTAATTATTGTGTGTATTTTCGAAAGCTTCATAATGGTTCCTTCATATATTTACTCTTATATGTAGATGACATGCTCATTGCATCTAAGATCAAGGTGGAAATAGACAGATTGAAGACTCAGTTGAGGAATGAATTTGAAATGAAGGACCTTGGGGAAACTAAGAAAATATTTGGTATGGAAATTAAAAGAGACAAAATAAAGGAGATAGTTTGATTGTCACATACACAGTATTTGAAGAAAGTGTTACAGCGGTTTGGTATAGATGATAAAACAAAACCTGTAAGTACACCTTTGGCCCTTCATTTCAAGGTTAGTGCTTTGATGTGTCCGTGCACAAGTGAGGAGCATGAATATATGGCTCAAATTCCATATGTGAATGCAGTTGATGCTCTAATGTATGCTATGGTGTGTACTAGGCCAAACATTTCACATGCCGTCAGTATGGTGAGCAGGTATATTCATGATCCAACGAAAGGACACTAGTTGGCAGTAAAATAGATCTTACGATACATTCAGAGTACAGTAAATGTTGGGCTAATATTTGAGAGGGATGATATGCTTAGTTAGCACGTGGTTGGATATGTGGATTCGAACTATGTTAGTGATTTGGTTAAACGTCGGTTGACTATAGGATATGTCTTTACTCTTGCTAGAAGGCTGGTGAGTTGAAGATCGACGTTACAGTCAACAGTTGCCTTGTCTACTACTGAGGTAGAGTACATGGCAGTGATAGAGGTTATTAAGGAGGTCATTTGACTACATGGTTTGATTGAGAAATTAGAGATTATTTAGGAGCACATTGAGGTCTACTATAACAATCAAAGTGCAATTTGTTTAGTAAAGAACTAGGTTCATCATTCTCGAACAAAAGCATATCAACGTCCGTTTTCATTTACTCAAGAAGTTGTGGATAAAAGTGACATTCTTCTCCAGAAGATTGGGACTACAAATAACCCTGCAGATATGCTTACTAAGGTGGTGACTGGGGTCAAGTTCAAGCACTATTTGGGCTTGATCAATATCTCTTAGGTTTGAGCACATTTGAGTGCATGGAGCCTAAGAGTGCAATTGGAGGCAGCGTGATTTGTTCCTTTGTGTGTTTTGAATGGTTTGACACAATTCAAGCCAAGGTGGAGATTTGTTGGAAGTTGTCATGAATTTTATCCGGATTCATGATGACCCATTAGCGCCCGAATGACCCGATTAATGGGCATTGTGTGGGGTTTCCCGACCCGTTTTGGATATTTTACCAATTTCATATATTTATTGTAACCCTATTATCAAAGGGATGTTTTAGGCTTTTATTCGTAAAAAAAAAAAAAGGAGAGAAGGTTGTTTTCTGGATGTATTGGGAAAAAGGGTTTGTAAGAGTTGTAAAATCTTCCTATTGAATTACTAATAGATCACCGCTGCCCATGGACGTAGACACGTAAAGTGTGTCTCTCTTGTGGTTTTTTTTTTTTGCTTTCGATTCGTTTGATTTGTTTATTGTTTTTGGATTCATTTCACTATATTTGCACCATTTCGCACAACAAAATGAATATAAAAAAATTATCTATCACAAGCCCTCAATAATATACATGATAAAATTAGTCATCTGGTTGCATTTGGTAACACTAATCTAAATAGGTAGAGCTTATTTGAAAATTATGCTTAGTTGGTCTTTAGATTGTTAAGTTGAAGGTTAATTGGATGCCTATATCTTTTTGAAACAGGGGTTTACTTCTAATTAAAAAAAATAGCTATGAGGTACTTTTTTAAAAAGAGGTAAAACCCCTACTTCAAAAATATGTAGACATCCAATTAAGCTTCAACTTAACAATCTAAAGTCCAACTAAGCACAATTTTCAAATAAGCTCTACTTATTTAGATTAGTGTTACCAAATGCCTAGTGTTTGGTAAACAAAGACAAATCTAGAACCGTTGATGACGAAAATCAGCACTGTTAGTGGGCTCCACTGATAACATGCAATATGCGACATTAATTGTGCTCTTTAGATAACATACTCCTCCATTAGTCAGGCCCTTTTGGAGCGAGTGTGTGAATCTACCCTTATGGCACCTTAGCGATTACCATAGGTCTGATTGGGTGTTTGTGTTTAGAGTGTGTTAAATGATAACCTTAAACCAAAATAATAATAATTATAACATACAACAAATATGCATGCCTAGAGGCTCCTATGACAACCAAATTGGCCTAGACTCCATAACCCCAAAACATATGGGCAGGGACTCAGTCCAGACAACAAAAGGGCCTAGAGTCCATCACCCTTGATGACAGATGGGCCTGAAATCCCTCACCCTAATATTAAATGGGTAAGGAATAGAATCCCTTACCTCAGATAATAGACCCACTTCTTCTGCCCCCTTTATATAAGAGCTTATCTAGGCTGGCTCCATTCATTAGGCCCGCCCCCACGAGGTTTCGTGCCCTGTGCCTAAGGCTAGCATCCTTTGAACCTGAAGATCACTGAACTACCTGCTTAGCTCCCCTTCAGTGCTGCACAGGAGGAACCACCAAACTAATCATCTTGATCAAACGGCTCTGATCAAATCATATGAAGGAGGTCAAGGCTATAGTTTGTTTTTGTTTTTGTTTTCATTTTTATTGATTTTTGTTTTTAAACCTGCATCTCAAACACTTTTCTTGATATGTAACATGGTTATTTGTAGCTCTAAGCTATAAAGACCATTATTGTCGACAAATTTTTTTTTTAATGTGTTTCATCCTTGTCAATCATTTGTTGCCTTGAAGGGGTTGGACCAGTGGTTTCCGAGACTTATGCCTCATGAAGCGGAAGGTCTTGAGTTCGATTTCTCATTCCCCCTTTGGGGCCAGTCCCGCACAAGATTTTCACAGACTTACCTAATGTGGCGGGTTGCGGGCTCTTATCACACCCTAAGGGATTAGTCCTGACCGGAAGGACACCCCGTGTTTTTTTCTAAAAAGCATGGTTATTTTTAGCTCGAGGCTATAAAGACCATTATTGTAGACACTTTTTTTGATGGGTCTCATTCTTGTCAATCATTTGTTGCCTTGAGCTATAAAGACTATTATTATTGAGTGTCAGTTAGGCTATTACACGTGTCAAGCTCAGAAAGAAGTTGAGTGAATCCTAGCAACAATGCTCAGTGTAGTCATGGACTACAAACAACCACTTATGATTCATGTCAGATTCACACTTTAGCGAACTTTTATCGAAAGTTTTGATACTTATAAAAGTGTAATACAGTTGTGAATCTTGCATATTTCTGATGTGTCCAACGATCAAATGTTGCTAAGTTTCACTCGAAGAGATTAAAAGTACTAAGACGCTTAAATACTAGTGGTTGGTGAGTTTTTTAGTTTTTTACTCGTTATACACCTCCTCCCTTTGGTCTGGCGTTAAGACCCACCATCAGTTCTAACTTAACTCACTTATTAATTGGGTGACATTGAGACCCGTCATTAGCTAAATAGACTAGAACTATTAGCACTCTCAACGCCACACCCCTCAACTCGAACTCGAGTCATCTCTCAAATAAATTAAAGATACATCCTCCCGCTTAGACTAAAGCTAGGTTGGTGAGACATCAAGTTTACCAATAAAAGCAAATCTTTTGCAGGTACCTACTAGGCCACGTTAGGTTTCCCCGCATTTCCATGCTACTTGTTGAATGAAGCAATCAGATGATATTTATTTGGCCTTGTATTGTCTCTGGCGAAGCCAGAAAGCCCTCTCGGGCAACCATAGAATATGGGACATGTGGCAATAAAAAGGGGAGAAGTCATTTCATTTTCTCCCTATGATTTTGACTTCTCCCCACATGATATCTCTCCCCCTCTATCTCACCACCTTATCACCATGTGTCATTTAGTGTGTGGAGAAATCAAAATCATGGATAGTGTGTGGAGAAGTCAAAATCTTAGGACCCATGATTTTGACTTTTCCACCACTTGTCCCCTATTCTATGGTTGACCGAGACAAGGGTGTTCTGGCTTCGCCAGAGACAATCCAAGGCCTATTTATTTATATTCATCAATTGTTGGTTGAATTCCCCACGACCTACCAATTGCTCCAATGATGGGTGTGGCCTCTCTCAATAGAGGGCATCCGATTAACTCTGGCACACGACCGAGGCCTAGTCTTGAGCGTCCATTCAACACTCACCATGTGGTGCTAAAAAGGGTCAGATATCCACCGGGGAGAAGTCAAAAAATAGGGGAGAAAATGAAATGACTTCTCCCCCATTTTAGTGCCACACGCCGGATGATGTATGGACATCCGAGGCTAGGCATGAGACATGCGCTAGAGGTAATCCAATGCCCAATAAAGAGGTCTTAGATCTATTCTCCCGGGTGGCGAGTAGTAAGAGCTCCAATTCCCAATGCTAACCACTAACTATTGATAGAAACGAGTTTCATAATTACCGTATTTTGTTGAAAGTTACCCGCATCGATCCCTCTTGATTCTTGACCACTCAATCGGATCAACAAGTGGACATTAAAAAAGGAAACACGACTTGCTGATTAAATTGTCCACGTGTTAGGTAAAGAGTCGCAAAAGATTAGCTTTGCATCCACACCTCATGGGGGTACTTGGGGATAATAAAGGTGGGAGATATCAAGTGAAGAGAAGTCAAAATCATGGGGAGAAAATGAAATGGCTTCTCCCCAAATTATCACTAGGTGCCCCATGAGTTGTGGCCAGAGCTAATCTTTTACCATGACACTATAATACTCTGGTATCTGCCGGAGGTAATCCGTTAGATGGCCCTCTCACTCCGTCCCAATCCCATTGTTCTTCCAAATAATCAATTTCAAAGCTTCCACCGGCTCTTTCTCATTTTCTCTCATCTCCACTTGATAAGAGGATCAAATTATCTCCAGATTTGCTCAGGTGGTAGGGGCTTATGTCCTCGAGGTCAGGACGGTATAGCTTAGAGCTTATCATTTGTACTAACCTAATTCCTAATCTTAATATGCTTACCTAAAAATAAATGATAACAAAAACAAAAATGAGAGAGAAATGATAACCTGGAACTCTACAATGTTTTAACATGCATCCATTCAACCATAGCCAAACAGGCAGCTAGGACTGGACAACCCAAACCCTTGGCAGCATGAATCATGGTGGTACTGCGCACTATCATAATTTTTTTCATATGGATATACAGTATTATCCGTAAGACAGGTTCCTACGGTGGCCGATTCGTTGATCAACGAACCCACAACCATTGAAGGAGATTTTTAGTCTGTGGATGAAACAGATAGAACCTTGGGACCAACTAGCAAAAAAATCCATGGTGTTTTGTGGTATAGAGAGTGCCAACTGGACCGGAAAAATCAAGACCTTACTAGTTATCAACCATTGAGAAAACAGATACAGATCTCAAAAGATAAGGACCCTTTGCTCTATACACTCCTATTAATACAACCCAAGAAGCTCAGCCACAAACATCTCTTTGTTTCTCCTACTCGAATTATATTCTTATTCATTTCCTCCCTTATCTTCAACAATGGCTGCTTCTACAATGGCTCTCTCTTCCCCTTCTCTAGCCGGGAAGGCGGTGAAGCTTGCCCCATCCGCCTCCGACCTTCTCGGCGAGGGGAGGGTTACCATGCGAAAGACTGCCGGCAAGCCCAAGCCAGTCTCTTCAGGTAGCCCATGGTATGGCCCCGACCGAGTCAAGTACTTGGGACCCTTCTCTGGTGAATCCCCATCATACCTTACCGGTGAATTCCCGGGTGACTATGGCTGGGACACGGCCGGGCTCTCTGCCGACCCCGAGACCTTCGCCAAGAACCGTGAGCTTGAGGTCATCCACTCCAGATGGGCCATGCTTGGAGCTCTTGGTTGCGTCTTCCCCGAGTTGCTCTCTCGCAATGGCGTTAAGTTCGGCGAGGCAGTATGGTTCAAGGCAGGTGCACAAATCTTCAGTGAGGGAGGATTGGACTACTTGGGCAATCCAAGCTTGGTTCATGCCCAGAGCATTCTAGCTATTTGGGCTACACAAGTTATCTTAATGGGTGCAGTCGAGGGCTACCGTATTGCCGGTGGACCGCTCGGTGAAGTGGTCGACCCTCTTTACCCCGGTGGAAGCTTTGACCCACTTGGGCTAGCTGATGATCCTGAGGCTTTCGCCGAGCTGAAGGTAAAGGAGATCAAGAATGGGAGACTGGCCATGTTCTCCATGTTCGGGTTCTTTGTTCAGGCCATTGTTACTGGAAAGGGACCATTGGAGAACCTGGCTGACCATCTCGCCGACCCTGTCAACAACAATGCTTGGGCCTATGCTACTAACTTCGTCCCCGGAAAGTGAGAAATGGAGATTGTGACTCTTCCTTGTATGAGTATGTTGAGAATTTGAGATTGTTGTTGGTGATGTAAATTGAAGCAAACTAATGGAGAATAGATTTGAATTTTTTGTTCTAATACTTTTTTCTAGTATTTGTTTTGGTTCTTCAATCATTCACTTGCAACAAATCCTCTCTTTGCTTATTGCTCTCTGAAACCTGTTTGATTGTTTCTCTGTTTTCCCTTTTACCTGTTCAGACCCACAAAGAAAACATGAAGATCTGTGGCTTAACCGTCACATTCTTGAGCACAGAAGATTCAAAGACGACCAAAATTGTGAAAATTCCAGCTTAATTACACAGGAAAACTCTCTAATATAGGAAGCATCTCTATGGGACATCACTCTTAGCAGGATCCTCTACTACACAGAGAGCCAAGTTCCGGATTCTTTAAGCACAATTGACAATCTCCATGAACTAACTTCTCTGAACCTTTTTTCCTTTTATTCTTATTAAATTTCTCATTTTCTCTATCAAACTAGATTTTATTTTTTTTGATAAGGGAAAAAATAAGAATCTTTCTAAGTTTCTCCTTAAACTCAAGGTTCAAAAACTATATCCCTTTATTGGGACACTCTAGGCTATGTCATAAATGTTAGACTTATATGCCCTCGAACACCAATATAAGACTTTACTATGTTGACTAGAGAAACATTACATTCACACAACTATATATAAATGGTATTTATAATTGTTAATGTCTTGTGTGATGATGACATAAGGTTCCTTAAGTAATAGTGTAGAAAAATCATGCAAAGGTTGTGAGGAGATATGATTTTTTAGTTCCTTGTAAACCTAATATTGTTCCAAGCCTCTAGAGTATTGATTGGGCATCATATTTCATCATGGCTTGCACATGTTTAGTTCTATAAGATAGTATGATGAATCTCATTCAAAGAGTAGAGACTCTTGACTAACACATGAGTATATGTAGTAAGTACATAATACTGAACGGGATCACTAGTAGATACCCTATGGAATACATTGTTAGATTGTATTAGGGTTAAATCCATTCGACAAATTATCCTTAGACCTGATAGATTAACATTTTCTCAAACATCTACCTATATGGCTTTGATGTGTCAATCGACAATGTCCAATATACAGGAATAACTCCGGGTCATGTATATAGTGTTTGGAGAAGTGTGTAAACGCTCAATAAGGAATCCACTACTCCTTAATTGGAGATATTGATATCAATTAAGATGATACTTGCATGTTGAACTGAACTCAAATTCCAATACGGTGTTTTTCGATAAAATGGTCTTTATCGAAGTTGATATTTTCAATATATAAAAGTATATGTATATTTAAGTTCTTTTCAAATGTTTCTTCGAAAGTGTTTTGAAAGTTCAGTTTGATGAAAAAGTATCATGAGAAAGAATTTTATTCATAAGCTAGGGACTAGAAAGTGGACTTGTTCCAATCTTGAAAGCTTATATGTGATATCGGATTGTTGAAGGATTTATTTGTAAATATATTGTGAGAAAGGACTTGCAAGCAATTCTCTAATCTCCGATAATTACATCGTAATGGGGTGATGTCTAAATTTATGATTTGTGAAAGTTCAGGGGTTTTGATAAAATTCATTTACCCCAATAATGGATTAACTGGAAAGTTATTTCCAAGTTACACTAGAATTCTAACTTATGGAAACTAGTAAGTCCCATAGTTGGAGATATGAGATCCTTTTAGATCCCACACAAAAGAATCTTCTAAAGGTATTTAATTTAATTATTAATTAAATTAATTAATTTTCCCTATGATGATGGTGCTATATGGTATAGGAAAGCTCTCATTCATATACGTTATGAATAATCCAAAAGGATTAAGGTGTATAAGAGTGGGATCCACCTAGGTTGGAACACCCACTCCTCTCCCTCTTCTTAATATTATTTAATTATGAATTAAATAATGAGCATGGGTGTATGGGAGTGGGACCCACCTAGTGTGGGATGTCCCACTCTCTCTCTCTCTTTTCCTAAATTTATTACTTACTAATTTGAAATTGGTTAGTAAATAAAAAGGAATCCTAGTCTAATTAGAATCAGAAAGGAATCCTATATAAATAAAAGAAAAGTCTCCTAATCTAATCAGGAATTAGATTGGAAAGAGGAAACTTAATCTAATTAGGAATTAAATAAGGGAAAGGATTCTTATTAAGAATTATAATCCTAGACTAAAGAAGAAACCTATTCTAGTTATGAATTAAATTATAATAGGGAATCCTAATTTGATTAGGAATGCTTTCTATTTGTCTTGTAGTCACATCTAATTAGATTAGTATGTGTTAGAGTCAAACTAGGAAAACCTATTTGAATAGGAGATCTTCACTAATCATTATAAGTATAGGGTTTCTCTTTAGAAATCTTGTGTGAATGCTCCCCAAAAAGTGGACGTCTCCCCCTCTCTCTCCTCTCAAGTTCTGGACGTCCTCCCCTCTCCCAAGGGCTGAACTTTATAAGTATGTTTTCTCATACTATGATTTAATATGATCATAAGATGACCATTGAGAAGATTTTGATTAGATCAAAATCAAGTTTGAACTAAAAATAGTGTTTTGAAAATTTTTATATTCATTTCTTTCAATAAAGGAGAAGCCTCTCATGGATTTTTTTTTCCTTTAACTATCTATCTCCAATTTTAGATTTTTCTTACTTCATCCTCTTCACTTTACAATGACTACAAAGGCGAGGATGCTCTTAATTTCTAGGCTCTATGTTACGCATGACAAACATGCTGGGAATAGACCTGTGGTGATGTATTCCCTCACTAGGAGGAAGGTCCCGGGTTCAACCCATAGGAGAGAGCTGAGCGTGGTATCTCCTCATCTTCCAGGTACTAAACCCAACTAACTTGTGGAAACATATCCTCTGTGTTCTTCCTTGTGGCCATGGGTATTGGAAGGTCAGGATCAATGGGTTTGTATGGAAGTTACAGTTGTAACTACTATTATATATATTTGTATGCAAATAAGACCAGAATTTATCAATCACCAATCTGTAGTTAGCAGTAGACTCACAACTAAGAATTTTGCAACAGTAAAATCTAAAAATCACCAGAAACTTGTCAGTAACAAATATCGAGGCATGCTTTTTGACACGCTATCCTTAAGGTGAAATTCACCCCTTACAGGTTCTCCTCAACCTGTGATGCTCGTAAGATAATGGCAAACACCCTCATGATTCAACATTCTATTCTAGAGAGAAGAGAGCACTTTCCTTTTTCTGGTCACAACGAACTCAATTATATCAAACTCGGAAAATCACAATAAGAAAAGCTTTAAGAGAGAACCCAAGAAAGTTGTTTGTTGCTGTATTTTGTTTCCAATAACGAATATCGATCCTTATATAGAATTTAGGAAATCCAAAAAGAAACTTTTGAGATCTGAAACCGAAATAAGAAATTAAATCTCTTAATACCAAATTTAATAGCACGATTAAATAGTATAACGGTAAGAAACCCAAAAGCCAAAGAGTAAACTAAATAAAAAGGAACAAAAATCTATTCAAGAACCCACGCACAAGACCCACATGAAGGGTTTCCGGCCCAGCTCGCCAAATTTCTATTGAAATCCATTTGGCCTCCCATTGGGCCTCCTACATGCGCGAGAGCCTAGCACACTTCCTTGCTATTATCCAAGTATGAAAGTGCTAGAGGTTATAAACCCTTTCACAATTTTCTCTCTTTCTGATATGGGACTAAAACAGAAGGCAAAATTGAGTTTTACACAACACACCCACAACTCCCAAAATAATCACTCGATATTTTATCCAACAACTACCTCTTAGATAAATCCTGGCCTTCAACCGCTTGCCACAGGGAAGAAGCCAGGAAATAAAATAGAGGATATGCTTCCCTGAGTAGTATAGTGCAAAATGAAAAAAATAAAAATTGTTAAACGACCCCAAAGATGTAAATAATTTGCATAAAGTAATTCAGTATACATTATCAAGTCTACACCCCGCCTCTTGCGTGAGTGATGGGATGTGGCCTCTCTGTTGAGTGTCATACAATAGCATTACCTTGTTCCAACTAAATTAACATTTATGGATAATCATCTCATCATGAATTAAAAACAGGTGCCAAATAAACTCAACCTACCCCTTGTGGGTTGAATATTGTCAAGCTCAATAGCCAAATATAAGTAAAGATGGAAGAAGATGAGTATTATCTCATATAAAAGTCAAGATCATAGGAAGATACATTGTCGCACTTACATGCAAACGACCGTAATCACCAGGCACTTTGATGCAAAAAAACAGCAATTCTCATTTCTTGGTTTTATCAAGTGCTTTGTGATGTATCTCTTTGGGATGCCATAGTGTTCCACGAGATATTTTCCCAGATGCTCGATAACACCCCCCTTGAACTAGCACTTCATGTCCCTTCTTGGCTGTAAATATAAGGATAATTTTAACAATATAGGAAATTTTAAAATATTTCACTTGACTTTGGCTACCTATAGGCTATAGGTGGCCCTTACAATATATTATTGAAGTTGAGACTAGTGAGGTCAACTCCACAAGCTAGGAGATTTGTTGTCCTTTCCTTATGCAAAATCACCTAATATTGAAAGAGAAATCTGCCCGGCTTAGTTTCTTTTCTATTTAGGAAAAAAAATTAACCTTAGCCTGATTACGCTTAGCCATAATTAAAGGAGGCTCTACAAGCCGTCATGTGTCCCTCTTAACACCCACTAACAATGGCTAATATTCACTCACCGCTAGGGTTCATGCATCTAACCTTGATTTATAAAAAAATATTTAACCTTAGGTTGAATATGCTTAACCACAGATAAAGGGGGCTCTACAATATACCCATAAGGCCCTCAATGTTTTCTATACCCAAAATGCCCCTAATGCTTTTTGGTTCTCAAAATGTTCCTAAGTCATGTTTTTTATACTCAATGTGCCCTCACAATTTTTTTTACCAAAAATGTCCCTCAAGTTTATAAACCCAAAATATTCTTTAAATTTTTAACAAAATGCCCCTCACTAGGGTCCCTCTTCTAAGACTCTCTCCCCCTCCTCTCTCTCTCAAGTGCATCGCACGTGTGGCCCACTAGTGTTATATAAAGAAAACATAAATTTTCTGGGGGCGTAAAACTTCTATTAATGCTAAGACGCCCTAAAACCGTGTCGTAGTGCTAGCAAAGTCCTATTTTTATAGGATTGAGTGGAAGCTATTTAGAAGAACGACCACCCTAACAAAACCCATTTCATCATTTTCTGGATTCTAGGGCAATGCAAAGAGGGATCTGTTTTCTTTGATTTGTGCATCTCTCCAGCGATTGAGAGAACCCTGCCTTTTGGTTTCACAGTATTAGAATTAGACAAGTAAGGATCATGGTTGTCAAGGCGACTAAGCGACAGACCCCATGGATGCTTGAGGCACCCAAGACATCTCTTGATGAACTTTTTGCTACATAAATCCCCTCAATATGAGATCTATGCATGATACATTTCCTTGAATAAGGGGTCTTACGATTTATATAAATTACAAAATCTCTATTGTTAAGATACACTTTAATGAACCTTCATTGGAGATAGTTCTAAGAACAATAAAGGAGAATTTCAAATATTGGGGATTAAAAATGGGAAAAAAAAGTCTCGAAAGGGGGGAGAGACTCATTATGAAGAATAAAAAATAGAAAAAAAATAACAATCTACAGTGATAGCTGAACATGAGAGAGAGAGGAATGAGAGGGGAGATGACAGAGAGTGTAAGTTTAAATAAATAATAGAAAAATAGCCCAACAGTCAATGTGACATCAAACAAGAGAGAGAAAGAGACCGTACCTCTTACTTTCATTTCTTATTTCTTCATTTTTCTCGATTATACTCAATAAATGTAATGAAAATTATATAATTATGGGATTTGCACTTATTTAAATTATAAAATACATATTTAAATATGAGTTTATAAGACCGCTTAAGCCCACAAGTTTGCCTGGTTGCCTAGGCAACACTTGTAACAACCATGCAAAAGCAGATGGAGATCATATGATCCATCCACAAACCATATATAGAGAAAGAGACCAATTGGTCCACCCATTGAGCGAGAGAGGATATGATAACATGAGGAAACATACTTGTCACCGTTCCTTTCTTCTTTCTGCAAATCTTTTTTTGTTTGACATACACACTCTAACATATTATATGGTAAAAGACATGAAAAGTACATAAAATAACATATTTTTTGTTTACTAAACTACTATATTCAAATAAAATAAAATTCTTTATCCTTAAACAATAATAATATCACATATATAGATTTATAATAATGATTACCTAGGCGGCAAGTTGCCTAAGTCCAGTAGAGCGCTTGGTCGCCTAAGCGACCGCCTGAGGCGAACAAATATATACTAATGGCACTTTAACAAATATGGTAGGGATATACTACTGGCACATGGATCACCTCCAGACCAGTTCCTTCTACAGTATTGGAATATGAATCAATTTCATCACCGGCATGAACAAGTCAAAAGCTTCCGAAGTCAATACCTAAAATGCAACATAGACCTAAATCTGAAAAAGTTACTTTAAATATTTTAATATTAAAGAAACATTAAAAATAATTTGTTAATATTTAAAAAGAATGTATATTTTTTTCTAAGAATCAATGATGGGTAGGTGAATCTTAACCACAGTTAAGGGGTGTCAAAAGGGACACGTGACGACCTCAGGGGTGATAACCAGATTTGCCACATCTTGTTATCACCGTATTTTAAGTTGATACTAATAAACACCCGTGCGATGCATTGGACAGAAATTAGAAATGAGATGTATAACAATAAAAATATATGAGAAGAAAGTGTTACCAAAAAATTATAGAATTAAAAAAAATAGTGTTAATAGAGGGTCCAGATTTATATCTATCTAAATCACGCCACTAATAACCTACCTCCCTCCTTTGGTATGATAATGTGAGTTAATAGGTTTGTTGGGAAGATGTTGGTGGTGGGAGAAGATTTAACAGTACTTTTTGTTTCAAATTTCACACAACATGTGAAGAATAGAACAAAAGAGATATATTTTTATCATTACAATTAGCCACTTAATTAAAATTCGTTACAATATGGCATAACTCTTTCGTTCTATTCTTCACATGTTGTGTGTGATTTATTATATATATTTATCTATTAATAATATATAAAGTACATATATATGCATACCTTTTTATGTATTATAATTATAATACATTAATACTTATATGTATGTGTGGTATATTATAAGAGTACACACTGCTATGGTATAACAGTGTAAGTGTGGTCACTTGTAAGTAATAAGATAGTGAGTGTAATATAATATATCTTATGTTATATATACAATATATAATCTACCATTAATATAAAGAATTAGTCTAGGTATAATCCCAAAAATACCCTTTATGTTGTAATCTCAAAAATACCCTTTGTAAAATATCTAGGGTTAATATAAAAGTGCAACAGTTGGTGTCAACCAACTTTTGAAATCCCCAAAATGGATAATGCTAGCATTACTTTCTTTTAAGTTTCACTCTCTTTTTGATTGGAGAGTGTGTTAGTGGAAAACACATGTCCTTCTTTTAATGGAAGACAATAACACATGTTTGATCCATAAAGAAAGTGAGTTTGAAAGAAAGTGATGCTAGCATTGCCCAAACCCAAAATACATTTGTGTTGTAATCTCAAAAATACCCTTTGTAAATTAAATTATTTAAGAGAGCTGTCGTCGAACACTTCTATACAAAAAATACCCCTGTCTTTTCTCCTTACAACACTGTACTTTTGTCTCTTTCTTCTAAGAGCTTCTCCATCCATCCCAGAGCTTCTCACTTCTTATCTTCTTCCCACCATCATCTAGGGTTTAAATTCATTCATTTCTTTCAATTTTGAATAAAGAATTTTACCCTCTTAGACTAATAACCAGGTACACTTTCGTATTTTCCTAGATTTTTTCTTAAATCTGAAATTTTCTTGAGTAAAAATCTATGTTATGTCTGAAATTATTGTACAACAGTTAGTTTGTTGTTGAAAAAATTCATTTTTTTAAAATTGAAACTGTAGCTGGAACTTACATTTAAATAGTAGTTTTTGGTTTGAATTTCAGAGAGTTCATGCAAAAAAAATTATTCTTAGAGTTTTGGTTCGAATGATGTCAGTTAGAAGTTCTTTTTGTGAATTTTTTGTGCCCGTTTTCCTTTCAACTGGAGGGGAAACTCATATAAAGCAAATATAATTTTTTTTTCTAATTTCCTTTCATAATTTTGCTTTCATTTTCTGTTATTTCTACAACAAACGGGGTTCAAATGATCTCTCTATATAAATAGATATCTTGAAGTTAATTGTATTACCCTGTAATCTGAGATTTTTTGAGTTAGTTGAGAGTGGATTTAAAGTTTTTTTTAATGATATTTTTCACTTGGACTTTCATTTGATGTCATTTCTTTTGAGTTAGATGGAGTTTATTTTATAGACTTTTATTTAAACTTTCTGGTAGGTATTTCAGCAGAGACTTCAAAAAAATTTACAATAGAATTAAACATATCTATTTTAATTAATTACACTCAATTTGCCTATATTTAAAGATAATATCACTTGTTATATGTTGTAAATCAATCAAAATCAAGCCATTTTGGATGAACTTTAGTGTCCCCCTTTAGTGTTTTCGATTTAATTATATATGCAATTATATATCTTGAAAGTTAATTGTGTTATTTTTTTTGTCCACCGACTACACACGTCGACATCTTCTTGCTATGTTCATGTTCTCCTACTGAATGCAATATTCTTCTACAGTGTTTATTTTTGCTTCGTGGGAAAAACCTCATTTTATTAAAGGTAGCATTTTTATCATTTTGATATCATTTTCAGCAATGGGTTTTGTTTCTTTAGCTTCGAAAGTTATTAAGTGAATTTATAGTTTCAGCTGCAATCTCACTACGTGAAAAAGGCAAAAATAAGACACTAAGTTGTTGCAAACAATGACGGGGTTGAGCAGTCCTTAAATTAAGGACAGCTATTTACGTTTAAAGCACAGCTCGCCACAGAGGGAAACCCGGTTTCGCAAACAACGACCGATAAGTGGTGACGTTTTATTTTCCGCATAAAAGGGTTTACTGTTACGGCACGATATCTACCAGCGAGGGAATTTTTTTTTTCTCTTCTATCTTTCCCTCTCTCTCTCTCGCGTTCTGCTCTCCTCAGTAGAAATCTTTCCCTCTTCCGAAGAGGTTACGGCTGGAACTTTCCCTCTCCTCATCAGCGGCTAGATCTCTCCCCATCTTCGAAAGCCCCCTCTTCGAAAGGGTTACTGCTAGATTCGCCCCTGCCTCTCGGGATATCAAAGCGTTGCAGATCATTCCTTTGCCAAGTACTCTCTCTCTCACAACTACTCTGGCTTTTCTTTTCCCTCTTATTATCCAATGCTGATCGAGATCCTTGATGAAAACAAAACTCGTTTGTTTTCCTAACAACCCATTTTTCAGAATTGCAGTTCAAAATAGTTTGCATTTGTAGTAAAGAAATCTGTGGAGGATTTCTTCTTTTTTCTTGTCCTTATATATCAATGCGAGGCACCGATTCGACTACTGGATCTTTTCCAATGTCCCTTTTCCCTGAAACCCAATTCAAAATTTTGCTCACAATTTCTAGATATTTCAATTAAAGCTCCGTTTGTTTCGATGTAAAATAGGGGAAAACAAATGAAATTCACGGAAAATATCAATTGTCTTAAAGAAATTATGGGTGAAAAATGATATTTTCCATGAAATTCATTTGTTTTCCCCTATTTTACATTAAAACAAACGGAGCATAAAGCGAAAAAACAAAGAAAATTTATTTATTCTTGTTCTTCATCTCCATAAATGGCTTAATGCACACCTTGTGTTCGAAGAAATGGTTTAGTGCAACACCACATCCTTAAGAAAGCCGATATGGTGCACATTAAGGCATAGACAAAGATCTTTGACATTTTATATTTGGTATTCTTCTGTGTTAAATTGGTGCGACTGATGGGTTTGTGGTTCATAAGTGGTGGATGGATGCACTCAATAAGTGCTAATTTTCTATAACTGCAAAAATAGTGAAGGACATTCAAAAAGCAATATGGATGGAGTATATGTGAAACTTGCTCTAGCCTATGATTTTTTCTTCTATAAATTGTCTTATCTTAAATTGTGTAGTTGTACAGTCATGCCCTAGACTAGTTGCTAATAATCTAGACTTGTGGTATGTTTAAATGTTATTATACCTGCAAATGTACTATAGTTCTAACATTCCTTATGGATCATTGAATCTAGATATTCGAGTAGTTCATGTGTACTTAGACAGGCAGACAAGTAGATCTAAGCACCTTATGTCAAAGATTGTAGTGGAGAGGGTATCTTGAACATTGTTTCAATAGGAAAAAACTCTATTTTATTTTAAAGATCTGTCACAACAGAAGAGGACGACAGTTACCCATAAAGAAATGGTGGCCTCAGAGTGGTTTAGTATAAAATGAGAAAGCAGTGTACTTGAAGCGGTGCCTAGGTGGCCGTGTAGGCATTTTGGGGGTACTTGCCGCCTAGGCGACCCCATAGGTGGGCAGTGATCACTAGGGGTGTTTTTATATTTCTAAAAGTTTCTAATTCAAGTCATTATTAACAGTCAATAAGTGAGTGATACATACATTTATTTCGGTGAATGTGTGAAATAGATGGAAAAGAAGTTTGTTTTCGCATGGTTTTATTGGTAGGATGCATTTATATACTTATTTATGTATTATATAAACAATCTTTTTGGTCGCCTAGGTGCCACTTTGCCTTGCTAGGGTAGAAACTTAGGTGCCTGGACTCCACTGGCTGGATATGTTGTGTAAGGAATGCTATTAGTTGTAATTTTTCAAACCTACTTCTACTTATCTTCGTCCCCTACTGGTAATTCTTGTTGCTTGAATTCTCTCTATTGATAGAAATTACAGTAGACACACACACATGGCTTCTCATTTTTTGTATCTTTGCCTTGAGGAAGGAGAGTCATCTTTATACTAATTGACTTTTTTTATAAAAAAAAAGGTGAATCATCTTTTTTTGGGTTGTCTTCACATCTCATTGTATTGAATATTAGAATTTGGCTTTGACATGTTTATGTGTAGGTCACCTGCACAACACCTGGGATTGTCTCCCTCCTTATACATGTCTCTTATGTCATGCCCATCGATTCTCCTAAATTTTCTTACTTATCCTTTTCAAACTGTCTTCTCATTTACTCATTTGGTAAATTTAAGTGCCACTAAACGTCACCAAATTACCCTTAATGTCATTTAGTGTATTAAAGTTTCATTAATAATGAGTCAAAATAGGGCTTAAAAGTTTAGAATGACTATTAGTTGGGTGTTTTAGAGAGATATCGGATTTCTTTGTAGGGTATTTTAGAGAGAGGTGAGTCTTTTTAGATAGAAGAGATGGAAATGCTACTGCAAACTTTAGGCAGAACTTCTGTTTAGAAAGCCACACTCCACATAAAGTTTCATTCGGTTACCAGTTTGCTTCCATTTCCCGGTAAGTCCTTCATCTGCTTTTCTTCCTCTTTTACATAAAACACATATAGCAACCTGTTTTTTTTTTTTTTGGGTGGTGATATATGCTTTTGTTATGGCCGTCGATTACTTAAACTCATGAATTTATTTTTATTTTGTTTAAACTAGGGAACCACTAGCATGCCTGGCCGTATCCCTCTTTGTGGGTTACATCATTTTGCTAATCCACACCTGGGATTGTCTCCCTCCTTATACATGTCTCTTATGTCATGCCCATCAATTCTCGTACTTTTCCTTTTTAAACTCTGTTCTAATTACTCATTTGGTAAAGTTAAGTGTCACCAAATTACCCTTAATGCCATTTAGTGTATTAAGGCTTCATTAAAAATGAGTCAAAATAGGGCTTCAAAGTTTAGAATGGCTATTAGTTGGGTGTTTTAGAGAGATATCGGATTTGTTTGTAGGGTATTTTAGAGAGAGATGAGTCTGTTTTTAGATAGATAGATGGAAATGCTACTGCAAACTTTATGCAGAACTTCTATTTAGAAAGCCGCACTCCACATAAAGTTTCATTCGGTTACCAATTTGCTTCTGTTTCTTGGTAAGTCCTTCATCTGCTTTTCTTTCTCTTACATAAAACACATACAGCAACCTGTTTTTTTTTTTTTTGGTGGTGATATATGCTTTTGTTATGGATTTTTTTCCCTCTGCGATCCAACTATGTAGGGGGAGTCACAGTGCACCAGTTTCCCAGTATGTAACGCCCACTTAATGGGTGTTTAATTGGTTCAAATTCTCGATTCTCTCTAGATTTCCCCTTTTTTTTGGGGTCTATTTGTTTTCTATTGCTTTTTTGCCTCTGCGGCTATCCAACTATGTAAGGGGAATTACTGTCCAGCAGATTCCCAGTCTTGAACGCCCAGTTAATGGGTGTTTGTTTGTTCGGATTCTTTCAGTTGGAGAATGGAAGGGAAATGCAGTCAATTGATTTAGAAAAGCAGTGGCTGGCCATGAGAGTTGAATAAACGAGTAAAAATCATTCTCTGGTTTGCCCGTAGAAAATCCCCATATTCCGAAAGATAAAAAAATAAAAACCCATTTTTCTTCCCTTGTAGTCCTATTTATAAATCAAATAGAAAATGAGCCCGGTTTGGACTCTCCCTCTTTTTGAGAGGTTTTCAGTAGGTCATAAGTAGAAAAAATAGGGACAAAAAAAAAGGAGCCCAAGCAAGGACACATTGTCCACCTACATACCCTAGTTGGCTTGTTGTGCCAGATGCTATTAAGGAACTTATTTGGGGCATTATCTTGGTTAGTGCACATAGTTTTAATTAGAATTTACCTTTTTTTATACTAATAAATTTGATTTATTTTCTAATGTTTATCACAGTCTGAGTATGATGTTCCTGTAATATATAAAGCTTCAATAATGTTAAAAGCCAACATAGCCTGGAAGGGATGGAAAAGCCAACTCCGCTTACATTACGACATATTTCAAACAGATGCAGAACGAAAAAGAAATCCGCCTCCCAAAGTGAAGAGAGAAGATTGGGAGAGCTTTGTTGATATATGTTCAACTATAGATGACCAGGCTCGCCGGAAGAAGGGCAAGGCTGCCAGGAAAAATATGAAGAGCCCGCACACTTCTGGTAGACGAGGGGCAGCTAGGACTGCCGAGGAGTTGGTAATATATATCCCAATTTATGAGTTTCGTATAATTCATTGAAATGTTAATGTTTGCTTATTTTCTTTTACAGAAAAAGGGGAGTTCTAGTGGTACAATAACAAGGACAGAAGTATACTTAGCCACCCATACCAAGAAGGATGGGACTTGCCCTTTTCCTACCTCAAGCCAACAGATAGTGAGAATTAACTGATTTAATTATTCTTTTTCAGTCACTAAGTAATTTAAGTTTTCCTTGCTAATTATGTATTTGAATATTATTTATTTTGTAGGATGAAATCAAAAGAATTAATAACATGGATCCATCATTAGGACATGCAGATTTAGATAATGACCCTGTTGCATTGGTATGTGATGTCTTCCTCTCCTCTTGTATTTTGTTCCTTCTAGTGAAATTCCTCATTTAATATAAATTTTTGTTACTCAATCAGGTTTGTGGTCGTGATGGAAGGGGCTGTGTACGGGGTATGGGTCGGGGTGTCTCAAAGACCACTATTCGTGTGTCAGCTCCTTACATAGAGACTGCTAAATGGGAGAAGAAAGCACGTGAAAGCCTAGAGTCGAAAGTTGACACCCTTAGCAAGCAGCTCGAAGAAGAGTCTATGGCTCAGAGAAGTTTTGAGGAAAAAATGATGGCTTCGTCAGGCCAATTTTCTACTCATGGGGCACATATGCAGGATTCTTCAGAGTTTTGTACTACTCAGGTCTGAAACTATTTATAACTTCAAACTTAAGTGCACATTAGATTTATTACTTCCTAGATAATATAATTTGGATAGTAAATGTACATTCTTGTTAGTCTATATGGCCTGTCTGCCCCCCCACCCTCTCTTCCTCCATGTTTGTGTGTGTATGTGTGGACTTAGATCGATTTGTTTCATTGCCTTGTATAGCAACATGTTTCGTAATTTGTTATAAATCAACTCTGTTATACTGTTAGATCTATGATCAGTATGATGAAAATAGTAGGAGGATGTTGTAGCCTTGTAGGTCATAACTGAATGTGTTTATATTCTTTTGTTTCGCGATTTGTATTCTGATTGACTCAAAAGGGTATCCTCCTTTTTGGGATTGTGATTGAATCTAGTGTAACCACCTCTTTTCCATCCATCTCAATTGACAAAACCTCCCCTTCTCAAACAGATGATCATGTGCTTGGGATTGTTGTGATCTATTATTTCCAAATGATCAGGAAAAAAACATGTCTCAGATCAAGTACAATTTCTCTTGGAAAAATCAATCTAGAGATCAAATCAAACCTTAAACTATACAAAATCTTTCTTTTTTCCAGAATTTAAAAGAGGCTAGCTTGGTTTTATAGTATATATCTACGAAAATAAAAAGAAATTTAACATTCAATTAACATTAAACTAGCGGAATGCACGTGAGTGCAGTCCTAACAATTGTAAAACTATTAGACCACTCAACAGCCAACCTCGTATCATGTTTGAGCCCTGACATTGAATCCCGAAGAAGATTGAGAAATCTAGTTGTATTCAATCCCGGGTTGTCTATGATAAATTCCTAGCCAAGATCATCCCTGGTATACTGTTCACCCTCCACCCCAACCCAACCCAACCCAAATTTCTAGCCAAGATCATCCCTGGCATACTGTTCACCCCCTCAAAATAGGAATCATCCCAAATGTGTTGTTTATTGCACCCAACTGAAACAAAATCACATGTTGATTCAATGGAGATCGCTACAAAGTTGCAGCCTGCTGGAAGCCCAGCCGCCTTGTCCACCCTATGTCTCTATTACTCGAATCTCAAATCTATCTTTTTCTCGCAGGGGGACGAAATCCTAATTCAAAACCCAAGATATTAAATGTCTCTCATGTCTGCAGACAGTTCAGTAGTGTTGGAGATGAGGGCAATAATGCCATAAAACCAACTACTATTTTTTCCCTTATTAACTACTAAGTACTAACCACAGTGTCATATTATTCATACACGAAATTAGTTATATAAGGGCAATAATGTCATTTCAATATTCACTCCTATCAAACTGTTTCTATATCACAACTCCCCCAAATCCCGGTTTCTCTCTTTTATCTACTTTTTCAGTTATATAACTGTTTATCAAAGTGAAAACTCTTTTGCTTCAATTCTAACACACCCCTCTTCACGTTCATGCAACACCTTTACTGGAACTGCTCAGTAAAGTGAACCCAATTATTCTCCAACAATTGAAGCAGCGTTTCCTTTTTGTTCTTCTATTTTTCTGTTCTACTTCTCCTTTTTGATTCATCGACACGGCTGGAAGATATGTTGGATCTTGGACTCTGACACGGTTGAGTTTTGATTCTTTCATGGAATGAGGCGTGTTTGGCTGTTGGAGATGGTAGAGTTCTGATCAGTAGTGTTGGAGATGGTGTGTTCAAGGACTATTTATTGGTGGGTTTTTCTTATATCTGATTTCGAAGCGGAACACGAAGGGGTCACAAAAATGAGTTACTCATGAGATGGTATGTGGTTTATGTGCTTCTGTTATGCATGCAATTTTCCATGAATCTGTATTTGCTTTCTTTTTTTCTTTTCTTTTTTTAATGGCTTGGTCTAAGAAATTTACCCTAGGCAAATGAGATATGCGTTGAATTTTACAACCTCCACCCGTGCTTCAAAACAAGCGGGCTTCCCTACCACCGAAAACTACTCTAAATTCTAAATTGGATTCTTCCTTGGTTTGGACATTTGGCCCTCTTTGGGGTTGCTTTGATTGTATATGTGCTGGACATAAGGGAAATAATGGATTCAATTGCTTTGATTGTATATGTGCTGGACATAAGGGAAATAATGGATTCAACTGATGTTTTGGTTAAAGGAAAGACAGCACGTAACACACACACGGCTAGACCTAAGGTTACCACACACAGTAGGAGTGTACTCTAGCCAATCAATCTATGAAATCCATCCAACGTTTCCTGAATTGGAGTTGAGCATATCCCATGTGTACACTGATGGAAATGATGCACTATTTATGGCAGCATACATCTAAATTAATCTGTTAAATAAATTCTTTGAATGCATGCCTTTTTTCTATTCTCTTAAATTAATTTGTTCCTGCCACTCTTAGTTGGAACTCTTCTAATGTTCTATTTATCATGTTCAAATGCAAAGATCAGGTTATTAACTAAATAAATTTATAAATATATAAATTCATTTAATGTATTGAATGTTAAATTCATTGAAATCATGCTTTTAAATCTACTATTTTGTCATTGATTTTATAAGGAGCCAAATCATCTCTTGCAAATCCGGTTATCACTCCTGAAAGTCACCACGTGTCTCCTTTGACACCCCTTAACCGTGGGTAAGGTTCACCCACCCCTAGGGTTCACCCACATATATTTTTGGTTTTTTTTTTTAAAATATTAATGCTTTTTTAAAAATTAAAAAAACTGTTTTTAATATTAAAAAAACTCTCAAAACTATTTTTTAATGTAAAAGAAAGAATTAATATTTTTTTAAAAAAAACCAAAAATATGTGGGTGAACCCTAGGGATGGGTGAACATTACCCACAGTTAAGGGGTGTCAAAGGAGACACGTGGTGACCTCTAGGGGTGATAACCGGATTGGCCAAATCTGGTTATCACCGTAGAGGATTTGACGTTTATAATCATTAGGACTTGACACTCGCATGCATCGCACGTGTCTTCCGCTAGTGTACTAGAATACATTTACTATTTATATTATTAGATTATATATAAAGTTCATTTGATGTGTTGGTGTAAAATTTATTTAGTTCATGTTTTTCAATCTTATCATTTCATTTACTATTTTACATTCATTAGGATTGTACTCTCACGTGCATCGCACTTAATTACCTTCTACTAGTATTAATTAAAAAAATTGAATTAGAGCATGTAAGGGATTATATTGACTACTCTTAGATTGATTTTATTTTATTGCTAAATAAACTATTCTTAATGTTTGTAGGTAAGGCGACATTCTCCAACTCTCCTAGAGTCACTCTCAACATCTACACATTGCTTATTAAAGAATTTCGGGGAAACATCGTTGCACTTGGACGGATCAATAGAGATGCAGCACCACATCCTGAACTATATAGCATCATAGTAGATGACATTTATGAGCCAAATACAGATTTGTCTACAAAAGAGGGAACACTTAGAGATCTTACACTTGGAGATATTATTACTTGGCCCAAATATTTTGTAAATTTCATTAATTGACTTTTGTTGAGATGCAAAATTTTATTTGATTTTTGTTGAAATGCACAATGTATTGACATGTTAATTGACTAAGTACTTATGATTTTGTGGTTAAATTATATGTGGCTTAATTTTTTGAGTGATAGAGAAGAAGTTAGTTTTCAAATGTATTCTATTGTGTATAGAAGAAAGTTGGGATGTGATGACTTGGATTAAATATTTTAGAAGTGAATTTGCAGGTAAAAAGGTAATGACAGGTATATTTGAGTAAATAAGACATTATTTTTTCCCTAATTTTCTTGAAAAACGACGGCCATCGACTGTCATTTAGATACATATATAAGTACTAAAAAAAAATTAAATGACAGAAAGAACGACTGCTATAGACTGTTGTTGATGGAAAAAAAAAACCACTGTCCATGATTGTCGTATATCCCGATATATAATCGACGCTCATGGGCTGTCGTTTTTGATAAATGACGCCAATTTTCTCGACAGCCCACTCGACAGCCAGAAGCTGTCGTATTTGATCAAAAACGACAGTTTTGGGCAGTCGTTTTTTGCGACTTTTCACGTAGTGTCTTGAGGGTTTTGTAACCTATCAATTGGATCTAAGTTCTTTATTTTTAGCTATAAGTTACCTCTGATTGCATGAGGTTTAACTATAGTAACTTTCCTGTTGTTTTGGGAATTTGTAATGTGATTGAGTTGGTAGTTTTGGCTATAATTTGGTGGGTTTTGTGAATTTAATTGTAATTAAAGTGATTTGGTAGTTTTGAAATTTAGCTGATGTAGTTACGTTGGCTGAGAGCTTGTTGTTTCATGTGTATTTAGTTATAGTAAGCGTCCTATAATTTATATGCATTTTGTTAAGTTTTCAATGTTTTGTTGTGAATTTGATGAGATTTTAAGTTTTAGTTTTGAGTAGAACCATCCATGGGATCTGTAGGTTCTATTATCATGATAGTTTGGAAATGTTCTAGGTGCTAAGAATTTGATATTTTGCAATTTTCCTTTTGTTATCTCTAGTTGCTGCATGACACCCACCTTATGTTTATTGTAATTCAGGTTTTTTTTCCTACTCTGCTACTCTTTCAAAAAACTGTACATAGACATTGCCATTGCATCCTTGACTATAATGCTATAAAGCATTGTCATGCTTCTGCTGATTCATACGAGATTCCACATGCCCCATGCTACTCAGGTCAGAGCGTAAGTTAGTGATCCTTTCAGCTACTGGACTCTCGCCATCTACGATGCAGTACTCCACCGCTTCGCCTAGTAGCGAATGTATTGATGATAATTCTCGGGTGAAGTAGAATAGAAGTTTCAAAACTAGTAGCGAATGTTACCAATCCTAAACTAAACCACAAACAATTTGGCAATCAAATGCAAGCAGACCCTCTGTGGACGTATTATAGTGAGTACGAATAGCCACCTGAAAGAAATGATCCGTATGTTAATGTAGACCATCTATGGATGTATTATAGTGAGTACAAATAGCCACCTGAAAGAAATGATCTGTATGTTAAAGATGTGCACGCCCGGAAGAATATTTTGGAGGTTCGAGCTTCTATATCTTTTCTTGCGACCAGTAGACCAATAATGTCTCCACCTGAGATCATGGTTACCAAAGATGAAACTTTATGTTCAGTCGCAAGGTTTGGTATTTCACTTGTGCCTCCTATCTCTTGTGAGGATGGTAACACTGGAGGTCTAGAAGCTACTCCTGATCCAATTGTCGCAGTTCTTTTATTCTCTAGTCCCTGATGAAACCAAAGAGGATCATCATTGATCTAATAAAATATTAAAGAGTTACATCCATAATCAAACTTGGATTGAATATAATTCTGAAAACAAGAAAATTAGTGCACCTTTTCCATCGACCCTTCAATAAGCCCAGTCGGAGAATTGTTACTCTCATTTGATGTTTTTTTTTTCGGTATATATATAGATCACACAAACACACACACACACCCTCATGCATCAAAGCACACAACACCCACACAACCCTCTAAAAGGAGGGCTATATAGGGCCTTAAAGGGTACACGAAATACTATTAACCCACCGATGTGGGACTAAACTAAAGGGAAAAAGCCCATTATTTTTTTGGTATATATATAGATCACACAAACATACACACACAACTCACACACACAGCTGTGAACAAGGATTTTGGTCCCTGCCCATAAGGAGGGTGTTGTCCTGGGGATGTGGTCAATTGATTTTATGTTTAGAGTCGCCACTTATTTATTCGGTAGGGATAAGTCCCATTGTAATTGATAAGGTCTTGGTCTGCTTAGAGTTCTAGGTAAAAGGTTTGGTTAAGCCCGGGAAAGGTGTTAGGCACCCCGGCACTTCCGTTTTGAATTGTTAGTTAAATGCATTTGTTTTTAGTTTATATTAATCCAAGAAGGAAAAAAGCTAAACTAGGGTCGAACCCGGATTGGGTTGCCTACGTATTCACATTGGGGTGAGATCAGACCGAGCATAGTTCTGGCACATGAGCCCGTGTTGGGGCTAGGGAGAGTGTGTTGTGTGTACACCAAGGGTGGCTTAGGGTCTAATCCGGTAGACTAGGGTTGAGTTGACCGGGTTGGTCAAGTGCTTGGTTTGATTGATTGGGCCCAGTAGGCCAAGGTTGAAACCCGGTAGGCTTAGGCCCGGTAGGCCGAGGAGAAGTCCGGTAGACTAGGGGTTAGCCCGGTAGGCCAGGGTTGGGCCCGGTAGGTCAAGGGTTTGGCCCGATAGGCCAGCTAAGTCCGGTAGATTAGAGTGTGGCCCGGTAGGCCAAGGGTAAGCCCGGTAGGCTTAGGGTTCGGCCCGGTAGGCCTAGGGTAAGCTCGGTAGGCTTGGGTTCGGCCCGATAAGCTAGGGTTAAGCCTGGTAGGCTTGGTTCGGCCTGGTAGGCCTAGGGTTAAGCTTGGTAGGCTTGGTTCGGCCAGGTAAGCATAGGGTTAAGCCCGGTAGGCTTGGTTCGGCCCAGTAGGCTTGGGTAAGACCCGGTAGACCTAAGGGCAAGGTCCAGTTTGGTTTATGAATTTTAGGGGTTTTTCCCGAAACTACCCAAGTTAAATGGGCTAACCATGGTTAAGACATGAATTTTAACTATGGTTAGTCCGGATAACCAAGATTAGGCAATGTTCAAAGTTAAATTTGGATTTATATCACCTTTTGGGGTTTTTCCTAATTTTTTAGGATTTTTCCAAGATGGTTAGGCCAACTAACCATGGTTAACTTTTAACCAGGGTTAGTTTAACCCATGTTTAAGTCACCGTTGGGTCTGGGATGAGCCCAGGAGCTAGGCCTAGTCTTGTGATGGTCCACCATGGGCCTACTAAAAAGCCCCAAAAAGTCAAAATTACACATTGTCGGCATTTGGATTACCGACAGTAAACATGGTTTTTTTCTAAGTTTGAACCCCTGTAACTTGAGTTAGGGGTGAGTTAGGGGGCCTACAACCTATGGTTTTGAAGAGGGCCATGAGGGGAACATGTTGGGCCTAGAGTGGGCCCCAGGGGTGGCTTGGTGTGGGCCCCACAGTGTGCCAAAGTGGCATGTTCGCCCTGTTACATAAAATCATAGGTGTAGGTAAAGGGATTACCGACACCTTTGACAGCTTTTGGTTTTTGTGAATTTAACCCTAGTTAAACTTGACTACAAGTCTTGGGCCCTTCAGGTAAGTTGTAGGGGAGACCCAGGGGGTCATGATCCTGCTCTGGTTTGGCCCAAAAAGTTCACATGTGGGCCCCATAGGTCTTCAAACAACAAATGCTAGCAATCGGTACTGAGTTTACCGACACCCTGTAAATTTTTAGAAACTTGAAGATGCCCTATGGGGCTGTGCTAGGTTGAATCCTAGGGGTTCCCTCACGGTATAAGGGACCCCTAGACATCTTCTGGCCTACCCTGAGAGTGTTGTACCCGTATGGGGGCTCCCCACTCCTATGGTGAAGGTGGGGGAACTCCTATTTTGGGTTTACCTGCAAAACCAGAAAAGAAAGATCCCCTGGACGAATCAGGGGCTCACAATGGCATCAAAACAGCAAAAAAAGAGGGGGAGGGGGAAGCCTTACCCTACTGCTACTTCGTCAGAGGTGTTGGAGATGCTTGTCAAAGGCAGTGGAGCACGGTGGTGCTGTGGCCAGGAAGCTGTGCAAGGACCAGGGGGTGCGCTGAGGAGTTTCTAGAGAGGCTTAGAGATTTAAAGAAAGGGCTGGGGGTTTGGAATTCGAGCAGGGGTTCGGGGTAGAGCTGAGTCGTGTCCCTCACGGCCATGGGGGTGTCCCATTTATAGGGGAGAGCCATAGGGATACCCCTGGCATTTGTACAAGGTTGGGAGAGGTCTACAGTGGCCGGAGAGGTGTCTGCAGACGAAGGAGTGGGCGGTGTAGGGCGTGCACTGTGCGTGCAGGGAGGTGGCATGCTGCAAAACAGGAAATCCAGGTGTGTCGGCAATGAGATTGCCGACACCCTAAAACCTTTGTAAATTCATGGTGTCGGTAATCCCATTACCGACACCCAGCAATCTTTGCTCACAAGGCCTTGCCCAGGTCATGCACGCGTACGGGTTGTTTTGTTTTTGAATTGTTTGGGCCTGGGCCCATGCCGAGGCTTGATACCCTAAAGGGGCTATGGGCTTTGAGGGTTAAGCCCTAGGGGCCTAGGGCTTGACTAGGGCTAGGCTTAGGTTTTGCCTACAGTCTAACTAGAGTTACGATTTAACTGGGGTTGAAACCTAGGGTTTGCTAGGGTTAGGGCTAGGGTAGGCTTGGCTAGGGTTTACCTAGGGTCTAGCTAGAGTTAGAGTTTAACTGGGGTTGAAACCTAGGGTTTGCTAGGGTTAGGGCTAGGCTAGGCTAGGCTAGGGTTAGGCTTGGCTAGGGTTTACCTAGGGTTAAATCCTATGGTTTACTAGGGTTACGCCTAGGGTTTTGCCTAAAGTCTATTAGGGTTTGGTCCTAGGGTTAAGGGGTTTGACTAGGGATTGTCATGGTTAAAGGACTTAACCATGGTTAACTAGGGGTGTAAAAATTGGGTGCTTATAGCTGCCCCTCTTAGTCAGAGAATGCCGAGGTTGGCGATTTGAACGACAAAGACTGGAATCATCCGATTTTTATACCAAGATTGGGTTTTGCAGCATGGTGTGTGATGTGCGAGTGCGTATGAAGTGATCAGGACTACTGCCGAGGAGTAGCGAGTAGCTGGGGAAAAATTAAGGATGCAGAGATGGCGTGGCCTGGAGGCTCTTTGCCTGAAAAGGGTGTGATCGAAACGTCATCTCCTAGGGCAGGTTAATCAAGTCAGTTGGAGGACACATGGGGTGTCAGGAACACACGGGGTGTCTCGAGAGGAGGACATGTTGGTGAGACTGCGGTGTGACGAGGTTGTCACGGAGCACCAGGATGTCCAGGACACACAGGGGTGTCACGAGAGAGGGAAATGCAGATGGTGTACACTGTAAAAGTACACACGGGATGTCAAGGACACATGAGGTGTTGAAAGAGGGGACGTGCAGTGAGTATCGGTGTATTGACTTGACGTCAATGGAGACTCGTATGTCAAGATCACACGAGGGTGTCTCTAGGGGTACATGTGGTGAGACTCAGTATATTGACTCGACGCCAATGGAGACTCATATGTCGAGATCAGCTATATCTTTGAAAGAGCTATGAATATGAATGAAATTAAGAACTCCAATACTTCTAATCATTAAAATCATTCACTCCAAACTTTTATTTTCAACTCTATAGAGTTCAACCTAGAATACCTAAATCCAAGTTCTTGAGCTTTTCAACTTCAATCTTTGGGAGATTTCTAGTGAGTGTTCAAGGCATTTATCTGCTCGTGTAGTAAACATTTTCTAAGTGCAAATCTTCTCTTGTCAAATAAATTGTAAAATCAAGTGGTCCGTGAGACACTTATTCGTAAAGTTGGAAGATTTGTAAAAGTTTGGTCACTACCCGGAAAGTAGACTAACTTTAGGGAGGATTATTCTCTAGCAAAGTTTGATCTTCACTCGAAAGAAGATTGATGATTGAGAATAAATCGTGAAAAATCCTCTAGCGGGTATAGCTTGAGGCGGGGACGTAGGCGGGTTGCCGAACCTCGTAAACAACATCGTTATCATTGTGTTTGCATCTCTCTAGCCCTTCTCCTTACTTAATTGTTTTGCATTGCTAGATAGAATTTTTATTCAAGATGGTCCTTCTCAGCTCAAATCTCTTATCTTTCTTGACAAAACAGGATTGGATAATATTAGAATAGTTAATGGTATTTGATTGTATTTGTCTGTTATTGTGGTTTTTAGGGGTAAGGTTTTATGTCCCCTCCTTCTTTGTCTTTAGTAAGGGTATGGTTTTATGTCCCTCCCAAATTTTATTTTTATTAATAAATAGGTAGGGGTCCGCCAAACCCCCCACTCCTTTTGAGTGGATTTTATTAAAATAAATAAATAAATAAATTTCTAATTTCTTTTAACATATATAGTTGAAATTCCACTAAGGAATTAAGAAGAATTTTAATTTTCCATAAACCCTATTCATCCCCCCCTCTAGGGTCCAAACCTTGGGCAACATATTGTTGTCATTTTGGAGACTTTATATTAGTCTTGTATGTTATGGATTCAAGCAGGAATAAGTAGTGTGGCGACTCAAAGTCCCATTTTGGATAAAGTGGGGTTTTGGGAGTGTTACAATTAACCTTCTGTTGATTATATTTATCAACAGTTAAAGGAAGCTCTACAATCCGGCACATCTCCTTTTTAACACCCACTAACTGTGGTTAAGATTCACTCACCCCTGGGGGTTCATGCATATAACCTTAGTTTTTGGAAGAAAAAATATGAACCTTAGATTAGATTGATTATGTTTAACCACAATTAAAGGAGGCTTTACAAGCCGTCATGTATTCCTTTTAACACCCACGAACAATGGTTAATATTCACTCTAGGGTTCATGCGTCTAACATTGGATTTTGGAAAAAAATATTAACCTTAGGTTGATTATACTTAACTATAGTTAAAGGGAGTTCTACAAGTAGCCACATGTCCTTTTTAATACCCACTAACTATGGTTAAAAATCAATCACCCCTTGGATTCATGCATCTAACTTTGGCTTTTAGAAGAAAAAAATATTGACCTTATATTGATTATGTTTAACCATAGTTAAATGAGGCTCTACAAGCCGCCACGTGTCCCTTTTAACACCCACTAACAACGATTAATATTCACTCACCCCTACGATTCATGCATCTAACTTTGGGTTTTATAAAAATATTAACCTTAGGTTGATTATACTTGACCATAATTAAAGGAAACTTTACAGGCCGTCATTTGTCTTTTTTAACACTCACTAAATGTAGTTAAGATTTACCCATCCTGGGGTTTCATTCATCTAACTTTTATTTTTAGATTTTTTTTAAAAAATATTAATCTTAAGTCGATTAAGCTTAACATCAGTTATAGGGGGTAAATGGGACACGTGGCGACCTATAGAAGCGTGTGTTCCGTCCAACCCATTAAAAAAATTAAAAAGGTCATTTCATATTGCAAAAGTTTTAACAGTTTGTAGGACATAATACAAAATCACAAAACACAAAGGTATTTAAAAAACAAAACCTTATATATATATATCTGATCTACATTTTTTTTTCCTTTTAATTTTAACTAGAGAATGATTAGCGGACCCAATGGTCCGGTACTTAACTTACTCATGTCCCTTTTAACATATCTTTAACCTTAGTTAAGCTTAACTAAAATAAAGTTAAGGCCTCGTTTGGTTGCACTTCCGTTTTTTGTTTTTAAAAATAAAATTTGAAAATTTTTACACAGAACATATTCAATAAACATGTTTCCGTTTTCTGTTTTTAAAAATTAGTAACAAAATTTTTGAAAATCAAAGTAACAGAAATTTTCTATTACCTCTATTTTTGAAAACAAAAATGGAAAACTGAGACTCCACACCATCCACCCACTTACCACCATCATCACCACCCAAAACCACCACCACACCAATACCCACCACCTACCACCACCACCACAACAATACCACCACCTCCACCATCCACCACGACACCACACCACAATACCACTACTATCACTACCACCACCACACCGCCATCACTACCACCACCCACCACCCACCATCACTATCACTACCACCACCACAATACCACCACCATCACCCACCACCACCACCCACCGTAACCATCACTACCACAACCCACCACCCACCCACTACACACCACCACCATGAATGTACTAAATGTGTTTTTTTTATTTTAATTTTTTTAAAACAAGTAACAATTAATAATGTCAAACGTGTTTGCTATTTAAAAATTTTGAAAATAAAAAGTTGTTTCTAGTTTTTAAAAACAGAAATTAAAACGAAAACGAAAGTGTATCCAAATGCCCCTAAGAATTTGGTTTTTTTTTTTTAAAACCAAAGTTGGAATTCTTAACCTACCTGATTGAATTTTAACCAATGAAGACCGACCATTTCTTCACATAACGGAAGACCAAGTACGTTTTCTATTTTCCTATTTACCCCATTACTTTGACGTATTTGGGTCAACTCGGACGATCTCCGCGCTCTTGACTTTCTCCGGATGGATTTTCAAACATTGGCATGTATGTAAAAGGGTCTCACACAATGTTACCTGGTTCACCGGTTCGCTCGGTTCGAATTCGGGTTCGTAATTCACAATTCGCCATTCTAGAGTGAACCCGATTCGTTAGGGGTAGGATGAGTCAGTTCGCTTCTCGGTTCACTTAGGTTTTTAGTTTGGTTCACTAGCTTGGTTCGCTTATATAATATTAATATATTATATAAATAATTGTGTAAATAAATATATTATAAATAATTATTTTTAAAAAGGCATTAAAAATACATTTAAAATAAAAAAAATGGTTTTATGGCTGGTTCGTGAACCAAAAAAAAAAATTCGCCAAATTCAAAATATAAGTTCGCTGAACTTAAAGAACAAATTCGTTAAATCCAAACAAAAAGTTCGCTGAATCCAAACAAAAAGTTTGCAGAATCCGAAAAACAAATTCGTTGAACCATAGCTATTAGGTTCGCTGATTTTCACGAACTGGAACGAATTGAACCACGAACTGGTTCACTCTGAACCAATTCGCGGTTCGAACTAGTGGGTAGCGAACTAGGTAACCCTGGTCTCACATCGTTGATCGGCTGAGTTCAAATTTCAAAGCTAGCTTTTGTAAATGTATCCCAAAAAAAAAAAAAAAAAAAAAGCAATAGTTCGCTCTCTCCTCGCTCTCACAAAGCGAATTCAACTGCCATGAAATTTTTTTAAACTCGTATGACAAAAAAAAATTGTTATTATATTTTTCTAAAAATTAAGGGTAAATAAGTGAACCTTAAGAATGAATGAATCTTAACCACAGTTAAATGAAGTTAAAATAGGACACATGACACTAAAAGAGGACCCAAGACACGCCTCCACTCGTCATCAGCTGAGGAGGTGATTATTTTTCATTCAAAAATCATCAAAACCCAACCCTGCACCATTAGACACAGTGAATTTGAAACTATTTATGGGAGGCAAAGGGTTGCACTAAAAGAGGACCCAAGACACACCTCCGCCCGTCACCGGCCGAGTAGGTGATTATTTTTCATTCAAAATTCATTAAAACCACCCTTTGCCACCCCTAAACACAATGAATTTAAAATTATTTATGGAAAGCAAAGGGTTGTATTGATATAGTGTGCAGCAACAAGTCAAGTCGAGTCGGATCAAGTTTGAATGTCCCTTAAACCAAATCTGTAGCACCCCGGACTTTTCTATACTTAATGAATAGTACTTTCATAGCTAATTAGCCTTTCTCATGGTCTAATTAATAAATAAGGGAGAAATTGGAAACTCTGAAATGTCAGAATTGTTCCTTTTCAAAAGATGAACCCAACGCAAGTTGAATCATCGAAATCCGACGAGCGAGTCAAAAGATATGGTCAAAACAGTTCTGACCTGTAGAGCACCGATCGCTCGGTCATGGTAGTGATCGATCGGTCCAAAACCGATCGATCGGTAGCTATCGATTGGTCAAAAATTTTGTATGAGAAATTTTCCAGATAGCATGTTTTTGACCGATCGCTCGGTCAGAACACCGATCGCTCGGTAGGCAACCGATCGATCGGTCATAACCACCGATCGCTTGGTTTTCGTCTTTTGGGCGTTAAACCCTTTCCTCTTAAGGCTTGCCCGAGCCTTAGGGCTTTATTCACGATACATAGAAGATTTTGAGAGATAGAGAGAGAGGAGAAATTGGGTTCCAACCTAGGGTTTCAACTTGAGTGAATCAAGGGTTTAAACACCCAAGATCATCCCAAAAGAGCTTGGGCTTGGGTTCATCAAATCCAACCTCAAGCTCGTGTGGTGTTCCCATTCCAAGCTAGGGCAGCGATCCTATGGCGTTTTGCAAGGGCTTTCTTCCCCAAATCAAGCCTCTTCAACCAAGGGTTCTTCCCTACCATTTGGGGTTCTAATTCAAGGTTTCTTCAAGATCAAGCCTTGATTTCAAGGTTAGTACACCCTACTAACTTCCCCTAGCAATAATCTAGGTTTTCTATGTGAAATGTGATTCATGTTAGTATGTTTCCTTCCTTGTAAAATATATCATCTCTAATAATTATAAACAAGAAAAAGAAAAGGATATGGATGTGTGAATGGGAGATTGATTGAGGCGATGGGATGTCGAATGTATGATGTGTGATATGTGTGGTATGTGTAATGGAAAATGGAGGATGGGTATTTTACCAATAATGAACTCACTTTGATTATTTGATGGAAAATATGCACTAAAAAGAAGAAAATGAACTTTGGAGGAACATTGCATGTCATGTGTTTGACAAAATGCCTAAACTATGAAATAATGATTTGAATGAAGAAAATGGAAATAGGCCTTATGCATGTATTCTTATGAACGGTAAATTGATTTAAATACCATGTTAATTACTCAAATGGCCATATGCATGTACTATGAATTGAATAAATTGTGATGTCATATCTCTCTTGTTATCCTCATTTTCATGATTGTACTATGACACGTACACGAGTACGCATGTTGCATGAACCGAGATTTCAAGAGCATATGCATATAATAACCAACAAGAAAATATTGTATGTCAAGGAAGTTGATAGCCCAGGGACATTCGGGTACTAGCCTCTGGCTCACAAGAAAACTCAAAACATATATTGTCAAGGAGGTTGGTAGCCCAGGGACATTCGGGTACTAGCATCTGGCTCACAAGAAAACCATATATCGAGGAGGTTGGCAGCCCAGGGAGATTCGGGTGCTAGCCTCTGGCTCACAAGTTACAAGATGCAAGTTTACAAGATGATGACAAGGCATTCATGCATGCACACATACATGATTTCTACAAGGCATACCGAGATATGAAACGATTTTTCAAGCATGAGTTTTATCGGAGTTTTCGCACTCATGCACGCACGTCAAGATGATTGCATTGTACCGTGTCTTATGCTATTTCTTTTGTGATGCTCCTATTTCTGCTTTGCATTGTTCTATTATTGTTGTGTGTTCTTATTGCTATGGTTAGCTAGTAGCTTGTACTCGCTGAGTATTCCATGCTCAGCCGTACTTTCATGTCGGCAGGTCCTGAGGAAGCCCTCGACCAGGAGCCTTGGGTCGAGGAGGAGTATATAGAGGAGAGAGAGTCGTCTATCCCACTGCAATCTCAGGCGGACCGAGACCTTGACGTGTGGCCGTACCTCGACTACTGTTGAGGGGAGAGTACGAGAGGGTGCTTATGTATTTTGACATTTTGATAGGTGGGCCTGTCCACCTTAGACTTAGACATGTTTTGTATAGATGTTAACTTGGAATACCATTTTGAGAACTATAGAAGAAATGAAAAGTTAGTTTACGCTTCCGCATTTATGTTTAGCCTCCACGCTCTGATTATCATTGTTTTAGTACTGTAATTATCTTGTTCATGACAGGATGGTTTGGCAGGTACGTATAGTCACGCCTAAAGTATCCCTAAACTCCTAGGGGGTATTTTGGCGGGCGACAGAGGTGGTATCAGAGCTCTAGGCATTAGAGTCCCTAGGGTTGCTTAGTACTAGATACCTTAATTGAACAAGGCATTAGATGTTAGGAAAGAGTTGTATTCCAAGTATAGACTAACCAGTTAGTCTTAGTCAAATGGGTTGAACTTCAACCAAACTTAGAGTCCTACGCTAGGAACATGGAGTGTATGTTATGATATTGTGTTGTATACCATGTGTGCATTATTTGTGTTTAGTAAATATGCTTGATGAATATGTCTTGAGTGAATTGTGAAACTATTTCGAAATGCGTATCCAAGTTAGACTCATGTTGTATTGTAGTTCTCAGGAGAAATCATGAGACGCAATACCCGGGGTCGTGGGTACAACACAAGGGGCAATGGAGGTGATGCTCCATCGGGTGATGATCAACCCGACTTTGCCCATGCGTTCACTTCAATAGCCGAGACTTTGGCTATGCTAGCGGCAAGGCAACCGACCACTCCGCCTAATGCCGCACTTTTACCGGCTCCTCCTAATAGAGCACAAGCCGGAATTGAGGCTTTCCGGAGGATGAGGCCTCCAAATATTTGTGGAAGCATTGATCCACTTATTGTCGAGGGTTGGATTCGGCAACTAGAAAAGATCTTCTTCGTGTTGGCGCCTACTGAGGCAGAGAGGGTTACTTGGGCCGCCTTCATGCTTGAAGGTGAGGCCGATCATTAGTGGAAGTCCGCACTTCGGACCCGAGAGTTGACCCGATAAGGTCAAGACTGGACTTGGGAGGAATTATTGGATGTTTTCAACAAGAAGTACTTCCTGGTCGGGATGAAAGAGAAGATGGAAGTGGAGTTCATTACCTTGGAGCAAGGTAATATGTCAGTAGCGGCTTATGAAGCCAAATTTTCGGAGCTATCTCGGTTTGCTCCACATATGATAGTGACCGAGGCTATGAAAGCCCAGAAATTTGAGAGGGGGTTAAAGGCCTACTTCAAGGACCGAGTCTCAATGTTCAGACATCAGACATATTCAGAAGTTGTGGACAAGGCACTTTTGGCCGAGTCGAACTCCGAGGAGTTCTTCAAAAGAAGAGGAATGGAGAAAGGACAGTCGAGTAGTTCAAGAGAGAAAAGAGCAAGGACTAGCTTGTATCAGTCCGCAGGGCCGGCTCAGTCACAGAGGATATATTCGGCACCACAGGCTCCCCACCCTTTTGTTCCACCGACTTTTCGCCCGGCTTTTGCTCAGACTTCTCGCCCCGCAGTAACTCAGGCTACGGGATATGCTCCTCCCACCTTTTTGCACGATATATGCACCCTTTGTGGAAGGAGGCATCCCACTGGAGATTGCCGAAGGGTTACAGGAAGTTGCTTCCATTGTGGTGACCATGGCCACATTGTTAGAGATTGTCCCCGACGTCATTTGTCAGCTCAGTCTTCAGGGAGCAGGCCCCCGATTAGGCAAACATCTCAGCCTAGAACAGTCTACACGGCCTCCTCGCCCAGCCACACAGGGCCGAGTCTTAGCCCTATCAGAGAGAGACACACGTGCATCCGACGATGTCGTGCAAGGTACGCAAAAATCCTAGAGTATAAGTTGTGTAAGATTTCTATGGTTGGTTATGTGACTATTATTAGGGGTTACCTATGTATGATGCTTGTTACTATTTGAAATCTACTGATATTAGTTACTTAATCACACAGGCGCTTTATTAGTGAACGAGTGTCTCGCTCGAGTGTTGATAGACACAAGATCTACTCACTCTTTTGTTTCATCAAGTTTTGCAAAGGGGCTTTTTGACTGAGGCTACTCCGTTAGAGCGGGAGTTAACCATTGCAACTCCACTCGGCAAGTCAGTTGATACCGATAAAATATTTTGAGATTGTGTGGTGCAAGTGGGGGAGAATGAACTGTTAGCCGATCTTATCGTCCTGGATTTCCAAGACTTGGATTTTGATGTCATCCTAGGGATGGATTGGTTGGCAAACCACCACGGTCATGTTGCATGTTTTGAAAAGACGGTGAATTTCAAGCCGAAATGAGTCAAACCTTTTCACTTCTGAGGGTTAAGAGAAAGGGATATTGCTCGCTTGGCAGCTTTGAGCTTAGCGAACCCCGAAGCACAAAACTCCTCGGCCATTCCGGTCGTGAGTGAGTTCTTGGATGTGTTTTCGGAGGAACTTCCCAGGTTGCCTCCTGATAGAGAGATTGAGTTTGCTATAGAGCTTGCTCCGGGTACCGCTCCGATTTCAAGGGCACCATATAGAATGGCCCCTATAAAGCTTGAAGAATTGAAGAAACAGATTGAGGAGTTACAACAACTTGGTTTCATCCAACCAAGTGTCTCGCCGTGGGGAGCTCCGGTTCTCTTTGTGAAAAAGAAAGATGGGTCAATGAGAATGTGTATAGACTACCGTCAGTTGAACAAGGTAACTATCAAGAATCGTTATCCCTTGCCAAGGATAGACGACTTGTTCGACCAACTGAAGGGAGCAAGATTTTTCTCCAAGATTGATCTTAGATCGGGGTATCATCAGTTAATGATCAAGTCGGAGGATGTTCCGAAGACGGCTTTCAGGACTCGGTATGGGTACTACGAGTTCCTTGTCATGCCTTTTGGCTTACAAATGCACCGGTGGCATTCATGGATTTGATGCACCGGGTGTTCCGATCGTATTTGGATCAATGCGTGATTGTATTCATTGATGACATTTTGGTCTATTCTCAGACACGGGAAGATCACACACGAGACCTCCGCCTTGCTCTGGAGATGTTGAGAGACCATAGGCTATATGCCAAATTGAGTAAGTGTGAATTCTGGTTAGAGAAGGTGGTGTTCCTAGGCCACGTAGTGTCGGCCGAGGGCATTTCTGTAGATCCAGCTAAGGTTGAGGTAGTCATGAGTTGGGAGAGGCCCAAGAGCAACACGGAGATACGTAGTTTCCTCGGATTAACAGGCTACGATCGGAGATTTGTGGAGGGATTCTCCAGTTTGGCTACACCTCTCACTTACTTGATGAGGAAGAATGCTAAGTTTAGTTGGAGCGACAAATGCGAAGTGAGTTTTCAAGAATTGAAGAAACGCCTCACCACGGCCCCCGTCCTTACTGTGCCATTCAGATATGGTGGTTATGAGGTGTATAGCAATGCTTCACACATCGGACTTAGGTGTGTCCTTATGCAGCACAAGAAAGTCATTGCCTATGCATCAAGGCAATTGAAGGAACATGAAAAGAATTACCCCACTCACGACTTGGAGCTTGCTACGGTCGTGTTTGCACTCAAGATTTGGCGCCATTACCTATACGGGGTAGAATTCTATGTGTTCACAGATCACAAGAGCCTTAAGTACCTCTTTTCCCAAAAGGAACTAAATTTGCTGCAACGGCGTTGGATAGAATTCTTGAAAGATTACGAGTGCACCATCCAATATCACCCGGGAAAAGCGAACATAGTGGCTGACGCTTTGAGTAGAAGACCTCCGGGTCTATTGGCTCACATGTTGGTGCCGGAATGGAAACTATTGGAAGATTTGGTAAATTTGGACATCAGTATGAATGATTCGGTCCACAGTCCTGTTTTGGCAAATGTCACGGTTCGACCGTACATTATAGATTTGATCCAAGAGTATCAAGCCACAGATGCCGACTTGTTAGCTTTCCGGGACAAGGAAGTTGCCAATGGTAGTACGGACTTCTCTCTCACTAGCCGAGGTGCAATTACATTCAAGGGAAGGCTTTGTGTCCCAGCCAATGCAGACCTTCGAAGAGAGATAATGGATGAAGCTCACCAGTCCAAGTATACAGTGCATCCCGGGGGTACGAAGATGTACCGGAACCTCAAGAGTCACTTTTGGTGGCGAAACATGAAGAGGGAGGTTGCGGAGTACGTGGCACGATGCTTGGTGTGCCAACAGTTGAAAGCAGAACACTTGAGACCAGCTGGACTTTTGCAGTCTCTCCCTATTCCCGAGTGGAAATGGGAACATATCTCTATGGATTTCATTGTGGGGCTGCCAAAGACGGTTAGAAAGACCGATGCTATATGGGTTGTGGTGGACCGTTTGACAAAGTCCGCTCATTTCTTACCGTACCGGACTACTTTCAATTCAAATCAGTTGGCCGCATTGTACATCAAGGAAATAGTCCGGTTACACGGGGTGCCAGTGAGCATTGTGTCGGATTGGGACCCGAGATTCACGTCCAGGTTTTGGAAAAGTTTTCAAGGGGCAATGGGTTCCCGGTTAGACTTTAGCACGGCTTTCCATCCACAGACGGATGGGCAAACCGAGCGAGTGAATCAGGTTATTGAACATGCTCCGGGTATGTATGCTAGACTTCAAGGGAAGTTGGGAAGATCACCTACCTTTGGTGGAATTCGCCTACAACAACAGTTATCAGGCAAGCATATAGATGGCTCCTTTTGAGGCTTTGTACGGAAGGAGTTGTAGATCTCCGTTGTATTGGGATGAAGTTGGGGAAAGAAAGGTGTTGGGCCCCGAATTAATTGAACAAACCGTGGATAGGGTCAAGCTTATCCGGGAGAGGTTGAAGACCGCACAAGATAGACAGAAGAGCTAAGCCGACAACCAAATGAGAGACCTTGAGTTTCGAGTTGGTGATTTTGTATTTGTTCGGGTTTCACCAACCAAGAGTGTTATGAGATTCGGAAAGAGAGGCAAGCTCAGTCCGAGATATGTGGGCCCGTTCGAGATCATTACTAGAGTTGGTGAGGTGGCTTACCGTGTTGCTTTGCCCGCTCATATGACGGCGGTCCATAATGTGTTCCATGTCTCTATGCTTCGAAAGTACATCCCGGACCCTTCCCATGTCATAGAGCTTGATCCGATGGAAATCTGAGAGGATCTTACACTAGTTGAGCAACCGGTGCAGATCTTAGATAGGCGAGATCAAGTCTTGCGCAACAAGACCATTCCCTTGGTCTTAGTAAGATGACAACACCATTCGAGGGAAGAAGCTACTTGGGAGCATGAGGCCGAAGTAAAGGAAAAATATCCCCAACTGTTTGTTTAGAGCTTTGACATTCCCTGATATTTTGTTATGGTTTGGTGCATGTATGTATCGTCCCAATTTCGATGACAAAATTTTTGTAAGGGGGGAGGATGTAGCACCCCGGACTTTTTTATACTTAATGAATAGTACTTTCGTAGCTAATTGGCCTTTCTCGTGGTCTAATTAATAAATAAGGGAGAAAATAAAATTCTGAAACGTCAGAAATGTTCATTTTCGAAAGACGAACCCAACGCAAGTTGAATCGTCGAAATCCGACGAGGGAGTCAAAAGATATGGTTAAAACAGTTCTGACCTGCAGAGCACCGATCGCTCGGTCATGGTAGCGATCGATCGGTCCAAAACCGATCGATCGGTAGCTATCGACTTGTCAAAAATTTTGTATGGAGAAATTTTCCAGAGAGCATGTTTTTGACCGGTCGCTTGGTCAGAATACCGATCACTCGGTAGGCAACCGATCGATCGGTCATAACCACCGATCACTCGGTCTTCGCGTTTTTGCAGAAATTTTAGTAAGGGCTTTTTCTTCTTTTGGGCGCTAAACCTTTTCCTCTTAAGGCTTGCCCGAGTCTTAGAGCTTATTCACGATACATAGAAGATTTTGAGAGATAGAGAGAGAGGAGAAACAGGGTTCTAACCTAGGGTTTCAACTTGAGAGTGAATCAAGGGTTTAAACACCCAAGATCATCCCAAAAGAGCTTGGGTTCATCAAATCCAACCTCAAGCTCGTGTGGTGTTCCCATTCCAAGCTAGGGCAGCGATCCTACAGCGTCTTACAAGGGCTTTCTTCCCCAAATCAAGCCTTCTTCAACCAAGGGTTCTTCCCTACCATTTGGGGTTCTAATTCAAGGTTTCTTCAAGATCAAGCCTTGATTTCAAGGTTAGTACACCCTACTAACTTCCCCTAGCAATAATCTAAGTTTTATATGTAAAATATGATTCATGTTAGTATGTTTCCTTCCTTGTAAAATGTATCATCTCTAATAATTATAAACAAGAAAAAGAAAAGGATATGGATGTGTGAATGAGAGATTGATTGAGGCGATGAGATGCCGAATGTATGATGTGTGATATGTGTGGTATGTGTAATGGAAAATAGAGGATGTATATTTTACCAATAATGAACTCACTTTGATTATTGGATGGAAAATATGCACTAAAAAGAAGAAGATGAACTATGGAGGAACATTGCATGTCATGTGTTTGACAAAATGCCTAAACTATGAAATAATGATTTGAATGAAGAAAATGGAAATAGGCCTTATGCATGTATTCTTATGAATGGTGAATTGATTTAAATACCATGTTAATTATTCAAATGGCCATATGCATGTATTATGGATTGAATGAATTGTGATGTCATATCTCTCTTGTTATCCTCATTTCCATGATTGTACTATTGACACGTACACGAGCACGCATGTTGCATGAACCGAGATTTCAGGAGCATATGCATATAATAACCAACAAGAAAATATTGTATGTCAAGGAGGTTGGTAGCCCAGGGACATTCGGGTATCAGCCTCTGACTCACAAGAAAACCCAAAACACATATTGTCAAAGAGGTTGGTAGCCCAGGGACATTCAGGTACTAGCCTCTGGCTCACAAGAAAACCATATATCAAGGAGGTTGGCAGCCCAGAGAGATTCGGGTGCTAGCCTCTGGCTCACAAGTTACAAGATGCAAGTTTACAAAATGATGACAAGGCATTCATGCATGCACGCATACATGATTTCTACAAGGCATACCGAGATATGAAACGGGTTTTCAAGCGCGAGTTTTATCGGAGCTTTCGCACTCATGCACGCACGTCAAGATGACTGCATTATACCGTGTCTTATGCTATTTCTTTTGTGATGCTCCTATTTCTACTTTGCATTGTACTATTGTTGTTGTGTGTTCTTATTGCTATGGTTAGCTAGTAGCTTGTACTCGTTGAGTATTCCTTGCTCAGTCGTACTTTCATGTCGGCAGGTACTGAGGAAGCCCTCGACCCGGAGCCTTAGGCCGATGAGGAGTATATAGAGGAGAGAGAGCCGTCTATCCCACTGCAGTCTCAGGCGGACCGAGACCTTGACGTGTGGCCGTACCTCGACTACTGTTGAGGGGAGAGTACGAGAGAGTGCTTATGTATTTTGACATTTTGATAGGTGGGCCTGTCCACCTTAGACTTAGACATGTTTTGTATAAATGTTAACTTGGAATACCATTTTGAGAATTATAGAAGAAATGAAAAGTTAGTTTACGCTTCCGCATTTATGTTTAGCCTTCACGCTCTGATTATCATTGTTTTAGTACTGTAATTATCTTGTTCATGATAGGATGGTTTGGCAGGTACGTATAGTCACGCCTAAAGCATCCCTAAACTCCTAGGGAGTATTTTGGGGCGCGACAAAATCTATTCTCTAACCCTTTTTATCTTTGATTAATTACCTTCAAATAAAAAAAATAACTAAGAGAACTCTAGTTCAAACGATAATCGAGTCTTCCAAAATATGCCTTTGATAAGGGTATTTTGGAAATTATGCCAAAAAAATTATATCACAAAAATGGTAATAGATTGTTTCGACAGGTGCCGGAGTATTACAATCGGGCAAGCCTCCTCAGCCGATGCTTGCATGGGTGTTTCACTAAGGAGGTTATAACATGCATCTCGTACGTTTTGTTGAATAGTAGGCACACACCTCCCCTACTCGCCACATGTCATCCTTGACATCTATTAACTATGGCTAAGAATTATTCACCCCTAAGATTAAATAGTTCAACTTTAGTTTTTTAGGAAAAAAATGTTTTTAAAAAATTAGCTTTGATTATGATTCACTCATTCATGATTAATTTTTCTAAAAATGAAGGTTTTATTATTTAACCCTAATGGTGAGAGAATCTTAAACACAATTAATGAGTGTCAAATTGGACATGCGGAGAGTTGGGGAGGATGGACGTGTAACCCAACGGAATATGCGAGATTCATGCTATAACCTCCTGAGTGAAACACTACACCACACCTAAGCAGTCGAGGCTTGCCCGAGTGTGATATTTTTAGGGAAAAAAAAAATATATTTGGAGTTAAGATCTCTTTTACCAGAGCTCCTGACCTAAAAATGTCATTCAGGATCGACTACAGCGTAAATTATTGGACCGTAGGAAAATGGAATGTGCGTGCATTCACGCCACGTAAGAAATGAGTGAAGGACAGCCAGGTAACAGCTGGCCTGATTTTAAACTGGGTACTGGAGCGTAGCAAAACCCTAGTTTCCCGCTCTCACTCCGAAGTGTGACCCAATTCCTATAAAAGCTATTAGCTGACATATGGCTCTCTCATTTCATTACATTCGCAAAACCTCTTTCGATTGCAGATTTCTTAAGCTCCTTTGTTCAAGATCAAAATACAAATTGTTAGGGTTTTGGCTTTTTCTCATCTGAAACTGAAAGAGAAGAACATATAGTAATGGGTAAAAGGAAGATTGAAATAGAGAAGATAGAGAATTTGGAGAAGAGGAACGTTACCTTCTCGAAGCGACGCAAAGGTCTCTTCAAGAAAGCTGCCCATGCTTGCCTCCACTATGGCTCTGAGATTGCCATTATCGCATTTTCACCCGCAGGAAACCCTTTCTCTTTCGGTCACTCTTCTGTTGATTCTGTCATCGATCGATACCTTTCTCATTCTGCTTCCTCTTCCTCTTCCAATCCAAATCCAAATCCAAATCCTAATCAGGAGGGACAAGAAAAACAAAGGTTTTGGTGGGATGGGATTGATGTAGAACAGTGCGATGACTTGGAAAGTCTTGAGCTTTTGAAGATTCGTCTCGAGGGTTTGAGAGAGAAGGCCTCCAGAGCATTGTCCGCCAAAAACAATGCTACTCCTTCAGATGCTGCTTCCACAATGGCTTCTCCTGTGATTGTTCCTGACCCCCAAATGATTCAAACAAGTGGAGAAGAATTGTTTTATTCAACTGGGGTTTCGTCCTCATCTCCTGTGATTGTTTCCCATGTTGTTGATGACCCCCAAATATTTCAAACAATTGGAGAACAAGTGTTTTATTCAACTGTGGATTCTGGTACTGGGGTTTCACTCTCATCTCCTGTGATTGTTCCCAACGATGATGCGGATGCTTATTTTGTTGATGACCCTCAAATGATTCGAACAAGTGAAGAAGAATTGTTTTATTCAACTGGGGTTTCGTCATCATCTCCTGTGATTGTTTCCCATGTTGTTGACGACCCCCAAATATTTCAAACAATTGTAGAAGAAGTGTTTTATTCAACTGGGGTTTCACTGTCATCTCCTGTGATTATTTCTGATGATGATGATGAGGATGGTTATTTTGTCGATGGCTCCCAAATGATACAAACAAGTGGAGACGAATTGTCGGGTTCCGGAGTTTTAGCATTGTCTCAGGTGGTTATTTCCGATGATGCTCAGGTGAATGACGTAGATGACTACCTTGTTGATGAGGCTGAGGCGTATGCCAATGAATTTTATGCTAGTAATTATCATGTTGATAGAGCTGAGGAAAATGGGAACGAGCTTTGGATGGAGGATTACCTTGTTGATAAGGCTCAGGTGAATGGGAACGAGCTTTGGATGGAGGATTACCTTGTCGATGAGGCTGAGGCGAATGGAAACGAGCTTTGGGTTGAGGATTACCCTGTTGATGAGGCTCAGGCGAATGTGAATGAGCTTTGGGTCGAGGACTATCTTGTGGATGAGGCTGAGGTGAATCTCGCTGATCTTCAATCTTTTGATTTTGCATTTTGATAGATTTTTGGTATCTTTATTTTGGTGTACAGAGTATTCTTTCTGATATGGAAATAAGTGAGAGGGGATAGAGAGAGAGAGAGAGAGAATTGTTATTTGTTAAGGAGATGGGGAGAGAGAATTGTATTGGTCAACCTGTATTATGATGGTACATAAATAAATAAAGAACCTTATCTTGGGGAGTCTGAATGCACATCATTTTTTGTCACTATGTCTCGCACTTGTTCTTTCTTTGTATTATACTTAATAGATAAAATGAATTAAGAAAGAAAACAAATCAGAGAAAGTTAATATCTAGATTAGCATTTCATATCTCTTTTTTTTTTAGAGTATATTATATACCCACATGAGATTGTGCAGGAGATGGAGGCATCCTCCTTTGATTCCTAGGCAGAAGCACGTTCCCCCCCACTGTTGTTTGAGTCCGGTTTTGAGCTCAATGAGTATCTCCATCTGAGTCTTCAATGACTCCCCTATCTCCATAAACTATTTCTCTTGTCTTGTAAAACTGATTCACTTTGTTAAGTTGAAGGTTCAGTCGTGCAAAAAACTCATTGGCAGCATCAGTATCAGCAAACTGCTCAAGCAATTCAGTCTTGAGCAATGCTATGTCCATTCTCCCCTATTTTTGTACAAGAAGACAAAATAGTATGACACTTTTTTGTGGGACTTGTCACTTTTGTTTTATCTTTTTGTTTAAACATTAGAAAAAACTACCAGAAAGTGGACGTTGCATTGCTCTTCAGTCTTTCCAATGAGGAACAAGCTGACACTCAAACTGCTTAGAGAACTCCACCATCTCTCCTCTTTCTCTCCTACTTTCCAGATAGAATTGAGTTCTAGATTGAGGTGTTTCAATTGAAACCGATAGATTCCCGAACATTTTCTCATGACTATTTGAAAATATGGGAATTCTAAGTGGGTGGGAGTGGGACCAAATCCAAGTCGAAAGATATAAACAGAGTATTCTTTTGACGGGCATTCTTTAGTCATGTATGAGAACTATCATAAGTGCCCCCTTCAGTAATCTAAGGGGTGCCCATATGAGAAAATCAAGTTTATTTGCTAATACTGATTCAAGCATACAAATGTCACCTTTAGACCAGCCTGATTCCCACTTGACTGCATATAAGAAAGTCATCTAAATTACTTTTAATCCCCACTTTTACCAAATTAGGGGTGATAACAAGGCCCACCAATTCATACCATTCATTTCATGAGTCGTTTCTTCGTAAGGCCATAATCCTAAATCATACCAATTGAATAATCCTAGTCATGCAATCTAGATTTGGAACATGAATTATTATCCCCCAACAAAAAAGTTTTTTTTTTTGTTTAAAGTTCACAGTCAAGAAGGATATCCCATTTTCCAGGTGTTTATTATGGTTGTCCAATTAAGCCATAATATCAATGTTGAATGAAGGATCAGATGCCATTACAATGTATTCTTTTTCATTGATGGAGGCCTTTTATGTTTTACAATTGATTGATGATGTTTGTTGGTGTAGTTATACGTACCTCATTGTTAACTTGTATTGATTGCAAAAAAAAAAAGTTGAGGTTCAGCATGGAAGTCACCAGAAGAATCAGAACCTTGGCTCAGATTGAAAAGGCTATCCCCCATCGTCTTACCTTTCTGTTGTTCCTTTGCCCAATCTTTGTACGCGAACTTCTGCAGTAAAACTTCTCCAGTCTAAACTTACTCAAAACACAAAGACCTTCAAAATATGATGAAGAAAATGCTGATGAATTAGTAAGCTTTTTGTTCAGTATGGAGAAAACAAGAGTTATGGTTTGAAAATCCCGCACACAAATTAAAGTAATTTTTCTAGAATGCCTGATCTGATGTTAGAAAATTGAGGTAGGAACAAAGAAAGACTCAAAACCCCAAACTCGTTCGTAATTCAATGAAGAATAGTTGAAGAGAAATCAGCAGGGAAATTCTCGCATTTGTTACCCAGTTACAGCATCGATTTTGTTAGACTAGAATTGGTTGAAGTTTAGAATCTGGCTCTGTGATGCATATCTAAGCACACATGGTTTAACTTGTATTCATAGAATTTTCATCTCTTGATAAGCAACTCGTCTGAACCATAAGGTGGCACCTGCTGAAGTCCTTGTTCCCTCATCTACTTCTTCACTTGACAACATCTTCCCACTGACCGGCCGCCACAGAAATATTTGACATGGTAATATAAGGAGCTGCTTCTATAAGCTCTATATTGAACAGCCAAGTTCCTGGTTAAAATTTGAAACTAATGACCACATGATATCGTAGTCCATTTCCAATTTCCGTGATCTTTTTATATTAAAAAAGTCACATTGTTCTTTAGACTAATAACTCCTTTTTACATGATTTTTGGAGGATCCCCTCTGTTCCTCAATACTTGTAAATTCTTCCTCTTAATGAATTGATGATGCTACAAAAAGTCAAAAAATTAAAATATTTCTATTTATTTAATAATGAACAAAGATTGAAATATTTTTTCACAGCTGACTTTAACATAGTCTGCATGTCCTGGGCAATGCATAGTGCCACTTAGCAGTCTCATACTCTACATGAGCTTGCAAAAAAATCATGTCAAAACCTAAGGTAAGCTCAAAAGGAAAAAAAAAATGAATCCCAAGTTGAAAACCAAGAAAAAATGAGCTCCTCACCTTTGACTCAAGTGGGAAACAAAGAAAAATAGGACAATAATATTAAGGCCAAGCTCATTGTTAACTTGTATTAATGGAGGCCACTGGCCATTGCAAAAAAAAGGGTTTAGGGTACATAAAAGATAAATACAGTATTCTCCCAGTCTCTTTAAGTATCTTATATTGATTCTTCTAACACTGTTAATGGAGCTTTTTTGCACTTGATCAATCATCATTAAAAGAAATGCAGCAAATGCTTGGGTACTCCCTTTCTGACACAATGGCCATGCCATTTCTAAGTGCAGCAAATGTGACCGAGCCATTTCTAATGCATACTGTCAGTTTTTTCCCCGAACTTTGGTTTACTTGACATGTATAAAGTTGGCAGAAGCATGAGATTGTTATAACCTATTGGTGTAAAGTGTAAACACCCTGTACATGAAGGCTACCCAAAATACTAGTCAACCTGATTTTCTCTTCTGTTTCATATTTCCCATATACAAAAACAACACAAATCCCATGGAAGAGTCAATAATAATTGAGATTTATACAAGGACTGGACAAAAGATTTATTCTCCACTCAAGTTAAGTGTTTTAACATTTTGGAGACTGAACATTTCGCTTTGTTTACAAATCTCTGGTTCTATGTGCTAAGCTTGCAGAAATTCTGCCTCAAGAAATCTGAGCCTTAATTGCAGCCTTCTTTTTCTCATGGATACTGCCTGGAAACTCAGACCATCAGATCTAGATTTTACATCTTTCCAGCTGATTAGAAATCCTCAACTTGACCAGTTACAGGGAGAGAAGGAGGGTTGTCAAGGAGAGAGATTTGCTTCATGTATTATTCTGCTACATAAATAAATAAAAATGTTGTATGCATCTCACAGGCTCTTTAAGTATCTTGTATTGATTCTTCTAACTTAATACGTATTTGTTGATGGAGCCTATTTGCACTTGAAAAGAAATGCAGGAAATCGGTAGCCCCTTTATGACCCAATGGCCATGCAGTTTAACTGCAACAAATTTAACCAAGCCATTCTAATGGGTATCGCTGACGATGTCTTGGAACTTTGGTTTACTTGACATGTATCTTCTTGAGAAGGTTAGCAAAAGCAGGGGTTGGAACATGAAAGTCTTATTTTGGTAAGTCACAGTATTATGCACCAGTGATTTTTGTAATTTTAGGGGTGAAATATAAGATTTCTATTTGTAGACAGTAAATTTTATAGAACTACTTGTGGTGCCCATACAAATGAGATTCAAATGATCGCCTCTTGGTTCTCATGTTCCCAAAACAACTCTAATTGTAGGATCTATGATCTTAATTATATTAATTCATGCTTTTGCTTACAAATCTTTCTATATGTTTCCTGGCCTCCTTATTCTCTTGTATATCTCTAACGTGTTGTAGAATGACAATTTCACTTTTTAAAGTACTTCTGGTTCTATATGCGCAATACTTGCAAGAATTGTACCTCAAATATTTTTTTTTTGGGGAACGTAAGCTGGGGTTAGGCAGACCCCAACCAGGTGTATTGATAGAGAAAAAGGTTACATTCTGATCTGAAATATTTCTTTCCATACTTGTCCTTGTGGGGGTCAAAAAATAACGTGCTAGCTGTCATCTTTAGACTAAGTCACCTGTCATCTTAACTTTAGGGGTCAAAATAGGAATGTATTAAGTATAGGGGGATAAATTGGTCATTATATCAGATACAACCAACAAACTAATAAAACAAAATCAAGTCTAAGGGATAATATCTCTTGACCCAAAGTCCAATGCATGACACATGCATGTGCAAGGATAAGATCATTGTACAAACTCTCTTTGCCTATAACTAGGCAAAGCTAAAGGAAACAAAAGGCTTCCACTGTTGCAGGTCATGGCTCCCATCATAGATGTGATAAACAAGGTCTTTGAAGAAGGCTGAATCAAGACAAACACTCCAATGAAACTGAAGGAGGAAAAACCTAAAGAGAAGAAGGAGAGATTTGGGCAATGTGATCTATGAACCCCAACCCCAAAGGGCTGTACAACTAATTGCACCATTTGATGAGCACATGATGTCCGCTCGACAACTTCATCACCCGACGATCACACGATGATCGCTCCATCTGATGAGCATACGATGTCCCTATGATTGATTGATGATGATGGCCACCATCCAATCGCTTTTTGCCAACTGAACAACGGTCACATGGTAAGTGTCACTAAACTCTGATGGCTTACCTTATAGGAATTGATGATTTACATAATGAGTCAATGATTATTTCTAAACTCAGATGTTTTACCTGATATGTGATATTGATGATTTATATAATGATTGACTTTTCTAAACTCTAAGAAGAAAAGGAAAAGGAGCTAAGATTGATCTTTCTCTTTTCTGAACCCATTCTGACTTAAGCTTCGGAGTATCTTTGTAGGTCGGACAACCGCACTCTCACAAATACAACCCTTTTCTTCAACCAAGTAACTCGAAGCATCTGGATGACAGCTAAGACGAGGTATTCCCTCCCCCCCTACAGTCCTCATGAATAATATTGTGGAGATCCCCAGGAATATCATCTGAAGATAGTAAAATATTTGGCTAACCAATCCGTTGCTCTGTTAGTTTCTCGCCATATATGAGAAACGTAACAGATTTCAAACTGCTCTATCAAGCTTTTTGCAATCTAAGGTCTCTTTTCCAACTCCAAGGCGGTGCGGAGAGGTCATTCAAACAATCCACAATCCATTTAGAGTCTGCATGCACAACAAGACACTGGATACAAAGATCGAGAGCCACTTGCAGTCCTTTTACTATAGCAGAAAGCTCTAGGAAATCAATAGTATCTGAAGCACATCCAAAACCAACAACATTGTATATTTTCACGATATTTTTAAAATCTCGGCTAAATCTTGTGATATTTACGGGATAAAAAGAGAAAATTATATTTCTTGCAAGATTTTTAAAATATCACAATAAAAATAGAGTTTTAAACTGTAGATGTTTTTCTTGTGAGAAATTGGGTATTTCTTTAGAGATTTGTAACAATGCTTGCAAAGTATGACTTTGTTCCAATTACAACCAGTCTTTTAACTTAATTTCTTTCAAAATGCACGCCCATTGATTACCAACTACTTAATAGTCATGCAAATGTTCAGTAATGATTGATTTTTACTCTACATAAGATTTATAATTTTTTTTGAATACTGCATAATGTTTGATTTTAGCTAGACTATGAGCTTATAAGAAGTTTGGACATGATTTACCCTGCCAATCCTACTTAATCTAAAGTTCGGGTCACTGAAGGCTTACTTTTCTTTTCTAGTTTCTATTTCTTTCACATTTAGGCATCCACTCTAACTTCTAACTTCATTGATTTTGTTAATAATTCACCTGAAGGTGATATTAATTCCATTTGATGCACACAGAACAATTTAGTAAAATGGGATTTTTTTTTTCATCATTGTCATCAGTGCCCTCTCCCAAATACTAACAATTTACCTAAAGGTGATTGCATTTCTTCCATTTGATGTACACAGCATCATCATTCTATTTTAGAGTTCTATGGTGATCCATTTTCTGTGAAGATATATTCAATATGCTTTCATTTCCCCATTTTGCAGTAGGGAGCGACAATGACGCTGATGTGCCACATTTGACAGTTGATGATGGTAGCAGTAGCTCATGCGATTATCTAAGTTGCTATGTATCAGATTTCTACAATTCTGACATGAGTGTTATTGGTTTACTCTTTTGATGGGAATACAGGATTTGATAATACTATAGAGACCAATCCTTTTCTTGATTATGGATGTGCTGAGCTTAATATGATGTTTGCTATGGCTGAGAGATATATGGTACTGCCTTTCCTTGAGGAAATTGTGGAAACAAGCAATGCTGAATTATGTGAAGAAGCCTCGGATGATTCATGCGTGTATATAGAGATTCATCAGATGAAATCTTGCAACCAGGAACCTGACACTAACCCTCATTCTGTTGACTCAGATGAAGCAGACTGGTTTGATCCACACTTGTTTATCTGAAATTTACCAGACCTATCGGATGTGGTACTAATTTTTTTGCCCAAATTATTGCCAAAGTATACATGGAAAAGGACGTCTATCACCCTAGTACTTGATTTGGATGGTAAGAAAATTGAGTTTTATGTTTTTTGTTTCGTTACAGTCTCATGCTATTTTATCTTCATTTTTATCTAATTCTTGTCATATTTAAGTCTTATAATTTCCCCTTCGATATATTTAAGATAGATTATTCTAATTTAGTTTCCAGCTATTGACACCTATTTTCTTGATATCCTTTTGGGGGAGTGCAAAATGAATCGAACAAGCTTCCATAATCATTCTATCAAAGTCCAGTTATATGTAAAAGGGAAACATTCAAAAGCTAGTTAAATAACATATCAAATAGTTTCATGAATTTCAACACATTGACTCCTGCAATCCAGTTTTGAGACAGTTTTGAAGCAACCAAGGTTTATTGCTTTCGTCATGGCTCAAATACAGTCGATTACAGGATCCATGATATTGAAACCTGTGATGACATATAATATAGGTAGAGTGAGTTACTGAGCTAGAGCCGACCTTCGTTTTCTTTGTCAGTAGCACTGTTACAAATCTCGCAAGAAATGTCCAATTTCTCCCAAGAAAAGTCGAGAAAAACATCTAAAGTTAAGAACTCTGTTTTTATCGAGACATTTTAAAATTTTCGTGAAAAATATAATTTTCTTTTTTTATCTTATAAATATCGCGAGATTTAGCTGATATTTTAAAAATACCGTGATAAATACACAACATTGTTGGTTTTATGAATTTATAATTTGGTGATATTTCTTATTATTTTATGTAGTTTTAATATATTTTTTTAATCATTGCCAATATTTAGGCGAGAAATACCAAAAAAAAAATTAGATTTGAAAATCTCTCGAGAAAAACTTCAGCCGATAAAAACCCGAGAACGATATTTGTAATGCTGGTCAGTAGCTCCGTGTTAGTTTATTTCTAAATTTCTTCGTTTTGAGAAATATTACTAGAGGTGAATGTTTCTAAAGTTACATCATACTGGTTTTCATCTTTGCAGAAACACTGTGATGTTGCAGACCACCTTTCCAGTTTTTTTCAACATGAAAGAGCACACCATATATGTATGACAGAGGCCATACCTTCAGACATTCTTGGAGAGTTGCAGAGAAGTCCAAAATCATTGTTTTCACAGCCAGTCAAAGCACCTATGCTGAACAACTACTGAATATACTGGATCGGGATAGAAAACTTATTTCTTGAGTGCTTTTCATGAATCATGCATTGTTTTAGATGGTATCTGTACTAAAGATCTTACAATTTTAGGAGTCAACCTGGCGAAAGCCGCCGTAATTAATAATTATCGACAGGTATTATTTTCCCTTCTAATTTGGTTTAGTGGTTATTCCCTTGGCTAGCATATCTTTTTGTGAACCTTTTCTCATGGACAGAACAGTCATCATCCCTTGGTTATGCTTTCCTTGAAGAAAGTCTTGGTATGTGAGGAAGGAAATTGTTGGGCTATCACATTCAATGATAGATCAAGTTGGACACACTCTTTCTTTTTTTTTTGTAAATATGAAAAATCATCATTGCCTTTCATCCAAACTACTTTATAAAATGACAATATTATCCCCTCAAGCTAAAATTTTGGTGGGTCTGACTCTTAGCCTAGTGGGTCAATAGGGGTATAGCCTTATAAGGTAGTATTTTAGTATTGTTTTTGAGTCAGTTATTAGTACTTCTCCATCCTATTTTCTCCTCTTTGCAGAAAGTCTACTTGAGGAGTTATTTACATGTTACATCTAAATGTAGTTCCCCAGAATGTCTACTTTGTTTTCATTGTGCAGATGCAGTTATTTCATACAGGTGTGTATATATGATTTTATAGTGAAATAAAATTGTTAGGGACTCTGGTTTGCCTTTTCTATTTGTTATTGAACATGCATCTGATAGAGGTTCCAGTTTGCAATCTTAGGGCCTGTTTGCATCACGGGCCCTTAGTTTCCAGTTTCCACTGTTCTCAGCTCTCATATTATCCATTCTTATTTCTCCTTGTCTGCCAAGCTTTGTCCCTTAGGCTCTGTTCTTTTGGTGGAACTTTTAAATTCCAGAACTTTCATTATTTCATGCCTAATTTTACTTAATGTCTAGAACTATATTATTCTTAGAGTGCAAAAGTTCTACAAATATGGAACTTTCAAGTTCCACCAAAAAAAATTGGATTTTTTAAGTTCCATGGATTTGGATTTTCTAATGTATTTGAACTCCATAAATCTGAGGTACCATCATGTCAAAAGGGTTAGAAACCCTCTTCCCTCTCATCCCAGACTCTTGCCTCTTGTTCCAAAATATTAATGTTCCGGACTTTTAAATGTTCCACCAAAAGAACGGGGTTATAGATGAAAAACAATTGAGATGACAATCATGAAGATCAGCTGGTGGTTGAGGAGAGGAAGGTGTTATGGGTGTTTTCAGTCCTGTAATTTAAGAAGGCAAACTTGGTGCTGCCTGCATGAACTTAGTTATGAGGATATAGCTTCCTTCTATTGTGTGCAAAGAATGACATGATAGTACCATTTGATAAATCACTGCTTCTTATGATTTCCTCCTAAAGTTGGCACTGAAATCAACAATCTAATAACTTTGTCCAAGCCTTATCTGCAGGTAACTACTTTGTCCTTATTGCAGGTCTTCCAAGGTCAATATTGGGATCGCCACGACTGGAAAACTCAAATGGACATGTAGTAAGGATTAAACTGCTAACAATCATGCTCTACTAAATTTTCTGTTATTTTTCCCCTTTTATATTTATAAAGAACATGAATTGTATAACTTGTTTTTTAATTCGTTAAGAGAAGTTTTTTTTATTTTTCAACAACTTTTGAAAATAGATGGAAAATAACAGTATAAAGTAGAGGCAAAATCAGTGAAATTTAAGGACTAAGTGTTTGGGCTACTTTTCTGTTTTTTCCCTTCTATCTCTTCCTAAAACAATTGCTATAATGGTTATTTAAGAAAATAATGTATTAGTGCATTCAGCTTGTTTAGCAGCATATACAATTGCGATGTTTTGGAAATATTTGAATAACTTGTGAATATGGATGGAAAATAACAGTGGAATGAAGCAGACTGGTTTGATCCACACTTGTTTATCCGAAATTTACCAGACCTATCGGATGTGGTACCAATTTTTTTGCCCAAATTATTGCCAAAGAATACATGGAAAAGGACGTCTATCACCCTAGTACTTGATTTGGATGGTAAGAAAATTGAGTTTTATGTTTTTTGTTTCGTTACAGTCTCATGCTATTTTATCTTCATTTTTATCTAATTCTTGTCATATTTAAGTCTTATAATTTCCCATTCCATATATTTAAGATAGATTATTCTAATTTAGTTTCCAGCTATTGACACCTATTTTCTTGATATCCTTTTGGGGGAGTGCAAAATGAATCGAACAAGCTTCCATAATCATTCTATCAAAGTCCAGTTATATGTAAAAGGGAAACATTCAAAAGCTAGTTAAATAACATATCAAATAGTTTCATGAATTTCAACACATTGACTCCTGCAATCCAGTTTTGAGACAGTTTTGAAGCAACCAAGGTTTATTGCTTTCGTCATGGCTCAAATACAGTCGATTACAGGATCCATGATATTGAAACCTGTGAGGACATATAATATAGGTAGAGTGTGAGTTACTGAGCTAGTGCCGACCTTCGTGTTCTTTGTCAGTAGCACTGCTACAAATCTCCCAAGAAATGTCCAAGTTCTCCCAAGAAAAGTCGAGAAAAACATCTAAAGTTAAAAACTCTGTTTTTATCGAGACATTTTAAAATTTTCGTGAAAAATATAATTTTCTTTTTTTATCTTATAAATATCGCGAGATTTAGCTGATATTTTAAAAATATCGTGATAAATACACAATATTGTTGGTTTTATGAATTTATAATTTGGTAATATTTCTTATTATTTTATGTAATTTTAATATTCTTTTTTTTTAATCATTGCCAATAATTAGGCGAGAAATACCAAAAAAAAATTTAGATTTGAAAATCTCTCGAGAAAAACTTCGGCCGATAAAAACCCGAAAACAAGATTTGTAATGCTGGTCAGTAGCTCCCTATTAGTTTATTTCTAAATTTCTTCGTTTTGAGAAATATTACTAGAGGTGAATGTTTCTAAAGTTACATCATACTGGTTTTCATCTTTGCAGAAACACTGTGATGTTGCAGACCACCTTTCCAGTTTTTTTCAACATGAAAGAGCACACCATATATGTATGACAGAGGCCATACCTTCAGACATTCTTGGAGAGTTGCAGAGAAGTCCAAAATCTTTGTTTTCACAGCCAGTCAAAGCACCTATGCCGAACAACTACTGAATATACTGGATCGGGATAGAAAACTTATTTCTTGAGTGCTTTTCATGAATCATGCATTGTTTTAGATGGTATCTGTACTAAAAATCTTACAATTTTAGGAGTCAACCTGGCGAAAGCCGCCGTAATTAATAATTCTCGACAGGTATTATTTTCCCTTCTAATTTGGTTTAGTGGTTATTCCCTTGGCTAGCATATCTTTTTGTGAACCTTTTCTCATGGACAGAACAGTCATCATCCCTTGGTTATGCTTTCCTTGAAGAAAGTCTTGGTATGCGAGGAAGGAAATTGCTGGGCTATCACATTCAATGATAGATCAAGTTGGACAATCTCTTTTATTTTTTTGTAAATATGAAAAATCATCATTGTCTTTCATCCAAACTACTTTATAAAATGACAATATTATCCCCTCAGGCTAAAATTTTGGTGGGTCTGACTCTTAGCCTAGTGGGTCATAGGGATAAGCCTTATAAGGTAGTTTTTTAGTATTGTTTTTGAGTCAGTTATTAGCACTTCTCCATCTTATTTTCTCCTCTTTGCAGAAAGTCTACTTGAAGAGTTTTATTTACATGTTACATCTAAATGTAGTTCCTAAGAATGTCTACTTTGTTTTCATTGTGCAGATGCAGTTTTTTCATACAGGTGTGTGTATGTATGATTTTATAGTGAAATAAAATTGTTAGGGACTCTGGTTTGCTTCTTCTATTTGTTATTGAACATGCATCTGATAAAAGTTCCAGTTTGCAATCTTAGGGCCTGTTTGGCATCACGGGCCCTTAGTTTCCTGTTTCCACTGTTCTCAGCTCTCATATTATCCATTCTTATTTCACCTTGTCTGCCAAGCTTTGTCCTAGGCTCTGCTCTTTTGGTGGAACTTTTAAATTCCAGAACTTTCATTATTTCATGCCTAATTTTACTTCATGCCTAGAACTATATTATTCATAGACTGCAAAAGTTCTACAAATATGGAACTTTTAAGTTCCACCAAAAATTTTTGAATTTTTTGAGTTCCATGGATGTGGATTTTCTAATGAATTTGAACTCCATAAATCTGAGGTACCATCATGTAAAAGGGTTAGAAACCCTCTTCCCTCTCATCCCATACTCTTGCCTCTTGTTCCAAAATATTAATGTTCCGGACTTTTAAATGTTCCACCAAACGAACGGGGCCTTATAGATGAAAAACAATTGAGATGACAATCATGAAGATCAGCTGGTGGTTGATGAGAGGAAGGTGTTATGGGTGTTTTCAGTCCTGTAATTTAAGAAGGCAAACTTGGTGCTGCCTGCATGAACTTAGTTATGAGGATATAGCTTCCTTCTATTGTGTGCAAAGAATGACATGATAGTACCAGTACCAGTAAATACTAATGGTGCGAGATATATCGGAGCTACATCGCCTCAGCGATAAGGTTGTTACTGTTGCCATTTGATAAATCACTGCTTCTTATGATTTCCTCCTCAAGTTGGCACTGAAATCAACAACCTAATAACTTTGTCCAAGCCTTATCTGCAGGTAACTACTTTGTCCTTATTGCAGGTCTTCGAAGGTCAATATTGGGATCACCACGACTGGAAAACTCAAATGGACATGTAGTAAGGATTAAACTGCTAACAATCATGCTCTACTAAATTTTCTCTTATTTTTCCCCTTTTATATTTATAAAGAACATGAATTGTATAACTTGTTTTTTAATTCGTTAAGAGAAGTTTTTTTTATTTTTCAACAACTTTTGAAAATAGATGGAAAATAACAGTATAAAGTAGAGGCAAAATCAGTGAAATTTAAGGACTAAGTGTTTGGGGTACTTTTCTGTTTTTTCCCTTCTATCTCTTCCTAAAACAATTGCTATAATGGTTATGTAAGAAAATAATGTATTAGTGCATTCAGCTTGTGCAGCAGCATATACAATTGCCATGTTTTGGAAATATTTGAATAACTTGTGAATATGGATGGAAAATAACAGTGGAATGGAAATGGTAATATGAGAATAGTCTAATAATCTGAAGTGCTAAACTTTGTTGTACTTGCGCCTCTCTGTCTCTTGTAGATCATCAGATGTCTATTCTTACCCTATCCAACACTAGTAATATTAGTCTTGGTTGAGTACTTGACTTTGCATGGGTGTATAAGGGAGGGTCCAACAATCCTCCATTAGTGAGGCCATAGGAAGCACGGGTACGGCGATACTTAGATACGGCGATATGGTAGAAATTATGAAAAACGACTAAGTTTCACCTTAGAGTGCCATATCCGATACGGCGATATGGGTACGTTTCCATTTTCAAAGTATCCATACTTCCTAGGTCAGGCCGTTTTGGCGTGATTGAGTGGATTTACCCTTATTGCACCTTAGTGGTAACCTTAGGTCTCACTGTTTGTGTTTTAGGTGTTACTTTAAAGAATAAGTTGTAATATTTTTAAAATTTTGATTGTCTGATAAAATTCTGAAAATTTTCTCAGCTTAATAGTAGTATTTTTCTATTGGGAGAAATAAGAGGGGTGATAGCATGGCATAGCATGGGGCATGGAGGTGGATGAAGATCCAATCACAGTCAATTGCAATTGAACTCGTGGAGAGTTCAAGCGCAACCACAGACCAATACGTGTCTCTTTCAACCCCTATTAACCGTGGTTGAGATTCACAACCCTTGGGGTCAACAATATACCTTAGTTTTTTTACCCTAAGGGTATTTAGAGTTAAAAATCTTTAACTAGAGTTTAATATTTTTCTAAAAACTAAGGTTATAATGTTGAACCCATGGGTTAGTAAAACTTAACCACAATTAATGGGGAGTCAAAAGGGGTGTTCGCTTGTGGGTGTGATTGAACTCTCCCCGAGTTCAATCGCAATTGGTTGTGACTCGATCTCATGTGGGTGCCTCTTAGCTTTTGATTTTTTTTGTAAAATAGTTTACAAAAGATTTAGAATCCTCTACTGTTATAATTGGACTCCATGGAGTCGGTTACAACCCACAGATCAACACATATCCCTTTTAATATCACTTGATTGTGATTAAGATTCACAAACCCTAGGGTTCAACCACCTAACCTTGGTTTCAAAGAAAAAAAAAATTAACTCTACGTGTTATAATTTTTAACTAGAGTTAAAAGACTTTTGTGTTGTAACCGGACTCCAAAGAGTGGTTATAACCTTAGAGGATTAATCACGAGACAACTATCCTATTAATTTTTAAAAAAAAAAAACTTATTTGTTTAATTATTTAATAGGGCATAGTGATTGAACAAAGAGCCAACTGTTCCCTAAACTTTTCAAAAAATATTATATTATATTATTTAATAGGGCAGAGCCGTAGGACAAGGGGACAACTGCTCCTGTAAATAAGGAAAAATAATACTTGTAGGATATGACCCACAAAAAAAATATATACATATTTGGGGCTCCGCCCCGAACCCTCATCCCTTAAACCAAATGTGTCCCCTTATAATAAATTACTGGTTCTGCCCTTGTTGATACTTGTTGCCACCGCCTTGCGTCTTTGGAAGACTATCATTGGGCTATCATTTATGTACTAGAAAAGGTTATAAAAAAAACCTTAAGGGTGAGTGAATCTTAATCACATTGATGAGTGTTTAAAAGTGAGGCGTGGATTAATGAGGACTTACCAATTTCATTACATAAGGGAAACCACGGATACGTTAAGCATTTTCCTTTCGAATACATAGGACTTACCTACACTACTGTAGCTGTTTGGAGGCTTGCATTCTGCCGTATTTCGTTAGGGTTCTACTCTTACAACGAGTGAAGAGAGTCCCTTCTCCACGACTCATAGAGGTACCAGTAAGAACCCTGCTCGTTCACACATCAGTAAAACAACAAGGACATATCCTAATACTATTTAAGTCTCAAATATAAATTCCTAATTAATTTAGAATTTCTTCAATTCTATCTCATAAAGAAAAGAATTAGCCTACAAGTACTCCTAAAGTGCACTCCCAAATATATTCTCAAATTCTAACCGCTTAATTCAATTATTAAACGATTAGCAAGTCTTGATTGATTTGCAATTATTTTTCTAATTGATATTCTCTATCTTGAGCCTCTAGATTCAAAATTGTCATAGACCTTGATTTGATAACACTTGTCGGCGAGAAGACGCGAGGGTAGGGTCGATGGTAATGTGAAAACTATTAGAGATAAGCAAAGAAAAGAAAAGGCACACAATTACAGTACAATATTGACATTATTAGTTATGACAATGACTTCAACCATTGGCGACGATGATCTAAAAATATTACTGAGGGAGGAATAAAACCTTACTATAATCAAAGAGAAAAGTGATTGCATATATAGCGTTAAAGAGATCAAGTTTGCTTTGAAATGGTGCACTCAATTATTTATTCATCTTCTACCAAAATATATATATTATTCATCTGTTAAATATTGACATTCCATGAAACTTTTTAAAAATTCCTAAGTTTTGTTTTTTTTTAGGTAAAAGAAAGGGCAAATAAAATTTTTCTTTGAAATAAAGAAGTGTTTTTTTCTCAAACATAAAGTAATATTAAAGAATTATTTGCAATAAAATACTCATTTAGTAATTAGCCAAAGACAAAAATTAGCTTATGTTCGTATAATAATTTAGTGCACCTAGTTCCCCCCAAACAAATACAGCCTAAATTTCAGAAAAAAAAAAGTAAAAACCTTTAATGCTTCAGATGCTCGACATCTGATCATAGCAATTGCAATTAAACTCAGGAAAGTTCAATCGCATATGTGGCGCTTAACTATTGGTTGAGAAATGTTTTTTGAATTTTCATTTTCCCGCTTCTTTTTTCTCCTCCAATAGTCAAGCGCCACATATGCGATTGAACTCAGGAGAGTTCAATCGCAATTGGTCGTGATCAGATCTCTAGATGCTCTCTGCATGGAGATCGAATCACAGCCAATCGTGATTAAACTCGGGGAGAGTTCAATCACACTCACAAGTCAACACGTGACCCTATTAACCCTATTAATTGTGGTTAAGATTCACTAACCCCTAAGATTCAATAATCTAACCTTGCTTTTTTGAAAAAATTTAAAAAATATCTAACTCTGGTTAAGAACTTTTTACCCTTAGGTCTATGGTTTAATTATATGTATATAATAAAATTTATATACTTATAAGTTTAATTATACAAAATATAAATAAAATATATTGTTATATAAGGTCTATGGTGGTAGGCATATTAACTGATATGGATATTATTCATATTCAATTCGCATCTCAATTCGTTTATTCTCGGATTATCATCATCTGAATAAGTATCCGACGAAGTGAATTCAAATAGTAATTTTACAATCTGTTATAATCGGATATGAATTCATCTAATGATATATTTGATTCAATTAATATATGTCCAATTATATAATATATTACTATATATATAATAGGTCGGGTTAATTATATACCAGAACCTATCTTTCTTAAAATGACATAAAAATGTCATCTTTAAAACAAATTCATTTGAGAGACCCAACTTTTAAAAAAAATGCAAAAAAGAGAAACCTCTTGTCACGATTAAGGGCTTTACTATTTCACTTGAAATGACAACAATGCCCCATATATAATTTTGTTCCTACACTTCCCAATTTGTAAGCTGGACTTTGTTGAGAATACCTCGAGCTCTCTTTATAGTAAAAATGAGGAAATAGTAAATACCCACATGAAAAAAATAATAATAATAAATAAATAAATAAAGGATATCAGCAAGCATTTTGAAACTTTAGATTAAAACCAAAAACAAAAAAAAAACACTAAGAAGATATCCTCAAAAACATAGTCTAAATCTCACAACAGCCACCTCTCCCACCCTCCACCAAATATAGTTCCTCTGCCATGGCTGGTAAGCCTCAGAACAGCCACCGCAGCCTTCACAAAAGCAACGACAGCATCTAATGTTGCAGCAGCCGCCACCACAATTACGTGCTTGTTCTCTTTCGTATAGTCGAATATGTAATCAGATACAAATTTAAATATGAGATTAAGTTTCATGGGGGAGCTCTACATCATGAGGAGCCTCCTTTTTACATGGGGGAGGGGGGAATGTGTAATTATTAATAGTTACACATTTTGCCCTGCTTAGTGTAAAAAGGAGGCTCCGCATGATGCAGAGCTCCGGTTTCACATTTAAACTATTTAAATATATTAATATGGAGCCAAATCATCTTTGGTGATAGCCGGATTTGGCAAATTCGGTAATCACCCCTAGAGGTCATCACATGTCTCCTTTGACACCCCTTAACCATGGGTAAGGTTCACCCACCCCTAGGGTTCACCCAACCATTTTTGGTTTATTTTTAAAATATTAATTCTTTTTTTTTAAAATTAAAAAACTATTTTTAATATTAAAAAAAACTCTAAAAACAGTTTTTTAATTTCAAAAAACGAATTAATATTTTAAAAAAGCCAAATATTGGTGGGTGAATCCTAGGGGGTGGGTGAACCTTACCCATGGTTAAGGGGTGTCAAAGGAGACACGTGGCGACCTCTAGGGGTGATAACCGGATTTGCCAAATCCAATTATCACCGTAGAGGATTTGACTCCTATCAATATATGCTTTGAATTTGCTCAAGAGCAATAGTCCCCTCCTCGGGCGAGGAGGGGACTATTCCTCCTTGCTCTCACAAACACTTAGAACTATGGTTAATTAACCACCTTTTATGGTTAATTTTTAAAAATAATTTTTTCTAAAAACCAATGGTAGATGTGTAAATCCTAGGGGTAACTGAATCTTAACCACAGTTAATGGGAGAAAAAAAGGAACACGTGACCCCAAAAAGGGGGACGAGCCCGAGGAGGTGACTATTTTCCTTTGCTCAATTGACAGCTTTATACGTTGGCCCGAGTTTCAAGCAACTAAAACCCTAGATTGATTCATATAAAAATGAGCATAAATGTTTAAGATCAATTAAATCTTAAGGGCTGATTAACCGACCAAAAGATATTTTTAATTTTAGAATAGATATATGCGAACTGTGCCGCCAACAGACACCCCTATTCTTAGCCGCACGGTCTAATTCAAGTCCAAATAAGTACTCATTTGACAATAAAAAGTTAGTGCCGACATCCCAAAATGTAACCTAGGGCCCATCAGTAATGTGTAATCTTTTCTAAACTTTATTTATTGAAAGCAAATCCTTCTTTTTGTCATTTAGTACGTTTCTTTTCATCCCTATAATTAAGGAGTCAAATCCTCTACGGTGATAACCGGATTTGGCAAATCCCGTTATCACCCCTAGAGGTCGTCACGTGTTTCCTTTGACACGTCTTAACCGTGGGTAAGGTTCACCCACCCTTAGGGTTCACACACCCATTTTTGGTTTTTTTTTAAAAGTATTAATTTTTTTTTTAAAATTAAAAAACTGTTTTTTAGAGTTTTTTTTTAAATATTAAAAACAGTTTTTTAATAATTTAAAAAAAAATTAAGATTAGAAAAAAAAAACCAAAAATGGGTGAGTGAATCCTAGGGGTGAGTGAACCTTACCCACGGTTAAGGGGTGTCAAAGGAGACACGTGGTGACCTCTAGGGGTGATAACCGGATTTGCACCGGAGATGATTTGGCTCTTATAATTAGATATTTTTTTCAAAAATCAACATTGTTATGCGGGTTGGACCGCAAGTCCGCAAGTGCAGATTGTGCAGTCCTAGGTTTGAAATTTTGCCTTAAAACTTTTTTTTTTTTTTTTTTAAGGAAAGTGATTTAAAAATTTCTTGATAGTTCCTCCAATCAAAACCTAAATCTCTGAATTAAAAATCTAATGATGTCAAGCATTAAAGAGTCTACCATTTAAAACATGAAATGCTTGACACCATTAAATTTTTAATCCAATGATTCAGCTCTGGATCGTACCTACTATAGATCATTTTTAATCCCTTTCATTTTTTTAATAGGAAGCTATGTGCTATTTTATTAGTTGCAATTTTAGTTGTCGTTAGAGATCCTCTATGATTTTGGTCCGCCCGATTGTGTCTGGTTGTATGCCAAGTTGACATGTGTCCCATTAATCCTGGGGGTTAGTGCTATCTTGGTTAGCTTCTTAAAAAAAATGCAAAATAAAGGTTGTTCAACCAATATGTATATATAAGTTTAGTGATGGTGAATATTTAAGTAACAAATAATAAATTATAAATTATATATATATATATAATTAATATATAAAATCTATGGTGGTAGGGTGTCAACTAATACGGATATTATTCATATTGGTTTTGTATCCAAATTCGTCTATTGGGATAATTATCCAAATAGTTATTTGACAGTGAATTCAAATAGTAATTTTATTATTCATTTATAATAGATGAAACTTAGTCCAATACAAATATCATATTTTATTATATGTCAAATATTTATTCCAACTAAAATAGTCAAGATTTATAATCAAATTCAGACATGCAATTTGTTTAATTGACAACTTTTGTACAACGAACATGAGTTTTTTTTTTGGTAAACTCAATAACATCATGAGGTGATTACTGAAGGCAAGAAAGGAAACACACACGACACATGCATGCACACTCACACACACGACACATGCAGACCACACAGGCAGCCCATAAACTCTAGCTTAATTCATACAAAAAATGAGCCTAAAATTTTAAAATCAATTTTAATCTTAAGGGCTTATCCACATTAAAAAGTATGCCTCTTACTTGTATCTAGGGATGACAGCAGGCGGGTTTGGGTTGGGGCGCCCCCATCCCGACCCTGCCCTTATTGAAAAACCCCTACCACAAACTAGGGGTGGGGCAGGTTGCTTCTGAAAGTTCTTAACTCATCCCCGTCCCATTAAGCATTAGGTGGGGCACGGTTCAGGACTATATTTCATACTATAAAGACTACAATGTAATAATTTTATTATTAAATGAAGGATAAAATAGTGATTTAACATTACAAATGAGGTGGGGTGGCCTAAACTCATTCCCGACCTGAACCCGACTCGAGTTTAACATCTCATTCCCAAATTCATCCCTACTCTGTTTAAAATCTTTCCAAACCCGTCCCAATAGAGGTTGTGAGGGCCGGTTACCTATTAGACCGGCCGTTGTCATCCCTACTTGTATAGTTGTATCTCTCATTTGTAAGAGGAGTCGAGTTTTAGTCGTGTGACATTTGAGACTCCTCAATAGTCATTAGTTCTAACCTAACTCACTAATCATATAAATTTTTGTGTGTGTGTGTGTGTTGGGTGGTAGCCGAATTGTGCTGAAAACAGACATACACCTTATGACTGGATTGTGCGGTCTAATCCTAGTCCAAATAAAGTACCGTTCCTCAATATCAAGTTAGTGCCGACATGTATCTCAAGGCCACCAATAATGTGCAATCATGATGATGATAGTTTAGGTAATAAAAAAGTGTAAGGATAAGGAAATTTGTTTATTATTTTTATTTTTTTGGGATGCTTTAATCATTTATCTAAATATGTCAGGCTTTAGGGGTAAGCAGGGTTAACACTCATGGTAGGCATCAACAGCCGCACCAAAGACTCGAACACGAGTCTAACCCCCAAAGGGAGATACACTATCACTGGGACAAACCCATAGTGTGTATAAGGAAATTAGATAGTCATTTTTGTCGTTTATTCAGGGTTATTAGTATGTGTTTTCATCCTTGCAAATTAAATATTTTTTTTGACACACAATCTAAGGTTAGGGGTTAGTATATGCAGTGGTAAAGTATGAGAGATTACAAAGCTCACCTGCACGGACTCGAGCCCAGAAACTCCCTCCTAATGAAGAGACACGCTATTACTGGGCTATTCTCATGGTGTATGTTTTTTTTTTTTTGAGTCCTGAGAAGAGGACCCCGGGTCCTCTTCTAAGCTAATCGGAGGGTCCCTGTGTCCCTTTTAACACCTCTTTAATCATGGTTAAATTTAATAAAAAAAAATTAATAATTTTTTTATTATTTTTTTAAAAACAGAGTTAGATTGCTTGACCCTTGGGGGTGAGTGAATCCTAATTGATGGATGATAAAAAGTGGGTGTGGACCAATGACATCCCAGGTCAGCTTCTAAGCTTACCTTCGGTCCTTTTTCCATTTCCTTCATTTTTTTTCAACCAAGAATCAACACTCTGTTCAAAGACTTCAAGTATGGCCAGGTGTTAGTTTTCTGCTAAAACTAAAAGTAAGGGTGGAGTTAAATTTTGGGAGAAAATGCGTGTTAGTAGTGGCGAGATCAAATCACAATGTGCCCTTCAATCCCTTATTAACTAATCTTAACTAACCCTTAAATATTTTTTAATATTTTTTTCTAAAAAATAAGGTTATATTGTTGAACCCTAAGGATTAGTAGATCTTAACTATGGTTAATGGGGTCACGTGATGGCCTATGGGTGCAATTGAATTCTCCTTGAATTCAATCGCAATTGGTTGTGATTAGATCTCATAGGGGCTAGCATGGCATTAATTTTTCTTTATTCGAATTCAAATATTTAATCGGAATTGAATACAAATATCATATTTCACTGTCTGTTAGATATTTTTTCAAATTAAAATAAGATATATGATAAAATACGAATTCAAATATGCCACTATCTCTATTGACAACTTTATACAATGCTTGAGTTTCTAGCACATGAGCCTAAATTTTAAAATCAATTTTGATGTTAAGGGTCTATTCATATATTAGGGGTGTGGCATTGAGACTCATCATTAGTTTTAACCTAATTCATTAACTAGTATTGCAGCCTAATCATATTTTATATAACGAAGTGAAAAAAAAGAGTTTTTTTTTTTTTGCGGGGTGGGGTTAGGCAAACTGTGCCGCGAACGCCACCCTAGAGCATCTCCAAAACTAAAGCTTGGTTTCCCCTTTTTCTTTTTCTCTAAAATAGAAAGTTTGGTTTAAAAATTTGTCACTTTTTCATTTGCATCTCTAACGCCACTCACCAAATTTGGAGGGACAGAGACGTTGAGTTTTAAAAGAGTTAAAAAAAAACATATAATAATATTTAGGGAAGGGAATCGCTCATCAAATTCGAGATTTAGGGAGCGAAATCTCTTCCCGTAAAGTAGCAAGGGTATTTTTTTTTTTTTTAATGATTGATGAGGGGTTAGTGGTTGGTAGGTTAACCAGGCTACTTACCTTTCGGACAGATATTTCAACCGAAGTACACACCAGTTGATTGGAACCAGAACCTGGAACGAGAGTGTGGTTAGAGACGCACACAACCAATGGGACAAGCCTTAGCTTCCCAAATAGTGTGACGAGTGAGTTTGAGTGATCTTTTTGCTTCAGATTCTCTATTTTGATTAAAAGAGCCTATTTAAAGAGTGTATTGGAGTCTTGGAGATGCTCTTAAATCTAATCCAAGAAAATTTCATCTCATAAAGTTAGTGCCGACGTCCTACAATAGTATAATGTATCTTGGGGCCCACCAATGTGCAATTCTTCTAAACTTTATATCATTAAATCCAGATCATCATTTTTGTCATTTATTCGGGGTTATTGATATGTGTTTTCATCAGTACAAAATTAGATATTTTTCAGTAATTCTCAGCCAAGACATCAACACTAGCTATTTCTGCTAAAAGTAAGTGTAGCGTTGAATTTAACCATGGTACGATCGTTAACTACAGTTAAGAGAATCCTCATTGTTATGCATATATATCTTCCATTTTCTATGCTATCTAGCTGATAAAGAGAAAAAAAAAAAAGGAAACAAAGAGTGTAGTAGAAGAAGAAGAAGCATAAAGAGATGTCTATTGCATTCACCTTTCCAGGGCCTCTCACCCTTTGCAGAAAGTCCTCCATTTCTATTCTCACACCTCCAAAACAGAACAAGCTATTTTGTCTCCTCAACAATCCTCACAGCTCAAATCACCACTTTCATCCCCTTAGGTAATCCCAAAGAAAAAAAAAATTTCAATTCTGAAATACCCAATAGTTTTTAGTAATCAGAATGATTGAAATGTTGCAGATTTTCGCTAAATTATCACCAAATGATGAAGAAGAAGGTAAAGGCAAGTCGAGGATCTGGTGCGGTTTGTTACTCAGGGCTTCTCGCTCCTCCGAATCTTCAATGGGTCTGCACCATTTCGTCTGTGTAAGTATATCATTCTCTCTGTAGGGATTCCGGCGATTCATTTGGGTTTTCCGGCGGAAATCGGCGTCCATGTCCGATTCAGGGGGACCCCTTATCTGACTTAGGGCTAGCCACTTGGGGTCCATTTTTTTTTGGATTTTTTATTGGACTTTTGTAGCCCTAGTCGCTCTCCCAATTACCCTCGCTGCCCTTTTTTTGGAATAAAACAAGGGACTTGAAGTGGGGCGACTAGGGGTGTCAACGGTCAATAGATAGGGATATTATTCATATCCAAATTCTTTTTCTCGGATAATTATCCCAAGAGGAATCTGGAGCAATTCAAATAGCAATTTTATTTTACTATCATTTCATAATCGGATTGGAATTCAAATATTTCGATAAATATCTGATGATTATATAATATTAGAAATTAATTTTGAGCCAGAGCTCTGCTTCACAGCATTGAACGGAGCTCTCCTTTTTACACTATGACCGTGGCATGTTTATAGTTACTGAAAGAGGCTGGTTCGATTTTGCAACACACCATAATTATAAGATTGCCTCTGTGATAGTGTAAAAAAAAGAGTCCCGCTCAACGCTGCCTCTTTGTATTTAAACTGATAGTATTATATATCCTAGTGTGCAAGAGAGAGAGGGGAAGGGGTTAGAGACTGGGAAGAGGGACTCTAGTGAGAGAATTTTAAAATATTAACTTACAAATATGGAATAGTGGGTTGAAACTACCTCATAACATATGTCCCTACTTTTTCTCATGAAAAGTAGTTACAACGTAAAGAGGGTGTGCCTCTTCGTTGAGAGACCAATGAGGGAGCATGAGAGAAGATAAGGATAAGGATTTGAGGGAATCGTGAAGATATTGAGGGATTAGTGTTAGTTGTAGACTTATAGTTGATATTACTTCAATACTCCTACTAACTTTTCTCATCTCTTCTCTACTATTATAATGAGAGAAGCAGGCTTAAAAAGTTTATTGATTTTTTTTTTCTAATATTCTTAATGAGTCCCAATTTTATGGTATCTATAGTTCGTAAGGGTGAATTTTATATATTTTTCCTAATTTGTCCATAACTCCATATAAGAAAAAATTAAGATATTATGTTATCTTATTTTACATGAGAAAAGTTAGTGGGGGTATTGAAGTAATATCAACTACAACTAACAATAATCCTTCAATATCTCAACGATTTCCTCAAATCCTTATCCTTATCTTCTCTCATGCTCCCTCCTTGGTCTCTCAATGAAGAGGCACACCCTCTCTACATTGTAACTATTTTTCAAGAGAAAAAGTAGGGACATGTGTTATGAGGTAGTTTCAACCTACTACTCTAACTTTTTAAGTTAAAATTTTAAAATTCCCTCACTAGAGTCCCTCTTCCCAGTCTCTCTCCCCTTCCCCACTCTCTCACGTGCATCGCATATCCCGCCCACAAGTGTAAAATAAGATAACATAATATCTTAATTCTTTTAATATGGAGTTATGGGCAAAATATAAAAAATTCACCCTGAAAATTGGGACTCATTAAGCATATTGGAAAAAAACCAACCATCTTTTTAACCCCACTCCTCTCATTATAATAGTAGATATATATATACATATATATATATAGGGAGAGAGAGCAGCGTTTCTATTAGCCCCGCTCATAGGAACCTAATGTAAGCAACTGGCAACCCAAAACCACTCCGGTTTTGGTTTTGGGGGACTTTCCTTAAAACAAAAAATCATTCGTTCTCTCTCACCGAAAATCCATTTCTCTCCTCTCATTCCGTCCCTCTTCGATCTCTTCTCATTTTCTCCCTGACTCGAAATTTTCTCCAGTTGTAACCCTCCTCTCTCCTCTTGCTTTCTTTCCTGCCTAAAACAATTCTACTCAATATCGAAACAACAAGAAGAAAAAAATTATTTAGGACCGTGGAAACAATCTGAACACAAAATTTGGAGGTTGGAAAGTATCCATGAAAAAGCCCCTGGTCAAATCCTAAACCATCTAGATTTCTAATGAAGGAAGAACTTGATTGTGATGAGCTGTTTCTAGAATCGACTTTTAGTTTTTTAAACTGATCCAAGCAATGCGAATGCAGCCCCTGGCCAAATCATAAACTGTCTAGATTTCTATTAGAGGAAGAACTTGATTGTGATGGCTGTTTCTAGAATCGACTTTTAGTTTTTTAAACCAATCCAAGCAATGCGAAAGCTTGTAACTTGTATCATGATGTAAGACCATAATTACCAGAGCGAGAAATAAAAATGATAAGCAAAGTAAAAGCGAGAAGCATGAAACAAGGCTTAAAAAAACCTTAGGAAACAAGAAGCGAGAAATGAGATATAGGCTCATCATTCCCATTATGTTATTATGGGTAGTTATATCTTTGATTTTATTTTACATGAGATTTTTGTGGAAAAGTAGTTGTCTTAGATTCCAAACCGACAAATCTTGCTTAGAGTCTACACCCTAGGCTATAGATTGTGGTCTACCTCATCACTTCACACATACAGCTCCATTTGACTACGAAATAGGACGGGATGGAAGCGAGCTTCCTAGGAAGCAAGTCTGTCTAAGGAAGTGAGTCTAGGAAACAAGCTTCCCACCCTGAGCATAGCTTCCCTGCAATACCTGCAACCTTGATCATGAAATTAACTGCCCTAATTAAATAAACCGTGATTTTTCTTTGAAACAAATGGTTTCAAGTTTGATCGAGAGAAAGGAAATAAGAAGAAAAGGGGTGGTAGAAAGAGAGAGAGAGAGAGAGGGAGGGCGCTACAACCGTTGCAAAGGCTTATTGACTGGCCATGAGATGGAACTCAAACAATGTAAGTTAAATAATTATCACATAAAATGAATTTTAATTCTAAGAAAATCAATTCTCGTTTTCTAAAATATGACAAGAAACATCACAAAAAAGTTCATTAAATTGTAAAATTTTCTCATATACTTCCTTAGACAGTAGAGGTGAATCAGGCCTTTTTACTAGATTTGTTTTGACAGAATCTTCAAGCCTTGTGATGAAATTTTCAGCAATTGAACAAATTAAATTTTAGTGATTAATGATCTAGTGGACGGATCTAGATTTCGTTCGCATGTTCCTACTACGAAATGTTATGATCATTTGATTATCATTAATCAAAAAACGAGCAGATGTTTTGCTTCATCCTACACCAAATTATTGCCGCTGGTTCTATCACCATTGCCAAAATCCAGAGATCTAAAGGTGGGGGCGAAGTCTGGGGAGGAATCATGCCATGAAGTCAGGAACTAATAAGCCAAAATTCAAGATGTGGCAACTTGAGTCCTATTGCAATCCGGCTTCGATCATTCCTTTGTTGGTAAAGGAGAAGAAGAAGGAGAAGCATGGGAGAACCAGAAGAGGAGAGAGATGTGAGAGAACGAGACGAAAGAAAGATATGGTAGAAAAAGATTCCTAGTTTTTCGGGCAGTTTTACCCCCAACAACACTTATTTTTGAGTTTGATGGTTGGATTGAAAATATTCCAAGATCTAACGATCACGACTCCATCGCTTATTAGAGTCTTTAGTGAGGATAGCTATTAGGAACCCTTCTCTATATGTATATATACACACATAATATATTACGGGTTTATAAAATGAATTAGTCTATGGATACTCCCAAAGTGTACTCTCAAATATACTCCCAAATTCTAACCGTTTATCTCAATTATTAAATGGTTAGGATTACAGCTGATGTGGCATTAGAAAAGACAAAATAAGCCAACTCAAATCCTACCCCTTAGTGGTTGGTTATAAATCGTTACGATTAGGGAGTATCCATAGACCGACTCAAAATGAATTAGTCTACGAGCACACCAATAATTAATGGTTGGACACCATTTTAAAAAAAATAACCCAAACACTTGAGCCCTCATCTAAAAACTTATTCTCGTTTTAAGAACGAACCCGTGAAGATCTGCTTACCTTATCTAACTAGAGAGGCAAGTTGACACGAATTATTGTAAGTTTTTACTGTCTTAATAACCTTAAATACTAAGTTCTTCATTGTTCTTTAATTTTCATCGTCTTAATAACTTTAAATCCTAAGTTCTTCATTGTTCTTCAATCTTCATTGGATCTTCAGTTGGGTTTAGGTCCACGAAAAGGTAATGAATTATCATGTTTTATGGTTCTAAGTTCAGTTAGAAATTTTAAAGGTATTTTTTTAGGGTATATTACACTGACCTCTCTGAGGTTTGATGAAATTGTAGAAACCTCCCCTTTAGTTTCTGAAATTACACTAACCTCCCTTGAGGTTTGGTGAAATTGTAGAAATCTCTCATCTTATTTATGAAATTACACTACCATCCCCTCTACTTGAGTCTTTGGTCCCTTCATGGTTTAAAATATCAATACGTATCGACCGATCGAGGCTGATACGTATCCTGTTTGGAGCTACCCGATACATTGGTACGTTGAAAAAAAAAATTCCCCCGTATCAGACCGATATAAGCCTGGCATGGGAGATTTTTCAATTAAATTTTTCTCTCCTTCCATTTACACTAGGGTCCACGGCACATGCCTGATACGCACACCTTATTTATATAAAATATTATTTAAGTAAATATTTCTCAATTAATATTACTTTCATTTTTAAGATATTAATACTTAAATAAGGTTTTTTCCCATTGAATTCAATAAAAATTATCTTGATCCAAATTCCTGAAGAATAAAAAGTCAACTTTCAATTCAAGAACAAAAACTAGTTTTTAGCACCTTTTAGGGACTGGGTCAAAATTTTAACTTTTTAATAATAAGGTATTTCTCAAATATGAAAATTTTATAAATTTTATTATATCAAAAATTACTAAACCAAAAAGTTTGGCAAAAAATGTGTCATACTTTAGTCTTAAAAAATATTTTCATCTACAGGATCAAAAAGTCAACTAGTAGTGTAACAGTTCAACATAAAAAGACTTATATTATGCTTAAGATTTATGGTTGTAATTCAATACATTCTTATTTAACTCATTAAATGTAAGGTTTTAATATCTAAATTGTTTTCTTAAACTTAGCTAAGTGGATATGGTTTGTATTTTCATACCTTCTTATTAGCACAGCATGCACGCCTTTTTTTAACTAAAATTCTCAGCTCTCATATGTATGGTTATAAACATAATTGTAAAGCTTCATTTAGTTTCTTAACAGTTTATATTTTCATTAAAAGAATCTTTATACAAGGTATCCAAGTTTTTCATTGCGTATCCAAGCATTTCTTAGCGTATCCTGATTTTTTCTGCTGTATCCATCCGATACGTCGATACATATCCTGTTTTGGTCTAACTGATACAACAACCGATACCGATATTTTGAATCATGGGTCCCTTTCGCAAGTATGTCGTTAAAAAGAACATTCTCCGTTAACGGCGTCAACTTGACAAGTTTGGTAAGGGAGGGCATTGTACTTTAAAAAACAAGATGAGAGGTTAGTGTAATTTAGTCTTCTGAAAAACACGGAAGTTTCTACAATTCCGCCAAACCTCGGGGGGAGTGTAATTTTAAAAACCAGAGTGGAGGTTTATACAATTTTGCCAAGCCTCAGGGGAGGTTAGTGTACTTTCATAAACTAGAGGGGAAGTTTATGCAATTTAACCAAACTCAGATGGTCAAATATGTAAATTCGCTACGTCTACAGCTCTAGTGGGGCCTACAAGAAACCCATTGTAAAATTTTATTGGGACAAGTGATTGGGGAGAGTAGGGGTAGCACTTTGCAATCCCCTGTTATGTTTTCATGAAATAGTCCCCTTGTTTTTTAACTTAAAAGTTTAACAATTTAGAAAGCGGCCCCAACCCCAATCATATCCCTTTTTAGGAATAAAATAAGGGAGTACAAATCTTTTAGAGGAACCTAACACTGTTTTTAATATCCAGTTCCACACATACCAACAAAAATAAGACAAATATCCTTCAATTTTTCTAAACTCCCATTTGAGTGAGTTAATGCTGATCCAATTAAGCTTTTTTTTAAAAGAGGATACGTGTCTTGTTTTTATTGGTACATGTGAGACAGGAATCCAAAAATATAGACAACTCTACATAGAGAATTTGCACTCATAATTAAGGACTTGAGTGGGCCCACAAGAAATTTGTCATAAATTCCTTGGTTTATTGAGTCGAGTGTGATAGGGAGAGTAGGGCTTACACCCTCTTCTTGTTTTTATGAAATTACCCTTTCTTTTATAACTTTTAAAAACCAACTCTGTTTTCTAAATTAGAAATCCTCCTGTGCTTTTCAATTTTTTGTTAATAAATGGACCCTTATGTCTCTTGTAGGCTATAGCTAGCTAAGGAATGACTTATAGGGATGGGAATTGGGAAATGCTAAATGGACTCTCTCACGAGCAGACTTCCCTTGTATGGAAAAGAGGCAGTTGAAAAATGACCGATTACTTGTGTGCCCCACTTTTTTTTTTCATACTAGGGGCGAGTCTGCATGCGTGAGTTAATTTCCCCACCTCTTATATGGGAATGTCGGACTAAGTTATTTCTTGCCATAGTAAGGGCTTGGTCTTTCACGAGTATAGTGCCATAGTTCAAATAGCTTATATTTCCGCTGCTTTTAAAATGGAATTAGTGGCCAGCTGCCAAAAGATTCAATTGTTAGAATGGGAAACATATCAATATAGAAACCACAGAGCTACTCTTCTTAGCCCTTGCCCTCGCAGTTGTTGTCCCTCCCGAATACATGACATTTTTCTCTTTGTCATTTGGATCAAGGTACAAGACACTCAACACCCTTAAATATAAGGCAAGGGATGAAGATGCAAGTCACGGTACTGGTTTTAAAATAAAACTGGTTAGGGTCCCAGTAGTGGAAAGGGTAAGTAGAAGGTTGGGCTCCTGGAAATGGGGCTGTAAATAGTGTGTAGTTGTATCCTTGACGACAGAGTTGGATTCCCACTAACCTAGCAAAAAAGAAAACCAAATTTGTTCTAACTAATAGAGCAATCAAGATATACTAATCAATTTGTTTCTAGCCAACAAATTATGGTCTTATTTTTTTAAACACTTACAGTCATAGTAACAAAGTTCTCATTTTTTTCAAAAATTTCCGAATAATATGCAACGTTTTGGTCGAACAATTAATTCACGAAGTATTCACTACTTTTGGAAAAAAAATGTTGACTTTTAAGAAAGTCACGAATTATTCACGTCATTTTGAAAAAGTCCTGCATAAATATCTAATGTATGATATATGTTTGTTTATTTTTTTTTTTCATAAATAGTACTCTTATTTTATATATTTTTCATATTTTGCCCAACATTTTTTGCAATTTATTTCTGAATTTTGCCATTTTTCCCGAAATTTTCCTTAGAAGAATAATTCCTGAACTACGACTAGGTAACTATGCTTAGTGAAAAGATAAATAATGAATCCTTATAGTCCTTTCTAGTTGGCACATAATTTTTGTAGCTTCAGTCATTATTGGAAAATCTTATATGGAATGTGGAGCATCAGAATTACAATTATCTGTTTTTTTTTCCAAGAATGGACTCATAAAGTATGCTCTGATTCATACTGAAAATTTTCTTCTAGGGTTTTAATGCTTGCCCATGGCACTGCGGTTCAAAAGTCTTTTCTTGTTCCTTTGTTTGCTCTGCAAGCACCTACAAGCATCATCTCATGGATTAAGTAGGCCCTTCTAACTCATTTTATTCGCCTTCTTTTTTGCCAATAGAAGATTTCTATCTTTTTCATCATATTTAAATATTTAACAAACTTTCATGCCTTTGTGAACTTATGCAAATTTGGTATGCAGGGGTGAATATGGTGCCTGGGCTGCTTTCTTGGCACTTCTTGTTCGTCTCTTCTACTTCATTCCTGGTGGGTTGTGTAGCTAGTAACTTAATCTCAATGTACATTACATAAGGTCTAAGTGAAACCCACCTGATTTTCTCATAAACCAGCTTCCAATCATAATTTAATTTCTTCTGGACTCCTAAGTTGCATAGACACAGATGATTGTTCGAAATTTGACAGGGATGCGATGTTAGGACTCGGGGGATCCTATCAATGGTCCATGTCAATCTATGTTGTGTAAGTAATGAATACAAGAAACAAGAAAAGAGAATCCTCAAGTGTCCAACTACGATTCGATGTGTTGGAATCCAACACATGTCGGATGTGGGCACGTCACCTGTCTAGAAGACTCCGGGCAACAGAGCTGGACACTATAAGCCCCTGCAACTTCATTCTTTTGTATCCCTTTATTAAAAATTATTCTAATCTCAGCTCCTAAATAAAAAAATGAAACAAAAAAAAAGATATAGCGATAGAAAGGAAATGAAGTGAGAAGATGCAGAGTGTGTATCTGATGCCTACCCATTTTTGGTTTCTTTACAATATACCTCCTTAGTCTTCTACTTTGTTTGTAGGTGAGCTGGAGCTTCCCTTCATAGCCTTGGCTCTCGTGATTGTAGCTCCTTATCAAGTAATGGACCTGAGGTAAGTGGATGTTTTGTACACAAGGACAATTGATATTGATTTTTGTAATTAATGTTGCTTACATCTCTTATATATTTCCATGGGCAGAGGAACACAAGCAGGTACTATTGTTTCCTTGGCGATTGCGGGATATTTGGCTTTCCAACATTTCTCGCGGGTGGGAGCCTTACAGAGAGCATTTGACCAAGGATCAGTTGTCGCCACAATAGCGGTTATTTGCATCACTGTCTTTTCATGCTTACTTTTGATCTGATCTTTCTGTGATGTTGTAAAGAGGGATCCATCAACCAGGTACCATGAATTAATAAATGCATGTTAAGGGAGACAGGTGAAAAGAGTGATCAGACCCTCCAAGCGTTTCTATCTCTTGCTGGGATATATGTACAGTTTCTTCATTAGAGACAAAGATAAGTAGAATGTGTTATTCTCATACTATGTTTTCAAATCATAAGAAATATTATTAAATAGCACTCTTGGGCTTCTGATCTTACACCATCATAATAATGGCCATGCATCTTCTTATTCATAAGGAATTTTTCTGTACCTATTTAGGTAGGGATCAACTGTACTAGCCAGTTTTTTTCTTTGGGATTTTAGACAAAATAAATGGCACAAAATAAAATAAATAATATGAGAGAAAAGAAAAACTTATCAGTTTAAAGTTGGTCTAGGCATGACCGATGTCACTTGGCTTTAAATCGAATTTGTCCCATTTGAGATGATTTCTATCAAGTGCAAAAGGCTATGCGGCCAATTGACTTTCAAGATACAATGACCGTTATCCACCTCTTTTGTGTGCACTCACAAGTTGCGCCACTATCAGTATAACCCAAACAAATAACAACTGCCTATGAATTATATAATCAGCGAAAAGATAAACTTCTTAGTGATGGAGGGGATGCCTTTATATAGGCACCATCACAACCCTTCACAAAAACAGAACCATTGAGAACTTACTGGTTTCCAAAAGACACAACTAATGGAACTATTAGGTGCAGCCAATGGAAACATAATGTTTCCAAAGGATGTGACAATTTTTTTCAAAAAGACACAATTTTTAAAATTTTGAATGATAACAAATTCAAAAAGACACAATTTTAAAAAAAATTGAATAATTGAATGTTAGTAACATATGCATGCACTGTTCTCATGCTCTTGCTTCTGAATTGAGTATGCTCTAGTTCCAGACTCTGCACACTGTGAGAGATGATATCTGACAACCATGTAATTCATACCTAGAATAGTTGAAAGGCCAAGCTACTTTTGCAAATTTCCTGCTTGGATGAAACGAAGATTCTTATTCCATAGCTCAGTGGCTTTCAAATCTAGTAAAAAACTTGAAGTGGCTTTCAAATCTAGTAAAAAACTTGAACTGCCCAGGATCAAATCTAGAGTTGGGTTAGGCTATTGATTATTTGACCATTTATCAGAACTAGAAGCATGGTACAGTTCTAAAAATAATAGTTATTGTTGGATTTTATGACAAATGCAGGAATTATTGGGCATTAACCCTTAGGAGGGGCTGCTTTCAATGGTTTCAGGAGAATCTGTCTTTTACTGTTTTACAGGATGTTAAGGCACTGGACAAGTTAGATCCGACTGGTGAAATCTAATCTTGAATCTAAACACCCCCATTAATGAACTTGCAATCCCTGAATATGGGCTGTAATGACATCTCTATGCAGCTGTTATAATTTGATATCCTGTTTGGTATCATCCACTGAGTCTTGCAGGTGGCATCTGCTTCATTTATTCTTAATTTGCATCAATGGTTTCCATCATCATAAGTTTTTTTATATTAGTTATATTTTTACATCTTCAAGTAACCACGGTTCAAATAAGGATCGCTTCCCTGTCGTAAATATTCCTAGTATTGTTGTCATTGTTAGAAATATTGAAAAATCTAAGATATGCTCAACCTTAGAGTGTCTGTATATAAGTGTGTGATGAACCTCATGTTGAGCATCTGGTGATCAGCCAGACTGTTGAACTGTGGCCTGTTCTCTTGTAATTAGAGTTGTCCCTGAAATCCCAATTATCTGAATTAGCCTTTTCGTCAATGCTAAGGAAGGGACCCCTGCAAATGTATATTTTAACTGTCCAAGGGAGCTTTTCAATGGAGATATTGAACAAAGAAACAGTTCAATCTTCGGGCTGTGGTTCATCCAAGGGGTAGTCTGGTACATGGGAGGGTTTAGACTTTAGATTGAGGGCCAATTATACCTTGTGGTTCACATCCAAACCAAGCATAGGAAATGTTAGGATTTGCCTAGAATTCTATTTTATATAAAACTCCCTTATTATGGAGTGATCTTTTGAGATTAGAATTTGGGAAAATCCTAGTTGATTTAGGATTTGATTTTAGGTTCAAAAATCAAGTATGCCTGCCTAGGGTATAGGCTTATTGAATAGGTTGAGGATATGTGAATGAATAGGGCTCCTAGAGAGAGTGGGTTGCTCATAGGGAGAGCCCTAGTTGTTCTGTGATGCTCAGGAAGAAGACTGTTGGCTCTTGGCGGAACAAGTAGAAGAGCGGGGTTCAAGGTTAATCTCAGTGACTGTGTTTTCAGAGTGAATATAATTGTACCATGTAAAGAGAGCACTCTCTTTGTTTGAGAGTAGATACTAGATATCCTTGTTCTATTTAATCTCTGCTTAGTGAAAGTTCTTTATTATCTTCGCCTGTGGATGTAGCCCTATTGTGGGTGAACCACGTATAGCTTGTGTTTTACTTGTGTTATCATGTTTTTCCGCACAACAGAAAATACTGTGCTTCAAGCACCTAGTACATGGCCTTAGGGATAAACAGTTTTGGCCATTTTCATGGACATCTCCAGAAAACTGCATGTGTTGGAAACTATTAATTTTGGAACTCTGCTCAAAACAAGTATTAGTTGACACAGATGGAAGGATGCCGAGTATGCTAGTGAATCAGCCAAGTGGAGCCTCCCTTTAGGCTTACCAAAGGGTCCAATTACTAGTCCAGGTAAAAGCACCTTCACTCTGAAAAGCTTTTCACAACTCAGTGACTTGCCTAGCATTTGTGAATGCAAATGTTTTTTTTTTACAATGATTCATAGTAATTTTCATCAAAACCTTGTCCCAATTATTTGAGTCAGCTATTGCAAGTCCTGGTTCATTATTCCATTCTATCCACTAATCCCTCGTCAGGATCTTCGATTCCGAGTTACAGTTCTATTCGGATAAACAATCCAGAAGCCAAATTAGCTTGTTTGAAAATTTATTGTTCTAACACTACAAAGAAGGAAGGTATCTATTTTAATGATGTCTACCAGTACAAGAAACCCATCTGATTACTTTTCTTTTCTTCAATTTCCTCCAGGGTTCTTCATCAATTATGTCATATACAGATCTAATATAATAATGACTACCGTGAGAGTAATTCCCAGGGATGAACATCCCCTAGTCAATCTGCAGTTTCCTCATTTATACTTTAATGTCGCAGAACAGACTAATTTGTGGGCAATTGGGTGAATTGCCATCTCATTGCAGAGGGAAGAAGTGGATGTAGTAGCCATTTGTTTAGAGGCGATTTACAGGAATAATCGCCACTAGGAGGCATGTCAAGATGAAGAAAAGTGGCAAGCTACATGACATGGAGATTGCTGAGTTGATGGATCCGGTAGGTTCTGAACCGTAAGCTGTAGGCCCGCTTGGGATGGTCATGCTTGGGTTGGTGCCGTTCCCGCTTGGGTTGGTGCCGTTTACAACTGATGAGCTCGAGCTGTAATTGCAAACACTGATGAGGTTTTCTTGTTTGATATATGCAAGAAATCTTATTAGGATAGTTCAAAAACTCAACTAGTTGACTCAAATCTCAGCCGAGTTACTCGACTAAGTTTCGAGTTGAGTCACCTCAAAACTTGAATGAGACAATTTTCAACGAGTTACATAGATGACCCGGTTGAGTCAATTTTTTCGACGCACTAGACTTGGTTGAGTTACGAAACAGTATTTTCCTATTGGGTCTGTTAAACCTGGTTCTGGTTTTAAGGTTGTTTGAGACTGAAAAACCAAACCACTTTGCTTTTTTTTAACCCAAGTATTTTAAGTTATTTGTAATTCGATCTTGGATAAAATACAAAAAGAAGTAGTAATTACCTAATTGATATATATATATATATATAGAGAGAGAGAGAGAGAGAGAAAGAGAAATTCCTAACAACTTAGTTGATAGAAGACTCTGGTAAGCAATGGATTCTTAATCATTAGATCATAAATTCATTGAAATTCAACCCTCCATCCAAGATAGATGATTTTTGTAAAACTACCCTCCTTAATTTTAAGAAACTACAAACCCATTTAAATTGGCTTCAGATTCTCTCTGACACATGCAAGAGAGGTGCTCAAGGGCTTCCACACTTAAGTGACAAGTGGTGGGAGACGTCATTTTATTTCTCTCCTGATTTTTGACTTTCTCCTCATTTGATATATCTCTCCCTTTATCTCACCATTTTATAACCATGTCAAATAAAGGCTGGAGAAGTCAAAATCATGGGGCCCATGAAATGACTTCTCCGGCCAGCTGGCGATTCATTTGTGGTGGCACGAGAGCACCTCTCTGGCACAGACTAGAGAGAATCCGAAGCCATTTAAATTACACTCTTCATTCAAGATAGATGGTTTTTGTATAATTACCTCCAACTATACGAGATGTGTTCTCTCTCTCTCTCCTCTTATTCTCACTGTAAATTATTTTTCTAAAAACTTAGGAGAAGAGGTTGAACCCTATATAAAAGACGAAACTTTGGATTAATATCTTTTTAACCACAATTAAAAGAACACAATGTGAGCTGAGATTCAACCAAATATGATTTAGAAAAAAAATTTCTCCTCTCGTTCTCACTGTAATTTTTTTTTCTAAAAACCTAGGGAGAAGAAGTTGAACCCTAGAGAAAGACGAAACTTTGGGTTAATATCTTCTTAACCACAGTTAAAAGGACACATGTTGAGTTGGGATTTAACCAAATATGACTAAAAAAAAGTAACATGAGAGAGAGAGTGTGTGTGTGTGATTAGGAGATAGAAAAAGAAAAAGGAGGAACTCCTATCTAAGGGGAGAGGTTACTTACGAATTAAGGTGGTTTTTTTAACAAAATAAGTGGTTTTAATTTCATCTCTTGGATTTGAAAGTACTATTGATCTAACACCATGATTACGTAGCTTACTAGAATCTCTAGAAAGCCAAGCCAACGGGAACCTCTCTCTCTCTCTCTCTCTCTCTCTCTCTATATATATATATATATATATATATATATATGTATTGAGTTTTCTGAGTTACTCTCAACATATCTAAATTTTAAGTTGAGTTGTCTTTTCGGGTTTTTGATCCATACTTATTAGAGATGGTCAAGAAAGTTTACCTCGTTGATGCATACTGACATGATCCAGAACCTGCAATAATTTACAGAAGAAAATCTGAAAGTTAGTTTGAGATCTTATCATGCATATTCAAACCCACACATATGCCTGTCTCAGTCAATGGATTGCAGAATTGGGGACATAGCTTACTTGGATCAGTGGTGGTAACCATGGCTGTTCCTCCGAAATTGCAGCTAGTCGGAGCTGGGTTCTTATGGTAGTAGTCATTGAACGCATAGGATGCATGGTCACGGAGAGTATTCGGGTTGTAACAACTTCCGCTTGGCTGAATCGCCGAGCAGTCTGCACCACCATACCCACAAGCATAGTCCAGAGCAACCTGTAAAGCAGTTTGTGAAGCACTTGGGCTCGCTATACACCATTCCCCACCTGAAGATACAGGGGTAGTTGTGGTCGGTGGTGTTGGAGGTGTAATTGGGTTCATTGTGGTCGGTGGTGTCGGAGGTGTAATTGGATTTGTGTAGGTTGGTGCTGTCGGAGGTGTAACTGGGTTCACGACGGTCGGTGCTGTCGGGGTTGTAATTGGGTTTATCACAGGAATTGTTGGAGTTGTAGCTGTGGGGTTGATTATTGGAGTTGTAACATCCAGTTGTGTGATGGATTTTGAAGATGAGAATAGTTCTTGGATTTCTTCATAATTCAGTTCTTTGTTGTGCTTAATTGCTCTAGCCCAAGGCTTCTCTGCAACACTTGAACCTGAACTTGAAATCAAAACCAAAGTTTAGATGTTTTTCTATCATGAAAAAAATGAGAAAATGTCTTCTAAATCTGATCAGATTTAGATGATCATGTTTCATAGATACTGCTCTGAAAGATCTAGAGCACCAACAAACCCAAGAGCCAGATAGAAAAATAATAGAAGAGTAGAAGAAAATCAAACAAATCAAAGATCAAATGGTTCATGACCGTATAGATGTCTGATTCATTATAGGTAACAGGTTGAAAGTCTCATCACAAGGAAATAAGGTAAAGAACCAAATCACTAGAGCAACATTTGAGATCAACAAAGACCATGTTAGAAGCCAAAAGAGAGATCCAAATACATGAAAAAAATAATAATCAAATAAACTACAAGATATAAATGAGAAGCCCCATTTGAAAATAACAATCTCATCACTCCGATTTTTTTTTTAAATCCGGAAAATTCGTAAAGTTTTTGTCAGTGATTAATTCACAAAGTATTCACAATTTTGATAAAGTCCAATTTTTCAAAAGGTTGCAAAATTTTGTGAATTATTTACAAAATTTTAAAAATGCTTGAATAAATATCTAATATTTCAAATTATTTTTTTTTATATATTTTTTCATAATTAATTAGTAATTCTATTTATTATTTTTATATCATTCCCTAATATTTTCTGGAATTTTTCTTTAGCCGAATAATTGCTTTAACTCTTTGTCTTTGTAACAATGCTCATCACAACAAAAAGAATTGAGTCAGATTCGGGACCATCAAGAACAATTGTGTATTATGAGAAGAGAAACAAAACACTCACATGGAAAACAATCAAATTCAAACTACAAGATATAAGAAACACCATGGTTTGAGGGAAAACGTTGTGGGAAAAAATAATTTTTGAAAATAATTTCTCCTCTTTTTCCAAATAATTTTTTTCCTCAAACATAAAGTAATATTAGGTCATTATTTAGAATTAAAAAAAATAAATTTAATGGCATACCAAACATATTAATAAAAAAAAAGGCATGCCAAACATTTAAGAAAATATATTTTCTCTAGAAAATAATTCAGTGCACCTATTTTTCCTCCAAATAAACGCGGTCAGAATGTTTGAAACCAACAAGGGTCAAGATTTAGAAATAGTAATTAAAAAAAAAACAAAACATTCACATGCCAAAACAATCAAATTTAGACAAGCAGACATAAAGTAAGAAAACTCAATTCGAAATACAACATCTCGACATAAAAATGAGATACCATAGGGTCAAATTTGAAACCACTGAGTACCATGGAAAAAAAAAACAAACTCAAATAACAAGACAATTCACCTGAACAAAGGAGAAGACCCAAGAGGAAGAATATGAGACACTGAACAATCCTTATACCCATCTCTCCAAAATCTCTTTCTTCTTTAATCTAGTTCTTGTTTTTCTCCTTTGTTTGAAAAAAAGATAGAGCAGCTAAGATTTCTCAAGCAAGATAAGGATCAATGTTGTGGTTGAAGAGAGTTTATATTTGTGACCTTTATTATTTATATGAATAAAATTTGGAAGAATCAGAGATTTCTTGAGTTGAAGAGAAGGGGAGGGAAAAAGAGAGGCAGAATGTTGGAGGGAATAAAGTAAACTTGAAAAAGTAGGGATGGGGTTTTGGAAGGTACAAGCAAGAGCAAGTGCAAAAATAGGGAAAAGGTAGAGGAAGAGAAAAGATGGTAAGATGGTGATGGAATTGTTTGGAATTTAAGTCTGATGAATTGATGATGCCTTGAGCATTTCCTTTTCTCCTTCTTTCTTCTCTTTTACTGTTTCATAGTACCAAATCAAAAGCCAAAGTTAGGAAGATGTGAAGTACATTTGGTGGGAATAAGGATGAGCTACAGCCCCGCTGTTTTGCTAATTTTGATGTGACAAGGGATACACAGACTACTGACTGAGGTAGCCTTATGCCTAGGGCTGTCAATTTGGCCTGACTCGTAGAAGACTGCAAAATAGAGGACATTTTTTTCTTAATATGGCGTAGGATTGAACCGGGCCTAATTTTAAAAGGCTCACTTACTTCAGGGCCGGGCTTGATAAGCACCTAACATGACTCTGTCTTGCCCTCCATTCTATATACTATATATATAATGTAATAATAACATAAAAAGCTAAGTCTTACTATGTGAATGTGTAACAGTGTAGTGTAGTATCTTTTTAAAATCATTCTAATATACAACTTGTAATTTTTTTTTCCTTTTTTTAATATTAAATCTAATAGTAACTAGGATTTATTGTGTGTCTGTAACAGACTAATAGTGTAGTTTCTTTACAGATTCTTTTAATGTTACTACTTGTAAATTTATAATATTTTTCCTTTTAAAAAATAGAATGGTATTAATACTAACAATTTAACTATAACAGTTGGGGATGTACTAATACTAACAATTTAACAGTATTAAAACTCTGTCATGTTACTTTTTGAGTTACAGTATTAGTTCCAAACCTAAATAAAAGAGGAAGGTTGACAATCAATATAGAAAAAAATCATCAAAACATGATACAGTTTTTTTAAATCTTTCTGCCATCTCCTGACTCTAGCCCTCGAGGGTAGGGCTTGGGGTTGGCCAATTCAGGCCCCCCGAGGACTAGCCTCACCCCGATAAATGAGGGCCGGGCCCAATAAGACCTAGGCCATGCCCTGGCGTGGCCCTTTGACACTTGACAGCCCTATTTTTGCCCTTGGAGTATTTTAATTCAAGAATAATTTTTTTTTCAGTTGGGTTGTCAGTGTAATAAGGGTTGCAAATTGAGAGAATTCAAAACACATAATGTATATCCGAATATGATTTAATTAACCCATTTGAATTCGATTCGAGACAATAGTGAACTAGGGTATTAGTAAAATATTCGAAATTGGTTATCCAGATAATCTGATTACTTTAATTTAAAAATGAAAAGAACAAAAAAGGGCAAAAGAAATACATATTTCACTCAAAATTGACAAATTATTATTTTATCTTCATCTATATTTTTTTTAAAAAAAACTATTTATTATATCTTATAATTATATAAAAAGGTAAATCAATAAAGGACGCCTCTTTAGATATTATTTGAATAAAATATGAATAATAGAATAAATATCTCTATTCATTGACAGGCCTAAAACATGAGTATACGAGTGAGTGGGACTACTAAAGTTAATAGGATGAAAATCAGAAAATAATGATTCCATGAATAAGAAACATTACCATTATGGCACAAAAAAAAGACGGAGAAACATTACCCTGCCTCTTGAGTGAGTGGTAGGGAACTAGGGGTGTGTCCTTCAATGGAGGGAGGTCTGGGATCCAATCCCCCCGGGCATGAGTTGCAAGAGCTAATGCCGAGGCTAACATCTGGCCCTACTAACCTTAGGTAATGATGCCGACACCCCAAAAAAAAAGAATGAGAAACATTATAACCCCCCCCCCCCCCCCCCCCCAAAATAAATAAACTTATCTGAGCCGTATATCTGATGTGATTGTACCTATAGCAAGATCAGGACCGACCTTTAGATGGGTCCACCTAGGAGGTCTCTTCTTTAACCAACGTTGGATCCATGGATATAATAAAAATATGGTAATAATTTTCTTAAGATCATCTGATTGAGTCAAATTTTGACCCATCAAATGGTAGATCTCTCTTCTTGGATCTGGCAAATCTTAACCATCAAATGGCCAGTATTGATCGGCTTTCCATGTTCAACCCATGTATGATACAGATAGTTTTGATGTGCTGACCATGGGAGAGAGGAAATTATATCAGTGGAAATGGTCATTAGAGTGGGCTTTCAAAAACTCCTAACCTAAGTGATTAGAATGTGTTTGTACTACATGATTTGATAGAGATTTTAGGGACTAGTTTAACTCCTAGAAAAACTAGGAATAAACTTTCACCAATTTTTAAAACCTATTACCAAACAAGCACCTAGATTCCACATCAGATATCATTAGCTTCTTCTATCCTATCTTTCTGTTTCAGTGGCTACCCTTTGTTTCTCATGAGAGGATAGAGAGTAACTAGAACAGTAGCAGAAGAAATGCATTCATGTTGCATTCCATTCCCTTCAAAATCCCCATCCATCTCCAGATTCATCTCAGACCACCCATGTCTTTCCATGTTAGAGAAGAGTTGCACCAGCATGGCAGACCTTCATAAGCTCCATGCCCACCTCATCAAAACCGGCCTAGCCGCAGACACCATCGCCGCTAGCCGGTTCTTAGCCTTCTGCGCCACCTCCCCGGCCGGCGACATAAACTATGCTTACTTAGTCTTCTCTCAAATTCAGTACCCAAATCTCTTCACTTGGAACACCATCATCAGAGGCTTCTCCCAGAGCTCAGCTCCTCATAATGCCATATCTCTTTTCATTACTATGTTACACTCTTCACTTGTAGAACCAGGAAGACTCACCTACCCTTCACTGTTCAAAGCCTATGCTCAACTTGGTCTAGCCCATGATGGAGCTCAACTGCATGGAAGGATTCTAAAACTTGGGCTGCAATCCGATCCCTTTATCCGAAACACGATTATCTTTATGTATGCAACTTGCGGATACTTGATTGAAGCTTGTCGGTTCTTTGATGAGGATTCGGAATCCGACATTGTTGCATGGAATTCCATGATCATGGGTGTTGCTAAAGATGGAAACATTGATTATTCAAGAAGATTATTCGATAAGATGCCGTCGAGAAGTACAATTTCATGGAATTCCATGATTAGTGGGTATGTTAGAAATGGGAGGTTAAAGGAGGCCATGGAACTTTTTGGCCAAATGCAGGAGGAGAAGATCAAACCTAGTGAGTTTACAATGGTTAGCTTGTTAAATGCTTCTGCTAGCTTGGGAGCTCTGAAACAAGGAGAATGGATCCATGGTTATATAGAGAAGAATAAGATCAAATTAAATGTAATTATTTCGACGGCGATTATAGATATGTATTGCAAGTGTGGAAGAATTGAGAAGGCAATTCAAGTGTTTGAGACCACCCCAGAGAGAGGATTATCCTGTTGGAACTCTATGATCTTGGGGCTAGCAAATAATGGGCATGGAAAAGAAGCAATTCACCTGTTCTTGAGGCTTCAATCTTCTGGTCTGAAACCAGATTATGTCAGTTTTATTGCTGTTCTAACTGCTTGTAATCATTCGGGCATGGTCGATGAAGCAAGATACTATTTCTCATTAATGACTGGAACATACAAGATCGAACCCACGCACAAGCACTATGGCTGCATGGTTGATGTGCTAGGCCGAGCCGGACTTCTTGATGAGGCAGAAGAGCTAATAAGAAATCTGCCAGTGAAACCAGATGCTGTTATATGGGGGTCTTTACTTTCTGCTTGTAGAAAACATGGAGACAATGAGATGGGTAAACGGGCGGCGAAGCATATAATTGAATTGGATCCAAGTGATAGCTGCAGTTATGTACTTTTATCGAATGTTTATGCAGCCGCTGGTCAATTTGAGGATGCGATAGATGCAAGGCTATCCATGAAGGAGAATCGGATACGGAAAGAACCTGGATGTAGTTTGATTGAAGTGAATGGGGTAGTTCATGAATTTGTGGTTGGTGGAAGGTTGCATCCTCAAGCCAGGGAGATATATTCCTTGTTGGATGAGTTGGGTTTGATGTTAAAGGAGATGGATTATGACAAACATAGTATAATATAAGATTATAACAGAAATAGAACTCTTGCTGTTTGTAGTGAGGCTCTTTGAGTCTGTTTCTGAACAGAAAAACACCATAGTTTTTTACAGAAAACTCTGTAAAGGCATTTAGTTGCACAAGCTTTTGATGCCTCAACGCCATTGCAAACAAATTGCACAAATTCTTCTTTTTGCCTCTACCAACAACCCAATAGAAAAGAATTCCTGCCAAAATAAGAGTGAAACAGATCCCCAATTCCTAAGGGAGTTCTTACATATACAAATATTGTCCTGCGTTGATTAATGGTTTGTTTAGTTCAGCACCCGAGATTTGTTTCCTGATAGCAAAGTGGTCGGTGTGGGTTCATGCACTCGAAGCTCGTAGAACTCGTAAACCCATTAAATATTTCATCTGCTTCTTCTGGGAGGTGGAACAGAACAACCAGCATTTGTGCCAAGGCGATCCATTTGAGCAGGTAAGAGTCTCAAGAAAATCACGGCAGCTGCAGACAAAATATATAAGCTACATGTAAACATAATTTCCCCATAGGTAGAAGTAATGAATGAAGAAATAAAGCCAAAATTAAATAGAAGAAAAGCACAAACCTGGTTTGTCCTTTGCCTCTGCATATGGCACTGTAAAAGATGTTGAAACTTCACAACAAGCTGCTAGAGGTTTTTTTTTCATTTTTAAGTTAAATGATGCCTATTTCCCAAAATGAAGCTTTAGTATCTCGAATAAAGAATCAGGCCCTGCGGAGGAATTCAACATATAAGATTGTATGTGTGTGTGTTATTTAGACATCCAAGTCTTAGCTCTAATTTGGAAGCTTAAGATCCTGCTGTCATCCTGAGTATTGGGCATTGCCTTATCCAAAAAGAGATTGCACAGAGTGAAAGTTTAAGATTCGATGAATTGAAGAGAAATCCTATAAGATAAGGGTGATGGCTCTCAGGTCCATCATACAACACCATTATAAATAGATAAAGCACAATATATATTTTTTTTAAATGTAGCAATATCAGAATATTGATTTGAGATTCTTAGCAATGGTGAACTAATTTTCATCCAAACCTTGCTGAAAGTCCTTTGCCCACAAGAACAGGTCTTCAGTTATCATGAAGTGCAGTGGAAACCTGAGAAAAATAAAAATAAAACTTTTGCTTGCCCCCACTAAATTCATAAAAATAATAATAATTACGATAAAATGGTGAACCAAGCTTCACTATTTCACTCACTCGTAAACAAAACTAAAGAAAAAAAAAATCCAAAAACACCCCTAGAACAAGTCAATAAACTAATGCAACACTCCCCCCATCAAAGGATGAACAGAATTTGCTTCTTTCAAGTTTCAAGGCATCATAGGCTCAATCATACCCAACCTCTACACTGGAAAGTGAAATGCAACAATCATTCATTTCGCTGAACACAAATACAATCAAGCCTGCAGATGGTATTGGAACTTGACTAGGAACACTTTACCGATACGGAACTTTTTCTCAAATGTGACTATTTTTGTAAGAACAAAAAGATATCAAAGAGGCCCTTCAAGAGGAAATAACAAATAGGGAATATAATCACATATGAGTAAAGCCTTGATGGTAATCCTGTCCTCAGAAGGCATATCAGCAAAAGGGTTTCCTTCCCAAAAGATTTAAGAGTTCCGGCTAATTACTAGATTTTTTTTTCCTGATCAGAAAACAGATATATATATATATATATATATATATAAACAATCCAAAAGGAAGGAAAGAGGAACAAGGAAGACAGAAACAAAGGTTCACAAGCAAGTGAACCAAGAGACAAACAAAAGAAAGATAATCAAAAGAAAAGGACTAATTTAGAGTTTCACAGAAGAAAAATCCAATTTTAGTAATGGAGGGGCAATTCTCCTAGAGAAATCATACTCCTTCAACCAATAAATAACTAGTTGGGAATCTCCTTGAATCCATGAAGGAACAGGGAGCGTCATGAGTAATTTTATCTAACTACTTGGGAATCCACGATGAACAAAAAGTGCCATGAGTAAATATATCCCAAAGGCTCCGTTTGTTTACGTGGAAAATGAGATGGAAAACAAAACTTTTCTGAAGGAATTATTTTCCGAAAAAAGTTTTCCTAGTCTTCTATTTTCCCACCGTTTGGCTGGCTAGAAGGAAAACAAATCTTTGAAAATCATATAAAAAAAGTATTTTGTGTTTAGATAGTTGAATTTTTTTTTTAAAAAGTTATTCAAATATATATAAATAATAGTTTCTAACCTGACCTTTTGCTCTGACTTCTTTGCATGTTCAAATTAAATTTTGACCGATGCATTGGGATCAAGATTGGTTTGTCAATCTTAAAAAAAAAACTAATCTTTCATAATATATTAACAAACAATAACCAAATTTGTAAATCCATTGCCATAATAATAACCTATTGTGTCAATCCATATTTTCAAAATATAATCTACTCCATGCCATTCAATAAACAACCCAACATAGTAAAGTGACTGGCTGCAAACCGGCAAGAACAAAATATGTGTATTAAAAATACAAATAACTAGCTAACTACTCTTGGTAGCTCCATCCTTAATAACCATCCCTTCTAACCATGGTTTCAAAAAACGTCGAAACCGTTACGTAACGGTTTCGGTAAGAGCTGTTACCCGATACTGCGACGCTACGCCATTTTGCGCATACAGGTCACGTAACGGCCGTTACGTCTCGGCAAATCTGCTTTTTGCAGCTGTTTTGTTTTTTTTTACTTAAATCTTTATCATCTTTTGTAGCCTTGCAGCTTTGCTTTTCAAAGTGAACTCAAAGTTCAAAGATTCTTTCTGAGTTCTGACTCACTCAGTCACTCTTACTGTCTTACAAGTTACAACTTACCAGTTCAAACTTCAAAGTTTAAAGACGCAAAAAGCAAAATCTTTTGAAAAAAAAGCTGAGTGCCTTACACTCACTCGTCAGACTTCACGTGAGTGTCTCTTGGACCTTGGTGAGACCGTGAGACAGTCTTCTCTCTTCTCTGATTGCATTCTCCTTATATAATATAATTTATAACTCCTCGGCCTCTCGAGACTCAAACTCAATCCTTCATACTTCATTTCCTCAAGTATTACGAGTTACGACTCAATCCTGCCTCCTTGCGCCGTCGCCTACACCCTTTGTCGCACAACAAGGCTCTTGGTTAGTTGGTCACTTGGGTCTTGGTTACCCCTTTTCTCTCAATTTCTCGTATTCTTCTATTCGGTATTCCACTATTCCTTTCTCTATTTTTTTTTTTGGAACACCAAATGTTAGCATTAATTATTAAATTTTAGTATTTTTTTTGAAAATATTATTAAATGTTAGTATTTTTTTTTTGAAATTGGAATATTATTAAATGTTAGAAAATGTTAGTATTTTTTTTGGAATATTATGAAATGTTAGTATGAAATGTTAGTATTAAATGTGAGAAAATATTAGTATTTTTGTTTGAATATTATTAAATGTTAGAAAATGATAGTATTTATTTCAAAATATTATGAATTGTTAGAAAATGTTAGTATTTTTTTTAGAATATTATGAAATGTTAGAAAATGTTAGTATTAAATGTTAGAAAATGTTAGTATTAAATGTGAGAAAATATTAGTATTTTTGTTTGAATATTATTAAATGTTAGAAAATGATAGTATTTATTTCGAAATATTATGAATTGTTAGAAAATGTTAGTATTTTTTTTAGAATATTATGAAATGTTAGTATTAAATGTTAGAAAATATTAGTATTTTTTTTGGAAATATTATTAAATGTTAGTATTTTTTTTTGGAAATATGATTAAATGTTATAAAATGATAGTATTTATTTCGGAATATTATGAATTGTTAGATAATGTTAGTATTTTTTTTGGAAAATATTAATGTTAATATTTTTTTTGGAATATTATGAAATGTTAGAAAATGTTAGTATAAAATGTGAGAAAATATTAGTATTTTTGTTTGAATATTATTAAATGTTAGAAAATGATAGTATTTATTTCGAAATATTATGAATTGTTAGAAAATTTTATTATTTTTTTTAGAATATTATGAAATGTTAGAAAATGTTAGTATTAAATGTTCGAAAATATTAGTATTTTTTTTGGAAATATGATTAAATGTTATAAAATGACAGTACTTATTTCGGAATATTATGAATTGTTAAACAATGTTAGTATTTTTGTTGGAACTTGGAATATTATTAAATGTGAGTATTTTTTGCAGATTAGGGTATTCTTATTTCTTAGAGTACTTATTGAATACCCTACATAATGCTGCCGAAAAAGAGAACTGACACAGATATTGGTTGGGAGTTTGGGTAGAGAGTAGGGGATACTAGGCATAAGATCAAATGTAATTATTACTCTAGAGCAATTACTGGGGGGATCACAAGATTCAAGGAGCATTTGGCTCACAAAGCAGGTGATGTAGCAGGGTGTACTGCAGTTCCGAAAGAAATTCGTATTATGATGAGAGATCATTTGAAGGATGCTCAAGCAATTAAAGCTCAAAAAAGAAAAGTTGCTGAGAGAATAGCTAACATGGACAGAGTTTCAGATGATGACGAAGAAGATATTGACGTAGCGGAACAGGAACTTGATGATAAAGCTATTTTACAGGCGGGTTTGAGGGCCAGCATGGATAGCTTTCACTCAGATGAGACTAGTCGACGATTTACTGCTGCTACTGGGAGACGTTTTGACTCTGGAGAGTCTTCATCACAGCAGCCACCAGCAAGCCGTCCATCACATTTGCCTAGATCTTCAAGCTCACGAGTACCTGGTGAGAGTTCGCGTGGTGTTAGAGGAAGAGATGGTCGAGGTTCTATTGACCCTTTCTTGATGCAACCCGAGACTGCCACTCAGCCTAGTGTGAAGTCCAGTTTCGATAAAGGGATAAGGGCAAAAGTGGGCAAGGCAATTGCACGATTTTTTCCTTGGAATCGCATCCCTCCTAATGCGGCGACCTCCCCTTACTTCCAGGCTATGATAGATGTTATAGCAACGGCAGGCCCAGGGGTTAAAGGACCTAATTCTTACGAGATTGGGGGAAGATATTTGGATGAAGAAGTTCAAGACTTGAGGCTTTATATTCAGAAGTTTCAGAGATCTTGGGAGGAATATGGGTGCACTCTGATGTGTGATGGATGGAGTGGCCCTACTCGAAAATCAATTGTGAACTTTATGGTATATAATGGACAAGATATTAAATTCCAAAAGTCGGTGGATGTGTCTGGAAAAGTAAAAGACCATAAGTTCTTATTTCATTTGATGGATCAAGTTGTTGAAGAAATCGGTGAGAAATACATAATTCAAATAGTCACCGATAATGAAGCTGCTTATAAAGCAGTTAGGAAGAAATTAATGAAGAAGCGGAAACATCTATACTGGTCTCCTTAGGCAGCACATTGCATAGACTTATTTTTGGAGGATATAGGTAAGCTTCCTTCAGTAGAGGTAATAGTTAATAAAGCTAGAAAGATTAGTGGTTGTATCTACAACCACAACTGGATGGTGGCGGTTATGAGGGAGTTTACAGGTGGCAGAGACTTACTACGCCCAGGAATTACTAGATTTGTCACAAACTATATTGCCCTTGAGAGTAATCAGAGTATTGTGCGATATAAGGTACAATTATTACAGATGTTTACTTCTGAGAAATGGGTGGAATTTAGGTACACTCGTGAAGAGGGCTTGCCTACGCAGATAGCTCAAATCGTCCTCTCCGAACAAAATATATTTTGGGTAAAGGCAGAAGGGATTGTGAAGACTGTACAACCCCTAGTAAAAGTGTTGAAATTAGTGGATGGTGATACAAAGCCAACAATAGACTATATATACGATGCAATTGACCGAGCAAAATTAGCAATCAAAGGGCTTAATGGAGCATCGTATAAACAATATTGGGCTTTGATTGATAAGCGCTGGGATAAGCAGCTTCACCAAGATATCATGTTGCAGGTCCGTATACAGTTATTTAATTTATTAACTGTCACTTTTCTTATTTTATTATTTGGTTCTTGATGTATGTGTTTTTTCTTTATACAACATATTTCCTAAATCCCGTCTGCTATTATTCAAACACTTTTTCCGACCATCCAGAAGTATTTTTAGGCCTGAAAAAAACAATCCAGAGACTTGAGCCTTGTAAAGAAAGGCAAGTAAGAGCCTTGAGTCAGGTATAATTATAAATCATAAGTTTATACTTTTATTAATTAGTTAACTTAGTTGTATACTTATATACTAATTGAAATTAAATTTCTTTTAGCTTCAACTATATAAGCAACAACAAGGCTCTTTTGGAAGTGATACGGCACGACAGGCAAGAAAGATGACTGAACCAAAGTGTATAACCGTATAATTTGGATTATGACTTATTAATTATAGAATTATGACTGAACTAAACTTTATGATACTTTTATTTTTTAGGCGAATGGTGGGGTACATATGATGAGGATGCTCCAGATCTTAGAAAAATTGCAATGAGGATCCTAAGTCAGACTTGCTCTTCATCTGGGTGTGAAAGAAACTGGAGCACATTCTCATTGATTCACACGAAGCCGCGAAATAGGCTCACTTCCAAGAAGTTGGACAAATTGGTATTTGTCCACTACAATATGAGATTGCGTGCACGTCATCTAACAAGGAGAGAGCAAGACGATGATTTTATGATCCAATCAATTTGGATTATATTTTTGCCGATGATGATCCCCTAGAGCCATGGTTGCATGAAATGGAAAAACCGGTTCTAACCGATGTATCTTTCCTTGAAGGACATGTAGATGCAACCAATGAAGAGTTGAGGGCCACAACAGGTGCCACCACAGGCACAGACATACAACCACCTACTGTTACCCCTACTTCAGAGACTACAAGGACAAGCAGAGCCAGAAAAGAAAGAGGCAAAGGCAAGGCATCGGCACAATTACCAACAACCATTGAGGAGGTTAGTGAATGGTCAGCGGGAGGAGAAGGGCATGAGCTCTCATCTACTAGTAGTACTAGTAGTGGACCTAGTGGAGATGCAGGTGCTACAGCAGTTATTTATGATGTAGATGCTAGTCAGGGGCAAGATGTCGATTGGACTGGAGCTGAGATTCAAGGGAGTCCTAATACAAGTAGGAGGCGAGAGGTTCAGAAACCTGAGGCTGAAGCTGAACAATATTCGACTCCTTCGGACTACATGGAAGGGTATGATTTGTTTCCCCAATATCAGTATGGAGCTTATGATTATGGATACCCTCCCACATATCCCCAGCAAGGGCAGCAGTACTATCAGCCACACGATTTTCTCAGCGGATTCCCACAAGACTATGCTCAAGCCTAAGCCCAACACTATGAAAATCTCTACCACCAGCCTTGCGTTCAACCAAATAGAAATGATGATGATGATGATGATGAGCCAGCCCGTAATTCTATGTGGCTTTAGGACTTAGCAAATGTGTATGAGTTATGACTGTATGTATCATTGTATATTTGTATGATTGTATCTGCCTATGGCCCTATCAGTACCTGGAGTCTCGAGACTCTCGACCCATCTAATTTCATTTTTTTTACATTTTGAGCTTTATATTGGCTTTAGAAGTATATTTGCCATCTTTATTGCATTTTTATTATTTTTTTTTCTATTTATTGGATTTATTTTGATTTTTTTTAAGAAAAAAAAGGGGCCAAATAGCGTAACGGCCGAAACTGTTACGTAATGCCCGTACATAACGGTTTCGGCCGAAACCGTATTTTCGAACCCTGCTTCTAACATCCTCCTCCTTCCTCGTTCATTTCTAACGAGAAATGCCCTAGAAAGTTTGTCATCGCCATTTAAGATTCCGAACACATCATCAAGGAACTCAAACTCAAAACCTTCGATCTTCATCACTTTTGCATACAAGTTTAATGCATATGCAGCCTCGGCGCCTCGATGCAGTGTTTCGGCTATCTTACCCAAATTCGTTGCTACAAGAGCAATCATTTGGACTAAATCATCGGACATACGAGGCTTCTTTCTCTAATGTCTGGTTGTAGATAATGTAACTTGATGACCTTTGGTTTGTCCAGTCGATGATTCTGTGTCTTCGACAACCACGATGATTCCAATTTCTTCATTCATTCTTGGGAATCATTCAACAGCATCAGCACAATCAACCACATCACCCAAATCAAGGCCAGGTTTAGCCATGCTTCCAGTCGCTTGATCGTCACCAACAATTGTGCCCATCTCTACCCAGTTTTCAATAGTTCCTAAAACAAAAATCAACAGCATCAGGGTGTACCTATAGATTAACAAAAGTTAATTCAGATGTCAATACATATAAAAACATGCACTTTAAAATACTAGATATTTACTCATGTATATTATACTTTAATGTAGTCTTCCCAAACAATATCATCTGCGATGATTGTCTTAGTTGTCGCATCAAAACCGAAGCCGCTTCCAGTCAAAAGCTTCTTAATAGCAAAATAAAGTTTTTTTTGTCTTCATCCGATTCTTTATATGATCATGTCTTACATCCTTATTGAATCTTGAACTTAAATCATTGCATACAGTTGTAAATGCTTTTGTCTTAAATGCCTTGTCAATTTTATTACCAAGATTTGCTTGTTCTACAAGACCCTCTATTAGGCAATGATCCATGACACCCGTCCACCTTAACTGATTTCCTTTTTTTTGTTTTTCTTCTTTTACCTTATTGATCCACGACACCCGTCCACCTTAATTGATTTCCTTTTCTTTGTTTTTCTTCTTTTACCTTATTTCTGCTTTTGATTCGGAGCTCTTCATCTCTTCACATACAAATCCATGAGTACGAGTAGGTATTATAAACAAGGTAGAAAGAAAGTAAAATGAACAAGTTTAATCAATTACATAACCAAACAAGTTTATGTAATGTTCACAAAATACAAACAGAAGACAAAAAATTTAATAAACTACATAACATGTTCAAAAAAGTGCTTTTTATTTTTTTATGGTGCTTGAGAGAACTGCCAGTTGTCTGCCATCAACTATGTAGAATGCTTCCAAGGCCGTGAGAATATGGAATTCAGGGTTAGCGGTCCTCAATTAGCAATATATGATGGTGGAAGTCAAAGGAAAGATTTCACCATGATTTGAGGATGAAAAGTCAACACTATTTTTTCTAATGAACATCAGTAGAAAAGTCAACATCTTGTATGTGGATATTTCAGGAGTGTTGATCCGATATTATATTGTTGAATTCAAATTACAGACAAGCCTCCTATAGCTGATTTGCAGTACTTTCTGGACTTCCAATCCTACAAGATATGGGCACCCATTCACAATGACCTCTCATTGGGTCCCCCCACAAGCAGGGCTACTCCAACTCCGGCTCTCCATTTCAAATTATTGGTCCAAAGCTACATGTAAACACTGCTAAGGTACACCCCCACCTATAACATAAAACAGCTTTCACATTATCTTTTCCTGTTTACTACCATTGGATATATATAACTTAAATACTTTGATCATCAGGTTGCTGTTGGGAAGAGACCATCAAGTCGATTGGTCCTATGTAGAATGTTTCCAAGTCCAAGAGGTCTGCCCAAATCATATGATATAGATTTTTGCCATATTCCCTCAAAGGAACTTCCTCACTAGCACTGGTACCCTTGTATTTAGTCCTACTCCCTTGCATGTATATGCACATGTTCTATGTAGATTCTATTTATAGTCAAAGTCACGTGGACATTGACTTTCCATTTTAATTGGCATAATTGCTCTTTTTCCTCAGAAACAGAATGGGTGTTTGGTTTGGTAATTTTGGTTGTTCTTTGAACAATGACAAACATTTTATTTCCTAACAAAAACATTTTTGGAGGCTCTACTATTCTAGGTGTTTATCCTCCTAACATCAAAATCTGACATTTTCATTTTTTTCTGATAAGTAAATCTGACATTTTCATTGGTGCAAGTATCCAGAAAAGAGGATGCTCAAGGAAGTAGATCCCTGGTAAACTTCAAGGAAAGAACTCTCATAGAGCTGGATTGTGCGAGTTGGGGCTGCTTCTATGTTGTGAATAGGACATACTAACACATTGACCTACAGATAATGTTGCCAGATCAACTATCTGCAGATAACAGTTCCAAAAGTTGGCAAAATTCTAAATCTTGTACAACCCAAAACATTAAATCCATGCATAATGCAAATATTATGTATTTTCGAAACCCTAAGTGCTAAAATTAGGCAATTAATTAGCTAAAAAAATATAGCTATGAGTATGACCATAAATTTTTCACATGAAGCTTAACACGAATATGCATATATATAGAGTTAGAGTGCAACCAGTTTCCCTCCACAGTACCCACATTTGTTTCTTCCTATTTCTTACATTCATTTCTCATTGCAAGATAATTACCATTTCAATTTATACAACAAGGCATTTCTCACAACTCTTTTTTCAGCTTGGCAACTATTGGAAGGATACAGCGAAAATAATAATCATATTTTGCAACAATTGGTTTTAAAAATCAGTGCAACAGCCAGCTCTAAAACCCAAATGACTCAGTTAGAACCGAATAAAGACTTTGTGACTTGTGGGTATTACCTGAAAACACTACTAACTTAACCTAGTGCAACTCAGGCCACATATCAAAGAAAACAATTCATTGTTCTTTTCATTTTGGATTTCTTTTGGGATTATGACTTTCTTTTACTAAGTTAATGACCAATGTATTAAATGTAGACAAGTACAAAAGAAGATTTTCCTTGAGGTATGTATTACTTTGCATCAATGTCGACTTCACAATCTCTTTTTTCTTGCCTCCTTCAAGAATGGAAACCGGTATAAAAATTAATCCTCCTTATCAGTTATCACACGAAAGTATCTCAAACTAGAGCCCACACAAAAGTAATTCATGTATTTTTAGGACAATTAGTGGAATGAAACTCAACGCAGTAAGAAACAACGTCTTATTTTAATAAAACATTCCGTAGACAATAGCCAAAAATTAAATGAGGTCCAGCTGTGTCCTTGATTAATAGTCGTTTTTTTCTATTAGTTGCAATGCGAAGTAACAAATCTCATTCTTGAGATTTTTTCAGCAAGGAAAATTCTCTGCAGATTCTAAATTTATTTCTTTTTTCTTGGGGTTTTAACGGGAAAATCTAGGAGATATAAGAAACTACGTTATAGACAAAAGAAATGCTATAATATTTCAGATTGTAATCCAGAAAACTTAACATGCCTAAGTTCGTCAACCCAATAAATGACTGTAATTTCAGATTGTAATCTTGCCCAAACAACCTCATCAGAATCCGGGTTTAAGAGCCTATAATGGCTTCCCTATGAATACCATTAATCTTCCTCAATAATGCAGCATGATCGCTTCTAATAAAGTACATCCAAACCTAACACAACTGAAGAAGTAGCATCCATTGGCCTACCAAGAGGAGAGAGAGAGAGAGAGAGAGAGAAAGGAGAAAACCAATTTAAATTTCTCTTAATAATATGGGAATAAAAACAGTTCTTTCCAAACACCCTACACACATCTCTAGCCCTTTCCTCTAAATTGATTGGCAACTCCAAGCCACTTGCTTCAACCATAGTCACCAACACATAAATATTTGTCACCGACATAGTGCAAAAGATAATTACTTGCGAAAACTGAGTTCCAATTCCTTACCAAAGCTAACTAGTAGCACAATTATGACAAAAAATAACTAAAGCAAAGACAACCTCATTTTGCTTCCCATTACAACACTAGAACACAGAAAATCCCAACTGCATATATGGTCCTTAAAGGAGGAAAACAGAGTCATCTAAAGAAAATCCATGTTAATGCATTCTAACTAAGAACTCCACTACACAAAACAGCAGTTAAACTTTATATAAAAACCATATATTCATTCGACTAATTATTCAGTTTCTCTTTGACAGGAGGACATCCTCAAATGAAGCAATTCGGCAATGAAACAGCCCCATCAGATGAAACTTTATTTGAAACCATCAAAAGGTGAACAGAGACCATGTACAAACCCAACTCAAATATATATATATATATATATATATATATATATATATATCCTTAAAAGTGAAAGGATAATTCAGATTCTCCTTACTGAAACGCTTTCATCCTATCAAGACACCATTCTACCCCATTAAATCAAAATAGCCAAAATCTTATAAAAATTCAACCCAACCCACCTTCGTAACATCCATTCTTTCCAAATTTATCCTCACCAAAAATCCTCAAACAGAGCTACTCCAAACTCAGATGGAAATGTAACTTTCTCTCTCAATCCTATCAATTTGTTGAGATTCTAAGAATTTGTATTGAAGTTTTTGTTTGTCAATAAACTAAGAAAAGAAAAGTTAAAAATCAAAGCAACAGAAAACATACTAAGACCCATCATCCAAAACTCATAAAAACCAATCAAAACCCAAATGCCCATACAAAAATCATTCACAGACAGATTTTTCAACATTAAATTAGACAATTAAACTATTGGTTTCCTCCAGTAATTCTAGCATAGGCTGCATAGCAAACCCCAAAACAACCCTGAAGAACAGCCATGAACGGAGACCATTCCAAAATAAACCAATATGGTTTGAGTCGAAATTCAAAACCCTAGATTTCATATTAGGGTGGGTAGGAGATTGAGTTTAAGGTAGAGATCTTACCTGCAAATCGATCTTAATGGGTGGCTTTGGAATCGAGGTTGCTCTCAGTATAGTTGCCGTCGGCGATGGAGAAGAAAGAACAAGTTTGACCGTCGAGTTGAGCGAGACCGTCGTGGGAAACAAATTCTCTCAATTTGTCGGGGAAAAGTTTTCCTTATAAATAATGGAAAAAACTTTCATGAGAGAAAACTTTTCTAAGAGAAATCCAATTTTCCAAGATGTCAAGCACGAGAAAATATTCTTTTTCCTTGGAAATCATTTCCTTCATTTATTTTCCTTACAAACAAACAGAGCCAAAGAGGCAAAACTTCTGCATCCACTTCTTTAGCTGCAACAACATAAGCTTGATAATTATTCCATCATCAGTATATATAATTCAACTAAAGCTTGTAACTCTATATTTGAAGCTACCATCTTATACTTATTCATTGCTTCCATCAAAATTGAGCTTTATCCAACTTAATAGAGGAGGACGCCATTGAAACCAAAAGTCTTTACCTAATGGAGAGTAATATCTTCTAGCATTAATGATGCGGACATCCAACATCAAAAGGAGTTTAAAGTTTATCATAAGCGGAGAAAGAAGAATGCCCACATGTCACTTTAGGTAGATGATTTTGGGTATTGAAGATCTCAATGGACTGGGCTGATTTAACATGGTTATAAAAGCCCAATGGACTGGACTTTTAGTTAAGGAGGAAACAATTTATTAGTATTGGGCTATTTTAGTTTTTTATTAGTTTGGGTAATTTAGTCTCTATACAAGGTTTACATCTATTTAAACATATTTTCTGCTGTGAATTTTTCGTTGATGACTTTTATGAATGAAATAAAATGTTTTTGAGCATTTTCCAATTATTGGATTTCGTGTGATGTCATGGGAGTGATTCCCAAAGGATTTTTGGTGTGATACCATGGGAGTGATTCCCCAAAGATCTAAGGTATGTTATTGATCTTCTTCTCATTGATTTTATGTTTTTCATTGAAACTCTAATCAATCAAACCCTAGATCCTTTTCTCTTACAAGAATTCTCACCCAGACCAAACCCTAGATTTCTCTCTTCCATTGTTCTTGTTGATTTTTGTTTTCTATTGTAAGAAACCCTCATCCAACAAAACCCTAGCCCCCTTCCTTGCTGTCCAACCTTTCCCCAACCCTCTTATAGCCACTCTACACCTGTCCCCTTGCTGTCCTTGTTGATTTTCTGTTTTCAAATCGTTTTGTATAGTGTATGCAATGGACTGTTCAATAGATATGAATGAAATCTTTTGGATAATGGATCACTTCATTTTTCAAGATTTATTAAGTATTTTTTTAACCGTTCTTTAAAAAAATGGAATGAATTTTACGATTTATGATTTGAATCCCGATTTGAATCGAATCTATCTCATTAAAAAAATGGATAATGGATTGAATCTTACAATTCGATTACGATTTAACAATCTTAAGTACAATAACCAATAATTGATCAGCGAGTTAAGGGACAGTCGGCCCAATCAGCATCCGAGAAGGCATATAGCACCATGGGATTGCAAGCCAAGAGACGAGTTCCATGATTAAGCGTTTCTTGTACATACCGGAGGATACGTTTGACTAGCTGGAAATTAAAGTTAATTGGTGCTTGCATGAACGGGCAAACGTAGTTGACACTATATGGGATATCTAGTCTAGTGAACGTCAAGTATTGAAGTCCTCCTACGATACTCCGATAAAACTATGGATTAGAGAATGAGGAATCATCATGTTGGGGAGGCTGAATTATGGACACGAGAGGAGTAGAGATTGGTCGACAATCCTTCATTTGAGCCTGCTCAATGAGATCAGACGCATATTTGGTTTGCTTCAGAAAGAGGCCACCGGTGAATTTTTGAACTTAAACTCCAAGAAAATAATGTAGAAAGCCAAGGTGTTTCATAGCAAATTTAGCCCCAAAATCTTTAATAAATCGATCAAGAAACATTGGATAACTCCCTGTCAAGATGATATCGTCGACGTAGAGGAGTAGGGTACCAAGTGAGCTATAACAAAAAAGAGAGAGGAGTCGGTTCACTCGGTTGAGCTGCAAAAGAACCCAACAGATAATAGATATGTGTTAAAGCAGTCGAACAATGCCCGACGAGCTTGCCAGAGGCCATATAGAGCCCGCTTAAGCTGACAAACAAAGGTGGGACAAGATGTATCTTTGAATCCCGGCGGTTGTTCCATGTAGACAGGTTCACCCAAACGCCCATGAAGAAAGGCATTTTTAACATCCAATTGACGGATATCCCAATTATGGATTAATGCTATTGTTAAGACAGTCTGAATTGTAGCGGGTTTTATGACAGGAGAGAATGTTTCTCAAAAATCAATGTCGGGTTTTTGGTTAAACCCTTTTGGCAACAAGGAGGGCTTTCAAGCGCTCCAAAGACCCATCTAAATGTAGTTTAGCTTTGTAAACCCATTTACATCCGACCACATTCATTGTAGCCAATCTAGGCACCAACTTCCACGTCTCATTGTGATGGAGGGCAGCAATTTCTTCTTGCATGGCAAATAACCATCCTTGATGTTTCATTGTAGATTTTATTGTTTTGGGCTAACAGGTCGGGTTTGGGCCAGGGATCCTTGAACCTTAGCCCGCCCCTAATGGAAAACTCATACCCCATTCCCATCCCAAACCCGGGGCAAGGCCGATTTTTCAAAACACTTCTTAACTCCATCCCGTTAAGCACTAGATGGATCGGGGTGGGTCGGGACTATATTTCATATCATAAGTAACATATTGAGGTACTTTTAGGATTAAATTAAGGGTAAAATAGTAATTTCATTATATAAACAAGGCAGGGCGGCATAAACCCATCCTCGGCCCAAACCCGACTCAAGTTTAACATTTCATTCCCAAACCCACCCCTACCCCGTTTAAGAGTTCCCCAAACTCGTCCCAATAGGGGCGGGGCAAGGTGGGTTAACCGATTAACCCGGCTTGTTGCAATCGCTACATGCCATACATCAAACAAACAAAAACCCAGGCATAAGCTTCTATTCTTATAGCATTATCCTAAGAGTTTTAATAGAACAATAATAGTCAAGCTTTTCATTATTTGGTACTGAAGCATCCAACAAATTGAGAACCTCTGTACTATCAAAGTTTTTTTTTTTTTAACAAAATTAAAAGCGAGCCTATTTCCAACCTCTAGCATCCTCGACTATTATATGTGAGAGGTCACTAGGAAAGACTCGGGAAACATCACCTCATTTACACCATTACAAAACCTAAAGAGGAAATATGCAGCCCAATTTGTCTCTCAGTGATCAAAGATTAACATAATCTCCACGAAAGAAGATTTAAGCATATCTATCTCCATGAGGCAAAAGACCAACTCCCATTGCCACTAAACTTTCCTATTCAAACACTCAATGGCCAAGGAAGAGCTTGATACCACCCAATGTGCCTAAGCCCTTTTGATGTAGCCTCTTGAAGGCCTCTTCGGATAGCTTCAAGTTCAGTAATAATTAATAAGGATGGACGAAGAAGGCAGCCTCCAACAATACTTACCATAGGCTCACCATTGGTATCTATAATGATGCATTCATAACCCACAATCAGGCCATCAAAGTTTAAGCACCAATGGCTTACATTTGGAGGCATCCAACTGCACCAAAGGGGAGCTGGATGTTCGAGCAATACTTGAATATCCCACCCAGAGAAAACATTATATTGCATAGGCTGAATCGCTCACAACCTCATTGCTGTCATGGAAACGATGCAAGTTTCGTTTTTCATCAAGGACATAATCTCCAATTTGTGCTTATAACGATTAGGAAAATTCCGCCTATTCCTTTTACACTAAACATGGTAAACTGTAGCGCATAGAGATGTTTTCTTTATATGTCTCTATAGTCTGTAGGTCTTTACCACAAAATGGACTGATAACCAATTAATTTCAGCACCCCAAGATCTCACAATGCATCACCCAAATTGGGATCTTCGAAGAACTACCACACGCATACTTTGTTGGTATAAGAACACCCAAAAAAGAGGTCATTCGGATTCTCAAGTTGGCTCCTACGGGAAACATGAACTGACCTCATAATGATGTCCCTTCTCATCAAGCAATCTTGAGTAAGTATGAAGTAATGCTATCCTCATGGCCGTCAAAGTAGTGAAGGCTACCCTTGGAATCGATTCCTTTAACCTCACAAGACCAGCCCAAGCAACCCTAAGGTTCTCTGCTCTAATTTTAAGCCAAGCTGATTCAAGAGAATAATTGCCATCAGCTGAAGTAGTCAACACAATTCTATCACATTCAATACCTTTAATAGTCTTCAAAGTTATCAAACTACAATTTTATTCATTTATCTTTTCACCAGGGCAATGCTACTTCCTTCCGAGATTCGAAACAAAGAACTAGCAACAACCTAAAGACATCATCTCCAAAATTTTGAACAAGCATGCTCCCATATGACTTGCTAATGCAAAATAGCTAAGTACTTGCATTCTCAAACCCAATTATGCTTGTTAAAACCCCTAAATGTGAATCTTTTTAGGTGATTGTTTCAATTGAAATACCCATTAGAAAACTTCTTACTAGGACCTCATTGGGATATGAAATTTTAAACCAGTACAGAACTTCTATACATCCAGCAAAACCAATGCCATTTTCAATCAACACATCAACAGTAAAATGCTCTGCTGGGTAAATTGATTTGTAATAATGGCAATTCCAGTTCAAGTCAAAAGAAAATTTAAATGGGTATTCGATAAAACTTATCCATAAACCGAATTCTGCAAGTTCCAAACAACAATACACAATAAAACTAACGAAATGGGCAAGTTGGGTGTTCTACAAACCAGTTGTTGGGACACAAGAGATGGCGACTGGAATCGAGGAAGCTCTTGTTGAGGATCTTATAAGCTTCATTCATGATTTCTTCATGGATAAACAAATCTAGAGCGGTTTTCAATGTCTGTTCTTGTTCTTCGTCTTATCGGCAGTGCTTGGAAGGAGAAGGAGACAGGGATGGAAATTCCAGTGCGAAGAACTGAGAAAGCTCCTACCCAGGAGCCAGGTTTGAAATCAAGGATTTCACGAAATTTTGCGAAATCCCTGTTACGTCCAATCCACCGATATTGATATGATAAGGACTTAGGAAAGGAAAATGTGATTTCGGCCGAAATTTCAAATTTTCGAAATTTTTTGATATTTTTATTCAGGAAATTTATATATTTATTTCTAAGAAAATAATATTATTATTTTTCACAACTTCGGATCGAAATTAGTGAAATTTCGGTAAATATTGGAAATATATATATATATATAATAAAATATTAAAAAAATAAAAATTCCAAACTTTTGGATAATTGAAATTGTCAAAATTTTGGTATGGGTTGTTGTTCCCAGAAAATAACTAGGTAAAAATATAAATAATGGTGGGTTGGATTACATAGTTTTACAAAGTAGGACCACTCTAAGTTAAAAGATATAAATTGAAGAGACAATAGTATAGTTGATGATGAAATAAAATACATTTTATGAAAGCTTAAAACTTGCATATATAGCTGAAATAAATTTTTATGAATAATAAATTATGAACGTTTAAAACTTTATGTATATATATATATATATATTATGAATAATAAATTGAGTGACTTTTTGTTGGGATATATATATATATATATATATATATATATATATATATATTATGAATAATAAATTGAGTGACTTTTTGTTGGGACGCCCAGAAACAGAAGTATAGAAAAAGAAAATGTCATTTGAATGCAACATATAATATCATAATTTGTTTAGCGTTGTGCTTGTACAATATAATCTTAATTTTAAAATTTGTACTCACAAATTTCTTCAATTTGTCGTTACAAAGAAGAGAAAGGGGAAAATAAAGATTAACTACAAACAACAATGAGTGAAGATTAATGGTAAAAAGTTTGAGGGATGTTTATTTTTATAAACGATTAATGGTTAAAACTTCAAAATAGAAAATGTAACCAAACATACACCTGTATTCTCAATAGCTAAGAAGTCGAACTAAATTAATTAAGAATTTGTCCTACAATTCTCAAAGTATCCCTTTCAAGGCATACTTTTGCTTCTTTTTGATAGGAAGATCCATTTAGGTCATGATCATATCTACATTTTTTTTCTTTCGGTTTGGGTGAAAGGGGAGCCACTGCCGAGTGTATAGATTTAACAACGGTCCCAAAAAACCTCAGTGAGTTTGTCTGGTCATATTTAAACTCTAAAAAATAATAGTCTACGAAAAAGAGGAGCTCCCCTTCATGGCAAAAAATCGGAGCTCGTCTTCTTACCTATGATGGTGGCAGTCTTTCAAATATAGACAGTAATTTTATAAAATTAACATTATTTTTTTTCAATATTTACAAAAGTGTCACTACTTTTACTCTAAGAAGGGGGCACTGCAGCATTACGAAGACCTTTGTTGCATGAAGCACAGTTCAGCCTCCAAATTTCACTCAGAAGAAAAAAAGGTACTACTTTCTCCACTTTGCTTAAAACCAAATTTCTTGAGGGGAAAGACATATTATAATTTTTCTCAAACAAAAATGTATTTTTTGAACAACTATTCTATCTAATAGAAAATAAAGTGAGTCTCCAAAAAGAGTATTCTAGGAACTATCCAAAAATAAATGCTTCACTTGAACCCTTAAACCAGCATTTTTGGAAGGTAACTCTGATTCCAATGGAAAAGAGTATATAACGGATGTCAAATTTATTATAGTCTATGAACATCAAACCAAATCATAGCTCTAGAAAATTTTTATTACAAAAACTGCCCACCGAATGAGACTAGGAATTCTTTGCAAAATTTATTTTCTCAAAAGTAAATGGTCTTTTATAATATCATTTATATTAGATACAACATTTATATAAGATAAAAGCATAACAACAGTTTCAAATATTTTCTTTCTATAAAGAGCCCCATCATAGATCTAGACGATTTTTAATACAAAAATGGCCCACCCAATGAGTCTAGAAAATCTTTGCACAATGTATTTTCTCAAACGTAAATGACGTTTCACAATAGCATTTATATTAGATATAGCATTTATATAAGATAAAAGCATAACTACAGTTTCAAAAAATTTCTTTCTATAAAGATCCTCATCACTTAGTTGCTAAGAGTAGGAGAGAGCTATAGATATAGAGAGAGAAAAGTAGTAAAAAAAGAAAGAAGTGGTAGCAACTATGGCGTGGAGAATAGGAGAGGTTTCTTCATTGGTACTTTTTGTAGCTTTCATTGCAATGTTTGTTGCACTCGGACAAGCTAGTCTTGAACCTAGCAACAAACAAGTGGATTTTTTTGGGTTAGACCCTGAGATCGGGCAGTGCTTAGCATCCCTCCAAACCGTAGAAGGGTGTATGGAAGAGGTCCTGACCTCCTTCTTGAGCTTCCAAGTTGGCTTGCTCGGCCCCAAATGTTGCAACGCCATTACTAAGATTAGTGAAACTTGCTGGCCCAAGATGTTCCCTTTGAATCCTTTGTTCCCTCCCATGCTTAAGGACTACTGTGCCCGCCTCGCTACACCTGGACCTACTCAGTGAATTTCGCCAAGGAAGATGACTATTGCTGCCAACTAATTAATCAGGACGTGTAAGAGGGAAGGATATGGTTCCGAATCCTGATCATAGAGTTATGTTATTAGATTAGTCGATGAAGATACTTGTTTGTAAGGACACTTAAGTCTATCTTTGTTTTCAATAGATGAATAACGGATCAATGTGCTTCCTCTTCTTTTTTACTCTTACTTACTAATAAGGAACCCGAGCGATGCATGAAAAATAGTAAAAGAAAAAATAAAGATAAGTAATACCGGCTTAATCACTTTTGTATTCTATTAATTAAAAATTAAGTAGATACCAATGAAGCTAATTAATGTAAAAAAAACATAAACAATCAGCCAGTTATGTTCCCTACTAGAGTGTGGGCATTCCAAATACACAAGGATTCCAAAAATTTAAGAGAACATCGACATTAAGTTAAAAACACTAGGTTAATTAATTTTTAATTGATATTCCTTAGGGCATTAATTACTAACATCCATAAACATTGAAAGATTCACAAAGTTAAGTCCCCAACCTACATATGTAACACTTAACATTTATTAATTTACATGCTCATTATTGAAACAATTGTTGTCCAAAACGCTCTGACAAAGAATTTTAAATTACTGAAGTTACTCAAATCAACTGAAATTTAATTTATCACAGACTTTAATAAACAAATTAAAATTTTCTTTTATGGATAACGCATTGTTCCAAGAAAATAACTAGGTAAAAATATAAAGAATGGTTGGTTAGATTCATATTTATACAAAGTAGGACCACTCTAATTTAAAAGATATAAATTAAAGAGAAAATAGTATGGTTGATAATGAATTAAAATACATTTTTATGAAAATTTAAAACTAGTTTATATAACTTAAATATATTTGTATGAATAATAAATTACGAAAGTTTAGAACTTTATAATATATATATATTGATGAATAATGAATTGAGTAACTTTTTTTGGGACATCCAGAAACAAAAGTGCATAAAAAGAAAATGTCAGTTGAATGCAACGTATAATATGATAAATTGTTTAGCGTTGTGCTTGTGTAATATAATCGTAATTTTAAAATTGTGCTCACAAATTTCTTGGATTGGTCGTTACAGAGAAGAGAAAGAGGAAATAGAAGGGAGATTAATGATAAAAAGTTTGAGGGATGTATATTTTTATAAACGATTAATGGTTAAGACTTAAGAATAGAAAGTGTAACCAAACGTACACCTGTATTATCCATAGCTAAGAAGTTGAACTTAATTAATTAAGAATTTGTCTTGTAATTTTTCAAAGTACCCCTTTCAAGGCATAATCTTGCTTCTTTTTTATAGGAAGATCCAGTTTGGTCATGATCTGATCTGTATTTTTCTTCTTTCAGTTTTGGCGAAAAGGGAGCCACTGTTGTGTCTAATAATTTAACAACGGTCATAAAAAACCTCCGTGAGTTTGTGTGGTCATATTCAAACTCTGTAAAATAATAGTCAATGAAAAAGAGGAGCTCCCCTTCATGGCAAAAAATCGGAGCTTGTCTTATTACCTATTATGATGGCAATCTTTTAAATATAGAAAATAATTTTATAAAATTACCACTATTTTTTCAATTTTCAAAAGTGTCATTGCTTTTATTCTAAGAAGGGGGCACTGCTGTCATTAAGAAGAGCTTTGTTGCATAAAGCACAGTTCAGCCTCCAAATTTCACTCAGCCAAAAAAAAAAAAAAGGTACTCCTTTCTCCACTTTGCTTAAAACCACCTCTCTTGAGGGGAAAGACATATTATTTTTCTCTACCAAAAATTTATTTTTTGAACAACTACTCTGTCTAATAGAAAATGAAGTGAGTCTCAAAAAAGTGTATTCCAAGAACTATCCAAACATAAATGCTTCACTAGAACCCTTAAACCAATATTTTGGGAGGGTAACCGCGCATCTAATGGAGGAGAGTATATGACGGATGTCACATTTAATATATTCTATGAACATCAATCCAAATCATAGATCTAGAAGATTCCTATTACAAAAATTGTCCACCGAATGAGTCTACGAATTCTTTGAAAATTTTATTTTCTCAAAAGTAAATGACCTTTTATAATAGCATTTATATTAGATATAGCATTTAAATAACATAAAAGCTTAACAACAGTTTCAAAATTTTTCTTTCTATAAAGAGCCCCATCATAGATCTAGATGATTTTTAATACAAAAATGGCCCACCCAATGAGTCTAGGAAATCTTTGCACAATGTAATTTCTCAAAAGTAAATGACGTTTCACAATAGCATTTATATTAGATATAGCATTTATATAAGATAAATGCATAACTACAGTTTCAAAAAATTTCTTTCTATAAAGATCCCTATCACTTAGTTGCTAAACATCACTTGCTAAGAGTAGGAAAGAGCTATAGATATAGAGAGAGCAAATTAGTAAAAAAGAAAGAAGTGGTAGCAACTATGGCGAGGAGAATAGGAGAGGTTTCTTCATTGGTACTTTTTGTAGCTTTCATGGCGATGTTTGTTGCACTCGGACAAGCCAGTCTTGAACCTAGCAACAAACAAGTGGATTTTTTTGGGTTAGACCCAGAGATCGGGCAATGCTTAGCATCCCTCCAAACCGTAGAAGGGTGTATGGAAGAGGTCCTGACCTCCTTCTTGAGCTTCCAAGTTGGCTTGCTCGGCCCCAAATGTTGCAACACCATTACAAAGATTAGTGAGACTTGCTGGCCCAAGATGTTCCCATTGAATCCATTGTTCCCTCCCATGCTTAAGGACTACTGTGCCCGCCTCGCTACACCTGGACCTACTCAACGAATTTTGCCAAGGAAGATGACTATTGCCTCCAACTAATTAACCACGGCGTGTAAGAAGGAAGGTTATGGTTCCGAATCTTTATCGTAGAGTTATGTTATTAGATTAGTCAACGAAGATACTTATTTGTAAGGACACTTAAGTTTGTCTTTGTTTTCAAAAGATGAATAACTGATTGATGTGTTTCCTCTTCTTTTTTACTTTTACTCACTAGTAAGGAACCCGTGCGATGCATGAAAAATAGTAAAGGAAAAAATAAAGATAAGTAATACTGGCATAATGACTATTGCATTTTATTAATTAAATATTTAGTAGATACCAATGAAGCTAATTAATGTAAAAATAAACATCAACAATCAACCAGTTATGTTCCCTGCTGGAGTGTGGGAATTCCAAATACCCAAGGATTCCAAAACTTTAAGAGAACATCGACAATTTGTTAAAAACACTAGGTTAATTAAAGTTTAATTGATATTCCTTAGGGCATTAATTATTAACATCCATAAACATTGAAAGAGTCACAAAGTTAAGTCTTCAACCTACATATGAAACACTTAACTTTTATTAATTTACATGTTCATTAGTTGAAACAATTGTTGTCCAAAACGTTTTGACAATGAATTTTAAATTACTCACATTACTCAAATCAACTGAAATTTAATTTTATCCCAGAATTTAATAAACAAATTAAAAATTTCTTTTATGGATAATGCATTGTTCCAAGAAAATAACTAGGTAAAAATATAAATAATGGTGGGTTAGAATACATATTGTACAATGTAGGACCACTCTAAGTTAAAAGATATAGATTGAAGGGAAAATAGTATGGTTGATAATGAATTAAAATACATTTTTATGAAAGTTTAAGACTTGCTTATATAACTGAAATATATTTTTATGAATAATAAATTATGAAAGTTTAGAACTATATTATATATATATATATATATATTATGAATAATAAATTGAGTGACTTTTTGTTGGGTCGCCTAGAAATAGAAGTATAGAGAAAGAAAATGTCATTTGAGTGCAACGTAAAATATGATAAATTGTTTAGCGTTGTGCTTGTGTAATACAATCGTAATTTTAAAATTTGTACTCACAAATTTCTTGGATTTGTCGTTACAAAGAAGAGAAAGGGGAAATAAAAGATTAAGTACTAACAACAATGAGTGGAGATTAATGGTAAAAATTTTGAGGGATGTATATTTTTATAAACGATTAATGGTTAAGACTTAAGAATAGGAAGTGCAACCAAATTAAACGTACACCTGTATTATCAATACCTAAGAAGTCGAACTTAATCAATTAAGAATTTGTCCTGTAATTCTCGAAGTACCCCTTTCAAGGCATACTCTTGCTTCTTTTTGATAGGAAGATCCAGTTAGGTCATGATCAGATCTATATTTTTCTTCTTTCAATTTGGGTGAAAGGGAGCCATTGTCGTGTGTACAGATTTAACAACCGTCATAAAAAAACCTCAATGAATTTGTCTAGTCATATTTAAACTCTAAAAAATAATAGTTTACGAAAAGGAAGAGCTTCCCTTCATGGCGAAAAATCGGAGCTCGTCTTCTTACCTATGATGGTGGCAGTCTTTCAAATATAGACAGTAATTTTATAAAATTAACATTATTTTTTTTCAATATTTACAAAAGTGTCACTACTTTTACTCTAAGAAGGGGGCACTGCAGCATTACGAAGACCTTTGTTGCATGAAGCACAGTTCAGCCTCCAAATTTCACTCAGAAAAAACAAAAACAAAAACAAAAACAAAAACAAAAACAAAAACAAAAAAAAGGTACTGCTTTCTCCACTTTGCTTAAAACCAACTTTCTTGAGGGGAAAGACATTATTATTTTTCTCTACCAAAAATTTATTTTTTGAATAACTACTCTGTCTAATAAAAAATAAAGTGAGTCTCAAAAAAGAGTATTATAGGAACTATCCAAACATAAATGCTTCACTTGAACCCTTAAACCATCATTTTGGGAGGGTAACCGCGAATCCAATGGAGAAGAGTACATGACAGATGTCAAATTTATTATAGTCTATAACATCAAACCAAATCATAGATCTAGAAGATTTTTATTACAAAAATTGCCCACCGAATGAGTCTAGGAATTCTTTGCGAAATTTATTTCCTCAAAAGTAAATGGCCTTTTATAATAGCATTTATATAAGATAAAAGCATAACAACAGTTTCAAAAATTTTCTTTCTATAAAGAACCCCTTCATAGATCTAGATGATTTTTAATACAAAAATGGCCCACCCAATGAGTCTAGGAAATCCTTGCACAATGTATTTTCTCAAAAGTAAATGACGTTTCACAATAGCATTTATATTAGATATAGTATTTATGTAAGATAAATGCAACACTACAGTTTCAAAAAATTTCTTTCTATAAAGATCCCCATCACTTAGTTGCTAAACATCACTTGCTAAGAGTAGGAGAGAGCTATAGACATAGAGAGATAAAAATAGTAAAATAGAAAGAAGTGGTAGCAACTATGGTGAGGAGAATAGGAGAGGTTTCTTCATTGCTACTTGTTGTAGCTTTCATGGTGATGTTTGTTGCACTTGGACAAGCTAGTCTTGAACCTAGCAACAAACAAGTGGATTTTTTTGGGTTAGACCCTGAGATCGGGCAGTGCTTAGCATCCCTCCAAACCGTAGAAGGGTGTATGGAAGAGGTCCTGACCTCCTTCTTGAGCTTCCAAGTTGGCTTTCTCGGCCCCAAATGTTGCAACGCCATTACTAAGATTAGTGAGACATGCTGGCCCAAGATGTTCCCTTTGAATCCATTGTTCCCACCCATGCTTAAGGACTACTGTGCCCGCCTCGCTACACCTGGACCTACTCAGCGAATTTCGTCAAGGAAGATGACTATTGCCACCAACTAATTAACCATGACGTGTAAGAAGGAAGGATATGGTTCCGAATCCTGATCATAGAGTTATGTTATTAGATTAGGTAAGGAACTTAAGTCTATTTTTGTTTTCAAAAGATGAATAACTGATCGATGTGCTTCCTCTTCTTTTTAACTTTTACTCACTAGTAAGGAACCTGTGCGATGCATGAAAAATAGTAAAAGAAAAAATAAAAATAAGTAATACCGGCATATTCACTATTGCATTTTATTGATTAAAAATTAAGTAGATACCAATGATGCTAATTAATGTAAAAAAAAAACATAAACAATCAGCCAGTTAAGTTCCCTACTAGAGTGTGGGCATTCCACATACCCAAGGATTCAAAAGATTTAAGAGAGCATCGACATTAAGTTAAAAACACCAGGTTAATTAATGTTTAAATGATATTCCTTAGGACATTAATTTCTAACATTCATAAATATTGAAAGATTCACAAAGTTAAGTCTTCAACCTACATATATAACAGTTAACATTTATTAATTTACATGTTCATTAGTTGAAACAATTGTTGTCCAAAATGCTCTGACAATGAATTTTAAATTACTCAAGTACCTCAAATCAATTGAAATTTAATTTTATCACAGACTTTAATAAACAAATTAAAATTTTCTTTTATGGATAACGCATTGTTCCAAGAAAATAGCTAGGTAAAAATATAAATAATGGTAGGTTAGATCACATATTTGTACAAAGTAGGACCACACTAAGTTAAAAGATATAAATTGAAGAGACAATAGTATGGTTGATAATGAATTAAAATACATTTTTATGAAAATTTAAAACTATCTTATGTAACTGAAATATATTTTTATAAATAACAAATTACAAACGTTTAGAACTTTATAATATATATATATTAATGAATAATGAATTGAGTAACTTTTTGTTGGGACGCCCAGAAATAGAAGTACAGAAAACGAAAATGCCATTTGAATGCAATGTATAATATAATAAATTGTTTAGCGTTGTGCCTATGTAATATAATCGTAATTTTAAAATTTGTAATCACAAATTTCTTCGATTTGTCGTTACAAAGAAGAGAAAGGGAAAATAAAAGGGAGATTAATGGTAAAAAGTTTGTTAATGGTTAAGACTTAAGAATAGAAAGTGCAACCAAACGTACACCTGTATTATCAATAGCTAAGAAGTCAAACTTAATTAATTAAGAATTTGTCCTATAATTCTCAAAGTACCCCTTTCAAGGCATACTCTTGCTTCTTTTTATAGGAAGATCCAGTTAGGTCATGATCAGATCTACATTTTTTTCTTTCAGTTTGGGTGAAATGGGACCACTGCCGTGTGTACGATTTAACAACCATCATAAAAAAACCTTAGTGAGTTTGTGTGGTCATATTTAAACTCTAAAAAATAATAGTCTATGAAAAAGAGGAGCTCCCCTTCATGGCAAAAAATCGGAGCTCGTCTTCTTACCTATGATGGTCGCAATCTTTTAAATATAGACAATAATATTATAAAATTACCACTATTTTTTTCAATATTTACAATAGTGTCATTGCTTTTACTCTAAGAAGGGGGCACTGCTACCATTAAGAAGAGCTTTGTTGCATGAAGTAAAAAAGAAAAAAGCTATTGCTTTCTCCACTTTGCTTAAAACTAACTTTCCTGAGGGGAAAGACATATTATTATATTTGTCAACCAAAAATGTATTTTTTGAACAACTACTCTATCTAATAGAAAATAAAGTGAATCTCAAAAATGTGTATTCCAAGAACTATCCAGACATAAATGCTTCACTTCAACCCTTAAACCAACATTTTGGGAGGGTAACCGTGCATCCAATGGAGAAGAGTATATGACGGATGTCACATTTATTATATTCTATGAACATCAAACCAAATCATAAATCTAGAAGATTTTTATTACAAAAATTGCCCACCGAATGAGTCTAGGAATTCTTTGCAAAATTTATTTTCTCAAAAGTAAATGGCCTTTTATAATAGCCTTTATATTAGATATAGTATTTATATAAGACAAAAGCTTCGCAACAGTTTCAAAATTTTTCTTTCTATAAAGAGCCCCATCATAGATCTAGATGATTTTTAATACAAAAATGGCCCACCCAATGAGTCTAGGAAATCTTTGCACAATGTATTTTCTCAAAAGTAAATGAAATTTCTCAATAGCATTTATATTAGATATAGCATCTATATAAGATAAATGCATAACTATAGTTTCAAAAAATTTCTTTCTATAAAGATCCCTATCACTTAGTTGCTAAACATCACTTGCTAAGAGTAGGAGAGAGCTATAGATATAGGGAGAGAAAAGTAGTAAAAAAGAAAGAAGTGATAGCAACTATAGCGAGGAGAATAGGAGAGGTTTCTTCATTGCTACTTGTTGTAGCTTTCATGGCGATGTTTGTTGCACTCGGACAAGCCAGTCTTGAACCTAGCAACAAACAAGTGGATTTTTTTTGGTTAGACCCAAAGATCGGGCAGTGCTTAGCATCCCTCCAAACCGTAGAAGGGTCTATGGAAGATGTCCTGACTTCCTTCTTGAGCTTCCAAGTTGGCTTGCTCGGCCCCAAATGTTGCAACGCCATTACTAAGATTAGTGAGACTTGCTGGCCCAAGATGTTCCCTTTGAATCCATCATTCCCTCCCATGCTTAAGGACTACTGTGCCCGCCTCGCTACCCCTGGGCCTACTCAACGAATTTCGTCAAGGAAGATGACTATTGCCTTCAACTAACTAACCACGACGTATAAGAAGGAAGGATATGATTCCGAATCCTAATCATAGAGTTCTGTTATTAGATTAGTGGATGAAGATACTTGTTTTCATGACACTTAAGTCTATCTTTGTTTTCAAAAGATGAATAGCTGATCGATGTGTTTCCTCTTCTCTTTTACTTTTACTCGCTAGTAATGAACCCGTGCGATGCATGAAAAATAGTAAAAGAAAAAATAAAGATAAATAATACCGGCTTAATCACTATTGTATTTTAATAATTAAAAATTAAGTAGATACCAATGAAGCTAATTAATGTAAAAAAACATAAACAATCAGCCAGTTTTGTTCCCTACTAGAGTGTGGGCATTCCAAATACCCAAGGATTCAAAATATAAAAGAACATCGACATTAAGTTAAAAATACTAGGTTAATTAATGTTTAATTGATATTCCTTATGGCTTTAATTACTAACATCCATAAACATTAAAAGATTCACAAAGTTAAGTCTTCAACCTACATATGTAACACTTAACATTTATTAATTTACATGTTCATTAATTGAAACAATTGTTGTCCAAAACGCTCTGACAATGAATTTTAAATTACTCAAGTTACTCAAATCAACGGAAATATAATTTTATCCTAGACTTTAATAAACAAATTAAAATTTTCTTTTTTGGATAATGCATTGTTCCAAGAAAATAACTAGGTAAAAATATAAATAATGTTGGGTTAGATTACATATTGTACAAAGTAGGACCACTCTAAGTTAAAAGATATAAATTGAAGAGAAAATAATATGTTTGATAATGAATTAAAATACATTTTTATGAAAGTTCAAACTCCTTATATAACTGACATATATTTTTATCAATATTAAATTATGAAAGTTTCGAACTTTATTATTATATAGATATATTTTTCTGAATAATAAATTGAATGACTTTTTGTTGGGACTCCCAGGAATAGAAGTATAGAGAAAGAAAATGTCATTTGAATGCAACGTATCATATGATAAATTTTTTAGCGTTGTGCCTGTGTAATATAATCGTAATTTTAAAATTTGTACTCACCAATTTCTTGGATTTGTTGTTACAAAGAACAGAAAGAGGAAATAAAATGTCAAGTACTAACAACAATAAGTGGAGATTAATGGTAAAAAGTTTGAGGGATGTATATTTTTATAAACAATTAATGGTTAAAACTTAAGAATAGAAAGTGCAACCAAACGTACACCTGTATTATCAATAGCTAAGAAGTCGAACTTAATTAATTAAGAATTTGTCTTGTAATTCTCAAAGTTTCCCTTTCAAGGCATACTCTTGCTTCTTTTTTATAGGAAGATCCAGTTAGGTCATGATCAGATCTACATTTTTCTTCTTTCAGTTTGGGTGAATTGGGAGCCATTGTCATGTGTTCAGATTTAACAACCGTCATAAAAAAAAACCTCAGTGAGTTTGTGTGGTCATGTTTAAACTCTAAAAAATAATAGTCTACGGAAAAGAGGAGCTCCCCTTCATGGCGAAAAATCGGAGCTTGGATTCTTACCTATGATGGTGGCAATCTTTTAAATATAGAAAATAATTTTATAAACTTACCACTAATTTACAAAAGCGTCATTGCTTTTACTCTAAGAAGAGGGCAATACTACCATTAGGAAGAGCTTTGTCGCATGAAGCATAGTTCAGCCTCCAAGTTTCAATTAGAAAAAAATAAAATAAAAAATAAGGTACTGCTTTCTCCACTTTGCTTAAAACTAACTTTCTTGAGGGGAAAGACATATTTTTATTTTTCTCTACCAAAAAGGTATTTTTTGAATAACTACTCTGCCTAATAGAAAATAAAGTGAGTCAAAAAAGAGTATTCCTGGAACTATCCAAAAATAAATGCTTCACTTGAACCCTTAAACCAGCATTTTGGGAGGGTAACCGCGCATCCAATGGCAAAGAGTATATGACGGATGTCAAATTTATTGTAGTCTATGAACATCAAACCAAATCATAGCTCTAGAAGATTTTTATTACAAAAATTGCCCACCGAATGAGTCTACGAATTTTTTGCAAATTTTATTTCTAAAAAGTAAATGGCCTTTTATAATAGCATTTATATTAGATATAACATTTATATAAGATAAAAGCACAACAACTGTTTCAAATATTTTCTTTCCATAAAGAGCCCCATCATAGATCTGGACGATTTTTAATACAAAAATGGCCCACCCAATGAGTCTAGGAAATCTTTGTACAATGTATTTTCTCAAAAGTAAATGACATTTCACAATAGCATTTATATTAGATATAGCATTTATATAAGACAAAAGCATAACTACAGTTTCAAAAAATTTCTTTCTATAAAGATTCTCATCACTTAGTTGCTAAACATCACTTGCAAAGAGTAGGAGAGAGCTTTAGATATAGAGAGAGAAAAGTAGTAAAAAAGAAAGAAGTGGTAGCAACTATGTCGCGCCTCGAAATCCCCCTAGGAGAATTGAGAACTTTGGCACGTGACTTACTTGACTTAATCCATTTAATGAGCTTTAAAGGCATACAAAAATCTGAACTTAAAAATTTCTCCAATGAAATAATATTTAATATCTCAACTGAACATCTATTAAAATCTATAATTAAATTGAACCTACATAATCTGAATCATCCTCGTGATTCTCAACTCTTTAGTTAAACATATCAAATCTAAATATCTCAATTTAAAACTAAAACATAATAAACTAATTACAATCTCTCTTGAATTTAAACAATTTCTAATAAAATAAAATAGTAAAACCATCCATCAAAATTCCATTCCTCTTCGAGATGATCACCTACAAGATCTTCCTTACGTACTCCTCTTTAACTCAAGGCTCCTGGGTACAATTATTAAATCTCAAACCTGCCAACAACAAAAGTCATCGGCTGAGTAACAAGTTATTCTACGTGTAGAACAATCTTTAGTAAACAATATCATAACTTTAACATGCATACAAGTAACAGTTCAATTACAATTCATATACATAAATCAGAGTGCGGAAACATCTTTTCTTTTCAATTCTTTCATGTGCTCACTTATACTTATCTTACTTGACTTTTATATCTTATCTTACTTTTCTTGACTTGTCTTTCTTGTCTTATTTTTCTAACATGTCTTTCTTTTTCCTAAATAAATCAAACAACATGCATTGTGCATAACTTAAAATTACCCTACCCCATATATTGGGTAGAGATTAACATATACCCTACTTACCAAGGTACCACATGGTTTACATATTATCCGGTATATACGGCTTGTCAACACATTATCCGGTATATACGGCTTGTCTTGCCTTGATCTTAGGTTTGTTGGTACTCGGGCAGTGCAAAACTCAATCATGCATTCATCGCTTTCGTGTGTACTTATATACTTGTAATATTTCTTTTTATCATGTTTTTACGTATTCATTATCTTGAGTGAGTGCACGGTAATATACCTTGGTTAAATTATACCTAAGATTATCAGTCAAGGGCCGTAAGACATCTCACCATAGTGTCCCATTCCACTATGTTAACTAGGCCTAGGCAAGCTTGACTCTCATCAAAGTATCCTTTACCCAACAATATTCACGTATGAAAACATAAAATAAACATACAACAACAATCATGTTCCCAATAATTTAACAGGCTTTAACCACAATTTATTTTCAACATGCATAATTCACAATCTAATTTAAATATCAACAACTTCCTTTTTAATCGAAATCAATATCATAATTATACTACATAATTTATCAATCATAATTCTCATAGATTACATCCACAAAACACATTAACATGTAACCCTAATCTTACAAATAATTTATATCCATCATTCAATCCTTGTTGATATACATCATAAAAATCATAAATTAAACATCTCTAAAAATCATGAACATATTTAATAAAGAATATACATAATATAACATGTTTTGATCTTGTTTTGTTACTTTAAATCCAAACTATTTATTCTTATTTATATTAATAATCATCATATTGGTAGAAGGAAATTCATATTTACGTTATTCATAAAACATTGCATGAAGGATGATCAAAATCCCTTTATCTTACTATTAATCAAGTTCTTTACACAAATTTTATCATTAGATTCATACTTTAGATTAATAGTAATAAAATTGAGAACTAGGGAAGGTTATTTACCTCACTTGATCACTTTCCTACGATCCATCGAATGGGGCTCGATCTAGATCCTCAAGTCTCTTTCCTTCTTCTTTTGTAGAATCCTTGAAATCTCTAGGCTTTTCCCTCATTGGATCTCTCAAAATACTCTCTTCTCTCTTTATTTTATGTTTATAAGGCTCTAGAAAACCTAATTCACGAGTTAAGGAGGTATTAATATAGTTGGTAGCCCTAGAGAAGGTAAAAAGGGTCAAACATCATGTTTCTCGACAAAAAAACCCATTCTAGGAGATCGTTCGCCAGTGGTGGTAATCGGTCGCCCTCCCCATTTGTTTTTTTGACTCGGAACTATTTTCGGTATTTTGGCCTTAACTTTTGACTCAGTTATCGGAATTAGACGATTCAACATGCATTGAACTCGATATTCAAAGGGAAAAAAATTCTTGTATAATAGACAAGTCCCAATTTTACATTTTTAATTACCTAAATGGGCTCTAAAGCTAATTGGTTTGGAATGGATTTCAGCAGCCCAGATTTCAGCAGGCGTGATTTTGGTAATCCAACATTTAACCTATCTTTGACTAAAAATCTAAAAAAATGATAAACATGATCCTCAAAGTGGGTTTCCATACTTTCCTAATGGTTTAAGAATCATTCAATTCAATCAACGATAACAAAACTAGAGTTTCTTAAAGTAGAGGGTATGTTAAAGCATCCCTTTTGATTCATCTTTTAAGAACACATGCATATAAAATCAGGCACATATTTCAAGAAATTCATATAAATGGCATGAATGCCAAGAAACTAAATTTTGGGTCTCTACAAACTATGGCGAAGAGAATAGGAGATGTTTCTTCATTGCTACATGTTGTAGCTTTAATGGAGATGTTTGTTGCACTTGGAAAAGCCAGTCTTGAACCAAGCTACAAACAAGTGGATTTTTTTGGGTTAGACCCAGAGATTGGGCAGTGCTTAGCATCCCTCCAACCGTAGAAGGGTGTATGGAAGAGATCCTGACCTCCTTCTTGAGCTTACAAGTTGGCTTGATCGGCCCCGAATGTTGCAATGCCATTACTAAGATTAGTGAGACTTGCTGGCCCAAGATGTTCCCTTTGAATCCATTGTTCCCTACCATGCTTAAGGACTACTATGCCCACCTCGCTACACCTGGACCTATTCAGCGAATTTCGTCAAGGAAGATGACTATTGCCTCCAACTAATTAACCACAACGTGTAAGAAGGAAGGATATGGTTCCACACCCTAATCATAGAGTTATGTTATTAGATTAGTCGATGAAGATACTTGTTTGTAAGGACACTTAAGTCTATCTTTGTTTTTAAAAGATGAATAACTGATCGATGTGCTTCCTCTTCTTTTTTACTTTTACTCACTAGTAAGGAACCCGTGCGATGCATGAAAAATAGCAAAAGAAAAAAAAAAGATAAGTAATACCGGCATATTCACTATTGCATTTTATTAATTAAAAATTAAATAGATACCAATGATGCTAATTAATGTAAAAAAAAAACATAAACAATCAGCCAGTTATGTTCCCTACTAGAGTTTGGGCATTCCAAATACCCAAGGATGCCAAAAATTTAAGAGAACATCGAGATTAAGTTAAAGACACTAGGTTAATTAATGTTTAATTGATTTTCCTTAGGGGATTAATTACTAACATCCATAAACATTGAAAGATTCACAAAGTTAAGTCTTCAACCTACATATGCAACACTTAACATTTATTAATTTACATGTTCATTAATTTAAACAATTGTTGTTAAAACGTTCTGACAATGAATTTTAAATTACTCAAGTTACTCAAATCAACTGAAATTTAATTTTATCACAGACTTTAATAAAAAATTAAAATATTCTTTTATGGAGAACGTATTGTTCCAAGAAAATAACTAGATAAAAATATAAATAATGGTGGGTTAGATTACATATTTGTACAAAGTAGGACCACTTTAAGTTAAAAGATATAAATTGAAGAGAAAATAGTATGGTTGATAATCTATTAAAATCCATTTTTATGAAAGTTAATTTAAAACTTGCTTATATAACTGAAATATATTTTTATGAATAATAAATTAGGAAAGTTTAGAACTTTATTATTATATATATTTTTTTTTTATGAATAATAAATTGAGTGACTTTTTGTTGGGACGCCCAGAAACAGAAATATAGAGAAAGAAAATGTCATTTGAATGCAGCGTATAATATGATAAATTGTTTAGCGTTGTGCCTGTGTAATATAATCGTAATTTTAAAATTTGTACTCACAAATTTCTTCGATTTGTCGTTACAAAGAAGAGAAAGGGAAAATAAAAGGGAGATTAATGGTAAAAAGTTTGAGGGATGTATATTTTTATAAACGATTTATGGTTAACACTTAAGAATAGAAAGTGCAACCAAACGTACACCTATATTATCAATAGCTAAGAAGTCGAACTTAATTAATTAAGAATTTGTCCTCTAATTCTGAAAGTACCCCTTTTAAGGCATACTCTTGCTTCTTTTTTACAGGAAGATCCAGTTAGGTCATGATCAGATTTATGTTTTTCTTCTTTCAGTTTGGGTGAAAGGGGAGCCACTACCGTGTGTAGACATTTAACAATGGTCATAAAAAAACCTCAGTGAGTTTGTGTGGTCAAATTTAAACTCTAAAAAATAATAGTCTACGAAAAAGAGGAGCTCCCCTTCATGGCTAAAAATCGGAGCTCGTCTTCTTACCTATGATGGCGGCAATCTTTTAAATATAGAAAATAATTTTATAAAATTACCACTATTTTTTCAATATTTACAAAAGTGTCATTCCTTTTACTCTAAGAAGGGGGCACTACTGCCATCAAGAAGAGCTTTGTTGCATGAAGCACAGTTCGGCCTCCAAATTTCACTCAGAAAAAAAAAATAATAAAAAAAAGGTCCTTTCTCCGCTTTGCTTAAAACCAACTTTCTTGAGGGGAAAGACATCTTATTATTTTTCTGTACCAAAAAGTTATTTTTTGAACAACTACTCTGTCTAATAGAAAATAAAGTGAGTCTCAAAAAAGAGTATTCCTGGAACTATCCAAAATTAAATGCTGCACTTGAACCCTTAAACCAGCATTTGGGGGGGGGGGGGGGGGGGGGGAACCGCGCATCCAATGGAAAAGAGTATATGATCATGACGGATGTCGAATTTATTATAGTCTATGAACATCAAACCAAACCATAGCTCTAGCAGACTTTTATTACAAAAATTGCCCACCGAATAAGTCTAGGAATTCTTTGCAAAATTTATTTTCTCAAAAGTGAATGGCCTTTTATAATAACATCTATATTAGATAGAGGATTTATATAAGATAAAACCACAACAACTGTTTCAAATATTTTCTTTCCATAAAGAGCCCCATCATAGATCTAGAAGATTTTTAATACAAAAATGGCCAACCCAATGAGTCTAGGAAATCTTTGCACAATGTATTTTCTCAAAAGTAAATGACGTTTCACAATAGCATTTATATTAGATATAGCAATTATATAAGATAAAAGCATAACTACAGTTTCAAAACATTTCTTTCTATAAAGATCTCCATCACTTAGTTGCTAAACATCACTTGCTAAGAGTAGGAGAGAGCCATAGATATAGAGAGAGAAAAGTAGCAAAAACGAAAGAAGTGGTAGCAACTATGGCGAGGAGAATAGGAGAAGTTTCTTCATTGCTACTTCATGTATTTTTCATGGCGATGTTTGTTGCACTCGGCCAAGCCAGTCTTGAACCTAGCAACAAACAAGTGGATTTTTTTGGGTTAGACACCCAGAGATCGAGCAGTGCTTAGCATCCCTCCAAACCGTAGAAGGGTGTATGGAAGTGGTCCTGACCTCCTTCTTGAGCTTCCAAGTTGGTTTGCTCGGCCCCAAATGTTGCAACGCCATTACTAATATTAGTGAGACTTGCTGACCCAAGATGTTCCCTTTGAATCCATTGTTCCCTCCCTTGCTTAAGGATTACTGTGCCCGCCTCGCTACATCTAGACCTACTCAGTGAATTTCGTTAAAGGAAGATGACTATTGCCTCCAACTAATTAACCACGACGTGTAAGAAGGAAGGATATGGTTCCGAATCCTGTTCATAGAGTTATGTTATTAGATTAGTCGAGGGAGATCCTTGTTTGTAAAGACACTTAATTCTATCTTTGTTTTCAAAAGATGAATAACTGATTGTTGTGCTTTCTCTTCTTTTCTACTTCTACTCACTAGTAAGGAACCTGTGCAATGCATGAAAAATAGTAAAAGAAAAAATAAAGATAAGTAATACCGGCATATTAACTATTGTATTTTATTAATTAAAAATAAGTAGATATCAATGAAGCTAATTAATGTAAAAAACATAAACAATCAGCTAGTTATGTTCCCTACTAGAGTTTGGGCATTCCAAATACCCAAGGATTCCAAAAATTTAAGAGAACATTGACATTAAGTTAAAAACACTAGGTTAATTAATGTTTAATTGATATTCCTTTGGGCATTAATTACTAACATCCATAAACATTGAAAGATTCACAAAGTTAAGTCTTCAACCTACATATGTAACACATAACATTTATTAATTTACATGTTCATTAATTGAAACATTTGTTGTCCAAAACACTTTGACAATGAATTTTAAATTACTCAAGTTATTCAAATCAACTGAAATTTAGTTTTATCACAGACTTTAATAAACAAATTAATTTTTTTTTTCAGAATTAGATCATAAATATATATTTCAAATTGAAACTTTCTATTTTTTTTTTAATGCCACTCAGAGAGAGTGGGGGTTTTGGCAGACCCCTTCTTGTTTATTAAGAAAAAGCAATGGGGGGACATAAAACCTTACCCCTACAAACACACAAGAACACAATTTCATTACATAAGACTTTACTAAGAACAGTTCTTACATTTCCAAAGAATAACACTATTCTTTAAATCGAGTTGGTTTCTTATCCTCCCTCTTTGGTATTTCTTGCGAAGAATCAATTGTTGATACTTTCTTCTTCTTCTTATTTCCTCTTGATGTCACTAGTTGAAAATCGTCTTCTTCTTCAAATTCTTCAACAAGAATATCATCACGAACTTGCTCTTGACTACCAAATCCACTAGGAAGCTCAACCTCCCCTCAACCTTCAGAAATTTGACTCCTAGAGGCAACTAACACATGCTTCTGCCCCATTTTTCACCTCTAAATCATTACCGGTTTGGATTCGGAGAGACAATTTGACTCGCTTCGAATAATCTTCTTAGGTTAGGTAAACTCCTTCTGTTTGAATACTCATCTAGGTTTTGTTGTTAGTAGGGCATTGAGCAAGCTTTGATGTTCAGCCAGAAAAGGATCCATGGTCATCTCTCCTTCTAAACCTAAAGTGTCCTCAACTTCATCTAATAGAGAAGGATCTTCAGAAGAAATCTAATATGGAGGTGGGGGATTTAAACAATCGTCACCATGATCAGTTTCTGAAGGAAGTAGAACTAAGTTCATATTTTGGTCTGAACCAAATCTAACACTGACATCAGACCTCGCTTTGGCATTTACACAAACACCTATCTTATTTGAGACAAAAGCCACTACAAGATCCTCAATAGGGATCATCTATCCATTCTCAACTTCATCAAAACTATCAGCTTGAACACCATCTCTCATCCCATAGTCGGAACTACCTGACTGCATAATTGGATTGCCAGAACACATCATGTGAGCATTTCCCCGAGCACCTAGCGGGCTAGACGTTGTCACATCCAAACCACTATCCCTATCGAAGTCAACCCCCTGGTATTCTAAATCCCCACCACCAGAATTGGTCTTCTCCAACGAATCAACCCATAGATTAGATGATGAAGGGACCAAAATATTTAGAGGGTTTAAAAACTTACCTGAATCTACTAAACTATAAGGAGATCCTTCCTTATCTTCTTCAACTTGGTTTGATCGTTCATTAGGTTGAATAGGTTCTTGTTCGATTATTGCAATAATCGTATTGGACCTTTCTCTATCTTCTCTCTTTCCTTCTTCTAGTTTCTCCTCAGGACCTACTTGATTGCTAAAGGCTTTAGCGACCCAAGCTTTAGTGGATTCTCTAGGCTTTTGCGAGTTCTTGATCTCTTCCTGAGATGGATTTTTTTGGCTCGGAACCTTATTTGTTATTGCATCTGATACAACTCTTCCTGTTCTATTGGCTTCAAAATCTTTTTCTTCTCATTTACCTGACAGTTTTCCATCTTGCACGATTCAAGGTTGTGTCCTAATTTTTGGCAACTCAGACAGTAAGAGGTGTTCTTCTCGCAAACAATTTTCTGCCACCTACCTCAAGAACTCATTCCTAACCAAAACCAATTAGGTTTTTCTTTCTTTAAATCCATTTCAACACATATTCTTGCCTGGCTCGGTCTCGAAGCAATGCGAGTAGGGCCATCAACCAACAATACTCTACCAACCAAACTCCCTACTGCAACCAAATCCTTAGGGTTAAAGAAATTTAATGGCAAGCCAGGTAAGTTGATCCAAATCGGAATGATAGAAGGTTCAGTTCTAGGTTTAAAATACGGTGTCCATTTAATGAACTAAACAAGTTTCCCATAAATATAACACGATTTCTTGAGCCAAACTGATAAGAAATCGGCTTCCGATGCAAAATGAATAAGAACATGTCTGGCATCAAGCATACCTACCAAAAAATCCAGTCGTGTGTGCAGTGATTTCTTGATGAAGATCTTCAAAATAGCAAGAGGTCTCCCAAAGGCACATTTAGCAATCAATGCAAATTTGAAAGGGCATGCTGATCGCTCAATATCTTCGAAAGAAAAGAATAAAGCAGGTTTGCCTTGATAACTGGAAAATTTCTTCTCAATAGGAACATGATCCATTCAGAAATCTTTATTACGGCTAATCACGAATGCAGTAGCCTGGATACCCAGGGATTGAGAGTAAGAACGCTTGGGTTCTAGAGGCCAAGAGGAAGGACCACCACCATTCGCGGTGGCATCGTCCTTAGGGTTTTCCATGAAACCCTAAACTAATAGATCAGCATTTGCATGCTCATCCAGGCAATGCCTTCTCCCCACCAAAATCCCTTTCAAGAAACAAGTTTGGACTCATTGAACAAATACACGATCTCTCCTCCCTTCAACTTCTTCAGAGCCTAGTTCAGTTTCTAGGGTTTGGGTCTTGAAGCTGTCTTGCTACTACTGCTGTAATGGCAGCTATGAGTGGTTTTTCGGCCTCTTTTGCAAGGCTAAAGATGGATTCTCTCCTCCCCTGCACATTCTCCTCCTTGAGGGCTTCCCCTTTTCAAATCCGAATTTCTTACAAACCCTCCCAGAACAGGAGAAGAGTTGTTGAAAGAGGGGTTTCTTTGAACCCTAGGTGTGAAGTTGTTTTTTGAAACTAAAAATTTTCTTTTCTAGATAACGCATTGTTCTAAGAAAATAACTAGGTAAAAATATAACTAATGGTGGGTTAGATTACATATTTGTACAAAGTAGGACCACTTTAAGTTAAAAGATATAAATTGACGAGAAAATAGTATGGTTGATAATGAATTAAAATACATTTTTATAAAAATTTAAAACTTGCTTATATAACTGAAATATATTTTTATGAATAATAAATTATGAAAGCTTAGAACTTTATTATATATATATATATATATATATATATATATATATATATATATATATATATATATATATATATATAATTATGAATAATAAATTGAGTGACTTTTTGTTGGGACGCCCAAACATAGAAGTATAGAGAAAGAAAATGTCATTTGAATGTAACGTATAATATGATAACTTGTTTAGCTTTGTGCGTATGTAATATAGTCGTACTTTTAAAATTTGTAACCACAAATTTCTTAGATTTGTCGTTACAAAGAAGAGAAATGAGAAATAAAAGTTTAAGTACTAACAACAATGAGTGGAGATTAATGGTAAAAAGTTTGAGGGATGAATATTTTATAAACAATTAATGGTTAAGACTTAAGAATAGAAAGTGTAACCAAATGTACAGTTGTATTATCATTAGCTAAGAAGTGGAACTTAATTAATTAAGAATTTGTCCTTTAATTCTCAGAATAACCCTTTCAAGGCATACTTTGCTTCTTTTTGATAGGAAGATCCAGTTAGGTCATGATCAGATATACATTTTTCTTCTTTCAGTTTGGGTGAAAGGAGAGCCACTGCCGTGTGTACAGATTTAACAACGGTCATAAAAAAAAAACTCAATGAGTTTGTGTGGTCATATTTAAACACTAAAAAATAATAGTCTACGAAAAAGAGGAGCTCCTCTTCATGGCAAAAAATCGGAGCTCATCTTCTTACCTATGATGGTGGCAATCTTTTAAATATACAAAATAATTTTATAAAATTACCACTACTTTTACTCTAAGAAGGGGGCACTGCTGCCATCAAGAAGGGCTTTGTTGCATGAAGCACAGTTCAAACTTCAAATTTCACTCAGAAAAAAAAAGGTATTGCTTTCTCCACTTTGCTTAAAACCAACTTTCTTGAGGGGAAAGACATATTATTATTGTGAGCATGGGTTTCAGGGAAACCCTGATTTGATCTCACGGGGAGAGTTAAGAGTTACCACCTATTCGTTCAGAAGGGATAAGTCTTGGGGATTTGGATAAGGTCTTGGTCTATGATTTGAGATCAAGGTAAGAGGCTCGATTAAGTCCGGAGAAGGGGTTAGGCACCCCGATACTTCCACTTTCAGTGGTTCCCTACTTGCTAAGGTTAAGCCAAATTAAGCTCAATTCTAATAAAATGATTTAGTGTTTAGCCTAGTGCTAATCCAAGAAAGTAAAAATCTAAGCTAGGGTCAAACCCGGGTTGGGTTGCCTACGTACTCACATTGGGGTGAGATCAGACTGAGCGTAGTTCTAGCACATGAGCCCGTGCCAATGCTAGGGGTGTGTGTGTGCGTACCAAGGGTGGCTAATGGGTCTAGTCCGGTAGAGTAGGGTTAAGTTGACCGGGGTTGGTCAAAATTTCATGGTTTGGGCCCGGTAGGCCTAAGGTAAGTCTGGTAGACTAGGGTTGGGCCTAGTAGGCCAAGAGGGAAGCCCGGTAAGCTAAGACAAAGTTTGACCATGGTTAGGATTGCTAACCGGGGTTAAGTCAAACTAACTATAGTTAGGGTTGCTAACCACAGTTAAGATAGGTATGGTCTAGCCCGGTAGGCCAAAGGGTGAGGCCCGGTATGCCCAGGGGTGTTTAACTAGGGGCTAGGGTTTCTAACTAGGGTTAAGAAGATAGTTAACCATGGTTAGGGGTGCAAATCATGGTTACAAAATCCAACAATAGTATTTTTGATCTTTTTGAATTTTTTTTTATTTTTTTGGTATTTTTTCAGATTTTTTCCAGTGGTTAAGGTTTGCTTAACTACGGTTAAGGAGGCTTGGTCACCATGGTTAAATGGCCTAAAGAGGTCATATTTGGGCTTCTCAAAATATTTTAGAATTTCTGAGTATTTTTTCAGATTTTTTTCTAGTTAAAGGTTGTTTAACCATGGTTAAAAGTTAACCAAACATAGTGTTTAACCATGGTTAAGGGCTTTAACCAAAATAAAAATGGTCACAGAAGACATTTCTGAACTCCAGGGAATATTTCTGGTTTTTTGATGATTTTTTCCGAATTTTGTTGGGTCATGGGTTGATTAACCATGGTTAAAGGTTAACCATAGGTGAGTTTAACCATGGTTAAGGGTTTGGTTTGGTTTGGTCAAAAGTGGGCCCAGGAACCTTGGCAAGGCCTATACTAACCTCCTACCCAGTCTGGGCCCTGAACAAATGCCAAAAGTTAGAAAAAACCTAAAATTTTGTCAAGTTTTTAACCATGGTTAGCATGGGTTTAACCATGATTAGGGGGAACCACAAGAAACTGAGACCACCAGGGAATAGCCTGAAGTCCAACGAACACCCTAACCCTTTGGTAGACCCAGGGGAGGTCAGCTGTGGGCCCCACAGAGGCCCAAAGTCACCTTTTTCAACATCACATGAAATAACGAATTTCCAAAAAAAACAAACTGGTTTTCTTTTTAACCACGGTTGGGGCTGATTTAACCACGGTTAGGGGCTGACCTAAGGGGACCTAAGACCATGGTTGGATAGCCTACACTCCAGGAAACACCCTGGGCCTTTGGTGGGCCCAGGGGGAGGTTAGGTGTGGGCCCCACAGAGGCCTAAAGAGGCCATGATCACCAGTTTCGCACACTGTCAATCCCACTTTGGGGTTGATTTAACCATGGTTAAAGTATGAGTTAGGGGCTGGAATGACTTAGGGGGATAGCCTTAAGTGTGGTAAGTCTAACCATGGCCCTGGTCTTGACCAGGGCCTGTCCTAACCATGGTTAAAGTGGGTTTATAGGTGTGACCCGAAATGAAAATTTCTGAATTTTTTGGCAGGGTGTGCTTAAACCATGAGTCCAAGGGGTTTTCTCATGGATTGAGGACCCCCTAGATCTTGGTGAGGACTGTCATGCGTGATGGGGGTGGTGGTACCCGTGTTGCCTTAAGGGGAAACCCCCACCATATATGAAGAAAATGAAAGGGGGGGATCCTGTTCTCGGCTACAAGCTGTAATTGTAAAAAAAAAAAATAAACAATATGGGACCCTTGGAATGGGACCAAGGGTCCCTTACAGTGGTAATGTTAGACTAAGAAGCAAGGGAGGGTGGACGTATACCCTCTGTTTTTCCTATGGCCGCAACTATGCAATGTGGTGGGGGTGATCCGAGCATGGCTGTGGCGGCTTAGGGACGGCCTAAGGGAGCTTTTGGGTGGACAATCAAGGCTGGAACAAAGAGAGGGGGTGACTGGAGGTGTGAACCGAATTTTTTTTTTAGGAACATGTCTGTTGAACTCGTGGAAGTGAGGGGGATTAAATAGGAGAAGGGGAAGAACCATAGGGGCATTTCGGATCACCCCTAGGCGTAGGGAACACCTGAGGAGGGGCAAGAGAGAGCAGAAGTGGTAGGGGCAGTAGCTGGTACGCGGTCTACTGGGTGGGCAAGATGATGAACAGTCCCTACTCCCCCCCACCCCGTTTTGAATCTTTTTTTTTTTTTGGTGTTTGCCGATTTGGGCCCAGGCCTCACCCATGTAGGCCAAAGCCAATGTTAGCTTTACCATTTGTGTTTGGCACCAAAAAAATTGAATCTTGATGTGGGCCCCATTGAGGTTAGGCTCTAAAGGTTTGTAGGCCTATGTATGGGCCCACAGGAGAGGTTTGGCCCATGGTTTAGGGGTTTTTTTTTAGTTCGGCTTTGCTAATGGGCCTTGAGCCCGTGAAGCTTAACCTAGGTTTTAGCTAGGGTTTAGACTAGGGCTAGGCCTAGGGTTAGGTCTAGGGTTTACCTAGGATTAGACCTAGGATTTAGCTAGAGTTAGCCTAGGGTTTAGTCTAGGGCTTAAGTTTTAAAGTTGAAACGGGCCTTGAGCCCGTGAAGTTTGAGTCCTAGGGTTTAGGGTTTACCTAGGTTTAGGGTTTAGCTAGGGTTTACCTAGAGCTAGGCTAGGGTTTAGGGTTTATCTAGGGTTTAGCTAGGGTTTCGGGTTTACCTAGGGCTAGGCAAGGTTTTGAAGGTTTACCTGGGGCTAGGCTAGGGTTTAGCTAGGATTTGGCCTGTGGTTCACCTAGAGTTAGGTCTAGGGTTTACTTAGGGGGTTTGCTTAGGGTCCAAGGCTTGACTAGGGATTCCGTTGGAGGTTAACCATGGTTAAGCAAAGTGTAAAAATTAGGTACTTACAGCTTCCCCTCTTTTCCGGAGACTGCTATGATGGCGATTGAACGGCAAAGACTAGAAACATCCTATTTTTACACTGAGATGGATGAGATACATGTTGTGCAAGTGGTGAGTGTGGTGAAGTGATTATGGCTATTGCTGGGGAATAGTGAGTAGTTGGGGGAGAAAGACAGATGCAGGAGCGACATGGCTCGGAGGCGCTAGCCGGAAGAAGGTGTCGCTCGGAAGAGGCAGGAGGGGTTGATCGAAACATTGTTTACTGGAGGATATTACCTGAATCAATCGGGAGATACACGGGGTGTCAAGAACACACGAGGTGTTGGGAATACGAGGTGTCGATAAAGTGTGTTATGTCGATGCTCACCTGGGATGTCAAGGACACACGGGGTGCTGAAGAGGAGGACATGCAATGGGGCACACTGTAAAGGCGCACACGGGATGTCGAATTGGTTTGAGGCATGATGCCGGATTTGATTTTGATATGGTTGAGAGGCACTGAATTCTGATCGTGTTTGAATGATGCTGAAAATTTTGATCACGTAGGGTGTGATGCTATGCAAAGTGATGTCAGGTAGGGGACGACGGCGAGGACACTTTCCCATGACTCTGTTGACTACGGCTTGCTGGAGAGGCGCGGCGATGGCTTCTTCTGCTTTGTTTGCCGAGGCTGCTCAGTGTAGGTTGGTATAAACGGATTTTGATACCAAGAGTTTTTTTTTAAAAAAATTTCGGGAAAAGTGTAGAAGACTTTTGTAAAGATTTTTGATTTTGATAGAAGCGTGGTTAGTTAGCTTTTATATTTGCCAGTAAATTGCCTTTGCTCAGGGCTTAAGTGGGGTTGTGAGTTGCCTTTCACTCTTGGGGAGTGGAGTGTGATTCAGAGCAGAATGCTGCCAGAGGTAGACATGTTTGTCTAGATGTTGTTGTAGGCTGAGGACCCTGGCTGGGGAGAAGCTTTTGGAAGACTTCTGGACTCTTCCTGGGGAAGAGTGTTGCTGAGAGGCTATCAGAGGCTTTTGCTGGGGGATCCACTGGGGATTAGAAGATTGTTATAGCTTGCTGTTGAGGATCTGCTGGGGAGTAGGTCTCTGTTATAGACTACTGCCGGGGAGTTTGGGGGGTTTCTAGTTTGCTAAGGATTTTCCAATGCTTGCCCTTCTGCTGGGGAGATGTTTTCCAAAGGATTCTCTACTGAAGAATGCCTGGGAGTTGAACATCTGCTGGGGATATTCACCGATGGAATCTCGGCTGGAGATACTGATCCGTTGAGAGAGATTGGTTATTAGGGAAAATTAGGGAGTCCAGTGAGACTGATTGTTGGCGGATTCTGTTGCCAAACTGATTTTCAGCTTTTTCTCCCTTTTTTACCCTTAGAATGATCAAGTCATAGGGTTTGCATAATTTTTGCGTGATGAGGCCGTTGTCGATTTTCCTCATGCCTGCGAAGCTGATTGATTTTTTTGTCCCTTTTTTGCCCCTAGTCGCAAGCTAGGTTGGGGAGTCACGTGATTTTTGCACAATGAGGCCATTTCCGGTTTTCACTCACGCCTGCGATTTGTTTGAGGGTTTGGATCCTCTCCCTTCCTTGCCCTGATTAACAATTGCTGGGGATTGATACTCTGCTGAGGGGTGTAAATGTGATATTGCACTTACACTCACAATTTCTAGGAGATCTAGGAGGACTTAGAGTGAGACGAAATGTAGGCTAGGAAGACGAAGTTTGGGACACTTTAGATTGTTTGCTGCAACTAACTTGCATGGGGATTTTTTGTTGAAGATAGATTTTTTTTGGGCTCCACTAGGGATTGTCCTCTCTGGTAGAGGTTGATTTTTGGGGATTCTTCCCTATTTAAAGGAGAGAATGACTCCTCTGGGGAGAATTTGATTCCACTGGGAGATGCTTTGATTCCACTGGGGAAGTGTTTTAGGAGAAGTTGATCCTACTAGGGGGAGAAAGCCCGAAGAGATTATTTTTGCTCGGGGAGTCTCTGACTTGGAGAATGTTTCAACTTCTATTTTGGGATTTTCTTTTATAGAACATTTTGTAAACTTGGTGTCGATTTCGTCGGGGAAGTTGGTGGAGTTAGTCTTTGCTTGGAGAGTAACTCTGTGGGGAATATTCGTCTCTGTGGAGAGAGAGCTAGAGGAATTTTGGCTCTTTCTAAGGGAAAGATTCTGAGGGGTTAAGTCCCTTTTTGTGACCGCACCTGATTTATCAGGTTACCTACGTACCCTTTGCAGGATCAAGTCATGACGTAGTTCAAGCAATGCCATAGATGGTGAGGGAGGGTGTCCCTGAAAAGGTTTTTGTGAAAGGAAGTCTGTTGGGCACAAGGGGCTAACTAGCGGATTTCATTGATTTGTAAAACGGGTTACATTGTTGGGGATAAGAAGTGTGCCAAGGATGGCCTCCTGTCATTTCCCATAGATTCTACGAGTACAAAGCGCCTATCAGACCCAGACCCTAAGCGTAGTATCGTTTGACTTTGTCCATGTTGACGGGCTCTGGGAGGTCTTCATCATCAATACATCCAAGTCGAAGGGTGCCGCCGGAGAATTTGTCTCGGACTATATATGGGTCTTCATAGTTGGGAGTGAACTTGCCCCTCGAGTCAGGGCGGTTTGGCAATATTTTTCAGAGAACTAGGTCACCAACTTCGATGCTGCGGGGCTTGACCTTCTTGTTGAATGCCCTAGCCATACGCCTCTGATAGGATTGAGAGTGGTTGATGGCTTTCATTCGCCGCTCTTCGATCAGATTCAACTGTTTATACTGAGTCTGTGCCCATTCTGCTTCTGAGATCTCTGCTTCCATTAACACTCGGAGTGATGAAATCTCTACTTCGATGGGGAGGGCTGCTTCCATACTATACGACAGAGAGAATGGTGTTGCTCCTATTGAGGTTCTGATGGATGTTCTGTAGGTCATGAGTGCGTATAGGAGCATCTCATGCTAAGCAGAGTAGTTGGTTACCATCTTTTCAATGATCTTTTTCAGGTTCTTGTTGGCTGCTTTCACTGCACCATTAGTCTGAGGCCTATATGGTGTGGAGTTGTGATGCTGTATCTTGAATTTTTGACAGAGATCAGTCATCCCCTTGTTGCAGAAGTTGAAAGCATTATTTGTCACAATCTCAAATGGGACACCGTATCGGCAAATGATGTCCCTTTTCAGGAAACACTGAACCACGGATGTTATGACGTTGGCATAAGAGGCTGCCTCGACCCATTTTGTGAAATACTCAATTGCAACCAGGATGAATCGATGTCCGTTAGATGCTTTCGAAGTTATGGGTCCGATGACGTCGATGCCCCAAGCAGAGAAGGGCCAAGAAGCAATCAGATTGTGTAGCCTTATCGGTGGTGCATTGATTTTATCAGCATAAATTTGGCACTGGTGGCACTTCTGTACATGTCTGCAACAGTCAGCTTCTATAGTAGACCAGTAGTAGCTCACCCTGAGAATCTTCTTGGATAACATTAGCCTGTTCATGTGTAGGCCGCAAGTTCCTTCGTGAACTTCCTCGGTTACCTGTGCTGCTTCACTGGTATTGAGGCATCTGAGCCAGATCAAGTTTGGTATCTCTTGTATAAAATTCCCCCTCATAAGACAAACTGAATAGTCAGTCTTCTGATTGTTCGACGGTCTGTCTTGGTAGCATCGAGATGGAAGGTCCCGTCCTCAAGGTACTGTTTGATGTCCGCATACCAAGGCTTGTTGTCATTTATTGTGTCCAGCTTGAGGTAGTAGGCAGGCTGATCCTATTGTTGAATTTCAATCGGCCAAAGCATGATACCCCTGAGAATCTGTACCATGGAGGCAAGAATAACTAGTGCATCGGTGAATCTGTTATGGTTCCTGGACCTGTGATTGAAGCTGATTCTTTTGAATTACGTGATTAGCATGTTGAGGTAGGCTAGGTACGAGACTATCCTTGCTTCTCGGATAGCCCAAGATTCATTCACCTGACAGATTACCAAAGATGAGTCCCCGTAGACGTCTATCTCTTAAATCCCGATGCTCAGGGCTTCTTTCAGTCCGGCTATGCATGCCTCGTATTCTGCTTCGTTATTCGAACATTTGAAATTCAGTTTGACTGAGATGGGGAGGTGTGCCCTCTTAGGTGAGATTAGGAATGCTCCTGTCCCATGCCCATGATTGTGGGCAGCTTCGCCAAAGTATAACTCCCAGCCAGAGTATTCTTGTTCTTTTGCTTTCGCATATGGGATGGCTTCATCTGGAAACTGATCATGTACAGACTGTGAGCGTGGAAATTCTTCACTCACAAGGGGAATGTAATTACCTGTATACCCTCAGGGGTGTGGAAGGGTTTTATGATTAAGAGTCACCACCAATTCATTCAGAAGGGATAAGTCCCCCGAGTTTGGATAAGGTTTAGGTCTGCGACTGAGATCTGGGTAAGGGGTTCAGTTAAGTCTGGGGAAGGTGTTAGGCACCTCCAGGCTTCCGTTTTTACAATGGTTCCTTACTCCCCAGGTTTAAGCCAACTAAAGTTAATCATATTAGAATGCGGGAGTGTTTCAGTTAACATTAATCCAAGAAAGGAAAAGCTAACTGGGGTTAAACCCGGGTTGGGTTGCCTACGTACTCACAGGGTGAGAACAGACTGAGCGTAGTTCTGGCACGTGAGCCTATGCCGAGGCTAAGGGAATGTGTGTGTGCACTAGGGGTGGCTAACATGGACTAGTCCAGTAGACTAGGGTTTGGTTGATCGAGGAGGGTCAAGTGCATGGTATTCAAGCCCGGTGGGCTTAGGGGGTAGTCCGGTAGACTAAGACGGAGTCCGGCCCGGGTTAGGGTTGCTAACCAGGGTTAGGCCGAACTAACTATAGTTATGGTTACCAACCACAGCTTAGGGAATGTGAGATGTAGCCCGATAGGCTTAGAGGAGGCCCGGTAGGCCGAAGATAAGTCTGGTAGACTTGGTTTTCAGGCCCGGTAGGCCATAAACCGAGATTAACTACGATTAGGGTTGCTTACCGAAGTTAAGGGGGTTCTAACTATAGCTAGGATTGCTAACCAGGGTTAGGGAGAGGGCTAAAGTCAGTTTTATGGTCCAATTAATTTTTTAGGATTTTTAGATTAATTTCCCAAAGTTTGTGGGGTTAAGGGATGCTTAACCGCGGTTACATGTTAACTGGAGGTGTATTTAACCATGGTTAAGGGTCAAGTGAAGTCCAAGTTGGGCCCAGGGAGCTAGGTAGGGCCTAAAGTGGCCTCCTACCAGGCCTGAGCCCCTGTAAAAGCCCAGAATCAAAACAAAATTAATGTCTGTAATAGGATTACCAACATGTATAACAATGTTTTTAACCTGTGTTTTTACCTCTGTTAACTAGGGTTAAGATGTAACCCAGGGTGATCTGAGATCAGGAAAGTGTTGAGGGGACTCCTGGGAACATTTTGGATCTGGTGTGGACCCCAGGGGATGCTTGGAGTGGGCCCCACAAAGCTGTAAAGGCACTGTGACAGAGAGTTCATATTGGCGGTAGTTATTCTACCGCCAATTTAAAATTAGGCAAAAAAATGATTGTTGGTAATCAAATTACCGACGATAAGCACAGTACTATTTTTTAGGAAACTAACCATGGTTAGGCTTAACCCAAGGACCAGGGCCCACCTAAGTAAGCCAAACGAGCTACAAAAGTAACAGGCCAGGAATGGCAGTACTGAGATTACCATCATTCCTAGTTTTTCTGAAAAACCAGTTCTTGCCCATGAGGGCTGTGCACAGAGGCAACCAGGGGTTCCCTCATGAGTTGAAGGACCCCCAGAAGCTTCGTAAATGTCTGCTATGCCTCAGAAAGCTAGGTATACTCGTAGGGGTTCACCACACCTATGAACAAGGTGGGTGAACACCTTGTTGGGTTCGGTTTACACACTAAGTCTCAAAAAAATAACAGTAAATATCTCCTGGAGATGACCAGGGGCTCACAAGATGGAGAGAACAATAAAGAAATAGGTAGAGGGTGTCCCTACCCTGTGCTCTATTTAAGCCGAAATGGTGGTGACTTGCTGTCGTGGTTGTGGTGCACCGGTGATGGTCTGTAGCTGCTGGGGGGATTTAAGGTAGATCCAAGGGAGCTTTTGGGATCATGACCAGGATGTGAGGAGGGGTGATCCTAGGCGTTTGACAACAGAGTTTCACTTGGGATTTTTCAGACCATCTCTACTGTCGAGGTTGTGGTGGTTTTATAAGGGAAGCTTTGGAGGACCTAAAAGGGATTAAGGAGAAGGGGGAGAAGGGCATTGGACCCTCTGAAGGTCGACTAAGGGAGCTGAGGTGAAGGATTGAGGTGAAGGTTGAGTGTGCAGGGGTGTTCTCAGTCTGCAAACTGAGGATCTCATATTGTCGGTAGAGGGTCTACCGCCAATGTGAAATGAGGCTAAAAATAATTAGCGGTAGACCTTCTACCGCCAATAAGAAAGTTTTTAAATAACTGGGTCAGGTCCATGCACAGACGGGTATGGGGGTTTGCCCTTAAGGTTTTTAGGCCTTGTGGGCACAGACTAGGGGACAGGCCCTATTGGCCATGGACTTAGGGTTTAAGCCCTAAGGGCTCTAGGGTTAGGCTAGGGTTTCGGCTAGGATCACCTAGGGCTAAGTTTTAACATGGGTTTTTGTACTAGGGTTCAACTAGGGTTGAGTGTAGGGTTTACCTGGGGTTTAGCTAGGGTTTAGCTGGGGTTTACCTAGGGTTAGGGTTTGGTACTAGGATTTTGCTAGGGTTTGACTCAGGGTGTTACCTAGAACTCTCTAGAGACTTATCTAGGTTTAGGAGATTTGGCATGAGGTGACCATGGTTAAAGGACTTTGGCGATGGTTAGATGGGGTGTAAAAATTGGGTGCTTTCAGCTGCCCCTCTTTGCTGGAGAATGTCAAGATTGGCGATTTGAACGGCAAAGACGAGAATCATCCTATTTTTACACCGAGCTCGGATGACAGGGATGCAGAATGATGACATATATACATGCAGTGCAAATAGTGGGTGCAACGAAGTGGTATGACCACTGCTGGGGGGGCGAGTAATTCAGATTGCTCACTGGGGATTGATGGATACAAGGATGACATAGCCCGGAGGCGTTAGCCGGAGGGATTTGAACAAGTCAATCGAAAAGACACACAGGGCATCAGGAACACACAGGGCGTTAAAGGGGTGACATGCGGGTGGTGTATACTATAAAGGTACACACGGGGGTGTCGAAAAGAGTGACATGCAGAAGGTGATATTGCAGTATGGCGAGATTGCCAAGGAGCACACCGGATGTCGAGGACACGTGGGGGTGTCGAAAAGGAGGACATGCAGGTGGTATACACTATAAAGGTATACATGGGATGTCGAGGACACACGGGGTGTCGAAAGGAGTTCATGTAGGTGGTATACATTGTAAAGGTACACACGGGATGTCGAGAACAGACGGGGGTGTTGAAAGGAGGACATGCTAGTGGTATACATTGTAAAGGTATACACGGGATGTCGAGGACACACGGGGGTGTCAAAAGGGTGTAGCATATCCAAGAGGCACTAGCCGGATGATTTGAAATGGTCGAGAGGTGCTAGATTTTGATCAAAGATGATGCTGAGGAGTTTTGGCCACACGGGGTGTAATGCTATGTAGGGATGTCATGCAGGGGATAAAGGCAAGGATGCTTTCCCATGACTCAGCTGATTGCGACTTGCGGAGATGCATAGAGTCGGCTTCTTCTTGTTTTGTCTTGCTGAGCTACTCAGTATAGGCTGGTATGATCTGGTCTGGATACCAAAGATGGGCTATTTTTGAAAACATTTTATAAAAGTTTTTGGACCTTCATAAAAATTTTTGACTTCAACAGAAAGAATGTTCAACTAGCTATTAGTTTTGTCAGGAAATTGCCTTAGACAGGGCTTAAGGGTCTTGTAATCTGTCTTTCACTCTTGGAGAGCAGAGTATGACCTAGAAGAGGTTTTTTCACCACTGGGGATGCTCGTGGATAGACCTGTTTGTCTTGTCACTGCTGGAGATTTAGACTCTGGTTGGTGAGAAGCTTGCTAGGGAGCAAATTGGATGCTTCTGCTGGAGAGATCCGCTGGGGGTGTGACACCATCGTAGACAGCTACTGGGGATCTACTAGGGGATATGATACTGCCATAGATCACTGCTAGGGATCTGAATTCTTCTAGAGACTAGTATCGGGGAAGCTACTCTTCCATACCATCTGTTGGGGACTGTTGCAGGGGATTCATCTGGCTAGACTGACTACTGTCGGATTCTGTTGCCAAACTGCTCTTCAGCTTTTCTCCCTTTTTTACCCCTGGAATGACCAAATCATAGGGTTCGTATAATTTTTACTAGAAAAAAAGGCCATTACCGGTTTTCCTCATGCCTGCGAAGCTGATTGATTTTTATCCCTTTTTTGCCCCTAGTCGCAAGACTAGGTCTGGGGATCGCGTGATTTTTGTGCAATGAGGCCATTGCAAGTTTTCACTCATGCCCGTAACTTACTGGGGAAATCAGTATTTGATGGGGAAAATGGATCTTCTCCCGTCATTGCCTTGAATAGCGCTCCTCTGGGGATTAAGATATGATCTTTCCACTGGGGATATAGATGTGATATTGTGCTTGCACTCATAGTTTCTAGGGGATCTAGAAGGAGTTGGAGTAGGACAAAATGTAGGCTGGGGGACTAAGTTTAGGACACCTTGGGATTTCTCCTGTTTGTAGTTGATTTGCACTCCCTTGGAAGTTTGCTTTATCATAATTGATTTTCACTCTCTGAGGAAATTTGTCTATTTAAGACTTGTACCTTTGTGATTCCTGGCATTTTTATTTTTTTTTGCTCCGCTAGGGAAAATTGAGAGGTTGTCTCTGCTAAAAAGGGTGAGAGAGGTTGTCTCTACTGAGAATAGAGAGGTTGTCTCTACCTAGGGATTGTTGGGGAAAGAGTCCGGAGAGGTTGTCTCTGTGGGGAGTCTTTGGCTTTTGAAATGCTTCGACTTCCATTTTGGGTTTTCCTTTTATGGAAACTTTATATCCTTGAGATTTGACTCGTCCAGGGAGTTTCCAGAAGATTTTTGCTCTGTTGGATTTTGTGGGGAATAGTCATCTCTGAGGAGAGAGCTAGGGAATTTTTGGACTCTTTATGGGGAAAAGAAGGTCTCTGCTTGGGGAGAGTTGGGGGGTGATTACCCTTTTTGTGACCGCACCTGATTTTGTCAGGTTGCCTACGTACCTTTTACAGGATCAGGTCATGATGTGGTTCAGACTAATGCCACGGAGGGCAATGGAGGGTGTCCCTGAAGAGGTGTAATAAAAGAAGGGATGTTAGGCTCAAGGGGCTAACTAGTGGATTTCATTAATTTGTAAACGGGTTACAGAAAAAAGGGATAAGGAGTGTGCCAAGGATAGCCTCCTGTCATTTCCAAAGAAACTACAAATGTAAAGCACCTATCAGATCTAGACCATAAGCGTTGTATCGTTTGACTTTGTCCATGTTGACGGGCTCTGGGAGGTCTTCATCATCTATACGTCCGAGAAGGGCGCCACCTAAGAATTTGTCTCGGACGATGTATGGGCCTTAATAGTTAGGAGTGAACTTGCCCATTGGGTCAGGATGGTTTGACAACATTTTTCAGAGAACTAGGTCACCGATCTCAATGCTTCGCGGCTTGACTTTCTTGTTGAATGCCCAAACCATACACCTCTGATAGGCCTGAGAGTGATTTATGGCTTTCAGTCGCCGCTCTTCAATCATATTCATCTGCTCATACCGGGTCTATGCCCACTCTGCTTCTGAGAGCTCTGCTTCCATTAACACCAAGAGTGATGAAATCTGTACTTCAACGGGGAGGACTGCTTCCTTACCATAGGTCAGAGAGAATGGCGTTGCCCCAATTGAGGTTCGGATGGACGTTCTGTAGGCCATGAGTGCATAAGGGAGCATCTCATGCCAGACATAATACTTGGTGGCCATCTTCTCAATGATTTTCTTCAGATTTTTATTGGCAGATTCAACTGCACCATTGGTCTGTGGCCTGTATGGCATAGAGTTCTGATGTTGGATCTTGAATTTCTGGCAGAGGTCAGTCATCCCCTTATTGCAGAAGTTGAGAGCATTATCTGTTACAATCTCATACGGGACCCCATATCGGTAGATGATATCCCTTTTCAGAAAACGCTGGACCACTGAAGCTGTAGCATTGGAATAAGAGGTTGTCTTAACCCATTTTATGAAATAATCGATTGCAACCAGGATGAATCGGTGTCCGTTAGATGCATTCGGAGCTATGGGTCTGATGACGTCAATGCCCCATACTGAGAATGGCCAAGAAGCAATTAGATTGTACAGCCTATTTGGTGGTGCGTTTAGTTTGTTGGCATAGATTTGGCATTGGTGGTACTTCTGCACATGTTTGCAACAATCAGATTCCATGGTGGACTAGTAGTAGCCCAACCTGAGTATCTTTTTAGATAGCATCAACCCGTTCATGTGTGGGCCGCAGGCTCCCCCGTGAACTTCTTCAACTACCCGTGCTGCTTCACTGGTATCTAGGCATCTGAGCCAGAGTAGGTTCAGCGACCTTTTATACAAGATTCCTTCAAAGAGGATAAACTGAATAGCCAGTCTTCTGATTGTCCGGTGGTTTTTTTAATAGCATCGAGAGGGAATGTCCCGTCCTCGAGGTACTGCTTGATGTCTGTATACCAAGGCTTATTGTCCGATACCTCCTCGATCTGAAGGTAATAGGCAGGCTGATCCTGTTGCTGAATTTCAATTAGCCAGAGCATGATACCTGTGGGAATCTGTACCATGGAAGCGAGAGTGGCCAGTGCGTCAGCGAATCTGTTCTGGTTCCTAAACCTATCACTAAAGCTGATTATTCTGAATTGACTGATTAGCAGATTGAGGTAAGCCAAATATGAGACTAGCCTTGCTTCTCGGATGGCCCAAGATTCATTTGCCTGACAGATTACTAGAGATGAGTCACCTTAGACGTCTACCTCTTCAATCCCGATGTCCAGAGCTTCTTTCAGTCCAGCTATGCATGTCTCGTATTCTGCCTCATTGTTGGAGCATCTGAACTTCAGCTTGATTGAGATAGGGAGGTGTGTTCCCTTACATGAGATCAAGACTGCTCCTGCCCCGTGCCTTTGACTGTTGGCCACTCCGTCAACGTATAACTCCCAGCCAGAGTACTCTTGCTCATCTGCTTCTGCATACAAGATGGCTTCGTCTGGAAACCGATCATGTACAGAAACATAGTCCTGTATTGAACTGTGGGTAAGGTGATCTGCTATCACCTGCCCCTTAATTGACTTCTGTGTCATGTACGTGATGTCAAATTTAGACAACATCATGAGCCATCGAGCAATCCTTCCGGTGGTGGCTGGTTTTTCTAGTAAGTACTTGAGTGGGTCCATCTGCAAGATCAGGATTACTGGGTACGAAAGTGATGAAGACATTGAGTAGCTCAGACCAGTGCCAGACATGTCTTCACAAGAGGGTTGTACCGCTCTTCATATTCTAGCAGGCGCTTACTAATGTTGTATATGGCTTGCTCTATTTTGCCTGTCTCGTCATGCTGTGCCAGGCCACACCCCATGGACGCTTCTTGTGCAAAGATGTAAAGTAGCAATGGTCGTCCCGATGTAGGAGGCACAAGTACTAGAGGATTTAGAAGATACTGCTTTATTCCGTCAAAGGCTTCTTGGCATTCTGCTGTCTAGATTATTGGTGTGTTCTTCTGGAGAAGCTTGAAGATTAACTCGCATTTCGGAGTGAGTTGAGAAATGAATCTGCTGATGTACTGAATTCTACTCAGGAACCCTCGAATTTCTTTTTCAGTGTGGGGAGTCGGCATTTCGATAATGGCTTTGGCTTTGGCTTTGGCTTTGGCTTTGGCTGGATCGATCTCGATGCCTCTCTTGCTGACTATGAAGCCAACGAGCTTTCCTGATGAGGCTCTAAAGGCACACTTGGCTGGATTCAGTCTCAGGTTGTACTCTCGAAGTCTGTCGCAGAGTCTCTTCAAGTCTTCAGGGTGTTGCTCAGTAGTAGGAGATTTGACGATTTGACGATTATGTCATCCACATAGATTTATGTTGACTTGTGGATCATGCCATGAAGCAAGGCTGTCATGGCCCCTCTAGTAGGTGGCCCCTACGTTCTTGAGTCTGAAGAGCATGACCTTGTAGCAGAACATGCCCCAAGGTGTTATGAAGGAGGTTTTCTCCATGTCTTCTTCCGTCATCCTGATTTGATTGTATCTGGAGAAACCATCCATGAATGAGAGTGTCTCGTGCCCAGCAGTATTGTTGACCAAAATGTCGATGTGCGGGAGAGAAAAGCTATCCTTGGGGCTTGCCATGTTCAGATTTTGGTAGTCAATACACATTCGGACCTTGCCATCCTTCTTGGGTATCGGGACAATGTTGGCTAACCACTCAGGATAGGTTGCAACTACCAGGAAGCCAGTGCTGATCTGCTTTTCAGCCTCTTCCTTGACCTTTTGTGACCATTCGGGCCTCATTCGTCTCAGTTTCTACTTTACTGGTCTGACGTCGGGGTTCAGGGGTAGTCTGTGTACCACCAATGCTAGATCTAGGTCGGGCATTTCTATATATGACCAAGCTACTGGTCTGACATCACTGTAGCTTTTCAGGAAGCTAATCATGCATGCTCTCTGTTGTGGGCCCATGCTTGTGTCGATCTTGACTAGCTGGGGATTGTCTATGGATCCCAGATTGACTGTTTCAGTGTCTTCCATGTTTGACTGTAGAAGTCTTTCGCTGTGCTCAAAGAGGTCCAGAATTTCCTGAGGTGGTTCATCTTCCTGTTCTGAGTCATACTCTACTTCGAAGAGTTCGAGGATGGTTTAAGGGGTAGCCCTGTTAGAGGTTTTTTCCTGGCTAATCAATTAGCTTCAGTTTAGCATGCTTATGATTTTTTTTGGCTTCAGAACACTAGGCCTTCCAGGGGAAGAGTTCGTGTGATTTCGTCATCAGCCGATATGAAATGTCTTTTCGAAAACATGATTTTTGAGTCAAAACATCTGATTTTCATTGAAAAAATGATGACTTATTACAAAAAATGACTCAAATAAAAGAGGCTGACCGTGGCCTGACATTTAGATTTTACAAATAGGAGCAAAGAGAGATAGATGCAGGAGAAGGGTGATGCTTGGTCACTACTGTCTCGGACCAACCTGTCCTACACTATACTTACCCCGGCCCTGACTGGCCTTGATGGTGAGAGCCTCAGTCCACCAACGGATCAGTGGCTGGCGACTGGAGGATGCTTTGGCGCTATTGGAGAGGGTACAAACCTGCTCTCCTGCTGGATATTCTGCTTCGATAGCATCTTCGACAGTCAGCTCATCGAACATCTCGGCCATGCTGAACACTTTCGGATCTGGAATCCCTGAAGATTCATCACTGGGCTAGGATGTTAAGGCAACGGGTGCAGCAGAGGTTTCTGGGTAGGTTTCGAAGATTCCCACGGGAAAGGTTACAGAGATATGGGGTCGAGGCTCAGGTTTTACAGACTGTCTTCTCTTCTTAGTCTGCTTGGAGAGGTAGTCCTTGTATTTGGGCTTGTATCCCAAGCTGAAGGGAGATGTATAGTGAGGAAGCATGTATCTCTTCTTCATACCCTGGTAGTTCTTCTGCCCATCATTCTGACAAACGATGGCACTTCTTGCTTGCTTTGCTGTTCTACCTGGGTGATAGAACTAACTTGCTCGAACTGGAATGTCATGAAGGCCGTGCCTTACCCTAGCTCCTGGACTTCCCTAAAGGAGCTTGCCAATTCCTTAGAAGGAATGACGACTAGACGGTCATCCTGAATGAACTTGATTCTCTGGTGCAGAGAGGAGGAAATGGCTCTGGCCGCGTGGATCCATGGTCTCCCTAAGAGCAAAGTGAATGAGGTTGGCACGTTCACAACCTAAAAGTTCATCGAGAATTGAGCTGGTCTGACCCCAATGGTTAAATCGATATCACCCAGGTTCTGCCTTGTTGTGTTGTCAAAAGCCCTGATGGTCATGGGTCTCTTCTTCACTTGACTGAGGTTCAGACCCAGGTTTTGCAGTGTAGAAAGTGTGCAGACATTCAGGCTAGAGCCATTGTCAATGAACATTGATGATAATGTTCAGTCCATGCACTAAACTGCTATGTACAGGGCCCGAGTGTGATCCCTGTCATTGTCCAATATTTCCTCTTCTGTGAATGAAATGATTCTAGATTCGAGGATTTACCCAACCATTTGCTATAGTTTTTCGGGCGTTATGTCTAGTGTTACGTGGGCATTGTCGAATACTCGGAACAGTTGCATCCTGTGAGACTCCGAAGTGAGAAGAAGACCTAAAATAGATATTTGTGCTGGGACCTTGCTCAATTGCTGAGTGATGCTGAACTCCTCTGCTTTCTCTAGGATTTTCAACAAAGTTGTTGAATCAGCTGCTTTCTTCCGTGGGTCTGACACCTCTACTTTCTCTTTCTCTATACCCTTTGCCTTTACCGGCTCAGTCACAAGAGGTTGATATACCCGGTCAGATGTAGTTAGGTTGGCAATGCTTTCGCTCTCAATGATGAGAGAGCCAGGAGTGGGTACTCGGTTGAGGTCAAAAGGAGGCTCTGGGATGTAGGGGATCCGGACATGGCCTGAAGAGGTCAAGGCTTGAGTTGGAGCTATAAGCCAATTTATAGGGTAAGGGATATTATAGATGATCTGTTCGGGGATAGGTATCTGGATTGGAGATTGGAGATTGAATAGTCTGTATGTTTGACTGGGGGAAGGGGATTATGATAGGGGATCGGTAAGAAGGCCTGATGGTGCCATCATCGACTGCGGGTGTGCTGGGTCCTGGCTGCCCAACCCTGGGCTTTTCCCACTGAATAAAATTGATTTGATTGTTATGTGGAGGCAGTGACACCTGATTGATGCTGGTGTTGCTGGGGGCCAGCTCAATCCTTCCGTCATCCAAGAGATTTTGGATAGCACACTTCAGGCCTATGCAATAGTCTGTAGCATGGCCTGAGCCTCTATGGAAGGCACAGTGATGATCGGCGTTATAGTTCTTGTTCTGTTTGTCTTGAGGTAAGAGAGATGTGAGGCCTCTCAACTCGAGAAGACCCTATTTGGTTAGGAATACCAATAACTGACTGAGTGTGTATGGAAGAGGGGTAAATTTTTTGGGAGGATGGTTTTACCCCTGGATTGGTCAGGTTGGCTAGTATTCCTAACAACTGTTTGTTGCTGAGCTGCTGGAGCTGGTAGTCTGATGGGTGCTGTGGAAGCAACCATATGTACATCCTCTTTCTTTCTGTGATCCCTGAGACCGATGTTTTCACTGGATGAGGTTGTTACCTTGGGAGGATCAAGTCCTAGACTGAAATGAATAGCCCTTCTCTTGATGGCAGTCTCGATACGAGCACCTATCTTGACGATGGTGCCGGAGTCCACTATTGGTAGGGTCACCATAAGTGTAGAGTAGGACTGCTTAAGAGTGCCCATGAACATGCTTGCCAGCTCTTCCTTAGGGATAGGGGTTGGGATCTTTACCGCCATTTCCCTATAACGGGTGGCATACTCCAGAAACTATTCATTGTTTCGTTGGCTTAACTGCTCAAGTTGGCTCCTCTGAGGGCGGAGCTCCTAGTTAAAGGAGTATCGCTCCACGAAGCTATCCATGGCATCCTGCCAAGTCTTAACTTTCTGCTTGTATACAGACATCCACCATGTAAGAGCTGCCCCCTTCAGACTCTTTTGGAAGTACTGGATGAGTAAAGGCTAGTTTCTGTTGTGCTGGAGCATGTCCCCCAGGTACAACTGCAGGTGTTGTTTTGGACAGCCCGAGCTATCGTATTTGTCAAAGTCTGGAACCATGAAGCCTGTAGGAACAACATCCCCTGATGAGAAAGTTAAGTCCTCCAGTGATAGACTGGTACTGTGGATGCACCCTTCATTCTTCTCATTTCTTCTTTCATCTGCTTGATCTCGTCCTATAAGGAAAGAGTAGGATTTGAGGATGACGGTCAGTCCTGATTAACGTATGAGGCCTTAGGTTGCTCTTCATATTGGTCATACTCCTCTCCTTCGCCTGTTGTGGGTATAGGGTAAGGTATGATGAATGGGGAGGACGAGGCTCTAGTGTAGGTTGCTCGACTGGTTCTCCAGTTGGGATCCGGGTAGAGGGTTCTTCTGTCTGGGTACTAATTAGAATCTTCAGGGATTCCAGAACACTGTCAAGCTTTAACTATATAGTTACGATGTTCCTGTCAAGTGATTGTAGGATCTCGATGGTTCGCTGGTGCTGATCTGCAGGTTCCGCCATTGAGTCTGCGCTGCTTTCTGATAGTGTTGACTAAGACCTGCTCTCTGATTGGGTTATACAAGGTACTATCTCTGTGATCGATACCTCTGTCAAGGCTGCATTTACGACTGTTGCTTTTGCGAGAATCGCAATCAAAAAATGAGTCACAAGTTGGCTCATGCAATTGAAAAGAATGCAACGACTAATCATGATTATGTATGCTGATAGGAAGCAGATGCTAGAAAATGATTTTTCATTGATGCATGAAGAGTGCAGTGAGTACAGGATAGTGCGACTCAGAAAAAGAAAAAAGACTCGATCCTAGGCAGGCCCATCAGAGATCGCAAAGTCAAGTGGTCGGGGCACACCATTAAGATCCATGATCTGTTGCTGGAGGGATGTGACCTCAACCTCCATGTGCATAAGGATCTCAGTAGCGTTGAACATGCGGTATCCAAACTGTTGGATACGGGAGGTCATCTCCGTCTTTGCACTATCAAGCTACTCTTTGTGGAAGTGCAACTGAGCCCGGATGACAGCTGCTTCTCTGGTGTCACCTCTGGGTCTCCTATGAAGAAACTGGATTATCTACTCGAGCTGTTCAACCTGCTCTTATGCGGCTTGGAGTTCACGACCTTATTCCACTTCCTGTTACCTGAATGCACGCTGGGCTTTCCGTAGCCTTTTTCATTTCTATTGAATCTGGAGTTGTCTCTCCAGGAAGAAGTCTGTCCAGGGAACCACCATTTCAACTAGGGGTATTGTTCATTGTGATGGAGTTATGACTGGTATAGGCAGTTCCCTGGGTGCGGGCATGTCGGGTAGAATGTCAGGATTATCCACCCACTGTCGGTATGCCGAGTTGGTCGGTGGTCCTAATGTAACAATGAAGTCCGGCCATTGGTCTTGTCTGGAGCTGCGCCAAGCTGACTGGAAGTGTCGGGTGAGGTTGTCGGAGTGCACTGTGAAAGTGATCCAATCATTTTCCTGTCGGTCTATCACTGGGATACGCTGAGGAAGTCCAAACTGTCGGAGAACTTGGAGTGGTGTGTAGACTGCGGAGCCTGTTAGACCAGCAAGAATCATGCATCGTCTACCGGTGATGAAAACACGATGTAGCCTATTCAGTACAAGCCACTCGCATTGTCATATGATTTCTTCCTCTAACAGGGTTTGGAGAAGCTGGTAGAGCTTTTTGACATCTATAATTGCTATCGGACCTTGATTCTGAGAAATCTTCTGGGGTAGACTGTAGGCATCGCAGATGCCGTCCGATACCGATATGATTGTAGGCAAGTGACTTACCAACCAGAGGTGTACTGGCATGGAAGATGCACTTTCTGTAGTTTGTCAACTGGTTGAGAGCCCTAAGAAGCTCTACTAAGATGACTGGTACAACTAAGTAGGAGTTGTGCATGTCCTCAATGATCCCGACCAGAACTGATTAGACAAGTGAGTGGTACCTCAGGAATACCAGCTGAGACATGGCTATCAGTGTAAGGGCATTGAGATCGGGAAGTTCCGCTGCAATGGGGTCAGGGTTCCACTTGCACTTGTACCTCTTTTCGAGAAAAGATACAGGTATCCGATCAAAAGAGCCGCTAGGGTCGGGCTACAAGCAGGTAGGCTTGATATGCAAGAACCTGTATAGGTCTGCCTGTTATGTTGTCTTGTGGCACAGTACTATGGCTTTGCCGTCCATGCTTAACCTTAGAATGCGTTGAATCTCTTCCAATGTAGGGCAGAGCTTGTTCTTACCAAAACGAAATACCATGTGAGATGGGCTCCAACACTGGATAGCAACGTTCATGAGGCGTGAGTCTGGGTTAACCACAGATAGGTCTAGGATAGTCCCGATTTTGTAGTACTGAGCCCAAGCGAGACGCTGACTCAAGGTAAAGGCCTCAATTGCTTTTTTGGAGGTTGTCATCACATGCCCCCTGAGAAGTTAGATGCATAGGTCGTGACAGTCGACCCATTGACTGAACAATCCCTGAATGACCTACCATCTACCTAGACAATATATAGACTCTATGAGTGCACTGTGTATGTAGACGAGAATGCAAGATGATGATGCAATATTTTTTATTTTTTATTGTGTGTGACGAAACACAAGTGATCCGATAGGGCAGTCAAACGAAGGTCCGACGTGCTTTAGCCTAGGTTGTTGGGAACTGAGGGACCTATCAGATCAAGGTTGGAGACAGGCCCAGTGAAGGCCTATCTGCTTGGGATTTGGACCTCATATGCTATGTCAAAAAGCAGGGTTGGATGTAGTTTATTATAAGCATAGGTTTAGCTCATTACATACCCCTGGGTAGGTGGTTATCCAAGTAGAATGTACCCAGGTAGTCAACCATAACTGGGGACACGTATAGGGCGCAAGCAGGTTATGGTTTATAGTAGCCCTCCCTGGATAGCCTGCTTATAGACTACACCCTAGTCTAAACTACATGTATGAATGCTGATTTGATGCAGGTGTGTTCCTAGTAGGATGAGGGATCACTTAACACCGTATGTATGACTCCCCGGTATAGAACATACCTGAAAATGGACGATTGGTGTAAGTGGGAGCGTTCAGAATCCTTCCCAATGGATAATCACCCAATAGAAGTAACTCTACAGACCTCCAAGACGTTTAAGTCACTAACACTAAGAATGATTATCCAGCAATTGTTAACGTAATAAGCCTGGCTATTGGGTTGAATGAGATAATTACACTACTATGACATGTATGGATGCACAGTACACAATTAACTAAGAGATGTAAAATGATTAATGTTAAGTTAAATGCTTAAGCATTTTAATCAAGATTAAGGTTTAGTTGGCTTAATCCTGGGTTTTCGGTTGAACCCTGAGAATAATCCCCAGCAGAGTCACCAGAGCTGTGAGCGCGAAAATTCTTCACTCACAAGGGAAATGTAATTACTTGTATACCCTTACATGTGTTGAAGGGTTTTACGATTAAGAGTCGCCACCTATTCATTCAGAAGGGATAAGTCCCCTGAGTTTGGATAAAGTCTTGGTCTGCGAGTGAGATCAGGGTGAGGGGTTCAGTTAAGTCTGGGGAAGGTGTTAGACACCTCGAGGCTTCCGTTTTTACAACGGTTCTTTACTCCCCAGGATTAAGCCAACTAAAGTTAATCTTGATTAGAATGATGGAGTGTTTAAGTTAACACTAATCCAAAAAATGAAAAGCTAACTAGGGTCGAAACCGGGTTAGGTTGCCTACGTACTCACAGGGTGAGATCAGACCGAGTGTAGTTCTAGCACGTGAGCCTATACCGAGGCTAGGAGCGTGTGTGTGTGCACCAGGGGTGGCTAACATGGACTAGTCCGGTAGACTAGGGTTTGGTTGACCTAGGAGGGTCAAGTGCAAGGTATACAAGCTCGGTAGGCTTAGGGGGTAGTCCGATAGACTAAAATGGAGTCCGGCTCGGGTTAGGCTTGCTAACCGGGGTTAGGCCGAACTAACTATGGTTATGGTTGCTAACCACAACTAAGAGGATGTGAGATATAGCCCGGTAGGCTAAGGGGAGGTTAGGTAGGCTGAAGATAAGTCCGGTAGACTTGGTTTTTAGGGCCCTGTAGGCCGTAAACCGAGATTAACTACGATTAGGGTTGCTAAACAAAGTTAAGAGGATTCTAACTGTGGTTAGGATTGCTAACTAGGGTTAGGAAGAAGGCTAAAGTCAGTTTTATGGTTCAATTGATTTTTTAGAATTTTTAGATTATTTTTCTAAAGTTTGTGGGGTTAAGGGATGCTTAACCGCGGTTAAATATTAACTGGATATGTATTTAACTGTGGTTAAGGGTCAAGTGAAGTCCAAGGTGGGCCTAAGGGGCTAGGTAGGGCCTAAAGTGGCCTCCTACCATGCCTGGGCCCCTGCGAAAGCCCAAAATCAAAACAAAATTAATTTCGGTAATGGGATTACCGACATGTATAACAGTGTTTTTAACCTATGTTTTCGCCTCTGTTAACTAGGGTTAAGATGTAACCCAGGGTGATCTGAGATTAAGGGAGTATAGAATGGACTCCTGGAAACATTTTGGATCTGGTGTGGGCCCTAGGGGATGCCTGGAGTGGGCCACACAAAGCTGCAAAGGCACTGTGACAGAGAGTTCATATTGGTGGTAGTTATTATACCGCCAATTTAAAACTAGGCAAAAAAACGATTGTCGGTAATCAGATTACCGACGGTAAGCATAGTACTGTTTTTCAGGGATTTAACCATGGTTAGGCTTAACCCAAGGACCTAGAAGGACCAGGTCAGGTCTAGGGGAGAGAGAGAGGTTCTGGGCCTTAGACATGGAACAGGACCCACCTAAATAGGCCAAACAAGTTATAAAAGTAACAGGCCAGGAATGGCGGTACTAAGATTACCGTCATTCCTTATTTTTCTGAAAAATCAGTTTTTGCCCATGGGGGCTGTGCACAGAGGCAACCAGGGGTTCCCTCATGAGTTGAGGGACCCCCAAAAGCTTTGTAAAGGTATGCTATGCCTCGGAAAGCTGGGTATACCCATAGGGGTCTGCACCCTCTTATAGGGTAAGTAGTCAATTTTGTAAATAGTCCATTTTTCTCCCCTAGCTCCTGAATGTTCCCAAAGGAACTTGCCAACTCCTCAGATGGAATGACGACTAGGTGGTTGCCCTGTATGAACTTGTTTCTCTGGTGCAGAGAGGATGGGATGGCTCCGACCGAGTGAATCCACGACCTCCCTAGGAGCAATGTGAATGAGGTGGGTACATTCACGACTTGGAAGTTTATCAAGAACTGAGCTGGTTCGACCCCGATGGTTAAGTCAATATCACCCAAGTTCTGCCTGGTAGTGTTGTCAAAAGCCCTTATAGTCATGGGTCTCTTCTTAACTTGGCTAGTGTTCAAGTCCAGGCTTTGCAGTGTGGAGAGTGTGCAGACATTTAGGCCGAAGCCGTTATCGATGAGTATCAAGGATAATGTCTTATCCATACACTGAACTGCAATGCATAGGGCCCGAGTATGATATTTGTCTCCATCCGATATTTTCTCCTCAGTGAAGGAAATGATTCTGAATTCAAGCACTTGCCCCACCATGTGCTCCAGTTTTTTGGATGAGATGTCTGGTGTTACATGGGCATTGTTAAATACCCAGAGGAGTTGCTTTTGTGATGCTCTGAAGTCAAAAGAAGACCCAAGATAGAGATCTGTGCCTGAGTTTTCCCAACTACTGGGTGATATTAAATTCTTCTATTTTTTCCAATATTTTCAGTAGGAGAGTCGAGTCTGCTATTTCCTTTTCTGAGTCTGACACCCCTGCTTTTTCTTTCGTCTTTTCTTTTACCGGCTCAGCTGCCAGAGGTTGATACACCCGGTCAGATTGGGTGAGGTTGGCTATGTACTCACTCTCTAAGATGAGAGAATGGGAGGCAGGTACATGATTAAGGTTGAAAGGCTGGGAAGGGATGTAAGGGATCTTCACTAGGCTAGAAGATGTTGAGGCTTTAGCTGAAGCTGTGGGCCAACTGGCAGGACAGAGAATTGTTTAGACAATTTGCTCTTTGACTGATTCAAGAGCGAGGAGTTGCATTAGGGCGTGGATGGCCTGAACATTTGACTGTGGAAGAGAGATTATAGCTGGGGGTCGGTACGAGGGCCTGACGATGCCATCATCGACTGCGGGTGCGCCAGGTCTCGGATGCCCTGCCCCGGGTTCTTCACATTCAGTAAAGTTGACTTGATTATTGTGTGGGGGTAGTGGCACCTGGTCAATGCTGGTGTTGCTGGGAGCCAGTTCGACTTTACCCACATCCAAAAAATCCTGGATGGTGCACTTCAAACCAATGCAGTAGTCTATTGCATGGCCTGGGTCTTGATGAAAGGTGCAGTATTGGTAGGCATTATAATTTTTGTTCTGTTTATCTAGAGGTAAGAGGGGAGTAGGACCTCTTAATGTGAGAAGACCCTGCTTGGTCAAAAATCCTAATAGCTGACTGAGTGAGTAGGGGAGAGGGGTAAAGTTCCTGAGGGGACGGGTTTGCCCATAGTTCTGTCTAGCCGGCAGGGTGTTTCCAGGTGCTAGCTGTTGCTAAGCGGTTGGAACCGGTAATCTGATCGGTGTTGCGGGGCCACCAGGTTGACATTTTCTTTTCTCTTCTGGTCCCTAGGACCATTGTTTCTGCTGGTTGATCGGTGCTGCGGGAGCCACCAGGTTGACATTTTCTTTTCTCTTCTGGTCCCTAGGACCATTGTTTCTGCTGGTTGAAGTTGTTATTGCTCTGGAGGGAGTAAGCCCTAGGCTGGAATGAATGGCTCCCTCTGTATTGCCGATTCAATATGGGCATCTGTTTTGACAATTGTGTCAAAGTCCATGACCGGTAGAATGACCATTAGTGTAGAGTAGGGTTGTCTTAGCGTACCCATGAATATAGTTGCCAGCTCTTCCTTGGGGATTGGAGTGATGACCATTATCGTCATTTCCCTCCAGTGGGTGGTGTACTCCAGGAAGGATTCATTGTTGCACTGGTACATCTGCTCCAGCTAACTTTTCTGAGGCCGAAGCTCTTGATTGAAAGAATAATGTTCTACAAATGCATCCATGGCGTCCTGCCACGTCTTGATTCACTACTTGTTAATCGATATCCATCAGGCAAGGGCTGCCCCTTTCAGACTCTTCTGGAAGTATTGAATGAGCTGAGGCTGATTCTTGTTATATGGGAGCATGTCCCCGAGATACATCTGCAGATGCTATTTAGGACAGCCCGAACCGTCGTACTATAGGGTTGGGGATAGCGATAGGGATAGGCTGCTCTGGGTGAGGTTGTTTAGGGGTTTCTCCGGTAGGGATTCAGGTGGAGGGTTCTTTAGTTTGAGCACTAATCAGAATCTTCAGGGATTCCAGAACATTGTCCAACATAGCCTACATGACTGTTATATCCTGATCGTGAGCCTGCAACATCTCGTTTGTTCGCTGCTAATGGTTTGATGGTTCTGCCATTGCTTCTGAGCTGATCTCAGATAGGGCGGTGTACGGTACTATCTCCGTGACTGACACTTCTGTCAGGATTGCTTTTGCGACTTCTGCGAGAATCGCAGTCATAGAACGAGTCATGGATTGACTCATGCAAACTGAAAAAAATGCAACCGCTAAACATGAATATGCATGATGAGAGAGAGATGATGCCAGAAAAATGATTTTTCATTAATGCATGTTAAGTGAGTACAATACAGTGTAACTCAAAAAAAAGGGGAAAGACTTGATCCTATGCAGGTCCATCCGGGATCGCTAAGTCAAGTGAGCGGGGCACACCCTCTAGGCTCATGATCTGCTGTTGGAGGGAAGTGACCTCAACCTCCATGTTTGCAATGGTCTCGGTAGCGTTGAATATGCAGTATCTAAACTGTTGGATACGGGAGGTCATCTCCGCCTTTGCATTATCAAGCTATTCCTAATAGAAGTCCAATTAGGCCTTGATGACTGCTGTTTCCTTGGCGTCGCCTTTCCGCTTCTTCTGACAAGATCAAACTATCCGCTCAAGGTTCTCAATCTACTCTTGCATGGCTAGAAGTTCACGATCCCGCTCTGCTTCCTGTAGTTTGAATGTCTGTTGAGTTTTTCGAAGCCGCTTCTCTTTCAGCTGGATTTGGAGCTCTCTCCAGGAAGATGTCCCTCCAGGGAACTACCTTTTCAGCTAAGGGTATGGTTCCACAAGATGGAACTGAGATGGGTGTGGACAGTTCCCTGGGCGCAGGCATGGAAGATGGAATGTCAGGGTTTTCCACCCAAAGGTGGTATGCTGCATCTGTAAGTGGTCCTGATGTAACCACAAAGTCAGGCCACTAATCTCGCCTGAAACTCCGCCAATCTGACTGGAATCGGCTAGTGAGGCACTCGGAGTGCACTGAGAAGGTGACCTAATCATTTTCCTATCGGTCTACTACTAGGATGCGCTGAGGAAACTCAAACTAGCGGAGGACTCTAAGTGGTACATAGGCTGCTGAGCCCGTTAGACTCACAAGGATCTTGCACCGTCTTCCTGTTATGACGACGCAAGTTAGCCCTCTGAAGACTAGCCACTCGCATTGCCATACAATCTCCTCCTCTAACAAGGCTTGGAGAAGTTAGTAGAGCTCTCTGACATCTGTGGTTGCTATCGGGTCCTCATTCTGAGAAATCTTTCGAGGAAGAATATACGCATCTCGAGGGACGTTGGGCACCGATATGATGGTAGGCAGGTGTGATACTAGCCACAAGTGTAATAGCGGTGCACTGGCATAGAAGATGTCATTTCTGCGGTATGTCGTCTGATTGAGAGCCCTAAGAAGCTCTGCTAGGATGACTGGTAAGATGGTTCCAGAACTATAGTTGTCCTCGATAATCCCCACCAATTCTGACTCGACAAGTGTGCAGTATCTCCGGAACAGTAACTGAGATACAACTATCAGTGTGAAGGCATTGAGATTGGGGAGTTCCGCTGTGATGGGATCAGGGTTCCACTTGGGGCGGTACAGCTTTTCCAGAAAGCCTACGGGAATCTGGTCAAAAGTGTCAGTAGGACCGGGCTACAAGCAGGCAAACTTGAGATGCAAAAACCTTGAGAGGTCTGCCTGATAACTTGTCTTGTAGCGCGGTACTATGGCATCACCGTTCATGTTTAACCTCAGAATGCGTTGAATTTTCTTCAAACTCGGACATAGTTCGTTCTTACCAAAACGAAAGACCATGTACGCGGGATTTCAACACTGTACTGCAGTGTTTAAGAGGCACGGATCTGGTTTAACCATGGACAGGTCTAGAACAGATCCCAATTTGTAGTACTGGGCCCAAGTGAGGCGCTGATCGGAAGTGAAGACCTTGATCGCGTCATGGAGATTCTTGTCACATGCCCCCTGAGAATTCAGATTTACAGACCGTGAGGGTTGACTAGTTGTTTTAATGTTTCCTGAATGACCTACCATCTACCTGAACGAAAACAGACTTGGTGTGAATGACTGTGTATGCAGATGAAAAATGCAAAGATGCAAATGATGAAGATTTTTTATTGATTGTTTTTTTTATCTGACAAAGTTCCGGTGTGCTTTACCCGGATTGTTGGGAACCTGGGCCTATCAGGTTAAGGTCGGGAATAAGTCCGGTGAAGACCTGATCGACTAGAATTTGAACCCCATATGTTATGCCTAGACATGGGGTAGGATGTGTTTTATTACAAACACAAGTTTGGTTCAGTACATGCCCTAAATGGGTGGTTACCCGAGTAAAGTGCCCGGATAGTCAACCATGATTTGGGACAGGTATAAAGTGTAAGCAGGTTAGGGTGAGGGTACCCTTATAGATGGACTGCTTATAGACTATACCATAGCCTAAACTATATGTATGAATGCTAGTGTGTGCAAGAGTATTCCTAAGGGTGGGGGATCACTTAACACTGTTTATATGACTCCCATGAAAAGGGACGATTGGTGTAAGCGAGAGTGTTCAGAATCATTCTTTGAGGGTAATCACCCACTAGGTGTGACTCCGCGGACCTCCAAGACTGTTAAGCCACTGAAACTGAGGATAAACATCCACCAGTCGTTAGCGTAATAAACCTATCTAATGGGTTTAGTAGGACAGTTACAGTACTATGAGATGAACGAGATGTACAGTACACAAGTCATCCAAAAGATGTAAAATAATTAGTATTAGGTTAAATACTTAGGCATCTGATTAATTTGAAGTTTATTTAGCTTAAACCTAAGTTCCGGGTTGAACCTTGATTAAAAATTATCCCCAACAGAATCACCAGAGCTGTGAGCACAAGTTTCGGGAAAATCCTGATTTGATCTCACGGGGAGAGTTTAGAGTCGCCACTTATTCATTCAAAAATGATAAGTCACCGGGATTTGGATAAGGTCTTGGTCTGTGATTTGAGATCAGGGTAAGAGGCTCGGTTAAGTCCGGAGAAGGGGTTAGGCACCCCGACACTTCTACTTTTCAGTGGTTCCTTACTTTGTAGGGTTAAATCAAATTAAGCTCAATTTTAATCAAATGTCTTAGTGTTTAGTCTAGTGATAATCTAAGAATGGGAAAATCTAAGATAGGGTCAAACCCGGGTTGGGATGCCTACGTACTCACATTAGGCTGAGATCAGACCGAGTGTAGTTCTGGCACATGAGCCTGTGCCAATGCTAGAGGTGTGTGTGTGCGCACTAAGGGTGGTTAATGGGTCTAGTCCAGTAGACTAGGGTTTAGTTGACTAGGGTTGGTCAAAAGTGCATGGTTTGGGCCCGATAAGCCTAAGGTAAGTCCAATAGACTAGGGTTGGGCCCGGTAGGTAAATAGGAAAGCCCAGTAGGTTAAGGCAAAGTTTGACCATGGTTAGGATTGTTAATCGGGTTTAGGTCAAACTAACTATGGTTAGGATTGCTAGCCATAGTTAAGATTGGTATGGTCTGACCCGGTAGACCCGAGTTAGGCCTGGTAGGCTATGCGTTAAGGCCCGGTAGACCCAGGGGTGTTTAACCAGGGGTTAGGGTTGCTAATCGGGGTTAAGAAGATGGTTAACCATAGTTATGGGTGCTAATCAAGGTTAAAAAGTTCAACAACAGTATTTTTTTATCTTTTTGAAATTATTTTTTTTAGATTTTTTCCAGTGGTTAAGGTTTGTTTAACCGCGGTTAAGGGGGCTTGGTCACCATGGTTAGGATTGCTAACCATAGTTAAATGGCTGAAATAGGCCATTTTGAGCTTCTCATAATATTTTAGAATTTCTAAATATTTTTCCAGATTTTTTTCTGGTTAAGGGTTGCTTAATCATGGTTAAAAGTTAACCAAATATGGTATTTAACCATGGTTAAGGGCTTTAACTAAGTCAAAAATGGTCTCATAAGACATTTCTGTACTCCAGGGAATATTTCTGATTTTTTCAAAATTTTTTGGTCATGGACTGCTTAACCATGGTTAAAAGTTAACCACAAGTGGGTTTAACCATGGTTAAGGATCTGATTTGATAAAAAAAAATGAGCCTAGGAACCATGGCAGGGCCTAGACTGGCCTCCTACTCGATTTGAGCCTTGAACAAAGGTTAGAATTTAGAAAAAACCTAAAACTTGGTCAAGTTTTTAATCATGGTTAGCATGGGTTTAACCGTGGTTATAGGAAACAACAGGAAACTAAGACCACCAAGGAGTAGCCTGAAGTTTAGGGAACACCCTGGGCCATTGGTGGGCCCAGGAAGAGGTTGGGTGTGGGCCCAATAGAGGCCCAAAGTCACCTTATTCAACATCACATGAAATAACGAATTTCCAAGAAAAACAAATTGGTTTTTTTTTAACCACGGTTGGGGCTGATTTAACCACGTTTAGGAGCTGACCCAAGGGGATCCGAGACCATGGTTGGATATCCTACACTCCAGGGAACACCTTGGGCCTTTGGTGGGCCCAGGGAGAGGTCAGGTATGGGCCCTATAGAGGCCCAAAGAAGCCATGATCACCAGTTTCACATACTGTCAACCCCACATTGGGGTTGATTTAACCGTGGTTAGAGTACGAGTTAGGGGCTGGGATGACTGAGGGGGATAGCCCTAAGTGTGGTAAGTCTAATCATGACCCTGGTCTTGCCCAAACCCTGTCCTAATCATGGTTAAAGTGGGGTTATAGGTGTGACCCGAAATGAAATTTTTTGGTTGGGTGTTCTTAAACCGTGTGAGTCCAGGGGGTTTCCTCATGGATTGAGGACCCCCCTAAACCTTGGTGAGGATTGTCATGCGTGGTGGGGTGGTGGTACCATGTTGCCTCAAGGAGAAACCCCTACCATCTATGAAGAAGATGAAAGGGGGGGACCTATCCTTGGCTACAATTTGCAATTGTAAAATAAATAAACAATATGGGACCCCTGGAATGGGATCAGGAGTCCTTTACAGTGGTAATGTTAGACTAAGAAGCAAAGGAGGGTGGACGTATACCCTTTGTTTTTCCTGTGGCCGCAGCTATGCAAGGTTGTGAGGGGTGATCCGAGCACGGTTGTGGCGGTTTAGGGACGGCCTATGGGAGCTCTTTGGTGGATGATCAAGGTTGGAACAAAGAGAGGGGGTGACTGGAGGTGTGAATCGAATTTATTTTTTTTTAGGAAAAAGTCTGTTGAACTCGTGGAGGTGGGGGGGATTAAATAGGAGAAGGGGAAGAACCATAGGGGCATTTCAGATCACCCCTAGGCGTGTAGAACACCTGAGGGGGGGCAAGAGAGAGTAGAAGTGGCAAGGGGCAGCAGTTGGTACGGGTTTATCCAGGGTTTAGACTAGGGCTAGGCCTATGGTCAGGTCTAGGGTTTACCCAGGGTTAGACCTAGGGTTTAGCTAGGGTTGGCCTAGGGTTTAGTCTAAGGCTTAAGTTTTAAAGTTGAAACGGGCCTTGTGCCCATGAGGTTTGAGTCTTAGGGTTTGGTTTAGGGTTTAGCTAGGATTTAAGGTTTACCTAGGACTAGGCTAGGGTTTAGGGTTTACCTACGGTTTAGCTAGAATTTGGCCTGTGGTTCACCTAGGGTTTGCTTAAGGTTCAAGGCTTGACAAGGGATTCCGCTGGAGGTTAACCATGGTTAAGCAGGGTGTAAAAATTGGGTGCTTACAATTATTTTTCTCTTCCAAAAAGGTATTTTTTGAACAACTACTCTGTCTAATAGAAAATAAAGTGAGTCTCAAAAAATAGTATTCCAAGAACTATCCAAAAATAAATGCTTCACTTGAACCCTTAAACCAGCATTTTGGGAGGGTAACCGCGCATCGAATGGAGAAGAGTATATGACGAATGAGTTTAGGAATTTTGTGCAAATTTTATTTTCTGAAAAGTAAATTGTGTTTCACAATAGCATTTTTATTAGATATAGCATTTATATAAGATAAAAACATAACTACAGTTTCAAAAAATTTCTTTCTATAAAGATCCCCATCACTTAGTTCCTAAACATCACTTGCTAAGAGTAGGAGAGGGCTATAAATATAGAGAGAGAAAAGTAGTAATAAAGAAAGAAGTGGTAGCAACTATGGCGAGGAGAATATGAGAGGTTTCTTTATTGCTACTTATTGTAGCTTTCATGGCGATGTTTGTTGCACTCGAACAAGCCATTCTTGAACCTACCAACAAACAAGTGGATTTGTTTGGGTTAGACCTAGAGATCGGGTAGTGCTTAGCATCCTTGCAAACTGTAAAAGGGTGTATGGAAGAGGTCCTGACTCCTTCTTGAGCTTCCAAGTTGGCTTGCTCGGCCCCAAATGTTGCAGTGTCATTAATAAGATTAGTAAGACTTGCGGCCCAAGATGTTCTCTTTGAATCCATTGTTCCCTCCCATGCTTAAGGACTACTGTGCCCGCCTCGCTACACCTGGACCTACTTAGCGAATTTCGTCAAGGAAGATGACTATTGCCACCAACTAATTAACTACGACGTGTAAGAAGGAAGGATATGGTTCCAAATCCTGATCATAGAGTTATGTTATTAGATTAGTCAATGAAAATACTTGTTTGTAAGGACACTTAAGTCTACCTTTGTTTTCAAAAGATGAATAATTGATCGATGTGCTTCCTCTTGTTTTTTACTTTTACTCACTAGTAAGGAATCCATGCGATGCATGAAAAATAATAAAAGAAAAAATAAAGATAAGTAATACCGGCATAATCATTATTGTATTTTATTAATTAAAAATTAAGTAGATACTAATGAAGCTAATTAATGTAAAAAATATAAACAATTAGCTAGTTATGTTCCCCACTAGAGTGTGGGCATTCCAAATACCCAAGGATTCCAAAAATTTAAGAGAACATCGACTTTAAGTTCAAAACACTAGGTTAATTAATGTTTAATTGATATTCCTTAGGGCATTAATTACTAACATCTCTAAACATTTTTATGAAAGTTTAAAACTTGCTTATATAATGAAATATATTTTTATGAATAATAAATTATGAAAGTTTAGAACTTTATATATATATATATATATATATATATATATATATATATATATATATATATATATATATATATATATATTTATGAATAATAAATTGAGTGACTTTTTGTTGGGACTAGAAGTATAGAGAAAAAAATGTCATTTGAATGCAACGTATAATATGATAACTTGTTTAGCTTTGTGCGTGTGTAATATAGTCGTAATTTTAAAATTTGTAATCACAAATTTCTTGGATTTATCGTTACATAGAAGAGAAATGAGAAATAAAAGTTTAAGTACTAACAACAATGAGTGGAGATTAATGATAAAAAGTTTGAGGGATGAATATTTTTATAAACAATTAATGGTTAAGACTTAAGAATTGAAAGTGTAACCAAATGTACACCTGTATTATCAATAGCTAAGAAGTCGAACTTTAATTAATTAAGAATTTGTCCTGTAACTCTCAAAGTAACCTTTTTAAGGCATACTCTTGCTTCTTTTTTTATAGGAAGATCCAATTAGGTCATGATCAGATTTATGTTTTTCTTCTTTCAGTTTAGGTGAAAGGGGAGCCACTACCGTGTGTAGACATTTAACAATGGTCATAAAAAAACCTCAGTGAGTTTGTGTATTTTTTGAACAACTACTCTATGTAATAGAAAATAAAGTGAGACTCAAAAAAGAGTATTCCAGGAACTATCCAAAAATAAATGCTTCACTTGAACCCTTAAACCATCATTTTGGGATGGTAACCGTGCATCCAATGGAGAAGAGTATATGACATATGTCAAATTTATTATAGTCTATGAACATCAAACCAAATCATAGCTTTAGAATATTTTTATTACAAAAATTGTCAATCGAATAAGTCTAGGAATTCTTTACAAAATTTATTTTCTCAAAAGTAAATGGCCTTTTATAATAGCATTTATATTAGATATAGCATTTATATAAGATAAAAGCATAACAACAGTTTCAAAAATTTTCTTTCTCTAAAGAGCCCCATCATAGATCTAGATGATTTTTAATACAAAAATGGCCCACCCAATAAGTCTAGGAAATCTTTGCACAATGTATTTTCTCAAAAGTAAATGGCGTTTCACAATAGCATTTATATTAGATATAGCATTTATATAAGATAAAAGCATAACTAGAGTTTCAAAAAATTTCTTTCTATAAAGATCCCCATCACTTAGTTGTTAAACATCACTTGCTAAGAGTAGGAGAGAGCCATAGATATAGAGAGAGAAAAGTAGTAAAAAAGAAAGAAGTGGTAGCAACTATGGCGAGGAGAATATGAGAGGTTTCTTCATTGCTACTTGTTGTAGCTTTCATGGCGATGCTTGTTGCACTCAGACAAGTCAGTCTTGAACCTAGCAACAAACAAGTGGATTTGTTTGAGTTAGACCCATAGATTGGGCAGTGCTTAGCATCCCTACAAACCGTAGAAGGGTGTATGGAAGAGGTCCTGACCTCCTTCTTGAGCTTCCAAGTTGGCTTGCTCAGCCCCAAATGTTGCAGCGCCATTACTAAGATTAGTGAGACTTGCTAGCCCAAGATGCTCCCTTTGAATCCATTGTTCCCTCCCATGCTTAAGGACTATTGTGCCTGCCTCGCTACACCTGGACCTATTCAGCGAATTTCGTCAAGGAAAATGACTATTGCCGCCAACTAATTAACCACGACGTGTAAGAAGGAAGGATATGGTTCCGAATCCTGATCATAGAGTTATGTTATTAGATTAGTCGATGAATATAATTGTTTGTAAGAACACTTAAGTCTATCTTTGTTTTCTAAGGATGAATAACTGATTGATGTGCTTCCTCTTCTATTTTACTTTTACTCACTAGTAAGGAACCCGAGCGATGCATGAAAAATATTAGAAGAAAAAATAAAGATAAGTTTTTAGGATTGAGAGTTAAGGTTAATTTTGAGTGATCAAGGGTTTCGTATTCTCTTTGGAAGAGATCTCATTCTTTTCTTCTTCCCTCTTCTCTAGAGATGCAAGTATAATTTCATTGTCATCATCCTTTCTTGCTGAGATTTATCATGTGGTATAAATCACTCTAGAGATTTATTAAACCAATCAACACCTTTAAACTCAATCCTTTGAGGGTTGGTCGATGTGATTGGGAGCTGTCGTTGACGGAGATCGAATCTAAGGATTCATGGTTGTTGTGGTTGAAGAAAGCCAAAACCGTCTTGGACAAAGATCGATAGAGAGATAGTGGTTGTTGAGATCTAATAGATAATTTGGTCGGTGAGGAGCCGAAGCTACTACGGTCGAGATCGAGCCTATGAGTTCGTGGTGGTACAAGCTTGGATGATCTGTACCGAATAATATTGTGTTGTGTACGATTATGTAAGATTCGAGTTTTGTAATTTTGATTTACTCTTAGTGATATCTCTTTGCTGGACGAGGTCATGTGGTTTTCCGCGTGATGGTTTTTACGTAAAAATTTGTGTGTACATGGTTTGTATGATTTGTCTTCCATTAAATTAATTGAAAATTAAAATTGGTAGATAATCTTAGGTAGACCTAATCACCTCCTCTAGGTCTTGCGAATCCATACCCCCATGGAATTTAACTTGTAATATATGTGTGAGATAGCTTTAAAACCCTTGAAATTTTACTACAATTGGGTTTAAAATTAGTTTATAAAAAATCTTAGACCTAGAACTATTTTCCAGTTTATTGTTTTCAACATCATTATTTAGGCCAGAATTTCTTTTATTTTATGCAAAAAATGAGTTTTAAAATGTTTAATGTTTTCTGGTGAATCTCATTGAGTCTTTTTTCTAAATAAATAATAATTAATGCATTTAAAATGTCTGTACTTGAGATTTGAAAAAAAAAAAGAATAAGAATGTAAATTCTTGAATTTTGTTTGAATACATGTATATGTGCATGTCTTAGAGACCCCCTAAGGAAATTTTTCTAAAGTAAGTAAGAATGACTCGATGCCCTAGGATAAAAGGCCCCAAACATCGAGAAGACTCTTATGCGAGTATTATAAAAGTTAGGCTAATCGAGTCATATTGATACATAAATTTGGATTAAAGAAAGTATTTAGTGTAGGTAAGAGTTTATGGTTAAAAATGTTGTGTTTATTCACATAGAAATCTTTACATTGTATTGTATAAAACAAATGGATTGTATTAATTCAACCTTATGAGCCTTTCATTTTGGTGGTACTATTTTATTATATTTATGGTAATTTGATTATGATTGTTACACATGATATTATAGATTGGTTTATATGATTTGCGATTTTATGATAACGAATTGTCTAATTTTGACTAAGAATGAGTTAAAATTTTAATTTTAATTAAGAATCTAATAATTTTCATTATACCTCTTCGAGTTATGGGACAATGGATGATCCATGAGTGATGGATCAGGTTATAGACTATTTAGGTAAGATCTCGAGGATACAAATTTGAAAGACGAATAAAGATTTGAGGCCAGATCTACAGTCTAAATCAACTTAAATCAACAATTCTGGCCGTATTGATTTACATTCTCAAGGAGAGAATGATAATCGATAGAAAATGATGGAAGAACAAAAAGATGAAACAAGTCTTGAATCAGAGAAATGATATTGTAGAGAACTAAAAATGTTGAGTGGCCTCCTCCCCTAAAGAGTACTCAATGGCCTCATTCATGGGGCAAATCCCTATTTATATGATTCCCAAGTGGGACCCTTTTCCAGCTGGAAGTGTAATAGATCATATCTTTCTATTAAGATACGATCTGGTACGATCTTGACAGCTTAACAAATCGGTTATAACAACTTAGGGCATAATGACCAAATACACCCTAAGCATCATTTGTCCTATGATAGATCATAAGTTAAGAAAAGGACCCATAGTAACTTTGAATTGTTGTTCATGATTTGCTTACCATGGTGTCATAACCTTTAACATGTTTATCGGTGCCCTCCAAACCATAAGTTCCAGAACACCCTTCAATAGAAAAGGGTTACACACCTGGAAGACGGGTCATATGCCCTTCAGGTATTCCCCAAAAGCGGAAAATGGTGTATGCACAGATGGTAAGGCGACATCTATCTTTGAACTCTTAAGGCGGCGTAGTTGAGCTAGCTACAAGATTTAGATATGCATAGTGTTGGTCTATGAAGGTGTGTGAAAAATACACCCCTCATTGGCAGAAATTGATCATTCGCTAGGCATGAAACTTCTTCCGTCCTCAGGTCCATGGTACGCATACCACGAATATGAGAAAATAGTAGGCATGACACGACTCATGGCAACCTTGCCTGATCCCCCTAATCAGACATAGGGATAATGAGGATTTAAAGACATCCCATAGCAACCCCGAACCAACAGTCTGGCGCATATATGTTGTCGAGATAGGATATATTGTACATTTTCCACCATTCCTATGGTGTAAATGGTGGACACAATCTACTCAAACCCCCTGACAAAGCACCTAGGTTCAACTCAGGGTATGCATACCATTGGGATAAGATGCGAGGTACTCATGCTGCCATTCTTATGGGGACATGATGACCTTTTCATTCATAATCCATCCTGAGAGCCTATGTAGAACGCCGAATGCCTACCATGATGTTACACAATCCGTCGGAGATATGGAGGATTAGGTGTTGAGAATCCAATTGTAGAACGTGTCATTATCATGTGATCTCAGTGCATGATATCGTTTATACACGTGGCAAATTTCCAAAAATATTATCATAAACATAGACTTTTTCTAGAACTTGGATGTATTACAATTACCATGATTAGGGTGCAAACCTAATTAATTTGGTTTGTAATTCTTCTAGAGAGTCAGTGAGCATATCAATTATCATCCACAACACTCATTCTAGGGACTCAATGTTTAGTCTTGATCTTTAGGGATACAAAACTGCAGCAATAAAGCATGTGTATCTTCCTGTGTCCTTCAAGTACTGAAAGGTGGACACCCCCCCCTCTTGCGCTAGTGGTGGGGTGTGACCTCTCTCAATAGAGGAGTATTAAGATCCAATCCCCTCGGCGATGAGTCATAATAGCTCCAATCCCCAAGCTAACCACTAACGTACCAAAGCCAAAAAAAAAAAAAAAAGTACTGAAAGGTGGTAAAAAAAAATGTAACAAAAAATTAAAAAAGAAGATCAAAATCTGTTACTTTACATCCTCATAACATTTGATTTTGATGAAAGAATGAAGCTGACAACAAGGCGGAGCCACATGGGTCCTATGGAGGGTTGAAGCCCCTCCTGGAATTCCGAAAAAACAAATCCTATTGTATCAATAGACTCAGAAAGGGGTGGAGCAGGGGACTGGAGCTCTAGCCTCTCAAACTTTTGAGAAAAAAATATATTCTTTACAACAGGACACAAACAAACATAATGGCCAATGAACTTTGTTTTTTTTTTTTGGAAGGGGGGGCGCCACTGAGCCCCATTATTAGCCCCTACAAGGGAATCCTGGCTCTGCCTTGGCTGACAAGTGACAGTTACTCGCTTTTTCGAGCAAAACTTATAATTATAAGAAAATTAATCACATGATGTGTCTCGTCCCCTTCAAACTCTCCATGTGTCCCCTTTTAATTCCTTTTTAAGATTTATGAACTTTTTTTTTCATTTTATTTATTTTATAAACGTGGATATAAAGACTAAGACTAGTGTTACGTGCTGCAGAGGGAATACCCCCACCCCATACAATCAATATTGAGGGGAGCCCAAGAATCGATCTTGAGACATCTGGGTTTACGATTCATTCTTTGACCACTGGGCTACACCCTCAGGGTTAAGATTTACTAACTCTTAGACTAAAGAATCTAATCTTGGTTTTTAAAAAAGAGCAATAGTCCCCTTGTCGGCCGAGGAGGGGACCATGCCTCCTCGCTCTCACATAGCCGACCTTTCAACTTCGATTAACTCAGGTTAGTTTTCTTTAACCCTTTAATTAATTTCTTTAATTTTATTTTTCTAAAAACCAAGGGTAAATGAGTGAATCCCAAGGGTGGATGAATCTTAATCACAGTTAAATGGGTTAGAAGGGGGACACATGGCCAGAAAATGGGAGCCGAGACGCCCCTCCTCGCGTCACTGACCAAGGAGGTGACTATTTTCCTTAAAAAAAAAAAAATTAACAATAAAGGTTAAAACTTCTTAACCAGGGTTCAAGGGCAGTTAAGACTTTGTGAGGGTCTCTCCTCCCCTCCTCGTACAAGGAGAGGATTATTACTCTAATAAAAAAACTGTACAAAAGGGCAGAGGGTTTTCGCTGCGAAAAGGGTGCTTATATGAGATAGATATCCTTCTTCTTCCAACAGCAGACTCAATCGCAGAATCCAAGCTCGATTTATTCGATCCGAGTCTCCAAGAAATAGAGAGAGAGAGAGAGAGAGTCTAGAGAGAGAGAGTATGAGTAGTGGAGGAAGTAGCCGCAGTAGCGGGAAGGGGAATAATGGGATTTCATCGACTCAAGCTTCGTCGAAGAAGATGATTCAGAGCTTGAAGGAAATCGTTAACTGTCCTGAGCATGAGATCTATGCCATGCTTAAAGAATGCAACATGGACCCTAACGATACCGTTAACAGGCTACTCTCTCAAGGTTTATTGCTAAACCCTCTCTTTTCTCTTTCTCCATTCTTTTTTTCTTCAGATTCTTCTCTATTGTTGGATTTTGTTTATATATCAAGATCATGGTCACAGTAATGCTTTTTCTTTTTCTCTTAATCTCCACAGGTGGGGTTTTCCCTGTTCTTCTTCTACCTGCGTTTTTTAATTTTTAATTATTTATTATGTAGTGGTTGGCGTTAGTTTTGATTTCTGTTTCTGGGTTTTGATTTTTTTAGTGAAAAAAGGGGGAGATAACTTTTTTTTTGGGGGGTAGCTTGAAATATATGTGCAAGGTGAGATATTTATTTACTTTGTTGATCATACTGTTATTAATTGTTATCTGTCAATATGGTTAGTGTGATCTCATTCTTGAGTGAAAATTATTTCCAAAGATTAAAAAAAAGGGGAATGATATCTCTCTTTTGGTTCAGTTCGACCTGCATGTGGGGGATTTTTTATTTTTCTTTTCAAGAATATTTTCTTTTTTCTGTTAGTCCCCAAATTTGCTTTCTGTTGAGTTATGCTTTTAGTAGAATGATCGGTCCCTTTTCCTCGTTTGACATTTAGGAAGTGGCGAAAATGTTTTGGTAATGTTGTAAATACTCAATATTGCCTAGATAGATATAAACTTATGTGTGTAAAGTGTAAACCCCTTGCCGCCCGTTTCTTCTTTCATGATTCCACCTCCATTCCCCCGTCTGTTGAAAACGTCATTCCTGTTGTGCGGCAATGCATCCTTTTTACACATTTAGTGTATTCCTTATCTTGCACAATTACACTATACATAGTGGTTAGACTTGTTCTGGACAGTTTTTTTGGTTTTTATTGAGCTAAGATGTTGATGATGATGAGGTATTCTAGATAGCAATATTGGGGTCTTGTTTGATATCATTTTTTTTTGTCCAGTGATTACTGTTTTAACCAGTCCTTTTTTTAATTTTTATTTTTATAATGATAATGAATGAATATATTGAGGGCGAGAAAAGAGTACAACAAGAAGAGAAAAGGAGCCAAAGCGGCGAGAAAAGAGTACAACAAGAAGAGAAAAGGAGCCAAAGCACGGACTCAAAGTATGTATCGTACATGCCTACATGGACAGTAGTTGGAGTCGGTGGCTCTCCGAGGGTTCTCAATTCTCATAAAAAAAAAAAAAGATTAAAAAAATCAGTTCTTTTAAACAGTCATTCGAAGCCTCTTCTTTAGCTAATGTATCCCTAACTCGTTTGCTGGCTTTGGAACCCGAGAGAATTTGATGTTCTTTTGGTGCACCAGGGCACAAATCTCCTTGATTACATGGGGGATTCTTTAACGACCTTCACCATAGTCTTGGTAAATGTTGCTATGGATTATGAGCATTGCTTTCTGCACAGTCCAGTTTGCTTTTGGCCCAAGTCTCAATGAAATTGCATGTCATTGTCTACAGATAAAAATAGAGTGGTATGAGGTAAAGAAAGCCACTCTTAGACACTTTATAAGATCAATGCTCTCTTGTAATTAATCAAAAGGATGGAAAACAAATCAGACTCAAGTGCTAAAACAAGGATAGTGTAAAATAATTAGCATCTTGAAGATGTGTGGCAGGGGTGTGGGACAACAAAATAGTTTCTTTACATTACCATTTACTAACGAATGAAGTTTCCTCTTGAATGCCAGAAGCACTATGATTTGTTGGAATTAAAAGCAGCTAATGTCATACAGTTTTTTTTTTTTTTTTCTAAATAACTTCTTCATATAATTGCATGATTCTTCTACTTCAATTGGTACTCCTTTGTAGTTGTGGAGTTCTGTCTTCGTTGGGCCCTCAAACAGTTTTTTTAATAAATTTTAAAATTTAAATATTTATAACATTTCTGGATCTGATTTTGCTTTTATGTTAATGCTTCTGCTGAAGTAAACTCTGGTATCCTTTTAAACAACGTGTTCAATGACATTGTAATGTACACTGGTTAGAAGTTAGAACCATAGGAAGGCTTTGGCTGGTTATGCTGGTGTCATTTATTTTTTATATACTGATTGGGTCTTATAACCTCATATTGATAAGTTATTCATTTGCAAAATTAGGGTCTTAGATAATATCTTAGATGTTGAACTTGAAACATGATTTTTTTATTTTCATTGTCCACAAGCTAAAATTCATCACTGAAGCCAATCTTGAAGGAGTTTCAGTTTCTGATTCAATTATAAAAAAATGGGTTCTTGTTGTTCTAAGAATCTCTAAGTCTAGCCTCAGTTTGTTTCATCTGCTTTCTCCTCACTCCTTGAATTTGTTTTTTCATCTACATTGTTTCAGTTTTTTTTTCTACTTTGCTCCGATATATCACCACTAATTCATAAAATTTTCTGGGGTCCAATATTATTGAACAGGATGTATTGAGTTCCAACACTTTGACTGCTTCTATGTCCTATTAATCTTCAAACTCCTTTCTAACTTCATGCTTATCCATTATGTAGATCCTTTTCATGAGGTCAAGAGCAGACGAGAAAAGAAAAAAGAGGTCAGTGCGTGTAGAAATACGCATTCTGTAATTTGCATAATTTGATAGCCAATTGTTTTTCTTTTTACCCTATGTGTCATGACTTCTCATCTTTCAACCTATTACACATTTACTTGTCGTTGCTTGCTAACTTCTGGTTGGATGTAACTGTTAATGAAAGTGAAAATTGTTAGGGTTTTTAAAGATTTTTTCCTTCATAATTCATTTGACTTCTCGATTTCTCTGTCTATGTATGCTTATTACTCAAGTTTTTAAAGTTCAAAGATATTATCACTATGCTCTCTTTTCCCTACCAATAAGGAGCATGCTTAAATGTATTATTTTCCCATTAAAGCAGTACTGGGCTTTCAGTTCATGAAATAGAAAAGTCAGTTAGATGCTTCTCTTAAATATCTTTTTATCCATTTTTCCTCTCATTGCTTTAGATCAAGGAGACTTCAGAATCCAGGTCTCGAGGTGTCAGTATCACTTCAAATCGTGGGGGTAGAAGTAGTGCAGACCGTAATGTTGGACGTGGTGGTGCCACTCAATTCAGCTCTACTGGTATGTGCATTTTATTATGCAATGTTGGACAAGTGTTCAGTGTATACTTAGGAGAAACTGATGTGGAATCTTGGTAAATATTTTAAACTTACCAGTCCTTTGCTTGCTCCTTTTGTTAGAGCCTGGTGTTTTGCGTGGTAAACCTGCATACAAGAAAGAAAATGGGACAAATGCTTTTCCAAGTTCTTCATCTTCTGCTTCTGATATGGTAGGAAATAACATGAATATATGGCCTCCATCTCTCAGGTTAGTCGTATTACTAACTCAAATTGATATTTCTCTTGTGCCTTCGCAAAATGTTGGAGATGGAATGCAACTTAAATTTGTCGACTACTCTATCTTACCGGGAAAAAATTTATGGGCTATTTTCCTTGGAACTCTATTTTTAATCTTCACACTCAGTGTCTCTATGTTCTTGGGTTTTATTTTTGTATATAAACCTTCTTAGAATGTCATTAAGTCTTCTTTACTTGCTCAATGATTGCTAAGTTTATGCGATTGTGTGCGTGCATGCTGTTGTGGTTATGCTTGTGATGAAATTTTAGATGGCTTAAGGACGGAGATCGGGAAAAAAAGGTATGCACCCCGATTTTTTTTTGATTGGTAAACAAAGAACATATATATAAGAGAAGATCATAAATAGCAGGGTTCACAAAAAGTAAACCAGGAAAAGGAAAATAAAAGTCAAGACAATGACTATGAGACCCAGCAACAACATTGAACAACTACATGGAAAAGATGTTCTCCCAAGGATCCTCACCATTATCCCCGCCTGAGCACCAAGCTGATGCTAGAAGTCATGCTCGAGCTTGGATTCGGGGAATAGTCAAGGAGGTATCCTCAAAACACCCCTTATTCCTCTCCTTCCACAAGGCCCAAGCTATTGGCAGTGTTACAAATCTCGTTCTTGGGTTTTTATCGGCCAAAGTTTTTCTCGGGATATTTTCAAATCTGAACTTTTTTCGGGTATTTTTCGCATAAATCCCGACAATAATTAAAAAATATTAAATTACAGAAAATAATAATAAATATTACCAATTTATAAATTCATAAAACAAGTATTTCTCACAATATTTTTAAAGTCTCGGTTAAATCTCGGGTAAATTCGCGATATTTATGGGATAAAAAGAGAAAATTATATTTCTCATAAGATTTTTAAAATGTCGCAATAGAAATGGAGTTTTAAACTTTAGATGTTTTTCTCGGTTTTTAGACTTTAGATGTTTTTCTCGGTTTTCCTTGGGAGAAATTGGGTAGTTCTCGGGAGATTTGTAACAGTGCTATTGCCCCCAGAAGGTGAGGCCAAATTACTCCCACAAGAAAGGAAAATGACACTGAAAGCTAGCAAGATAAGAAGCTCCGAAGGGATCGAGAAAATATCCAAGGGATGCGAAGGTGAGAAAGAAAATAGGACCAAAACTTCTCTCTCAACCGGACAATTTAACAATAAGTGATTCACAGACTCCTCTGCTAAAAGGCACATTAAACATCTGTCAGGCAGACACCATCCTCTCGCATGTTAGGATTTTATGTAAAACTGTTGTCCACAAAAAAAAGATACCGGAGGGTACCATACAACCTGATGAGGAAAAGGTAGACTAGGTTCATTATGCAAAGATTGTAAGAAAGACCTTACTGAGAACTTCCCCTTGTTGTCCGGAAACCAAACTCAACTATCCCTGACTAGAGGATTTGGGTTGAAGTACTGAATATGAGAAAGTAACCTCAATAGGTCTTGAACCTCCCAATCGAACAAAATTATGCCTCAGTTTAGGAGTCCAAATAGATACCCCCTCCTGTGGCCCTGTCGAATGGCTGCCCATTCTAAGACTAGGCATCGGTTGCCTTCACGCCATTCTATATACTCGGCAACCGACACCTAGTCTTAGAATGGGCAACCATTTGGCAGGGCCGCACGAGGGGGCAGACCTGAGAGCCTTGCTTGGTTGACCATATGCCCCTCTCAATACCAGTGTTTTAAAAAGCGTGTGAGGCTTACGCCTCGAGGCTCGCCTCAAGGCGAGGCTTAAAGAAAACGCATTGAGGCTCAACCATGAGACTTAAACCCCATGAGACACACGCCTTATACCTTGAAGCTCGCTTTATGTATATGACGTAAATCTCATACATTAATTGAAATTAGGTTTTTAGTCACAACTGAGACTTAATTTTTTTTATTTTATTTGTTATTTATTTCAACTAATTTATATAGTATTTTCTATATGTACATGTGCGTCCACACGAACATACACTCAACGTACACGAATACAACTATATATATGTATATATAAATGTATCTCTCTTTATATATACATACTATAATCTTTCATTAACTTTTTGAATTTCTTTGCAGTTTTTCTTATATTTTATTTATTTGTTAAAATGTGAGAGCATGAAGCTTTCTTGTGAGGCTTACGCTTCATGCTTCGAGGCTTATGCCTTACGCATCTTGAGGTCCTAACGCCTCGCCTCACGCCTTCACGTTTTAAAACATTGCTCAATACAAAGGACTTCTAAGTTTTTTTTTTTTTTTGAAGGTAAGCTAGGGTTCGGCAGACCCCTACCAGAGAAACATAGGTAGGATTCGATCCTAGGTCCCTGGTACGACGCTAAAGGACTTTACCAACTAAGCTAGCTGGCACCTATGAAGGACTTCTAAGTTGCGATTGATTCTTGCTTTATTTTGTTTATCTTTCGTTTTTTCTTAAGTTTACACTCTTTAAACTCTTTCTTTGTAGTAGATTAATATATGACTTTCGTTATCGATAATAAAAAATGTTAGTAATGCACTTTTTAACTTCTCAAAGTCGAATTGACATGCCTTACCAATTGATTGTCTTTGTTGGAGGATACATTTTTCTTTATCCCTTTGAGGCGTAAAACCTTAGTAGGGGAGGGGGAGCTCTGCAAAAAAAAAAACTCCGTTTTTTAAAAATATTCGCAAATTATTAGCATATTTTTGCTTTGTCGAATTATTCTCTAAATTATTCGCAAATTATTGGTTTCCCGAATTATTGGCGAATTATTTGAGAATTTTTCGCGAATTTTCCAGATTATTCCCGAATTATTTTCTCTAACTTGGCAAAAAACTACTTATTCTGTGTATGTTTTAATCAAATTGTTCGGTATATTTTTATATATTAATTTATTTTTTATTTGTTTTGAATTTTTTCCAATTTTTTCTGAACTTGATCTCTGCCGAATTATTTCCGACCCTCGACTTTGTCACTGGGAGGGGGAGTACTTGATATCATTTCCTTAAAGCTCTTCATGTAGGTTAGGATTCTGAGCATCCAATTGGTTCAAAAGTCTGTATATTTTCTGAGCATCCAATTCGGGGAGGAGGAGGGGAGTTTGTGGAGGGAGGTGATTATTGCCAGGCATGGTGTTGTTAATAGGTGGCACCCTAAGGCTGGTTTGGCCCCCCTGGTAGTTGGTGTTTGGAAGCCTATTCTCTAAGGTTGGGCAGAATTCTCTGCTCACACACATCTCAGGGTGGGCAATGGAGTTCAGGTAAGTTTTTGGAATGATCGTTGGTGCGGGCAAAGTCTGTTTAGGCAGTCTTTCAGGAATTTGTTTCTCCTAGCTACTAACAAAAAGGCCTCTGTAGCAGATTATTTGGATTGGCAGGGTGGGGTTCCGGTTTGGGCCCCCAATCTTAGACGTAACCTATTTGATTGGGAAATCCCAGAGTTTCTAGGTTTGATAGCTCAAGTGTTGGAGGTCACCCCGTCGCCATCCACCAGGGATTGCCGAGTTTGGTCCTTAGACAACAAGGGGAGGTTCTCTGTGGGTTCCTTCTTGCGAGTCATGCATCCCGGTACTATGCTATCCTTTCCTCATCAGGCTGTTTGGTTCCCTCGTATCCCATCCAAGGTATCATTTTTCATGTGGTTAGCGGTATTGGATAAAATATTGGCTATTGATCACTTCATGCATAGAGGATGGCAGCTTGCAAATAGATGTTTTATGTGCCTTCTAGCAGAGGAATCGGTAGATCACTTACTGATTCATTGTCCGGTGGCGAGAGAGGTTTGGTCCTATTTCCTTATACATCTAGACATCCCTTGGATCTTTCCCGGATCCTTTCGGCTAGTTGGTTGTCAGGGGTGTTCCCGTCGCCTGCTGGTGATGTGTGGCCTTTTCTTCCGGGGGCAGTTGTTTGGTCCCTTTGGAAGGAAAGGAATAGGCGAGTCTTTGAGGGCTCGGCCCTGGAGGCTTCCCACATTCAGGCTAGAGTGCGACGCTTAGTCTCAGACTGGAGTGCAGTGGGTGGTGATTTGGAGGATCCGTGGGGGAATACTTTCTCTCCTTAATTGCTTCAGGCCTGCTCGCTTGATTTGGTTGGTTTTGGTTTGTATTTCTTTTCGTTTCGCCTAGGTTCACTATTGGTGATCGCGGGGTTATAGCTCTCCCTTTTTCCATATATATATATTTATCTCTTCTTTTGCTGATAAAAAAAAAAGTTAATTTACTTAAGGATAAGTGGGGAACTTGATTTAGATGGACTACTAGGAATAGATAGTGGTTACCTAGTGTGTTCAAAGGTCATGGTCATATAATATCTATATGGTTAGGACTAAGGAGATCTTCAGAGTTGTGATATATTAATATTTTAAGTTGAAAGTTAAGATTTTTCTCTATTTTTGAGTATGATGTTCAATGTGATTGGTGTGATGTTGTGTTTAGAAAGCATGATGCAATGTAGTTAAAGCGTGGCTTAGGTGCTGCCTAGCGTCTTCAAACGGGCACATATTAACAAAGTCGGGGTTCGGGAATAATCAGGGTAGGGGTCAATTTAGGAGAACTTAGGAAAAAATCAGAGAATTTTTTTTAATAATGATAAAAATTAGAAACATGGTACTAATTAATATATCTAACGATTTGATTCTTGAAAATTCAAATTTAACTAAAGAAAATCAAAGAATATAGATGAGTGTAATTTAGGGCTTATTGACACAATGAAATTAATAATTACAATGATCTAGAAAAGTCATAAAAGCCTACAAAAGGGTAAAGAAGTAATCAAGTTTTGCACCACTTACTTAGCCAACCTCGATAGCTGCTTCTCTTGAGAAGTTGCAAAGGGAGTTTCTCTGGAATGGAAGAGGAGATAGCTTTAGGTATCATTTAGTAGTTTGGGCCAGTATCTGTCAACCAAAGAGTAGCGGGGCTCTAAGCTTGAAGCCATTAGCTCAAGTGAATAAGGCTATGTTAGGAAAATGAGTTTGGAGATTAAGGGAGGAGAGTTTATGATGGCCCATCATAGTGTATGACAAAAAACTCGAGAAACATATAACATAGCATGTTTTTTTGTTGACCAAACTATCGTATTCAAATAACATAATTTTTTATACCTTTAAACAATAATAATCTTACATACGCTTGAGCCCAGCAGAGCTCCTGGTCGCCTAGGCGACCGCTTGAGGCGACGCTTTTAACAACTATGGATTTGGGGTATTTTCTCTCCCGAATAGGTGTGGTTTGGGTCTTTCATTCTTCCTTTCAGAACTTCTTATCATGCCGGTCATTATTTAGTGCGAATAGTGTGCAGAGGGCAATTTGGTCGGTTTTTCCTAAGGCCATATCATGGTTGATATGGAAAGAGAAATAGGAGAATTTTTTAGAACTCCCCCTTTTCTCTCTCTTGCATTCAATCACGAATCCATTTACTGATCTTAGAATGGGTCTCGATTCAGAATGGTGGGGTGGATCTGGGAGTAGGGGTGGGTATCGAGCCGAATCTGGTAAATGAGCCGAGTTTTTATTGAGCTTTGACATTTTTCAGGGTGTTCAAGTTTGATTCGGATCATCTCGTTTATAAACTAGCCAAATTGAGCTTTTAACAAGCTTAATTAAATATAATTAATTAAAAAAAACTTATATAATAAATGATTAATTTTTAAAAATAACCCTTTAATGAAAATATTTAAATTGTATATTTACATATATTATTAATTTTACACATATATAGTTAGAGTTAAGGGTAAGAGATTTAGGGTTTAGAGAGAAGAGTTAAGTCTAGGTTTCTTCGAGAAGAAAAGAAAGAGAGGAAAAAATAGATATTAGGATAAATTGCATAGTAAGGGATAGAGAACTCTACTTGCATTCTATATTAAGAGAACATTACAAATATACCCTTTACCGAATATTACATATATCAACACTCCCCCTCAAGCTGGAACATAAACATTGAACATGCCCAACTTGACAGTGATAGAAGAATAGCCGGACCAACAGACTTGGTAAAGATGTTAGCAAGTTGTTGAGAAGACGAAACATGTTGAAGAGATAAAGAATAATCCCGAACTTTTTCTCTGAGAAAATAAATATCAACCTCAATGTGCTTTGTTCATGAAGAACTGAAATAGAATCAATCTTCGTTGCCGCCTCGTTATCACAATATAAAGTCTTAGGGCCTTTAATAGGGAACCCTGATTTAGAAAGAAGTGAACGAAGCCATAAAATTTTTCAAGTGCCATGAGCAAATAACCCAATATTTTGCCTTGACACTAGAACGAGAAACCACATGTTGCTTTTGCTCTTCCATGCAACCAAATTGCCTCCAAGAAAAGCACAATAGCCCAAGGTGGAGCGATGGTCAGTAGCAGACCTAACCCAATCGACATTTGTATAGCCAAAGATTTCGAGATGATCATGTGAGCGATATACAAGTCCACAACTAGGTCTAGACTTGATATATCGGAGAATACAATGAACACCAACAAGGTATGAAGCACGTGGAGCATGCATGAACTGACTAACCATGCTGACAACAAATGTAATATCTAATCGTGTGAGAGTGAGATATATCAAGCGGCCAACAAGACATTGATATGTATGAGGATTAGAAAGAAGATCACGGTCACCTTCATTATCATGCTAAGAGAGCTTCGGATCCATGAGAGAAGTAGCGGGTTTACACCCACTCATACTAGTATCGCTCATCAGATCAAGAGCATTCTTACGTTGTGACAGAAAAATTCCCTTCTTAGAGTGAGCAATTTCCAGACCAAGAAAGTACTTCAGATGACCTAGGTCTTTGACATCAAAGATATGCCCGAGCTCATGCTTAGCATGAGAGATGAAAGAAGAGTTATCACAAGTCAAGATGATATCTTCAACATGTACCAGAAGAATAGTGCGACCTGAGGTATTAGAATGACTGAAGATAGTATGATTGGAGTGACATCGTTGAAATCCCATGCTAAGAACTACTTCATTGAAGCGATGGAACCAAACATGAGGTGACAGCTTCAAACCATATATAGACTTTCGAAGTCTACAAACCTTCCCAGACTCCCCCTGAAGCAAGAAATCAGGAGGGGAGGGAGGTCCATATATACCTCCTCGGTGAGATGCCCATTAAGAAAGACATTCTCAATGTCCAACTGATAGAGATGCCTACTCTGATTTGCCGCAAGAGAGAGTAGGACACGAAAAGAAGTCAGTTTGGCCACATGAGCAAAATTAGCATCATAGTCAAACCCATAGGTCTGAGTAAAGCCACGGGCGACAAGACAAGCCTTATACCGAGCAACACTGCCATCAGAATTATATTTGAGTGTGAAAACTCGACGACACCTAATAGGTTTCTTTCTAGATGGAAGATGAACCTTATCCCACGTATGGTTAGATTGAAGGACGTTCATCTTGTCAACCATATCAACTTTCCATGCAAGATGAAAAAGAGAAACACAAACAAATTGAGGAATAGTCACACTGTCAATCGCGGAGAGGAAGGCCTGATACGAGAGAGAGACAGCCTGATAACAAACATACTTGGCAAGAGGGTAAAGAGTAACACATACTTGGCAAGAGGGTAAGGAGAAATAGTTAGGGCTTCTTAGAAATCTTGCTTCCGCGAGTTCAATGGTGATTTTTGGCTAGTAATAAATTGATTAATGGGATGAGAAGCACAAGACTATTTCTTTCACCCAGAGCTGACAGGAAAGTCAACCCTCCTAAGTCCTATGTTGATATTCCAGCACATACATATACTTGGCCTTCACTCAAATCCTGTGAAACCTGCTCCTTTCATCGAATCCATACCAGTCCATTTATTGAGGTTGTAACCAGTCCATTTATTGAGGCTTTACAACCACTCTACTGCCCCATTTAAAACCTGGCCATACACCTAGAGAAACCCTAAACCTAGCAACTGTCCTACCCAGTAAAGTCCAGCAGCTTTTGCCTATTTGAACCCTCAAATCCCAACAAATAAAGGAATAAGAGTCCCTTAAATTTGCACATTGATAACCTTTCATGGCCTATAAATCCTAGGCCCTGTGGGATGAATCAAGGCAGCATAAGCTATCCAAAAAAAAGAGAGAAAAAAGGAAAAAGAAATTAAAGAACAGAAAAAAAGTTGGCAGCCTAGCTGTCCAACATCAAAGTGCCTCGCAAGTTGAGACCAGTTGCCAATATGAAATTGTAAAATAAGGTTTGCCATTGTTGTGGCACCTCTCTCTCTCTCTCTCGCTTTTTTATTGCCGTACTGATGTCCGTGATTAATGGTAGTGGCCTTGTGGGGTAGCGTAGAGGAGATTTTTCTTTAATTAATTAATTACATGGGAATCTGGTATATCCTAATTTAAGGGAGCCAAAGCTGAGCTGTTAACAGTGATGTAGCTTAGTTTTGTCATAGTTGGAGGAGATAGAAGGGAATGATAAGGTTTTGCAACCTTAATTGCCTGCTAGAAATGTAGTTAGTGACACTAGCCAAGTTGCCCGTGAAATTTAAATGAGAAAATTATGGCTCCTTTAATTTGGTGTATCCTTTTTTTTAAGTTCTTTTATCAATAGATAGAATCATCATTCTTATTTCTTAGAAGACCACTAGAACAGCAGAAATAAATTCTATGATTGATGAACCATATTGAGAAAACTGGCTAGTGGCTCAATATAGTTGGATTTGTGATATTTATATGAATTTTGAACGATCTGACTTTTCCAACCTTTTCATGACAGACCCACCAAAACACCACCATAGATCCTTAAAAATATGGAACTCCCTATCTTTGCTTGGCTATTGGTACTTCACAATTGAGACCTCAATTTGAGAGGCCATTAAAAAATTTTCTCAGTGTGTATTTAATGAGTTCCTTAATTTCTTGACTACATGGCTCCGTGAATCTCATCCTATTAGAAATCCATGGTGTTGGTTTTAAAAATCAGCGCATTTTGATTAACTTTAAATAAGATGTGTCAGTTTCGCTAAGTCCTGAAAGGAAAACACCATGTAGTTATAAAAGTACATGGTTTCATGGAATGTTGCGATAAACATTGATTAACTTTGCATTGTTTCAGTAAATTTCTACTTAAATCTTAAATCGTCAGTATGAAAATTGCTCATCAAAACGTGTCAACCGAAGCTCTTTTTCGGAGAGAAACTCGTTTTAGAATTTTTTAAAGTGCTGTTTTAGTGATAAATCAGGTATGTAATTAATTATCAATTACATAAAACCGCGAATAGTTATTAGGTAGGCGTTCCAGTGAGTTAATTAAAATTATAAAAAATAATTTTTTTGCAAAAAGTTAAAACAAATCAGGAAGCATAGATCAATAAATGCATGTATATTGATCATAATCTTTAAGTATACATTTAGAAGATACTCTTATTTACAAATAAACAACTATATAAAAGGAATTTATTAATAAATCACATTTGAACATAACTGCATGTGTATATGCTATATCCAACTTGTATAATTCATAATTGGATTGTACTTTAATGGCTTAAGTTTTAGTTAAATAATATTTGATTAAAAGATGTTAGAAATTAGATAATGATCATAAATGTGGAAAACATTATGGAACTCAATTTCTTTTTCATATGTAAGTTTTCTTGTTAATAAGATTAAATAAGAAAATGTTGCATTTGATGTTTTCATTATGTAAGATGACTTCGAGATACAGTGTAACTCACCTGTGTGGATATGTGTTTGTGCCGTTTCCCTTGTTGTGGGAATAATTACTTTATGATCATGGCCATAGACCGTTTATTAAGTGTAACTTTTACTTCCAGAGTTTCAAACACTCGCAACAGCTTATAACCTTTTCAATCTATCATTTTTTCTATTACTGGTTGTCTTTCATTATTGAATTAGTTCGGAGTGTCTATTGATGCTTATTTTTTTTTCCATAAAAGTTTGTACTTAGCATTTGCATTGTGTTTTCATCGTTTCCGTAATTTTTACAATGTTTCCTTGAACTTCCTAAAAATCTTTCTACTTCCTGGAGCACTGAAAGTTATACTGAGACTGAAGTTTAAAACATTGGATGAGAAGCTTCGAATAAGTAGATATATAAATGAACCCAGATGCAATATAAGTTGGTCCTCAAATTTCAATGCTTTATTATAATACAACCATATTTTGTTCTGTTTATATATCCAAATAATGCTAGATAAGTACTTAGCATAAATAGAACCATAGTACCCTGTTTGTTTCCCTAATTTGGAGTTTTCTGATAAGATTCATGTATGCTGTATGCATGCGTTTATGATTTTGTTAGATAATCACATACTAAAAGGTTTAAGAATTGATGGTGGATTGCTTTTTATGACACTTTTATCTAGCTGGAAATGGCATGCATTTTTATTTGAATGTTTATTTATTTAATTTTTTGACTGGTATTATGTTTCATAAGAATCTTTTGTTTGATTTCCATCTGGCTGAAGTGTCATTACTTGTTTTACATGCTTGTTTGATATCTGTTGCAGTGATTCTGTTACTGTGGAAAACAAAACACCAGCAATAGGCACAAGCGATGGCATTTTTTCATCCTCACAACCTTCTCCAGGTTTTCAATCTGCTTGGTTGGGGGTCCCAGGTCAAGTTTCAATGGCTGACATCGTAAAGATGGGTAGGCCCCGTGGCAAGGCTTCCAGCATATCAGTTGTGTCATCTCAGACTTGTAACTCACCACATCATACAGGTGCACCAAACTCATCCTACCCAATTGTCAAGCATCCCCATCTTTCTGCATCTCTGCCAGCAGAATCACACCACCATTTGTATTCATCTCAAGATCATGCTTCCAAGGCATCAGAGATTAGCCACGAACCAGGCATGGCTGAAAGCCAGCATGTTTCTCATGATGAGTGGCCCGTGGTTGAGCAGCCGCCAGATGCTACTGTGTCATCTGTCTTCGAACCATCTGTGGCCTCTGAGGTGTACGCTGATCCATCTAATTTGCATGTTGATAGAACTAATCTGCATCTAAACTCCCAATCAGATGAGGTTCTAGCAACAGAGGAAGGTGTTACTTTTGAAAATCTTAATGCAGACCACATTGGATCTGCTTCTTTGTCCAGTATACAGATAGAGGACGATAATTTCGGAGGTGCATCTGATTTTGATAATAACTCATTTAAGAACATGAGTTCCTACCAGCCTCACAGGATTCCTTCTGAGCACCAGGAAGGTAATCCACAATTTTCTATATTTAACTTTGGGTTATCACTTTTCCTTTGAAATTTTTTCTATCACAGACCACTGCAATACTTAAAATGTACAAAGCATTTAAATTGGAAATTTGGAATGGTAGTGTTTGACAGTTTTAGGGGATTAAATTTCACAATGTCGTGAAAAATTCATTTTCTGACCTTAGATGTAGTTGTTCAAACAATGATTCACAACACATAACTGATTTAGATTTATGTTGTGGCTTGGCACACAAGCTTTTTAAATGCTAATATAACTCATCCAACAAAATTCATTAATCATGTTGATTTCATGAACTATGCTTATGTATGTGGAGGCAGCACTCCATTCGCATAGTCACCGAGGTGGAGTTCAGCAATTATTTGTCTAGGAAAAATTTCGGAAGAAATGGGCAAATTCATAAAATCCAGAAATAAATCGAGAAAATGTTGGGCAAGAAATGAAAAATATAAACTAAGGTCACTAACAATGAAAAATATAAAATAAGATCACTAATAATGAAAGTTATAAATGAATATATTTTATATACTAGATATTTATTTGGGAGTTTTTCACAAAGTCGTGAATAATTCATGTTTGATTTGCGAAATTCACAACTTCTTGAAAAACTTGTGATTTGTTTCCCCAAAGGTCATGTATTTCGTGAACGAATTGTTTGACGAAAAGTCGCAGATTATGTAAGAATTTTGGAAAAACGCAGGGAAATTTGTTACTATGCTTGCGTGGTATCCTCTTACAACTGGAACAAATATACAACAAGATTTAGAAGAAGTTAAAGGGCAATTAGGTGAACACAATTAATGGCTGGAATAGCAATGAGGGAGTCCGTGGAATTTTATATGTTATATTTGGCAGTCGGTTAGAGGATGGATGATTATCTTTTCTCCTATTCTTAAGGGATGCAAGTCTTATTACAAACTCATCTGAGAGCATAGTTACTAAGTCGGAGTTTGAGAACTATTTGTGTATGGAATATTCCAAAAAAAAGGGCGCCGGGGGGGGGGGGGTGTTCAGAAAATTTGTAAATAAATGAGGAAAATGTCAGTAAGCATTTATCTGGATGTCAGTGATGAACAAGGTCCTTGCCATCGAAAATCTGAAGAACTGGGGCATATTGATTCCCAAGTTGTGAGGGAGAGGACAATGTGAACCACCTCCTTTTCCATTCCTTAGCATCTTGGGATGTGTGGAGCCTTTTTCCATCCTTATTTAGGATTTCTCGGGCCTTCCTTCGTTCCTCTGTTACCTGTAAATTCCTTCTTCTTAAATACAATTCTTGTTATTCATAAAAAAAAGCGGGAAATATTAAAATCGATGTTCATGATTTGACTCTTGTAAATTAGATTTGAGTTTTAGCCTAGTCAGCTGTATTCTTTTTTTTCTTTCCAATTTTGCCTTAAATCATTTTTTTCTTTTCTATTATGGCTTATGGGAGTATTCATTTCATTTTACCCATTATTATAAGTGATACAGATCCTTGGAAATTCTAAACATCATCCAGTCACTGTGACCCACGTAGACTACCTCTTACACTAACAATCTACTTTATCAGACAATCTTAATAGTCAGATGCTGTTGTTAATGCTCTTGGCTGTTCATTGAACGGCAAATACTATGGTGGGTTAGGATCATTCCGTTGTGCAGATTTTTTGTCTAAGAAATCTTTTGGATGGGGCCCATTGATAGGAGAGGCTCGATTGATCAGACTTGTTCGCCGCATGTATTATATACTAGTAGTGTTGTGCTGGCACGTGGGTATCAATTTGTTGCAGAGAAAAGAGCCAACAGGGCTTTTAAGATCCCAAAATTCCTGTCCATGCACCCCCTGTTCATTTATTTGTATCATCTTCAACTTGTTTGGAATTGAGTCTATGGAGCCCTTATAAGCATGCTTTTGAATCTCTATTGAATGAGCATGGTTTTGTTCATATTCTGGTTCTTGATCTTATTGGATGCAGCAACAGTGGTAGCTGAGGCATTTAGATGAAATAGACTGTTTGTTTCTTTTGCCAAATGATGGTCATGGATCCATGTGTATTTGTTAAAGAATATTTGTTGGGCCAACATGGGTCATGCTCAAATGCTTTCTTAGTTTGATGCAATGTTTTACATGACGGTTTCGGGGGTATTCTACAAGACTTGGCAGTGAACTAAAAATGAGAACCTAGAAAAATATAAAAATGCTACAAGCCTACAAGAGAAGCTAAGAAAGGTAATAAGGCAAGACAAATATCGAGGACATGATGATGTTAGGGACCTAGATCATGGTAGATGCATTAAGAGTGTCGATTAGAGTCCTAGTGAGTAGTGAAGGATGAAGAAATTAAGGGATGATATAAAGGGTATATTCAAAATTCTGAACAAAGAGCCCACACGGTTTCAGACTAGGTGGAAATGCTAACCCAGTGGAGACCGGAGAATATCACTACTTTCATCGAATTAAGGTTATCGAAGTGAGAGCTAGAAGGAAGATAGGAAAAGTTCTAGGACCAGATGATATTACAATTGAATTGTGGAAATGTTTAGCAAAAACTGGCGTGTTTTTGGTTTACGAAATTGTTTAATAATATTTTACAGACTAAATTATTTTTGAATTATATCTACCAGAATAAAGGAGATGTTCTAAATTGTACAAATTATCGCGGGATCAAACTAGTAAGTCATACTAAGTAGTTTTTAGAGAGAGTGATGGAACATGAATTAATACAAGTAAATAGGGTTTCAGAATACCAATTTGGATTCATGCTAGAGAAATTTACTACTGAGGCTATCTTCTTGGACAATCCATGGAGATGTTTAGGGAGAAGAAATATCTCCATATGTATTTAATAACTAAGAGAAAGCATATGATTCGTTAGAGTCTTAGAGAATTAATTTGGTGGGTGATGGGGAAGAAGAGAGTTTTGAAAAAACATATTGATATCATTACGGGGCAGAGCCAGGATTTCTTTGTGTGTGTGTGGGGGTGCGGGGGAGTGATGGTTGATTGATAATGTTTTATAATTGGTGATACATTTGTGGAGAATATTATGGGTTTAGGGGGGGTGCGGGGGATTTGGAGGCTACTTTCCCGGATTTTTTTTTGAGGACCAAGTTCATCGGCGATCTCGTCAATACTTTTCATACATATTATACATGTATTTTTTTTTTTGAAGGGGGGGGGGGGGGGGGGGGGCGCAGTTGCCCCATGGCTATGCCCTGTTAAATAATTAAATAACATAATATAAAAGAAATTTTTCCAACAGTTTAGCGGGTTGCCTCCTTGCCCTATGGTTATGCCCTATATATATATATATCATTCTTCTAATAAAAGTACAAGGAGTATACAAAACTTTACTTGGACGTAAATACCCTTTTACTTAATTTATTTAATACATAACTTATAATATAACCAAACTTTAATTAAGTCACTATTTAATATTATGTGGGGCCCATTATTAAAAGAGAGTTGGTTTAGGACTCTATCTTATTAGGGAAGAATCCTAAATGACATATGGTTTAGGACTCTACACCATATGTTAGGGAAGAATTCTATATCTATAGAAAGAGAGTTTCTCGGAAAGGAGAGTTGGTTTAGGACTCTACCATATTATAGGGAATAGTATCTTCCTATAATCTTCACACCCCTATTGATCAACCTTTATGAGAAGGACCGTAGGAGTTCCGGATTGGCACCCGAGGGGCAACCAAGAAAAGATAAATAATTATTCTAATATTAAATTTAAATTAATATAAGAAATATTACATTTAATTACTCAATTCTAATTATATAAAATATAATATTATATTAAAAAATTATTTAATATAAAGAGAGTAACATGATGTCTATGAAAATATATTAAAAATTATATATTTTTTCTAAATTGTATTTTAATAATAAAAAAAGCATACGTGCAAGGCACGTGCACTTTTACTAGTATATATATATATATATATATATATATATATATTCAAAAGTTAAGGGGGGGCAACTGCCCCCCTTGCCTAATGGCTATGCCCTGCTAACATTTTTTTTTTTGCTTTTCAAAAGTTCAAGGGGCACTTGCCACTTGGCTCCATCCCCAAGGGAGAGGTACCGGTGACACAAATGATTTCCATGTGTCAATAGGTTAGGAGTCAGCTATGACTCCGTGTCTTCTTACAATTGTTATGCATAAACTGCTGGCTTATATTCAAGAGGAGGTCTATTGGCGTTTGTTTTTTTTGCTGACAATTATTAAAGAAACTAAAGGGGGGGAGCGGGGGGGGGGATTAAAAACTAGAATTGTTGTGGAATACCTTGAAATCTAAGGGTTTCAAGTAAGTTAGAGCAAGACAATGTATATAATGAAAAATTAGAATTGTAGTGGTAGACCTTGAAATCTAAGGGTTTCAAATAAGTTAAGAGGCTTAGAGCAAAGACAATATATAGAATGAAAAACTAGAATTGTAGTGGAATACGTTGAAATCTAATGGTTTCAAATAAGTCACCAAGACAACATATAGAATGTAACTTTAGTAAGAACACAAATAGGGTTATGGTCAAGGTTCGCAATATATATTTTTTGGTATCGCCGGTGACCGATGCATCTACATGCTATAAAACAAAAATTACATGGCGTCGGGAGATATTGCCGATATATTGTTGATACATCACCGAAACAGGCTGAAATCGCATGTAGGCATCCTTCCAAAAAACAAAGAGGAAATCATGGACTGAAATCAGTCCTCAGTCCCATTACAGACCCAAGAAGGAAGAAGAAAAGAAGAAGGAAGAAGAGGCAAGAGGACTGAAATCAGTCATCAGTCTCCTATTACAGACCTAAAAGAGAAGGAAGAAGAGGCAAGAGGGTACATACCTATCGCCGTCGTTGCCGTGGATTGAGACACCAAGGTCCCTCTTTCCCCGAGCTCTGCCTCTGCCCCTTGTTTGTTTTTTTTTTTTGGGTTTTGATCGAATGAAGAGGATGAGGGCTGGCTTGTGTTTTAAGTTTTAACCCTAGTAAGGGAAATGTTAAGAGTTACTCTCTTGATCTCATTGATCATATTTCCTTAAGGTTTTTAACCCTAATAAGGGTAATGCTAAGGCCACTCTCATCATCTCCATAAACATACTTCTTTTAAGTGTTTTAATCCTAATAAGGGTAATGCTAGGGTCACACTCATAGTTTCATTAATCTTGACTTTTATAATTTTTTTAAATACAGTGTTCCCTTTTAACTCCCTATAACTAGGATTAAAATTTACTAACCTTTAGGAATAACTAAATAAAGCATCTAATCTTGGTTTTCAGATTTTTTAAATATTTTTAGTACAAAAATTTCTAAAGGAGTAAAATTTAATATAAGGCCTTTTTTATTTTAAGGATTATACTTGAAATTCATGGATATCATATTTAGGTATGAATTTTAATAATCTTTGTTATTATTATTAATAGCTATAATTCTTAAAAATATACATAGTCACATCGACCAAATAATATACCTTATTTCACTAAAAATAATATATAAAATTACTAAATATTATATAAATATATTATTTAATAACATTAAAAGTAAAATAAATTATTAATCTATTAATAAGTAAAACAAATATAAAAGGTTCTCTTTACCTACCTCTCACTTGGGTCACGACTTATGCATATAAAACAAATCCTCTATAATTTGTAAAGAATTAAAATTATATTTTCTAACCATTTAAAAAATATAGATAGAAAAAAAAACCTTTGTATTTTGGCATAGAGGTCTTGCTTGATTACATTAAACTTGTAATCACCTAAACAACCCTTAATAGACCTAGAGGTCCTGCTTGTTTATATTATCGTGACTCGTTAGTGTCAAGGTTCTGAATATCGATATCGCATGTCATTTTGAGTTGTGAAAAAAAGATATATAGAGGATATTTCGCAAGATATATCGATATCACGAGAACAATATTGTACGTGGAGGAAAAAATCGAAAAAAATAGTGAAAGATAATTTTTCAATGAAACTTCAGGAAATATTAAAATAGATGTTAATACACATCTGAGAATGAAATTTTTTTAAAAAATAACAATGTATACAAGAGATGCAATGAGAAGGGAGCCAAAGACATGCGCTGATGCTGACGACAAAGTATGATTCACTAATATTGATGTAACTTACATAAAAAGTTGCATTCATTTCTTAATCAAGCACAACAATTAACTCAAATACAATCAAAATTGTATTAAGATTTTATTGAATTTTTTATTGTGTGTATAATAAAAATCAATACTAAGAATAGTTAAATAATATTTAATTTGTAAAATATAATTAGGTTAATACTTGCAACATAAGGATAATATGATCATTTATGCAATTTAAAAAAAATCTTTATTGTAATTAGTGTAATCTAAGAGAGGGTTTTAAAATATAGATAAGAATGAAATTAATTTATAAAGAGGCATTTCAAATTATTATTTTATAACATAAGTTTTATTTTGTAAATGACCATTACAACTTAAGTATAAATAAGTAAACAACAGGAAAAAAAAAAAAAAAAAAAAAAAATATATATATATATATATATATATATATATATATATATATATATATATATATATATATAAAATAGTAAAAAAATATTTCGACCGAAATATATGAAATTTCGTCGAAATTTGCAAAATTTTGTAAAAACCAAAATATATGGTTCATATGTTTCGGAACCCGTCGAGATCGAAAAATATCGTCGAAATATACGAAATTTCGTCGAAATTTTGAATCTTGTTTAGCACACATCTTTGCTCTTTTTTCATTGCATCTCTTATGTACATTATTGTTTTTTTAAATATTTTTATTCTCAAAGGTGTGTTAACATCTATTTTAAACATTTCCTGAAGTTTAAAAGTAAAATTACATACCGATAAACAATATATCTTGCGATATATCTCCGATATATCTTTTCTCCGTGGCTCGACATGTGGAGCGATTAGAACCTTGATTATGGTGGTAGTTAGGATTAATGAGCAAGAATACCCAAAAGCGACCAGTTCTGGATCTTTGTTCAATTATTTATTTGGATGGAGAGGTTAAGGAGGATGCTGCTCAGAGAATTAAAGTTGGATGACTAAAGTAGCGATGCTCTTTGGGACTGCTAGGTGACCGTCGTCGTAGAACAATCAAACTAAAGGAAATTTTACAAGACAACATTAAATAACATCTACTAGTTTTGCACCGTTTGGTGGCACGAGAGGTCTGGTCCTATTTCCTCTCTTCTTCGCATTCCTTGGATCTTCCCCCGATCCCTCCGAAGCTTCTTATCTTGTTGGCTTTCCATGTCGTATCCCCCTCCTACGGGTAGAGTTTGGCCTTTTCTCCTAGAGGCGATAGCTTGGGTCCTATGGAAAGAGCGAAATAGGAGAGTTTTTGATGACTCACCCAGGATCCAGTCTCGAGTTCATTATCTTGTTTCTGATTGGTGCTCATTGGGAGGGGGGGGGGTGTGATGGTGCGGATCCTTGGGGTCTCTTTTTAGGTTGTAGTTTCCTCTCAAGGCTCTCTTCCTCTTTTTTTTTTTTTTTTCTTTGTTACTATTAGAACCTAGAGCTTTTTTGCTTTCATTTGTATCTATTATTGCCTCTCTATTTACCGATAAAAGAAAAATAACAACTATTCTTTAGGGAGCAAAATGTTGGGCGGCCAATAACTGATGTATTCATGGAATTATTGTAGTTGAGATGAGGATGTTTAGGCCTCATTTGGTTTGGATTATTGCAGTTGTAATTGATTACACAATAAGCGTTGTTGTGAATAAGCACTGCCATGAAGACGTGCTATCGTGAATAATCTTGTTTGGTTAGCACTGTCGATAAGTGATTGTTTGGTCAATTTGAAAAAAAACGATATTTTGGTCATTTTGAAAAAGAAAAGGATATATTGAAGACTCTCTCTCTCAAGCTCGAGGGATCTTATAGGCCTCATGGGGGTGAAAAATTGGGTGCTTACAATAATTCTCACACAATTCTAAAGGCGCATAAGTGGTTATGGTCCCTCATAATCACCTCTCGACGAGATTAAGAATCAGCGGTTGTATCCATAATCGGTTGTTTCATAATCGATTATGATGGGAACCAAATCCTATTATTATGTCAGAACCTCGGCATAAGTGGTTATAACTTACAACTTATAAGTGATTAAACCAGTTTGATAATCTGAACCAAATGATTCCTTAATTAGTGTGTGGATTGACAAGGAAAGATAAGATTAAAATGAACACATTGGGTAAGCATGGAGGTTTGGGATTTCCTATGGAACGAAAGGTTAGAGATTTCTAAATATCACCTAGTTGATTGGAAATCAATTTGTATTCCTTCAAAGCATAGTTTGAAAACTCGGCGAGTCACCCGAGTAACTTGGCCGAGTTACTCGACTCGGCTGAATTTCGAGTCGAGTCGCCTCAAAACTCGAAGGAGACACTATTTACCGAGTTACTCGGGAGACTCGATTGAGTCCAGCTGAGTTTTTCGACTCTCCAGACTAGGTCGAGTCACAGAATGATATTTTTATCATTTTTTTAAACCTAAACTAAAATGTCACACTATTTTTGCATCATATTTTTTAAGATCTAGTAAGACAACTTACTATGGGTTTTGTTAAACCTAATTTTGAGGTTTGAAGCTGTAAAACCACCGTACTTTGAGTTCTTTTAACCCAAAAAATTTAAGTTATTACATATATATTCCGAGTTGGACCGAGTTGATTTTTTTTCGAGTTTTCCGAGTTACTCAACCCGGTTAACTTTCGAGTCGAGTCGAGTTTTCGGGTTTTTGAACTATGCTTCAAAGTATGAAGGTTTGGGATTGAAATCTTTGGTGATGATTAACAAAATCTTATTTGGTAATTGGTTGTAGCGGTTTGGGCTGGATAGAGCTAGTTTTTGTAGAGGTGATTGTTGGAAAATTTGGCGAGCATTCATGCTGGGAATCTAAGGCAGTGAAAGGTTCGCATGGGGTTGGTCTTTGGAGGCCATAATGAAAATCCAAATCAATTTTTCAAAACACACCAGATTTAAAATTGGTAATGGGGAGCTTGAGAAATTCTGGGAGGATGTGTGGTCAGTGGTGTGGTAATTCATCGTTGAAAGACGATTTTGGGAACTTGTATGTCTTGTCTTTTGATCAAAAAGGGTCAGTAGCTTCCTGCTTTGAGTAGTGACATGCGGTTGGTCTTTGGAAGGCCATAAAGAAAATCCAAATCAATTTTTCAAAACACACCAGATTTAAAATTGGTAATGGGGAGCCTGAGAAATTTTGGGAGGATGTGTGGTCAGTGGTGTGGTAATTCATCATTGAAAGACGATTTTGGGAACTTGTATGTCTTGTCTTTTGATTAAAAAGGTTCAGTAGCTTCCTGCTTTGAGTAGGTAATGGGGAGCTTGAGAAATTCTGGGAGGATGTGTGGTCAGTTGTGTGGTAATTCATCATTGAAAGACGATTTTGGGAACTTGTATGTCTTCTCTTTTGATCAAAAAGGGTCAGTAGCTTCCTGCTTTGAGTAGTGAAAGGTTCGCATGGGGTTGGTCTTTGGAAGGCCATAATGAAAATCCAAATCAATTAAACACCCCAGATTTAAAATTGGTAATGGGGAGCTTGAGAAATGCTGGGAGGATGTGGTCAGTAGTGTGGTAATTCATCGTTGAGAGACTATTTTGGGAACTTGTATGTCTTGTCTTTTGATCAAAAAGGGTTAGTAGCTTCCTGCTTTGAGTAGGTATCTAACTTTGTTTGGTGACCTAGGCTCAGACACAATCTAAATGTCTAGGTGATGGAAGATATTTTTTCTCCTACAGCGTGTGCAAGGGGTCACCCCTTGCCTTTCTCTTAGGGATTATCTAGTTTGGTCTAAGGAATCTGGATGACAATTCACAAGGAGATCCTTCCTTCTATCCTTGTAGGGCTATTCCTGCTTTCCTTTTCCTCATAGGATAGTGTGGAATCCTAGGGTTCCTTCAAAAGAGATCCTTCCTTCTATCCTTGTGACTCCCAAATTGACGTAGCTCCAAATTTGGTTGCAATGATTGAATTGCCTCTAAAGACTCCGTATCAATGCCAAATCTCCAAAGGCACTTTCCTAATAAGGCCAAGTTAAACGTAATCAACGGTTTAATACCCAAGTCTCCCGATTCAATCTGACCACATATGGATTTTCACTCAACCAAATGATATTTGTTCGGATCCACTAATTGATTCCAAAGAAAGTCTCGTTAAATTCTTTGTAGTTTCTTCGGACCAGACATTGGAATGGTAAACAAGTTCATGAAATAGATTGTCATGGGTGTTTCTAGCTCTCACAACTCAATTTGTTCCAATATTTGGTGATTGCTCTTTCTCTAGTGCTCATGTTTTAGTTTTCAAAAATATTTTCATCTATAGGATCAAAAAGTCAACTAATGAAGTGACAATTCAACAAAAATAGACTTGCATTCAAGCTTTAAAAAAATTTCTAAACATATGTTGGGCACCCCCTTAAGTTCATTAAAAGTACTTCCAAATTTTATTTTCAAAAGAATTGAAATTCAAAATTCCAGTTCAAGGCTAAAATTTAGTTTTTAGCCATTCGTGCCAAATTTCAACTTCTAAATTGCAAGGATTTTTCCAAATCTTAAGAACTTATAAATTTTAATATATTAAAACATTATTAAACACAAAAGACTTGTAAAATTATTTCGCACATTTGCTTCTATATGGTGTTGTGTTACTACATGCTTAGTCCCAAGCATCGAATGATATTTATGAACAAATTCCTCAGCTCTCAAATTTACAGCTGATGTACATACATATGTATCAGTTCACTTATCATGATCACATGAGTTAGCCACATTATTGTCAGTATGTCTGGATCACTTATAATGTGTCACTTTATTCAGTTCTTGAGCCCACACCGTTCAAACCAAAATGAAACTCAATCTGGTAGTGAGCTTGTATCATGTATGTAATCTACTTTATGGTTGTAATTGAATACTTTCTTATTTAGTTTATTGTATGCAAGGTATTAATATTTAGAGTGTATTGCTTATACTTGGCCAAGTAACTATTGTTTGTGTTTTCATAGTTGTTTATTAGCACGACCACTTTGTTTTTTAAACTTATAACATTCCTAACTCTCATATCTATGGTTAGAACTGTAGTTAGGGGCCTTCATTTTGTTTTTTTAGCTTATATTTGCATTAAAAAAAGGTTTTATGTAATGTATACAAGTTTTTCCTTATGTATCCAAGCATTTCTTAGTATATCTTAAATTTTTCCGGCAACCGGTGTATGAGTGTATCCAACCGATAATCCAATATATATTCGAAAATCGACTTACTGATACAACACCTGGTACTGAAATTTGAACCATTAGGGCTGCACAAAGCCCGATCGGCCCATTGGTGTTGCTCGGCCCGAGATCGGCCCAAATTTTAGGCTCGAACAGGCCAAGCTGAGCCTAAAAAAAAGCCTGAAAACTCAATCAAGCCGAGCTCGGGCCAACCCCTGTGCGGCTTGGCCCCACTCGATTGAGGTTCGGTTCGGCCCGAACTCGGCTCGGCTCAGCTCGAATATGATTAAAAAAAAATTATTTATATATATCATTATTATATATATAAATAATATAAAATATTATTATTTTTAAAAAAAAAGATTCAAGCCGAGCTCGGGCCAAGCCAAGCCCAGCTCGAGCTTGAATCAATTCGAGCCGAGCCGAGCTTTGAGCCACGATTTTGAATTCAGGCTGAGCTTTGGGCCACACTTTCAAGCTCCATTTCGGGCCGAGCCGGGCTTCGGGCCTCGATCAAATCCATTCAAGCCAAGCCGGGCTTGGCCAATCCCGGTCAAGCCCGGCCCGAATACAGCCTTATGAACCATGATAATTGTAGCATTAGATTTCTAACCTTCATCTGATTCTACTATTTTATTTTGGCGAAGTATTGGCTTATGATTTTTCTTATATGTGCACTAAGGATTTCAGACAACTCAAAGGGAAATAATGTGTCTCAGACTTATAAGATATAGCAGAGCTTCAAAAAAAGGGAATACATTGAGCTTCAGTAGCTGTTACCTTTAAATTTGTAGTATAACCTCAGCATTTCGCTTTGGAAGAACTCTATGAGCTCCATGAATGATCTGGATTTGACTGTCATTGTTTGGACCTTAATGATAGGAGTTGACAAACCAGATATTCATGACATATCTTGTTAATAAAAAGTCTTATCTTCTAAAAATGAGGAATGCATGTGAAAATTCTACCATCCCTACACAGTTAGACCACTTTCCAGTGAATGCGAATTTCAGATTTCAGTATACATATTGCTCACTTTTGCCATTTAGTTTATATATGTTTGACTGATATGAGGAATCTATAAATTTCTCTTTTCTAGTTATTATTTTGCAGGAATAAATCCCCCCCTTAATAGTTAATACTCTCCGAATGTTCATATTTTTGGTTTTTTGTTTTTCAGGAATTGGTGATAGCTCACATTTATCAATTCCGAATTACTCCGAATCAACTGTTGAGGACGTCAGCATAGTAGTATCATCAGCTACTACAAACTTGCAGCAACTAAGTTTACAGGAGGAATTACAGACACTGCCTGCTGAGGATAAACCTGCTGTAGTAATTCCAAACCACCTGCAAGTTCCAAGTGCAGACTGCTCGCACTTGAGCTTTGGTAGCTTTGGATCTGGTATTAATGCTTCGATTTCTGGGTCATTTGCATCTAAACCATTAAAAAGTAACTTGCAGGATGCCTCTGCAGCAGCAGATGACTCACCAGTTGGGCAATTGGAAACCAAGTATGCCCTTTCTTACATGCTTAGGCTCAGTATCCTACTTATTGGTTGTTTTTATTGTCTCATATAGTTGTTCTTGGCAGAAATCCTGAGTACTTTGGAGATGAGCAGCAGCTCAGATCAACCTCAGATGGGAATGTAACTCATAGAACTAATGCGGGTGCTGGGAGTTACGATTCACCTTCGTCTTCACAATCAGAGGTGATGAAGCAGGAAATCCCTGAAGTGACACATGGGCATTCCTACACCTTTCCAACTTCTGTGCCTGGTTTCACATTTGAAGATGCCCAACAGCTGAATGCTGCACTATCTTATGCACAGACTAACTCTCAGATGCAGAATCTCGCTCCTTTTTCAAATGTAATGGTAATAATATTGCATCATAATACAGTTATCATGTCTTTGCTTTTAAGATTTATTTTTTCATGATTGATATTATCCATTTTGTCATACACATTAGTTAGCTAAGCAGAGTATCGTGACTGCACAAAACTCATGAATTGGATGTTTTGAGGCAAGAATTGTCAGAGAAACCATAACTGTAAGGAAAGAATTTTCTGGATAGGCTTTGGTCAATTCAGTATGCATGATTGACTGCCAAATTGTCAAATATATCCTTGGGATGATCTGGAAATGACCAAATAGAATTATTTTCCAGGAGTATCCGTCGTTTTATTTTTGTTTCTTCCTTTCTTTTTTCTCTAGATTTTAAGAAAACTGAGGAACAATATAATGATGCATTTATGATATATTTGTTGTATTGATTGTTCAACAATTTGATTTTGTTGTAGATTAACTTGCAATGTTGTATCTTTTTTCTCTTAGTTTCTTTTTGTGTGTTTTCTGCTCTTTTCCTTTTTTGAGCTTACTCACTTGTACTCCCTCTAGTTAGTATTGCTTTGCCTTTTGCCTTGTTATTTATTTTTTTAACTTGCAAGTTGCAATGTTGTATATTTTTTCTCTTAGTTTCTTTTAGTTTGTTTTCTGCTCTTTTCCTTTTTTGAGCTTACTCACTTGTACTCCCTTTAGTTGTATTGCTTTGCCTTTTGCCTTGTTATTTATTTTTTTGATCGATAATCAAGTATATGTATTAGAATAAAGGAAATTTGTACAAAAGACATGATGAGAAGGGGGTTCACAAGATCATGAACCCACAAAAAAGATGCAAAAATAGGTAGGACAACTTCTGAGCGACCCCTTGATGAGGGGCCCACAACCTTTGTTATTTTTTTGATCGATAATCAAGTATATGTATTAGAATAAAGGAAATTTGTACAAAAGACATGATGAGAAGGGGGTTCACAAGATCATGAACCCACAAAAAAGATGCAAAAATAGGTAGGACAACTTCTGAGCGACCCCTTGATGAGGGGCCCACAACCTTTGCCAAGCCTAGCAATCATGATAGCAAAGGACCTAGATCTCCTCCCCATGAGTATAGGAGCACCATTCCAAGACCATCAACCGGATCCTGGAATAGATGTGAGAAGGATTACATAGGGAGTCCTCGAAAACTCTCTTGTTCCTCTCCTTCCAGATGGACCATGCTATGGTGCCCGACAAAATTGACCAAATAACCATCCTTAAGCCATCCCCCCAATTTCAAGTGCCAACATGATAAGAAGTTATGAAAGGAAGAGGGAAAGACCCAGTCCATTCCAGACGATATCCTGATTTTCTGCAATGCAAGAGTAGATGATCTATCGACTCTTCTGTTTGGAGGCACATAAAACATCAATTAGCCAACCTCCACCCTCTATTCTTCAGGTGATCATAGGTGAGATTTTTATTCAAAAAAACAATTCAAAGAAAAATGATACTTTAGTAGGAATGCATGGATTCCACACAGTTCTATGAGGAAAGGAGATGGGTGAGACTGGCCCGAGGGGCTGTGTAAGAGATCTCAGTGAGAATTGACCCTTGTTACCTCTAGACCAAATTCTACAATCCTAGCCCTAGGGAGCTAGGGGTGGACCCTAACGGCTCGAAAATCCTACCCAACTCGCCTCCTAATCGTTTAGATCTCTCATCAATCTAGGACCCCAGACAACCCCACCACTCCCCCGATCGATGTAATTCCCAACAGATGCATTCCTATGTACGACTAACCGGAAGAGGGTGCTAAAGTCATCCTGGAGTGTCATGGTCCCACTCCAAACATCCTTTCAGAATTCGACCTCTGACCCATCACCTACCTTGAAAGCAAAGTGGCAATACTAACCGGGCAATTGACATGATCCCCTTCCACATTCCTACTCCATGAGCGCCCTTTACCTCCTTTAGGGTCCAACAAGATTGTTTCCCAAATTTAGCCACGATACTGCCCTCCAAAAACTGTCTCTCTCTTCTTCAAACCGCCAAATCCATTTCCCTAATAGAACCTTGTTTTCTAGAGCTAGGGGTCTTAAGTTTAAGCCCCCACTTCCTAGGGGCGACAAATTCTTTCCCATTTCACTAGGTGGTATTTGAAACGTCCCCCCTTTCTCATGCCAGAGAAAGTTTCTCTGCATTCGCTCAAGAGATGCTGCTATTGCTCTTAGAATGATGAGAGTTGGCATAAAGTGGGTAGGGATGCTACTGAGGGTACTTTGGATGAGGGTTAACTTCCCACCTTTTGATAAGAAAGACGATTGCCATCCGGATAGACGCTTTGCAAACCGCTCCAAAATCGGGGTCCATACGGCCCTAGACTTGTAACTGGCCCAAAGCGACATCCCCAAATACACGGATAAGAGGGACCCCACTTTACATCCGAGAGATGCAGCTAGATTGTCCAAGCCTACGACCTCCCCAACCTCGATGATTTTAGATTTAGACAAGTTGACCCACTGACTAGATAGGGCTTCAAAGTAGCGTAAAAGTCGCCGAATAGAAACTAGGTCATGACAAGATGCTCTGTAGAAAATCAGGGTATCGTATGCCAATTGGAGGTGGTGGGAGTTCTGCAAATGATCCTTACCAATGCTGAAACCTTCGAAAACAAGCCCATTAGCTCTGGTCAACATCCTACTCAAAGCTTTCGAGACTAAGATGAACAGGAATGGGGAGAGAGGATCTCCTTGCCTCAATCCCGTAGAACTCTGGAGTCTGGAAGTAGCCAGCTGGACTACCATTGACAAGTATGGAGAAAAATACGGATGATATACACATTTGCACCCATTGGCACCACTTTAAACCAAAGCACATCCTCTTCATGACATATCCCAAAACTCCCAATTAATGTGGTCATAGGCTTTCTCTGTATCCACTTTGCATAGTATACTGGGAACCAAAGCCCACTTATGTATGCATTCATTTGTTATTAATATACTATCCAGGATTTTCCGGCCACCCACAAATGCTCCTGTTGAGGGGAGATGATGTTCCCCAACACAGTCTTGAGTAGGGTGGCCAAAACCTTCGAGAGGATTTTATACACATTGCTCACCAAATTGATCGGCCTAAAGTCCTTGATGTCCTCTGCCCCTTTCTTTTTTGGAATAAACACCACAAACGTGCTATTGATTACCCTGTCAAATTGCCCCGAAACATAGAATTCTCTCATAGCGGCAAGAAAGTCGGGTCCTACAACCTCCCAACACGACTGATAGAATTCAGTGGTGAACCCATCCGGTCCAGGAACCTTGTCCCCAGCTAAGTCAAATAGTGATCTCACTACCTCCTCGAAATGGGACTCTAGACCCTCTCTCTGCTCCTTAATCAGGCTCTCGAAGGGAAGGCCATCAAGTTGTGTACATCAATGTTCCTTTTCCTTGTACAAATCGCGATAGAAGGAAACAACACTGTTTGCGACCTCTGTGGCCCCCTCTTGCCACTCCCCATCCACCTTTAGTCTAGAAATGAAGTTAACTCTTTCGATGGAAATGAGCCATCCGATGGACAAATTTAGTGTTCCGATCGCCCTCCTTGAGCCAGCGAACTTTAGTTTTCCAACAAATTTCCTCCAATTTCACTGTCTGAAGGTACTCCACTTTCTTGCTTTCCATCAACTGGACTTCCTCATTGGTAAGAGATCTAGATTATGCGATCATATTCAATTCTTCGATGTCCTTAAGTAATCTAGTGAATCTGGTTTGAACATCTCCGAACACTTCCTGATTCCATTCCTTCAATCTTGCTTTGAAGGCTTTTAATTTGAGTCCAAATCTCGTACTGATGGACCCCTGACCACTCCTAGCATTCCACACTTCCTCCACAACCCTTTTAAACATATCATCTTTGAGCCATATATTCTCGAAACGAAAAGGAGTGGGGCCTCCTATGAAGTCCCCAATATCCAGGATTCTAGGAACATGGTCTGAAGTTGATCTGGGTAAAGAAGATTGGATTGTGTTCGGGAAGTGACTTTCCCATTTTGGGGTACAGAGAAACCTATCCAATCGACTTGCTAGACTAACCGATGTTGATTGAGCCCAAGTGAACATGTTGCCTTTCAATGAAAAGTCGATCAGTTCGTGCCGACCAATGAACTCCCCAAATCTCATCTTGCCATTGATGGCACATCCTCCTTTCCACTCTTTGGAGAACCGAATGCTATTGAAATCGCACCCCAGACACCACGGGGTGTTCCACTTGACACTGACATTATCTAACTCAGTCTAGAAGACGGAATCATCCGACCCTATAGATGGGCCGTAAACCTCCAAGAAAACCCATGAGAACTCCCCTGATCATTTGCAGTAAATGGAAATTGAATACGCTCCCTACTCAGAGTCCTCGACCTCTAGTTTGTTCTTATCCCTGATCAACAAGATGCCTCCGATGCCCCCATGATGGGAGAGCTACTCAATTTGGGACTGATATGTCCTAGATATCATTTATGATATAGTCTTGGACCGTCTCTAATTTTGTCTCTTGGAGACACATGATGGCCGGTCTCTTAGATTGACCTTCCTCTTGACTGCCGCATGTTTCTCTAGATGACCCAGCCCCCTGATGTTCCACGATATCATGGAAAGGTTCGTCATCTAACAACTCTGCGACCCTTGCCCACCCTTAGGCTGCTTGACACACTACCCTGGTTTGTCATAGTTCACATTGCACTCTAGCCTTCTCAGTACCAAGGCTGAGGTGCCTCGCTGCCCTCTGGTGACATTAAGGTTATTCTTATCTTCCCTCGTGACTGTATCACTCTCTAGACTCAAGAACAAAGCCCTAGCCGCATCCTCATGACCCTCGTACGAGAGGCCCAATGGTTTGCCCATACCCTCCATTGGGCCCGAACCCTCTTTTAACAACCCTACTAACTCTCGGCTAGATGGCCCTAGCGTGCTTCACCCTTGGATCTCATGACCGTCATGCAAAACAAGAGGGCAATTCTAGCAAAAATGGTGAATGGTGACTATTCAATTGAAATATTTTGATTATGAATTGTGATTTCATCTTTTAGTGCTTCATATCTTTGCGATCCTTTAATTGAATGATGCTTTTAAATGATTCTTAGTTCCTATTATGTTTCTATATTTTTTAATTATTAATTTTTATTTTTTAATTCCCTATACTTTTTCCGTGTTTTACCGTATAAAACCCATACTTGCCGGATGTATCATTGCCGTTTAGTACCCGTACTTGGTGACTATGTACTATAGTTGTAGTTGCAAGATGCTTTGTTCCTATTCTTTTTGTCTTCGAAATACAGTTTTATTTTTGGAGTGCTTCATATCTTTGCGATCCTTTAATTGAATGATGCTTTTAAATGATTCTTAGTTCCTATTATGTTTCTATATTTTTTAATTATTAATTTTTATTTTTTAATTCCCTATACTTTTTCCGTGTTTTACCGTATAAAACCCATACTTGCCGGATGTATCATTGCCGTTTAGTACCCGTACTTGGTGACTATGTACTATAGTTGTAGTTGCAAGATGCTTTGTTCCTATTCTTTTTGTCTTCGAAATACAGTTTTATTTTTGGACATTACTCCTGACTTTTGTAAATAATCATTTCAGCAAGCGTATACAAATTCTTTACCTAGTAATTTATTGGCATCGGTTGTTCAACCTGGAAGAGAGTCCGATCCCTACTCAACTTTCCTTGGGACTCAGTTAATGGCCACAAAATACAGCAACACAGGGTCCTCCATCAACGGCCCATCCATTTCCATGCCAGAGGTATCCCACCCACAAACTGTATTATATTTAAAACTTATAACTTGCACAAATTGATTTGGTTCGGAGAGGAATTGTTAAAACATTTCTGGAAACTGGGAGAATGGAGCAATAACAAGTCTGGCACAGAGACCTGCCCTTTTGTGATCTGGCGGATGCCTCCCTGTAAATATAGAATTGATCACAATTTCTTTCTCTGGAGTACTAAACATGAGCATAACATAATTATGAACAGAAGGTTTTTAGTATGGCGGCAATGCTCCTGTACCTAACAAATGGCGTCTTGGAGTTTCAATTTGCATTCAATAATCAAAACTGATAAACATCATTGCATTCAAGAATCAAATCTTATAAATGCCATGTAACTGTTAGGGATTTAATTTGGCTGGTGTTCTGATTAGATTCTTGTGAACATATGTAGGCTGTGAATCCGGGCGTTTTTTCTACTCAGCCAACTCCACAAACTCTTCCTGGTGCTGGCATTGCCACGGGACCTGCACTTCCTCAACACCTTACATTGCACCCTTACTCTCAACCCACTCTTCCTTTGGGACATTTTCCCAACATGATTAGCTACCCTTTCATGCCTCAGAGTTATACATATATGCCATCTGCTTTCCAGCAAGCATACGCGGATAACAGTGCTGGCATAAAGTACAATCTCCCACAATATAAAAATAGTGTTTCAGTGAGCAGCTTGCCTCAATCTGCAGCCATTGCTTCTGGTTATGGAGGCTTTGGGAGTTCAACCAACATTCCTGGAAGCTTTCTGCAGAATCCATCCTCTACCCCTGCAAGCACGACCCTTGGCTACAATGACTTGATAAACTCTCAGTACAAAGACAGCAATCATTTTGCCCCTCTTCAGCAGGTATAAATAATGACAATTTGAATATTTTAATATCTAATTGTTTGCTTCAGTTCTATCTATCTTTGTACTCAAATAGGTCTGTCTTTTTTTTTTCCTTCTTTTTTTCCACTATTGCCAGGCCCAGAACGAGAGCTCTGCTGGGTGGGTCCATGGGTCTGGTTCAAGAACAATGTCTGCTGTTCCAGCCAGCACATATTACAGCTTTCAGGGGCAGAATCAGCCACTTGGATTTCGACAAGGTCAGCAGCCATCACAGAATTATGGAGCTCTAGGATACCCAAATTTCTACCACTCTCAGACTGGGATCTCACAGGAACATCAGCAGCAAAATGCAAGCGATGCTACCCTCGGAGGTTCTCAAGGCCCACCATCTAAGCAATCTAACCAGTTGTGGCAACACAGCTACTGATCATCTCCTGATTTTTCAGGGTCTTATAGCAAGTTTGAAAGTAGCCAATCAGGGCATTGTTACAGTTCGATCCAATAAATTTATATGTTGGGTGATTCATGTCTGATCAACCGTGCATACTTAAAGAGGACTTGACTGGCTACTGCCCTGTGCCTCCAGGTTGTATTTTACACGTATTCTATTGTCGGGGAATGTTTTCTTAACGTAGATCCATGCTTGCTAATTTGGGTTTTGCTGTCCTTTTATCTTTTTCCTTTTATAGTGAAAATGTTTTCTATTTGGAATGTGAGTCCTACTCAATAGTGATGTTACCGAGATTACCTAACTGTATTTTTCTCCCCAATTTCCTGTATTGAATTATTATAAATTGTTCCAAAGCCTTAGTTTTCCTGCCAGATGCATTTTTATTGTTTTAGCTAAGCTTCTTTTGTAGTTCATGGACAGTTTTGGTAGAAGTTATGTGTGTTTGTTTTACATATTACTGCAAATCTGCAATTAATATGATTTGTTTCATGTTCTAGCTCTCATTCAATGCGATATCATGCCTTTCTTATGAATCATCATTATCAATCAATGCCTTGCCCATACATATTTATTTGGGTTCGGCAAACATGAATCTTGTCTTGTCATTTCACCCACTTTATTAAGGGCCACACTTCTGTAACCAGCTCCATCCACACGTCATTTATGACCTTTCCTTTGTCCTTTTAGATCTTTTAACTTTCCCTTACTTTTACTTTTTCGGATGCTGGTTGAAATCACATCAATTGGCTTTAGTTATAAGGGAATGTGTCTTTATATTTGTTATATGGCTCTCAAGGGATTCAGAACCAGAGGTCTTGTGGTCAGCGTACATTTTATATTTCTTCTCTTAAGGCTCTCAGTAAATTTCAGGGTGGGTGGTTGTATAATTTTCTTACAGAATGAGATTCTTATAATGGAGAATTGGGTACTTTTGAGAAAGGCAAAATGCAATTAGGAGAAAGTCTGTTTGAAGCTTGGTTTTACTTAAATCACCTCCTTATTCCAAATCTTTCTTTTATGTTTTGCACAAATCCTGTATTTGAAATTCTCCCAAGTCCCAACACATATATCATAGGGAGTGGTCGTCTGGACTGTAAGAGATATGCATGAATGGTTGGTGCAGATATATCGACATTTTCTGTTGCATCTTTGGTACTACTGATCCTACCCCACAAGCAGCTCCATGCCAATATGTAGGGTTTTAAATGGAGTGGATTCGGAGGGGATAATGGTATATCCGAATTTGTATCCAAATCCGAATTGATAATGAAATATGATATCTGTATTTGACTTTGTATAAAATATCCGAATAATTCAGATGGTATTTGAATTATCTATATTTTAAAAAATGTAAATTAATATTTTAAAAAATATATAAATTTTAAAAAAAAAATATATTTTAAAGGTTATATTAATTTTATAAATTTAAATATATTATATAATCAGTGAATATTTATCGCATCAGATGTACCAGTATATGAATTTGTATCTCATTATAAACATATGAATTCGTATCCAATTATAAACATATAATAATTTTACTATCCGAATTCGCTCTGTCGGATAGCTATTCAGATGACCAAACAGATTCAGAAACAAATTGGATAAGGAAAATATCCGCATCCGTTTACAGCCCTACCTATATGCAAGATGACTTATATATTTGAATATGTGGGTTCAAAGGTGATAGATATGGTTGTGACAGTAGAGAGCCCATCAGGAGTCGACGTTGTTGGCCAGATGGCTCAAAGAAGCTGAAGCCGGACCGTTATTATCACTGCAGATAGAGCTAACACTCTTTGGGCCCATTGTCATGGTCAACTTTTCAATTTTGCGGAACAACCTTGTGGCGTCTCAATTATCCCATGATCAAGGTCATCCTTACACTATCCATAAATTGAACCGACCTAACGTCTCATGCTACAATAAGGTAAAATCCGCTATCGAGTCCCATCTGCGAGGCCACGCTTAGCTGGCTTACGAGTCACTTCATTGTGTCGTGCCCGATGCGCTCAACACTCTTCCAACAAACAAGATTCTTGCGTCACTGAGGTCCTATCCCGATCATCTTGCATGCCGCTAAGGTTCTTCAATCAAGTCGAACATCCAACATGGCCGGATATTCTCGAGCACGACTATCGGTCATCCCTACGAATCACAGATAGCTTAGGAGCATCATTGCCCTGATTATCAAGTATTAAGGGCGTAGCATCCACAATACTATCTCGGTCCACGACTGAGTATCCCAACATACTTCGCATCACTTCTAGACGACCATGGTGTATAACATGCTTAAGGCCGAACTAGGCTAAAACCTCTTGCTTGGAGGTCCGTGTAGTGTTAGAAAGCGTGACTCATTTGCACTGTATTTTGATCTACTAACTATTCATGGAAACCTTAAGACTCTCTTTAGGATCCTAGAGCCCAAACTTCTTTGGGGTTGCTCATTAAGTGATCCAACATGTGCCACAAGGGAAGATAGAGTTACACCCTTCTCCTCAAGGTGGATGCTAAGCCTTTAGCCTATTTTCAGAAGGAAACATCCTATGTGCTGGTACTGTGCACACAAGCCGAGTTAGCTCGATGGTTCGATTTGGTTTGACTCGATCAAGCAGAGCTCAAGCTCAAAAATTTGGCTCGATCTAGCCGAGTTGAGTTTTCAAATTTGAAATGTGTTCAAGCCGAGCTTGAGCCAAGGCCTATTTGATTCTGCTCAGCTCGAAGCTCGGCTTGAATATAATATAAAAAATAAAAATAATATATATATATATATATATATATATATATATGTATATATATTATTATTATTATATATAAATAACATAAAATATAATTATTTTTATTAACAAATATATTTTTTTTAAATAAATCAAGCTGAGCTCGGCTCAAGCTTTAATCAATTTGAGCTCGAGTTGAGCTCAAGTCAAGCTATTTGAATTCGAGCCGAGTTTTGAGCCGGTTTTTCAAGCACCATTTCGAGCCGAGCTGAGCTCGAGCCTAGATTAAACCAATTTCAAGCTGAGCCGAGTTTGGCCAAGCTTGGCTCAATTTGGCTCGAATACACCTCTAACTAGTACGCTCATATTGACCTTTTTCGAAGTAATACATTGAATCTCCATGAATCATTTGACCATTGAACTTGTATCGACTTTTCCACTTCCAACATGTCATGTGGGCCCCACAATACTCACCACCATGTGCCGATGAAATGCCCAGCCTAAGTTACACCTCACAAATTTTCATGGTCACCTTGCCCAAACCATGGTACCTCATACCTAACATCAAGACACCTTGTGTCCCCTCAAACTTCGCGTAATGCTTATCTGCTAAGTATTGCGGTAGCCCAACACTAAGCCACCAACTTTGCACCATGCTATGCTAATGCTTACATAGTGCATCACCTATCACCTAAGCATGATAGGCATTGCTTGCCAATGTCTGAGCCATCCCGGCTCATTATCATGGTCATGACACTATGCTAACCATCATGACTGTGACACCATGCTATGGAGGTGAGCGCTGGATCCATGTCAGCATATTCACTACCATCCAATTACCAGGATTCACAACATTGGGACCTGCAATATGCTAGAGTTTCTTGACATAATATGTTTGTCTCATGATAAAGATTTGTAAATAATTGCAAATCGAACAAAGCATGAAACCAAATCATCGAAAACCCTAGTTTCCAAAGTAGAAGCTGCTTCAAATCTGTATCAATTAATCCTTGACAAGCCCCCTTCAATGTAGCAAGAATTTCAAGAAAAATTATGGTTGATCTTGATTTTTCTAGAAAATTTTGCAGTTGATCTTGAATTTTTCACCATCTTATCGTTTGATCGTAATTTTTTCTGAACATTTCGTAGTTGATTTAGAGTTTCCACCAATTCCCGATTGGATAAACTAATCAAAAAAACATATTAATCGATTTGCCTTATCCTCCACTGAACTTCTATATTTTATGTTTTCACCTTTATTATATGTTTATTAATAAATAAATGTACCCATATTTACAAGTAATGTTTTTAAAATCTAATATCGTTAGTTGTGAATGTGTTAGGGCCACAAATAAGAAGACAATAACACTGCCAGAAACCATCTCCCCAAAGAAAAAGCAACGAAGAAGTAGAGGTGGAGAAGGTTGGTAAATGTAATTCTCGTAAGAAAAAGATCGGTGTAATTAGGGGCGGAGCCACATGGGGCCCGGGGAGATGAAGCCCCCCTCCCCCCCCTGAAATTTTGAGGAAAAAAAATATTCATACTGCCCTACTAGTGGCGGAGCCAAGGGACAGGGTGCTCTAGCCCCCCTAAACTTCTTAGAATAAAATATATTCCTTACAAACGGACACAAATAGACGTGATGGCTCATGAACTTGACCCTCAGAAAAAAAATTCGGGGGCGCAAACCCCCATTGTTGGCCCCATGCAAAAGAGTCCTGGCTCCACCCTTAGTGTGATCATCATGTGGCACCTCCAGTGGCTCCTTTTGCAGCCCCTCCCGTGGTACCTCCTATAATAGAGTACTCCCATGTCTAGCCATCTGCTAAGTCTTCCTTGACTTTGTACAAACTCTAAAGATAGATTTTGAGAAATGGAAACGTAGGAGTCATTTGTTCATGACTTCTCTTTTGGTTTTTTGTGAGATGTTTCTAAATTTAAGTTTGTCTTTCAATTGACTCACCACCTATTTCAAAGGCATATAGATAATCTGAAATTTTATATCTAAGAAACTATTTGAAGTTCACATAAATGGACTTCGTCTTGGTAATGGGATTTAGATTAGAATGTTAGAAATTTTCTCTTTTAGTGTGGCCATGCACTATGGTCAATCCTTCAATTGGTTATGACAGGTTCTAATTATAATACTAATATCTTTTGCTGGGTGATGTAATTAGTAAGAAGATAATACATCTCTCTAATTAATGCAGGATTGTATTTTAAAAGAGCTTTAATATTGAAGAATCCTTAATGGGAGAGATTCCTTCAAAGTCTATAAATAAAGGGAGCAAAACTCTCTCTCTAACTTTCCCATACATAATGCATACACCTATTGTGTGGTGAGGAACTAGAAAGATAAGAGGGTTGAAGACCTTGTGCATTGGGCTGTATTCAAACTACTTTCTTCGACACATTCAGATTGTCGTTTGGGCTTTTAACCAAGATAAAAAGGTACACACATGTTCATCACTATAATGAAAAACTTTCATGTATATGTTGATGAAAGAGATGTATATGTTGATGATAGATCTCTAATCTCTATTATGTTTAAGAGATTGATAATCTCATATTTAGATTTACCTAGAACCCATGACCCTTCCTAAAATTAAAATAAAAAAGGAATGAGAATTAAGGATAAATATTTCATGAGGGAAAAAGGTAATGAAGTGTAAGATATTAGAGGCATTTCAATCCTTGAAAGATTTAACTGAGCATGAGAATGCCATGAAATTTGAATTACTCATGTGTGTAGATAACCTATTTTTAGGCTGAGAAACAAATAACAGATGTAATCTAGATTTTATTTGTCTATTAAATTCTTTAGAAGAATTTAAAAAATAACCCTAGGACAATGGGGTACAAACACATGAATGATTGAATATGTTTAGCAATAAAAGACTCCCATTCTCCATACAACATGTATAGATGCATCTTTGCTTTGTAGGTATGCAATTCTTTTAACGAAAATTTATTTTATTTTATTAAATATATATTTAATAGGTATGCAATTTTTTAAATGATTTTTTTTAAATTTTACTGAATATATATATTTAATAGGTATTTCTTATTTATTATATCATGACTTATAAGATGTTGTAATGCATACATAGATGTGTGCATGTGAGTGCATCCCTGGCCTCACATCAGCTTGTGCCTTTGGAAGAGATGCAATCCAAATTCCGCACATCCTTAATTGACATGATTGGAAAATCTGTAACTATTACAAGCTTGCCACAATCAAGCCTCGATGGGGGATCTAGTTAAGGAGAGGAAGGATAAAGCAGATGAAGGGGAGATGGTTGAGACGAAGAAGAAAAAAGATGATAGGGAAAAGGAGGTGAAGGACATGGAAAAGGAGGTGGAGCGTCAGGGGCGGAGCTAGGAATTGGCTTAAGGATAGGGGTTCAGGTGCGGAGCCCTCGAAAATTTTTTTTTGATCAATAAATTTGTGAGTCATTTCATCAATACATTTTACATATCTTATAGGTATTGTTTCTCTTTGTTTATGGAAACAGTTGTCCCATTATCTTATGACTATGCCCTATTAAATAATATAATATTATTTTTTTTGAAAAGGTTAAAGAGCAGTTGCCCCCTTATCCAATGACCATGCCTTATTAAATAATTAAATAAAATAGTCATTTTCTTTTTTTTTTGAAAATTCAATGGGACAACTGTCCCATGACTAATCCTCTACGGTTATAACCAAGTTCCTTGGAATTCGGTTACAACACAAAAGTCTTTTAACTTTAGTTATCAAATTTAGTTAAATTTTTTTCTAGAAACCCAAGTTAGGTGGTTGAACCCTAGATTAATGAATTTTAATCACAATTAAGATGTATTAAAATGAACATGTACCTGTGGGTTGTAACCGACTCCAAGGAGTCCGGTTATAATAGTAAAGGATTCTAAATCCTTAGTAAACTATATTTAAAAAAAAACATTCAAAAGCTTAGGAGGCAACCACTTGAGATCGAATTACAGCCAATTGCGATTGTACTCATGGAGAGTTCAATCATACCCATAGGCCAACCCGTGTCCCTTTTAATCCCTATTAACTGTGGTTAAAATTTAATAATCCTTGGGGTTCAAAAATATAACCTTGGTTTTTAGAAGAAATATTAAAAAAAAATAAAATACTAAACTCTAATTAAGGATTTTTAACCCTTTGGGTTAATATTTTTTAATATATATATTTAAAAAAAAAACTAAAGTTATATTGTTGAACTCCAAAGTTTAGTGACTCTTAAGCACAATTAATAAATGTAAAAAGGGGCACATGTTGACTTGTGGGCACGTGCCCCCAGACCCCAATGGCTCTGCCCCTGTGAAGCATGAGGAATATTGAGAGGATGAGGTGAGGAATATTGAGAGGATGAGGTGGGAACTCGCATTTCTCACCCAACGAAAGGGCAAAGTGCATCTGACAATAAAATGCAGCAGCTCAAGGAGTTAATGCAAGTAAGATTTTTTAACATCACTTGTAAGTGAGGTGATGAATAATACAGAAAAATCTTACTCATATTGTATTGTATTTATATAAAAATTATCCATACGATATGTGCAAGAGAAGGATCCTTGGAGATATACTACTCCTACGCACAAGAGAAGGATCCTTGGAGATATACTATACTACTCCTATGCACAAGAGAAGGGTAAGGATCCTTGGAGATATACTACTCCTATGCAGGAGGAGGAAAAAGTTGAGGTTCAAGTGACTACCCTACTCGACTCCAATGCAGGAGAAGGAGGTTGAGGTTCAAGCGACTCGAGCCTACTCGACACCATTGTAGAAGGCATTGGGGGGGGGGGGGGGGGGGGGGGGTCCAAACCACATCGATGGAACAGGACGATAGGATACTTGTTGCAAAATTACTTAGGAGAGACTTCCCGCAAGAGGAGAGAAGCAGCAACAAAACATTAATTAAAAGTAGTTGATTTTTTAAATTAATATATATTAATTATCTATTATTGTATACTAGATTATTTCGGTTCAATAACCAAACATTATTATTTAGGCCATAATTAATGTAAGCCTTTTCCCTTAGAGGAGTGCTAGCCCTAGTCGCATTTAATCCAATTTTTCCATAGACGCAAGATGGGGCTAACACAAGGAGGAGATATTTCATAATTTAACCGTTTAAAAAAACAAAAATCAAACTGAGTTTGGCATTTTTAGCGCCCAGTTGCGTCTTTGGAAGATTTGCAACTCGAGCTAGAAAAATCCTTTCCCTTGTATAATTGCATGAGCTTTTGTATCCCTTGCATAGTTGCATTCACAAAGTATTAGTAAGAAAATATAGATTAAATATGAACAGCTCTTCAGCAGAGATATCCGAAACCACCCAAAATAGCATGATGACAAGGGCATTTTGGAATACAAATTTCGACATTTTGGTATATTAAATTTGTGAAATTCCCAAATAACCTAGGTCATCAATCATAGTTTGGGAAACTCTGCTTGTCACTTGAAGTAGATCTCCTAATTATATTTTAACTCAAATAAACCTTATGCAATTTTTTAGCATGTATTAACTAATAGTTTATATTTAAACCATTGGAGAAAATACATTTACATCCCCTAACCAAAATACAGACTCTCTCAGTTTTTTTAAAATACAATAGGTACTCTTATGTTTCAAATTAATGACACTTACACCCCTTCCATCAATTGACCGTTAATCAACATGTAAAAAAGACAAAAAATATATCAAAAATACCCCTCAGAAAATTAAACCATAGAATCTCCTTGTTCTTTGTATTCGACTTACAATTTTCCTTAAATCAATGAAAATGAAACCCTAGAATTGTTTGCAAAAACCGACTCGATCTTGGCTCCGGGGGTGATAATTCTGCTTTGGCAACTGCCTAGTAATTCTCCCCCTTTCTCTTCTCCTTTTAACTCTAGCTAAGACGTATTTTTGACATTTTTTTCGTCTTTTTACATGTTGACTGACAGTCAATTGGCGGAAGGGGTTAAAGTGTCATTAGTTTGAAACACAAGGATACCTACTATATTTTCGTCAAACTAATCAGGTCTATTTGTATTTTCGTCAAACCTCAAGGGAAATGTTAAGGAAAATATTTTTTTTAATAGAAATAACTTCTCTTTGTTTTTATAATTTTCTTACATATATAAAGTAAAAAAATTAGAGAACTATTTGCAAGAAAGAATCATTTTGCAGCATTTAAAACACAAAAATTAGCTTATTCTCTTCAAAATAATCGAATGCACTTATTTTTCCTCCAAGCAAACGCAGGTTTCTTAAGGCAATATGGTCCTTCACACATTTGTGCAAAGACTTTTATACCCTTTAGATCAAAAGAACTGAATCCCGTGACCATTTTAGGGACCACAAAGAAATAAAGGCCAACGTATCAAGAAAATGACTTCGCAGAGGTGGGTTTTGATGCATATTTTTCATTGTTCGGTTGGAGAATGGAGTTGATTTGCAGAGTAAAGTTACTTTTAGATGCGGTGACAAGATATTCTCCTTTTGGATGAAGAGGTAATCTAAACACACACACCAGACTTAAGGTAACTGCTAGGGGTGCCGTAAGAGTAAACCCATACAACCAGGGTTACCAAGTTCGCTACATGATATAGCGAGCGAACCGAATTGGTTCGTGGTTCGATTTGGATTGGTCTGTGAAATTGAGAGAAAAAACATAGTCAAAACAATCTTAGTTTGTCAAAAAAAATTATTCAAATTCACTGGTATTTGTCTTTAGGTTCGGCAAAAGATATTTGTCTTTAGGTTCGGCAAATTTATACTTTGAGTTCACAAACCGTTCATAAAAAAACATTATTTTTCAAATAATTATTTGTAATATATTGTTTACATACTTATAAGATATATATTTTTATAATATAATATAAAAAATATATTTTGTTTTACATGCTTCTGACAAACCAAACTAAAGAACCTTATCGAACAAAAAACGAATTATCTCATCCTGTCCCTAACGAACCAGGTTCACTCTAGAGTGGCGAATTGTGAACCGTGAACTCGAATTCGAACCGATCGAACCGACGAACCAGGTAACATTGCACACAACTACTCCAAAGGAGCTCGACTTAAGGAGGGTTTGCAGTATCTGGCTGTTACTCTGGCAATTACAAGGTTCTCATGGGCCTTGGGTTTATCGATTCATGTGGGTTGTGGGGTCTTACATCTGCTCGAGGGTTTATCTGGTTTACCCAAAGGCTGAGCTTGAAAAAAAAAAGACAGCATTAGCGATAAAATCTTTAAATTACAAGATTAATTCTATGGTTATAACATGACTCTGGGGAGTCCGGTTATGCCCCTAAGGTCACCACGTGTCCAATTTGACACCTCTGAAGATTCACCCAGTCCTAGGGTTCACCCACCTATCCTAGTTTTAAGAAAAAAATATTAAATTTTTTTTTAACCCTAGTTAAAAGTCACTAACTCCTAGGGTTAAAATGTTTTAAATATTTTTTTCTAAAAACCAAAGATAGGTGGGTGAACTGTATGGGTGGGGTAAATCTTAACCACAGTTACGGGGTGTCAAAAGGGACACGAGGCAACCTCAGGGGTGTAACGAGACTCCCCGAGTCCGGTTATAACCGTAGAGGATTTCATTCCATGTAAGATTGCAGCTGTATCTGCTGGTAGACAGCTACTATCTTCAAATTATAAGATTGTCGGTAGATAGAGACAATCTTATACCATTGCCTCCATAACTTAGGGCGATCTGGTAAGACATCGACAATATTATAGCAAAGAACGAGGATTCAACAACGTTAAATAACCCAAATCTCCCTTTAAGTTTGAAGATAACATCTCCACCGTTTTCCTTATTTTTTTCATTTTTATTTCAAATTTCAGTTCTAAAATTACTTCTAACAGAACAGTTCTTTCACATTTCCTCTGCAAAATTAAAAAAAATAAAATAAATGGTAGAAGGCAGATCTGATTTCACCCCCCAAAAAAAAAAAATGTAATAAAGAGCTAAAAATACAGACAACAGAGATATCACAATTAATTATATATATATATATATATATATATATCCTGAGCCTTAAAGACTCGTACTAGTCCCACGTGCTCCATAGGGAATATTTCCATCCCACACAACCCATATTGAGGAGGAGCTCAGGAATTGACCTCGAGACCTCCGGGTTCACGGTTCATCCTTCGGCCACCGGGCTATCCGGCTCACTTCCCTACAGGCTTCTGCAGAAGAGCAGTCAGATAAACCTCTCTGTTCTTCAATCCACGAGAATTAGTCTTATTCTCTATTGCCCACTTCACCTTCTTGTATCCCAATTTCCCTATCAATGGCGCAAAAACTCTCTCAAAATCCACCTCTTTACAAAAAAAGTGATCCAACCAGAAATACCCACCACCCCTCAACACTCTATCAACATCATAAAACAAGAACTCCATTGCCACAATCGGTATCCACCGATTAACACCATGTCCACATCGAACAAGATCCACAACCCCATCGAAAATCGGAAACCTCTGTTGCAACGGGACGTGTAAGGGAACAATTCCTCTCAATGCAACCACCTCATTGTTGGGAGCACCTGCAAGATTCATTGTCGTAGTCACAACAGTTACATTATAAAGCTTCATTGTTGCACCAAATGTCCCAGTTCCTCCACCAACATCAACCGCGAGACGAATAACAGAAGAACTACTCTTGGCGCTTTGAAGTAACTGGGGAATAGTGAGATCGAGAGAGGATTTGGGTGTTAAGAACTTGGTGTTGTTATTGAATTGGTTAAGGCAGGTGAAGCTTTTGCAGGAATAAGCTGAGGAGAGGAGGGGCTTTAGTGGGGTTTGGGAGAAACAGCGACGGCGAGGGAGAGGGTGGCAGCCGCGGAGAATGAGAGCTTCGGAGAGATCAGCGTCGAATGGGCAGAGAGAGAAAGGAGTGTAGTTCATGTAGCGGTCGAGGAGGATTCGGTTGTCGCGACAAGAGGAGGCTATCGGGGAGATGTGTGAGTAAAGTAGGAGATCTGAAGGGATTGTGGCTTTAGCTGTGGTGGTGGTGGGGTGGTGGAGGCGGTTGATGGTGGCGCGGATGGTGTTGAGTTGGTGGAGGAGGTGGTCAGGGACTTGGGGAGGTAAGGGGGGTTTGCTTTGGAGGGAGGAGGAGAGATGGTAGAGAGAGAGGATGTTTGTGACTACCATTGCTAGTAGGAGCAAAAGTTTTAGTCCCATTCTTAGCTTCATTTCTCTAGAGCTTTTGGTGGTGTTTGTGCTTCGAATAGTAGTAAACCAGGAGATGGGTACTGCAGACAGCAGAGGTAGTGTGACTGTGACTGTGACTGAGAATGGACTATGGCTGTGGATTATCTCTGCGGGCGCTCAAGGCATCCACACATCATCCGACATGTGGTGATAAAAGGGAGAGATATCAAGTATGAAGAAGTCAAAATCATGAGGAGAAAATGACATGACTTCTCATTTTATTTGGTGGCTGCTGCGCTGAGCGCTCTGGCATCAAACAATAGGGTAGCTAGCGATAATTTAGGTGAGAAGTCATTTCATTGTCTCCCCTTGATTTTGACTTCTCCCCATTTCATATCTTTCCCCTTTAAAAACGCCAGGTGCCTTATGGTTTGTGGATGCCCGAGCGCTTAGCTCGGGCAGCCACCAGAGCTAATCTTTGTCCTTATTATTGGGATGATGTGTGGATGCCCAAGCGCCCACTTGGGGCGTCTGCCAGAGGGTTGAGTGGTGTTAAGTCACTCACACCCGAAAGGGCTTCACTAGTGGATTTGAGGGTGTTTTGGTCATATTTGTTTTGTCCCTTTTGATCAAGACAGTAACTTAGGACAAATACCTTGTGGTCTGGGGCGTGTGTGTGTAGAGCATATTGTGTGTCGCAAGGATGTTGTGGTCTGGGGTTGTGTGTGTTTGGGTGGGTGTGTAGAGCAGTGTGTGCATTATTGTGTTTCACCAAAAAAAAAAAAAAAAAAACCTAAGGGCAAAAATAATCATGAGGTAATTCAAGTGTTATAATATACAAAATTAACCTCAAATAATGGCTGCAATTCGCTTTGCTCACTGTAAAATGAGGGATGGTTGTTGTCCACCAATAAGCCAACTAGATACCTCTATGAGTCACTCTCCTCTCAGCCCTTAAGGGTGTGTTTGTTTGGCGAGTAATGGGAGGAAAGGAAAAGATAAATGAGTTTTCTTGTACTTTTTCAGTATTAAGAGTGCAAGAAAATACTCTTTACTTTTCTTGTACTTTCTAGATAGTGATAACCATACGATAACTTTCTCCCTAAATCTTTGTCAATCTTTAAAGGGATTTTTGCATATCAGTTGCATTCTACTAGCTTTGTAAATACACTGTTGTGAGTTATAGTTTTACAAATTAATTCATTTTTGCAAATTAATTCATGATTTTGCAACCGTTTGACAAACAACCTCGATCCCCAATTTTGTTATGTTTTCATTTGCTATTGTTAAGAAAATGACTATTATGCCCTTGTGGTGTTTCATAACCTTACCATGCTTTCAATTATCCTCGAACTATGATTAATAAGTTTTAACCCTTGTGATTAAGATTCACACACTTAGAGATAAAACATCTAACCCTAGTTTTTTTTTTTAAAAAAAATTAACGTGTCCCCTTTTAACTCCCTTTAACTTAAGTTAATATAGACTAATCCTTAGAGTTAAAGCATTTAACCTTGGTTTTAAAAGAAAATAAATTAATATGGCCCCTTTGAGTTCCCTTTAACTGTGGTGAAGATTCATTAACCCTTAGGGTTAAAGAACTAAACTTGAGTTTTAGAAAAAAATTAGAAAAAATTAACGTGTCCCTTTGTAACTCCCTTTAACTGTGGTTCAAATTCACTTAGCCTAATAAAAAATTTAATCGTGTCTTTTAGCTCCTTTTAACCATGGTTAAGGTTCACTAACCCTTATGATTAAAGAATCTAACTTTGGTTTAAAAAAATAAAAAATTTAACTTGTCCCCTTTTAACTCCCTTTAACTATGCTTAAGGTCAACTAACCCTTAGGGTTAAAGCATTTAACCTTGATCCTTGATATTGGAAAAAAAAATTAACGTGTCCCTTTCTCTAAGGGTTAGTGAACCCTAACAATAGTTAAAGGGAGTTAAAAGATAGGTTTTATTTTATTTTTCTAAGAACCAAGGTTAGATGCTTTAACCCTTAGCCGATCTTAACCACAGTTAAAGGGAGTTAAATGGGGACACCTTAATTTTTTTTTTCTTTCTAAAAACCAAAATTAGATGTTTTAACCCTAAGGGTGAGTGAATCTTAACCATAGTTAAAGGGAGTTAAAAGGGGACGTTTATTATTTATAATTTCTTTTTCTAAAAATCAAGGTTAGATGCTTTAACCCTAAGGGTTAATAAATCTTAATCATAGTTAAAGGGAGTTCAAAGGGGTCACGTTGAATTTTTTTCTTTTAAAACCAAGATTAGATGCTTTAACTCTAAAGGGTTAGTGTATCTTAACCTAAGTTAAAGATAGTTAAAAGGAGACTTTTTTTTTTCTCTCTTTAAAACAGGGTTAGATGCTTTATCCCTAAGGGTGTGAATCTTAATCACAAGGGTTAAAACTTATTAACCTTAGTTCAAGGGTAGTTGAAGGCTTTGTGAGGTTATGAAATATCATAAGGGCATAATAGTCATTTTCATAACAATAACAAACGGAAGCCTAAAGGAACTAGGGATTGAGGTTGTTGTCTAACTGTGCAAAACCATGAGTTAATTTGCAAAACTATTACTCACAACAGTGTATTTGCAAAGCTGGTAGAATGTAGCAGCTGATATGCTTGAAGTGTCATTCTAAAAATTAAGTTCATTATTTTCTTTCATCCACTTTCTTTTCAAATGAACACACCCAAAAAGGGAGTCAAAAAGAAGCTTTTAGGAGTCAAAAAGAAGCTAGACAAAATGGCTATTATTATTTTATTCAAAAATCAAGGCTTGAAGTGTCATTCTAAATTGAAGTGATCTTGAATGGTATAAAGTTGGATCTGGAAGACCTTTAGGAGTTTTCGTTGATCAACTCACTTAAATCATTTAATATGTTTGCTCACTGTATGACTTCCCATGGTTTGTTGTTGAGTAGTTGGGGTTCATACTAGCCCTGTATTTAGACCCATGGGTAGGGCTGCCAACGGAGCAAATTCGAAGTAAATAGTGTTCTATCCATATTCGATTTGATAATTACTACTAATTATTTGAATCCACTCCGGTATCCAATGAATACTAAAATAAGTAAGTCGAATACAAATTTGATTAAATACTTGAATTCAAATAGAATTTGAATTCATCCGATTACTTCCGTAACTTTAACTTAAAATAGAATGTTGATATGTTTAAACTCCTGATATCTCTCTAAAAAGATCATGATATATCTTTATGTAAATGTTTATAAAAGAAGATCAACAACCTATACTCAATAAGGAGAAAACAGGCTTTTAGATTTCTTGTTGTTACATGGTACCATAGAGGTTCGTTTCTACCTTGTAAACCCATCCACCATTATCAATTTTGTTTTTTAATTGCCATGGCCTCCTCTGCTGAACCCTCATCTGTTGAACCTTCCACCCCTGACCTTCAAAATTTCACCAAATCATTATCTACCCTCGTTAACCTCGTATCTGTCAATTCACTACGAAATTCAAGGTTTATTGAGGCGGCTAAAATCCGCCGCAATACCTAATTAAACCGTCGTTACACGACTATAACGACGGTTACTTGAAGTGTTGTCATAAGTCTTGTCGCAATGGACATAACGACGTTTTATAACGGCGGTTATTAGTTTTGCAGTTATATATAGGGCTTATAGCGGCGTTTCTAATTTCCGCCGCTACATTGTAAGCTTATAACGGCAAAACATAAACCGCCGTACCAACAAAATATATAACGGCACATCTAAACCGCTGTTATATATCAAACCTATAACGGCACAATATAAACCGTCGTAGCAAATCGATCTCTAACGGCACAATTCAAGCGCCGTTATATATTGACTCTATAACGGCACAAAATAAGCGCCGTTGTATATGCGACATATAATGGCACTATAAAAACCGTTGTAACAAATATTTCTCTTTAATGGCGGTAAGACCGCCGCAACTAATCGGAAATTAAAAAAAAACAAATTTGTTTTCGAAATAATTTTTTTTTTCCCTATATTAATTGTAACTGTAAGCAATATAAAATTTTTTTTAATTATCTACAAAAGTTCTAAACACCAAAATATAATTCCTCAGAAATATAAATTCATGTACATCATAATCCCATAACAATCCCTCTCAAATATCCGTCAATATATACATGTCCAAAAAAATGTCCGAAGTGTAAAATAAAAAATCTGCTATGGCTGCCTAACAGGTCCCTCAAACTGCTGCGCTCCTGCTGCCCCTGACAGATGCGTGCTGCCGACACCCTCCTACAAAAATAAGAAAATGCAATTTATCATTAGACTAGACAAATCATAAAATTTATCAATTTCATCAAAAATTTACAAATAAAATAAACAATCGTAAATATTTCATAGTTATTGGATTAAACAAAGAAATTTAGTTCATTGGCCTAAACCTACATCGTCCCACTATTTCCAAACTGGGGGTCGGATTTCGATCCCGTTTCTTCTAACACGTGTATTTCAATACATCCTAAGTGTTTGAGTTGGTTTCGAACAAATCCAAGGCCGTATGCCCGATATGGGCACCGAGACGGCCGAAATCCATACTTGGATACTATACATTGGCCTAAACCTACATCATCCCACTATTTCCAAACCGGAGGCCGGATTTCAATCCCGTTTCTTCTAACGCGTGTATTTCAATACATCCTAAGTGTTTGAGTTGGTTTCGAGCGAATCCGATGCCGTATGCCCGATATGGGCACCGAAACGGCCGAAATCCATACTTGGATACTATACATTGGCTTAAACCTACATCGTCCCACCATTTCTAAACCGGGGGCCGGATTTTGATTCCGTTTCTTCTAACGCGTGTATTTCAATACATCCTAAGTGTTTGAGTTGGTTTCGAGTGAATTCGAGGCCGTATGCCCGATATGGGCACCGAGATGGTCGAAATCTATACTTGGATACTATACATTGGCCTAAAACCTGCATCGTTCCACCATTTCCAAACCGGGGGCCGGATTTCGATCCCGTTTCTTCTAACGCGTGTATTTCAATACATCCTAAGTGTTTGAGTTGGTTTTGAGCGAATCTGAGGCCATATACCCGATATGGAAACCGAGATGGCTGAAATCCATACTTGGATACTATACATTGGCCTAAACCTACATCGTCCCATCATTTCCAAACCGGGGGCCGGATTTCTATCCCGTTCCTTCTAACGCATGTATTTCAATACATCCCAAGTGTTTGAGTTGATTTCGAGCGAATACGATGCCGTATGCCCGATATGGGCACCGAGACGACTGAAATCCATACTTGGATACTATACATTGGCCTAAACCTACATCGTCCCACCATTTTCAAATTGGGGGCCGGATTTCGATCCCGTTTCTTTTAACGCATGTATTTCAATACATTCTAAGTGTTTGAGTTGGTTTCGAGGGAATCCGAGGCCGTATGCCCGATATGGGCACCGAGACGGCCGAAATCCATACTTGGATACTACACACCACCACCCATTCACCACCACTAGAACCACCACCTATCCACCACCACTAGCACCACCCAACCTCCACTAACACACCACCACCCATCCACCACCACTAGTAGCACCCAACCACCACTAACACAGTTCACCCATCCAACACCACTAGCACCACCCAACCACCACTAACACACCACCACCCATCCACCACCACTAGCAATACCACTACCACCACTCATCCATAACCACTAGCACCACCCATCCACCACCACTAGCACCACCCAACCACCACTAACACACCACCACCTATCCACCACCACTAGCAACACCACTACCACCACTAATCCACCACCATTAGCACCACCCAACCTCTACTAACACACCACCACCCATCCACCACCACTAGCACCACCCAACCACCAGTAACACACTTCCACCCATCCACCACCACTAGCACCACCACTCATCCACTACCACTAGCACAATTTAACCACTACTAACGCACCACCACCCACCAAATCCTGCACTGTTTACTACAACCGCATTTATGGAAGAACATACTTAATAAATTTTCTTACTAAATGACCCTTGCAAGAGTCAGGAATGTCCTCATTCTTGGGCCGCTCATACGGGCACTCTTTACAATAAAATGTCCGATGATGTTGAGGCTCGTGATTCATAGATATACATTTTTTTAGAACCTCTTCGTAGACCAGGCCGTCACGTCAGCATGCACATGTAATCGATAATGATAACATACGGTGACCAAAACAACGTGAACAACATTATTCACCTTTGATTTATGTCATTAACATCGTGGAGGAATTCGTGCTACGTAGTGAAGGACCACCAAAATACCTGAATTTGAATAGGTTGAAAATTTGGATTCATTTATCGACTTATCCCTTTCACTAGTACCATTCGAAGAACTACCTGGAATGCAAAAATTGTCGATTTGAGCAACTATGTCTTCCACTAATTTTATACCTAGATTTAGACTAGGTACTTAAAAGTCAGCCAGATTTGGGCACCGAGATGTAATTTATTCTATCTTTGAATGGTTTAGATGACCTTCATCCCAAAAAGGAAGTTGTTGGGAACAGTAATGGCGATAAGGATAAGAAGAGAACGGAGAACGGAATGAAAAAGTTCAGGTTATTCAAATTCACGTAGTTTGGTGGTTGTTCAGTAACACGGAACCCTCCACGATGTTAACGACATAACCAATGGTGAATATTGTTGGTCACGTTGTTTTGGTTATTGTATGTCATCATCATCCATTCCGTGTGCATGCGCACATGAAGGTCTGGTCAAGGAAGAGGTTATAAAAGAATGTATATCTATAAATCGTGAACCTCAACATCACTAGACTTTTTATTGTAAAGAATGTCCGCATGTGCAGTCCAAGAATGACCCTGTAAGGGTCATTTAGTAAGAAAATTTATCAAATATCTTCTTCCATAAATGCAGTTGTAATAAACAGTGCAGAAACCGGGTGGTACATCGAGGCATAACATGCAATCTGCAAGTCAAAGTTTATCCTTGTTCTGAATTTAGTGTTAGCTAGTGTTAGGGTTACATCAACATCTTTTGATGCCCGATTTGGGCACCGAAAAGCCGAATTCCCGATCTGGAAGCTAACCCTTAAGTTTTAACCTTAGGAAATTTCCAACTAATCTGACTAAATCTCGGATTTGTAGAGTATAGTGTTCCAACTCACGAAAGTGAGGTATCTCTATCACTAACATGCTAAGCAGTCGCATATATTACAGATTTTGCAAGGTATAGAGTCCAACTCACAAAAGTAAGGTTCATCATTCACTAACATACTAACTAAATAGGTCTAAGATTCAGATTTGCAGAGTAAAGAGTTCCAACTTATGAATATGAGGAATTTCCATTACTAACATACTAACCAAATAGGTCTAAGAATCAGATTTGCATAGTAAAGTGTTCCAACTTATGAATATGAGGCATTTCCATTACTAACATACTAACTAAATAGGTCTAAGATTCAGATTTGCAGAGTAAAGTGTTCCAACTTATGAATATGAGGTATTTTAATTACTAACAACATACTAACTAAATAGGTCTAAAATTCAGATTTGCAAAGTAAGATTTTCCAACTTATGAATATGAGGTATTTCCATTACTAACATACTAACTAAATAGGTCTAAGATTCAGATTTGCAGAGTAAAGTGTTACAACTTATGAATATGAAGTATTTCCATTACTAACATACTAACTAAATAAGTCTAAGATTTAGATTTGCAAAGTAAAGTGTTCCAACCTATGAATATGAGGTATTTCCATTACTAACATACTAACTAAATAGATGCTTAAAATTCAGATTTGCAGAGTAAAGTGTTCCAACTTATGAATATGAGGTATTTTCATTACTACCATAGTAACTGAATAGGTCTAAGATTCAGATTTGCAGAGTAAAGTGTTACAACTTATGAATATAAGGTATTTCCATTACTAATATACTAACTAAATAGGTCTAAAATTTGGTGAGACTGCTAGGAATGCTCTACCCTCCGCCACTACCATCACTACCACCACCACCACCACTACCACCACCCACCACCACTACCATCACCTACCCACACCCACTACCACCACCACTACCGCCACCCACTACCACTTCCATCACCTACCCACACCACCACTACCACCACCCACCACCACTACCATCACCTACCCACCACCACTACCATCACCACTACCACCACCACTACCGTCACCTACCCAACACGACTACTACCCACCACCACTACCGTCACCTACCCAACACGACTACTACCCACGACCACTACCACCACCCACTACCATCACCTACCCACCATGACCAGCATCACCACTACCACCACCACTACCACCACCTAAGACCACTACCCACGACCACTACCACCACCCACCACCACTACCATTACCTACCCACCACGACCACTACCACCACCACTACCACCACCACCATAATATATAACAGATTTGAAATTATAATTACAATCTTTTAAACTTAACATTTACCTCCAGAGTCGCATGTGGTGCTGTAGAAGGCTGATTCGCACTCTGTTGTCAAAAAATTGGGTAAATCCTCATGAATGAATATCTAAATATTCAAAAATAATAATTAATTGTTCTTATATTACATACGTGTCCCGCCATGTAATCATGCATAAAACACTCCAAGGAGGCCACACGCATCCGAGTCTCCGCCAGCAGTTGGTCTTTCTCTGCGTTTGACTCCTCGAGAACTTTGATCCTCTCGACAGTCTGAGGATCAGGCTGAGTGGCACCGGAGGAACCCATAGATCGTGACCCCTATAACTAGGTGGGGTTCGGGCCTAACCCAAGTCCTTGGATACGTCCAGCTCGCTCAGGCCCCATGACCTGAGCATATATATCATCTCGGCCCGTGGTATCTTGCGAGGACTCTGGTGCCTATGCCCTCAACTCCTGCATCCAGTGCTGCAAACAATTTGAGACAGTTGATATTTGGTAGGTAAAAGGGGAAACTCTAAGATTTTTAAATAAGTAAATGTACATACAATATTCTCCCCCACCTCAGCCGAAACTAGCGTGCCATCCTTGCGCTGGTGCGTGATGATGTACACCTTTGCACGACCTAGGGGCGTCTGAGTGGGGCTCGTAGCTCGCTATGACAGTCAAAATAATAATTAAAATTTAGTCAATACAATACAAATAAATTACCAAAACATATTTTAACAAATCCAACTGAACATACCGCCTCATGCCTGACCCTAGCAAAGCTCTTCGTGCTGCTCGTATGGGGGACCTTCTGTTTCGAGCGATTTATTTTATTTGTTTCGCTTCGTTTCTGCAACAAATTTAAATTATGGTTAATTAAGAGAGTTGAAGCACAATTTATCTAAGTTACCTATTAGAATGATGACAAACAAAATTTATATACCTGGCCCTCCTCAGAAAACCAAAAATCTATCAATGTAGGCCACTGGGTGGCCACCACAGTGGTTCGATATCAAAATTTACCTGAAACATGATTTCATATGATTAAACCACGAGAAAATTGTAAACAAAAAGATATGTAATTAAAAACTAAATATTAACCCAATTTAGATATTTTTGATTCTTACCCGAACCAACTCCAAAGTTGGCTGTTTCTGCTCCTTATCGATGTGAAGCCAACTGGGCACATCGAGCCTAAACAAATGCCCATCCCGGGTAAGATTACCGAGGTAATCAGCCAACATCTTCGCAGCCTTTTCTATAGGCTGCGCATACTCGTCGGTCAATACCCTTTGTTTCACCCCGGGAGGGAGTCTATGCAAGGCAAGACTCCTGTTCTTGCCCCGACCCCTCCTAATAGGTCCTAGAGGGGGAGGGGGCAATGCTGCACCAGATATACCTGGGGTGGAGGTCTCTCCCCACTTGTGCCTGTGTAGGGTCCATCTGCAAAATACATGAACATAAATAACATTTCGTAGTGTATGAATTAGTTTACTAACATGAAAATAAACAACTCGAAACAGATTTTTCATAAGTACATAGTTTAAACACATAAGAGTATATGTATTTCTTCACTAACATGAACATAAACAATATTTCACAGTGTATGGATTAGTTTACTAACATGAAAATAAACAATTCAGAGCATATTTTTCATAAGTACATAGTTTAAACACATAAAAGTATATAGATTTCTTTACTGACATGAACAGAAATAACATTTCATAATGTATGGATTAGTTCACTAACATGAAAATAAAAAAATCAGAGCAGATTTTAACTGAAAACATATTTTAAACACATAAAAGTGTACCGAAATCCACACTAACATGAACATAAACAACATTTCATAGTGTATGGATTAGTTCACTAATATGAAAATAGACAACTCAGAGCAGATTTTAACTGAAAACATATTTTAAACACATAAAAGTATATCAAATTTCTTCAGTAACATAAACATAAACAATATTTATTAGTGTATAGATTACTTCAGTAACATGAAAATAAACAACTCAAAGCAGATTTTTCATAAGTACATAAGTTAAACACATAAAAGTCTATGAATTTCTTCACTAACATGAACATAAAAAATATTTATTAGTGTATAGATTACTTCATTAACATGAAAATAAACAACTCAAAGCAGATTTTTCATAAGTACATAGGTTAAACACATAAAAGTCTATGGATTTCTTCAGTAACATGAACATAAACAACCCAAAGCATATTTATCATACACCGAGAATAATAAATACAAAAAAGTCTATAGATTGAGATCACTAAAATGAAAATAATATATTGAAGGTCAAATTCTCATTCATTTACATGGTAACAACTAATTACATCATAATTTTACATGGTAGTAACTAATTACATCATTCAACTTCATCGTTATAGGGCCGAATTCTCAACTTCATCATCACTGGATTCGGTAGAAGATGCTTGTTGTAGCAGTTCAGGGGGCGCATCAACAGTTGCTCCAGTAATCCATACTCTCACCCAACTTGCACCTTCATCATCATTAGGTGAGGTGTCATCCAACTGTTGGTCGTTGAATGACTCATTCTCCCTAAATGTGTAATCGTCTATAAGAGATTCTTCATTCATGTCAAATAAGTCTCTTGGTTTAGTCTTGATGAAGACATGTCAATCTTCTTTCGTTGGATCTTCGACGTAAAATACCTGCTCAGCTTGAGATGCCATAACATAGGGTTCACTCGTCACCAAGTGTGCCGGGAGCAAATGTGTGAAGTTCACGAGTTTAAACCCAAATGCATCGGTCTTTATTCCTCTACCTTGTGTCTTCACATCAACCCAATCGCACTTAAACAATAAAATTTTAACATTTCAGAATACGTCACCTCAACTACGTCTGTTAAGCGACCATAGTAGGTGATATTTGTGACAATAGGGGTTCTATCCTTGGAAGTTGCATAGCTTGTGGTCGTTGCTGTGACCGCAACACCACTATTTTGACTCTTACGTCCACACTCCCCAAGTGTTGTACAAAACTTGTATCCATTAATGACGTAGCCCGTAAATCTTGTTGCGGCTTTTTATGGACCGTATAAGAGGCATGTAATCTTGTCAGACACCGGGTTGCCTGAATCATGCAGTAGTTGAACCTATTTGAAGGCCAAGATGCAATTAATTCAAATCGCAAACATTAATAATGTGATGGCAACAAATGTGTCAAGTTAAGAAAATATAACTTACATAGCCCCTAAACCATGAGCTAAATTGTTTGCTGTGCTTTTTTTGGAGCATGTGGGGAGCCGACCTAATAAGTTTTGGATTTGTCATCCTCAGTTCATTCATGTGCTGACTGCAAGGAACCATTCGATGTCAAGTGGTGCTCAAATCTCCTTTGTTAAGTTAAAACCGAGAGTTTCAACAAAAGATAATAGAGGAAAGCCTTCGTAATATTTATCTTACTCTTGATATGTTGTGATTTCGTCGGAGTTGAATAACACATAACGTTGTATCTGCTGCCATTCTAATTCACTTAGAGCGAATGGCTGCGCACCCCCTATTGGAGTCTCATCATCATTTCTCACCAGCCTGTTCAATCTCAATTCCACATCGTTTAGGTACCTTGAGCAGAATGTCAAGCATTCTTCCTTCAAGTATTCTTCTGCAATGCTACCCTCAGGTCGAGCTCGATTGTGGACATAAGTTTTCAATGTATATAGATACCTATGTGAATTAAATTTAGGTAAGAGAAAAAAACAATTATAATACGAAAATTCAACATTTGATAAATTATAATTAATGACATACCTTTCGATGGGATACATCCACCGGTATTGGACAGGTCCACCTAGCCTTGCCTCTGCGGCCAAGTGTACAGGCAAGTGCACCATAACATCAAAGAATGCCGACGGGAAAATTCTCTCTAAATGACAAAGCGTAAGCGCAATTTTCTCCTCTAATTGTATCAAATCCTCGACCTGAACGACTTTGGAACATAATGTCAGAAAAAAGTTGTTCAATTCAATTAGGACTGAACTTACACTCTTCAGCAATGCCTTCCTCACAGCCAATGGTAGGAATTGTTGCATTATAATATGAGAGTCGTGGCTCTTTAGTCTATAAATTTTATGCTCTTTCACATTAACATGTCTTGCAAAATTTGAGGAGTAACCATCTGGAACCTTCACACTTTTCAAACAAAATAACTCTTTCTCATTCTTGTCCATTGAAAAGCATGCAGGGGCAAATAAACTTTGCTTCTACCGGGCTGGAACTCAGGGTGAAGTGCACGTCTCACGCTCATATCAACCAAGTCAAGTCGAGCTTTAAAGCCATCCTTAGATTTTCCTTCCAAACCTAACAAAGTCCCGAGCACATTATCGCAAACATTTTTCTGTATATGCATTACATCAAGGTTGTGTCTCAACAAATTGTGCTCCCAGTATGGTAACTCGAAGAATATACTGGTCTTCTTCCAATTATAGGGCATATCCTCATGGCCCGTTTGCCTTGGTTGTTTTTGCCCAGCCTACTTCCCCAGGGAGAATATACTACCCTCTGACTGACGCAGCGCATCAGACCCAGGCATTATAGTTGGAGCACATCTGAACTCAAAATTTCCATCGAACGAGTTTCTATTTTTCCAGAACCTGTGATCCACCATTAAGAAATGACGGTGCCCCATGTAGCAATGCTTTCTACTTATAGACAAGTATAAGTGGCAAGTGTCTTTGTGGCATGAAGGGCATGCCAACTTCCCTTTTGTGCTCTAACCTGACAACATGGCATACCCTGGGAAGTCACTAATGGTCCAGAGCAATGCTGCACGCATTATAAATGTCTCCTTTTTTGACGCATCATAAGTTGGCAACCCATTCACCCACAAGTCCTTCAACTCTTCGACTAAAGGCCTCATGTACACATCAATGACATTTCTTGGCTTGGAGGGACCAGGAATAAGCAATGACAAAATGAAATTAAGTTACTTCATGCACAACCACGGCGGTAAGTTGTAGGGATTAAGAACCACAGGTCATGTGCTGTGAGCAATACTCATCGTCCTAAATGGGTTGAAGCCATCACTCGCCAACTCAAGCTTGACATTTCGAGCATCTGAAGCGAAAAAAGGATACTTGTTCAAATTTTTCCCACATCGGTGAGTCAGCAGGATGCCTTAACCTCCCATCCCTAGTTCAACCCTCGTCCTGCCATCTTATTTCAGAAGCAGTCTTGGACGACATGAATAACCTTTGTAACCTGGGTCTTAATGGGAAGTGACGCAAAATCTTTGCTTGTGTTCTTCTTCACCATTCTCTGTCTTCCATCTTGATTCACCACAGATGTCACATACTGTCTTCTTTGCAGACTATTTCCAATAAAGCATGCAATTATTGGGACATGCATCGATTTTATCATAGTTAAGCCCCAAGTCTGACATCACCTTTTTCGTCTGAAAATAAGTATCTGGTAGTGTTGAGCCCTCGGGGAGTATCTCCCTCAACAACTCAAGCAACATGGTGAATGACTTATTGCTTCATCCACCAAGGTACTTAATGTGATATAATCTTACAATGACAGACAACTTCGTGTGATTTTTACATGTTGGATACAAAGGTTGTCCTGCATTCCCAAACTGTCCCACAAGAGAACTGGACAAAACATGAGCAACTGACTATGCTGGAGATTATGCATTCTCAAACTGTCCAACCGGACAATTCAAGAATCATATATAGAAAAATACACTTTATCACAAACAAGACCGAAAAGTTGTGAACCTACATTTAGCCCCACAAGAGAACTAAACATCATAGCTTACAACTAATCTGTCCAAATAGGTCATACAAGAAATGCACTTGTCACACAATGATTTTTAAACGGGAGATCTAAGGTTCTATGCATGCATGTGTATGAAATTAAACCAATACGGAAATCCAACCATCATAAACACGTATTTCAATACACTCATAAACATTTTAAACAATTAACATAGTTACTGATTTACAAATACCATCAAAAAGACATTTGAAAGAGGAATCATGGGCTTAAAGTTTCTGAACACGATTTATCTGTTTACGCGTATATCCTTGCATCTGAGGCATATGAAGCAAATGAAACCTCATCAACTAGAGGAATGGATGTGTGATTAGGGTTGCATTCAAGCTAAGCTAACGCGTGCGTTGGACTCATTCTAACCAAACTCTAGTTTGTATTTTAAGCTTCAATAATCAAGCTAAGGTGGCATTCGGTAACACTAATCTCAATAGGGAGAGTTTATTCTGAAATCATGCTTAGTTGGACTTTTAGATTGTTAAGTTCAAGAGTAATTGGATATCTACAACTTTTTGAAGTAATAAGCTCTACTTCAAAAAGATGTAGACATCCAATTAACCTTCAACTTAACAATTTCAAGTCCAACTAAGAATACATTTTGAAATAATCTCTCCCTATTTGGATTAGTGTTACCAAACACCATCTAAGATTTTATTTAAGTTGAAATTTTACCTAATTCAAGATTGAACAGAGAAACCTAATTTGAAATGATAATCAGTCCCAACAAACTAGTCAGAGTTTGCAATCTTTAATGTTTACAGACTTAAAACATATCCATTAAGGAACAAACAAGAAAAGAATAATGAAATTACAAATAAAGGGTTGTTTGCTTGATGCATAATATGTTAAAAGAAACAAACAAAAAAGTACAAATGGTAAATTACACTCACCTCCCTTGAGGTTTGGTTAAATTTTAGAAACCTCCCCTCTAGTTTATGAAATTACACTGCCCTCCCCTGTCAGGCTCATCATCTTAACACTTTTAACTAATGTTACCATTTTCCTATTTGTGGCAGCCCCGTTTGACCGTTTGAAAGCTCAACCAAATAAAAACATAAACTCCCAAGCCGCCACATGCCCCTTTTAATGCTCATTAACTATGGTTAAGATTCATTCACCCCTAGGGTTCATCCATCAAACCTTGGTTTTTAGGAAAAATAAATAAAACCTTAGGATGCTTATGCTTAACCACAATTAAAGAGAGCTCTACAAGCTGCAACGTGTCCCCTTTAACACCCACCCACTAACTGTGGTTAAGATTTACTCACCCATAGGATTCATCCATCTAACATTGATTTTTAGGAAAAAAAAAACCTTAGGTTGATTGTTTAACCACAATTAAAGGGGGGCTCTACAGGCCGCCATGTGTCCCCTTTAACACCCACCAACTAACTGTGATTAAGATTCACTCACTCGTAGGATTCATCTGTCTAACATTGATTTTTAGAAATGAATAAAAAAATTAACCTTAGGTTAATTATGTTTAACCTTGATTACAAAACCAATTACATTTATTTTATAATAACCTTGCGTTTAAAAAGGGTAATTTAGACATTTTAAAATATTTAAAAGATGACATCATCAAAGTTCATTCATAAAGTAACAGTAAACTTAAGGGAAGGGGGTATCTGTTATAGACAACAAAAGTTGAGTGGAGAGTAGTGTTATTTCAGAAACTAGAGGGGAGGTTAGGGGTGGTTATTGAACAAAATGTTCATGAACTACTCATGCTCGATTCGTTAAAAGCTCGAGTATCATTCGTTTATTTAGTAAACGAGCCAAGCTTGAACACCATTTTCGAACTCGTTTAGTAAACGAGCCGAGCATGAACACACCCTTGTTCGGTTCGATAAAAGCTCGGTTCGATTATATATACATATTAACATACTAAAATATTTAAAATATACTTATTTCATTTAAATATTAAAATTAAGTATATGTATTATATACTAGTAAAGATTAATAGTATATAATGTATTTTATATGATTAGAATACCCTTTATATAATTATAATCTTATACTAAAATTTTAGTTAACACCGTGACTTCTTTGCCTAGGATAATAACGTGAATTTTTTACTTAATATAAATAGCTATATCAAATAAAACAAATTGCTCGTGAACTACTCGAGCTCGGCTCAAGTTCGGCTAGTAAAGCTCGACCTCGGTTATTTAATAAACAAGTCAAGCTTGAACATGATTTTCAAACTCGTTTAATAAACGAACAAGCTTGAACACACCACTACTCGGCTTGTTCGGCTCGAGTATCACCCCTGGGGGAAGTTTGTGAAATTTCACCAAACCTCAGGAGAGGTGAGTGTAATTTACCCCAAAAAAATTCACCTACGAAACTAACCAAGGGGTTACTTAAATATCATAATTTAACTAGCCAACTTAACCAAAAAGGATTTACACTAAGCTAAGACTAAAAGTAATCTAAAAAAGTTAACAAACACAAAGTTTAGACTAAGCTAGAACTAAACAACAAAATCATAATTAAACTAATTACAAACTAAGTCATAAATCAAAATTTAATTAGTTAAATATTAACCTACCATTAACAACAGATTAAACTAACAAAAAAACTCAAATGAATCATAAATTAAACCATAAAAACTAATCATACATCAAAGAAAATTATAGAATTTTAACTAATTAAAACTAACCAAGACTAAAAGGGATTGTAAATTAAACCATATGGGATAGGGAATCTTAACCATGGTCAATAAGGGTCACAGGCCCCCACCTGGCTCCAACCCTGCTAACCTGTGTCCCTATAAACCTCAATCGATTATGGTTAAGATTTATTAACTCTTGGGTTTCAACAATATAACCTCGATTGTTAAAAAAATTCACAAAACCTCCCCATTATCACGAAATTCCAGAAATATAAAAAGAAAATAAATAATTATCAGTGAGGGTGACTCATTATTTGGAGCTCAATCTCCAAAAACCAACTTCGACCGTATTCAAGGGTGAGCTCAATCTCCAAATTGCTATACTGAGGGTTAAAAATATCATTTTTTTAAAAAAATTATTCATTATGCTAGGAAAGGTATAGGGGAGAGCATGCATGAAACAAAATCAAAGGAAAAAACATCACGTAGAGAGAGAGAACTAGGGAGAGACAGAGAGATGATTACCTGAGCGTCGAGGGGTGAGCTGTTGGAGCTAGAGGTGGCCGGAGGTGTTGCTGAGGACGACTGCAGAGGTGGCCGAAGGTGCTGCAGAGCGTACGTGGAACACGGGCAGAGGTGGCCGGACGTGCTGCTGAGATGCTGGAGGTGGCCGAAGATGCCGGAGGTCGCCGGAGATGCAGGAGGTGGCCGGAGATTCGGGAGGTCGAAGGAGGAGGCCGGAACGCACAGAGAAGGAGAGGGGAGCAGCAGCGATGAAACAGGGTGAAATGAGAGGAAACTATCGGGGTGAATATTAAAGATTTGTAACGGCGTTTTTTAAATACCGCCGATATAATATATTTCCAACGACAATTATTTTGTAACCACAACTATAATAAATGCTTATAGCGACGGTTTTTCAACATACCGCCGCTATATTCACCACGGGATGTGACAGGGCAGGAAGCTGAAAAGGTGGAGGGAACTATTTTCTACGGTGTTTATCAGAATTCCGCCGTAACAATTATGTTTATCATGACATTTACCACAAATCCGTCGGGTTGCAATACATGAAGTAATGGTGGTTATTAACGTACCGCCGTTATACCAAGGCGACAACCGGGATTTAACGACAATTATAGTTAACCGTCGTTATAAGGAACCTACTACCGCGGTTTTGTAAAACCACCGTAATAGTCTGACCTATGATTTCCCAACCTCAAACTTAAAGTTTACATTGTCCCCAATGTAAAAATAGAAATAGAGAACAAAAGGGATTAGAAAAATAATACCTGACTCGTGAAAAACAAATCATGGGGAAATGGGTGAAAATAATTCAAGAATGTATACAAACCACCCCAAACTTCGTCCAAACAATACCTACAGGTTTGGGAGTTACCGGCCTAACACTCGCTACATGGGTTATATAGAATGCTTAATGGACTTAGATTCTGCACAGTCACACTTATAAAAGAAAAAGCATTGAATGAAAGCCTTGGGGTTGGTAGTTTAAATTAAAAGGAAATTCAATGATAAATGAGAAGACAGAAAAACTGTTGAAAAGTAAGGTTGATGTCACACATTCGATTGTTAGTCACATTACACATCAAAGAAATTCTGACAAATATTTTATGAGCTAATTTTTCAAACTGGGTAAGAATAGTGTGAAATTGAGAATGTGGAGAATTGAAAATTCAACATTTTGAATAATTTTTGGATTATCTTGTATGTATTGTGATTTTAAAATTTTTTAGAATATGTTCAATCAATGTTTTGAATCTTGCATGTTTTACTTGAGTCTATTGCACAATTACAGGGTAGTACAGATGTTTGTAGGTGTCATCACTGTAAACCTTCACGAGACTTCACTTGTCCTCTAGGGCCACCTAGGGGTTTAAAAGGCTTGTTGCATATGCAAAATGCAACCGGGGATCCCACGAAAGGGGATGTAGGTTTAGTTTAGTTAAGTTTTATTATATTTTTCATTGCTCGAGGACTAACAATGTCTAAGTTTGGGGTTGTGATCGGTGCTAAATGTTATACATAAAAGCACCTCAAACTTAACTTGCTAATCATTTAGAGTAATTATTTATATTATTTTATGCTACTTGGTTGTTTATTCTTATTTCAGGTTCATACGAGGAAAAGAAGATAAAATGGAAGATTTACAAGCTTCAAAGACTCCAAAAATCTTAGAAAAAAAGAAGAGTAAAAGAAAGAAGAAGAAAAGAGAGCGAAATCGCAGAAATCTACCCTGATAAATCGATTAGTCAAAATCGCACTTCTATCAATAGAGGGGTAGTTTGGTAATTTTTTTTAATCCAAAATTTATGAAACTTTTTGGGTAGATTCTAGATGACCTAAAGGAGCTATGTTTAAAATTTTGGGTCAATCCGATTAAAATTGAGCTCTCTAGAATTATTTGAAGTTCAGTGGCAAAACTGTAAATAGGGTGAAATAATATTTCGTGAATAGTGTTTTAGTACTTCTAAACACTTTCCAACTCTATTATTGTCTTCCTAAATGATGGTTTAATCCTCATTCAATCCTAAGAGAGTTTAGAGAGAGAAAAAGAAGAGTTGTACCTCAATTAGAACTCCTTATTCTAGAAGGACTCTATCTTTCTATCTTTCTCTATAAAAAGGAGAATTCTTAGCCATTATCATTAGAGAGAGAGAAATTTGTAGAGATTTTGGATCTGAAGAAGAGAAGCTCTGGAGATCAAGGAAGTCATGAAGAGAAGTGCTGCAGCTTTGTCTATGAAGATGTTGCATACCTCCCTCGCGATGAACTAATTTCCACTCTAGGGTTTCGATGAAACCCTAGCCAAGTAACTGTGTCCTTTATTTTATTTTTATTTAATTCTCTGCATTGTAAGACATTGATTGCATAATGAGAGGGTTGTTTTCAAACAACCGGATTTATTTGAATTATATTTAATTTCAATGGAATTCTCAACCTTGTCTTAGGTATTATGAAATTGGAATTAAAATCACTTGTGTTAATTTTCGTTAGAATTTAAACATAGGTTTTATGCAATGGTTTTAAAATATCGAGAGATTAAATCTGAAGATATTTTATGCTAAGGGAAGACGAGTGATTAAACAACCGTAGATTAGTGTGTATCATTCGTGCTAACCGAAGATACGATATTCTAAGGATATAATCCCTTGAACTTTTCTTGAGCAGTTGAAAGGGGACGTGCTGTCACTCTAACTGGAATGTTTACAATTTAAGAGGTTATAATAAATTTAAAATAGAGATTAGTTATTAGGTTAGTGGTGGATTTGAAAACCCTAGATTTTCTCTCCAAAAGGATTTAAAAACCCAATTGTTTTTAGTTTAATTTAGAAATTTCATTTAAATTAGTTTAATTCATTGTTTTAGTTTAATCAAATCAAAATTCAATTGCCTCAATTATTAGTTTAAAATTAATCTGAATAAAAAGCAACGAAACCAGCGCAGTCCTCAGAGGAACGATACCCTTACTAGTACTATTCTACGGAATTATTACTAAGAAAGAATAATTTAAGATTGACTAACGATCAATTTTTGGCGCCGTTGCCGGGGAGTTAATTTAAATTGATCGTCAGTCAATCTTAAATTATTCCTTCTTAGTAATAATTCCGTAGAATAGTACTAGTAAGGGTATCGTTCTTCTGAGGACTGCGCTGGTTTCGTTGCTTTTTATTCAGATTAATTTTAAACTAATAATTGAGGCAATTGAATTTTGATTTGATTAAACTAAAACAATGAATTAAACTAATTTAAATGAAAATTTTAAATTAAACTAAAACAATGAATTAAACTAATTTAAATAAAACTAAATTAAACTAAAAACAATTGGGTTTTTAAATCCTTTTGGAAAGAAAATCTAGGGTTTTCAAATCCACCACTAACCTAATAACTAATCTCTATTTTAAATTTATTATAACCTCTTAAATTGTAAACATTCCAGTTAGAGTGACAGCACGTCCCCTCTCAACTGCTCAAGAAAAGTTCAAGGGATTATATCCTTAGAATATCGTATCTTCGGTTAGCACGAATGATACACACTAATCTACGGTTGTGTAATCACTCGTCTTCCCTTAGCATAAAATATCTTCAGATTTAATCTCTTGATATTTTAAAACCATTGCATAAAACCTATGTTTAAATTCTAACGAAAATTAACACAAGTGATTTTAATTCCAATTTCATAATACCTAAGACAAGGTTGAGAATTCCATTGAAATAATTCAAATAAATCCGGTTGTTTGAAAACAACCCTCTCATTATGCAATCAATGTCTTACAATGCAGAGAATTAAAATAAAAATAAAATAAAGGACACAGTTACTTGGCTAGGGTTTCATCGAAACCCTAGAGTGGAAATTAGTTCATCGCGAGGGAGGTATGCAACATCTTCATAGACAAAGCTGCAGCACTTCTCTTCATGACTTCCTTGATCTCCAGAGCTTCTCTTCTTCAGATCCAAAATCTCTACAAATTTCTCTCTCTCTCTAATGATAATGGCTAAGAATTCTCCTTTTTATAGAGAAAGATAGAAAGATAGAGTTCTTCTAGAATAAGGAGTTCTAATTGAGGTACAACTCTTATTTTTCTCTCTCTAAACTCTCTTAGGGTTGAATGAGGATTAAACTATCATTTAGGAAGACAATAATAGAGTTGGAAAGTGTTTAGAAGTACTAAAACACTATTCACGGAATATTATTTCACCATATTTACAGTTTTGCCACTGCACTTCAAATAATTCTAGAGAGCTCAATTTTAATCGGATTGACCCGAAAGTTTAAACATAGCTCCCTTAGGTCATCTAGAATCTATCAAAAAAGTTTCATAAATTTTGGATAAAAAAAGATTACCAAACTACCCCTCTATTGATAGAAGTGCGATTTTGGCCAATCGATTTATCAGGGTAGATTTCTGCGATTTCGCTCTCTTTTCTTCTTCTTTCTTTTACTCTTCTTTTTTTCTGAGATTTTTGGAGTCTTTGAAGCTTGTAAATCTTCCATTTTATCTTATTTTCCTCGTATGAACCTGAAATAAGAATAAACAACCAAGTAGCATAAAATAATATAAATAATTACTCTAAATGATTAGCAAGTTAAGTTTGAGGTGCTTTTATGTATAACATTTAGCACCGATCACACGGTTAAAAAACCGCCGTTACAGGCATGTAGTTTAGTAGTGATTTCACCAAACAAAATTATCCTGTTATGGAAACGAAAATTCATTCCCCTACTCACTGGCTATGATCTTATGGGCTATCTTGATGGTTCGATTCCTACACCTTCTGATCCTCTAGCCTATCATCAATGGAATCAAACTAACCATCTGCTTATGTCTTGGCTGTTTTCCTCCATGACTGAACCTGTTCTTACAGAGGTGGTTGCTTCGTCTGGTGCCAAAGAAGTATGAGATTCTCTCCACGATACTTTTATTCAACATAGCCGCATGCTTGAAATCAAACTCCGATAGAAAATTCAATTCTGTCGCAAGGGAACCTCTTCAATGCCTACCTACATCAAGCAATTCAAATGTCTCTATGATGAACTTGATATGCGATTGAGAAACATTCACATGATGGCGACAAAATTTCCTGGATACTTAAAGGTTTGGATCGTAACTACAATGTGGTTCTAACCAACATTCAAACTCGGGAACATTACCCGACATTCAAGGGAGTTTTACCAATATTCTTTGCTCAAGAGGCCCTTCTCAAGTCATACAATGACGCTTCTCAATCTGAAATTCAGATATCATACATGGCTCAGTGTGGAGGCAGACGACCTCCTAGTCATGGAAGAGGAAATTCGTCCCGAGGAGGACGATTTTATGGACATGGAAAGGGATATTCTACCCCTATTTGCTCTCATCACCAGACTGCCACCCAAAGTGGGGTACATGCCTTTGGCTCTACCTCTACCCCACGTCCCTCTTGTCAATTTTGTGGTAGCAGAGGCCATACTGCTTTAAACTGTTGGCACAGGTTTGACGAATCTTATCAAGTAGAGGGCACCATGACTGATCCTCCCCATCAAGCGGTTGCTGCAATGTCTATCCAAGACACATGTGATACCTCATGGATTTTGGACACTGGTGCACACACTCATGCTTCTCATGAGCCGAGTAACCTTTCTAACCTTGTTTCTTATTTTGGCCATGATAAACTTCTAACGGGCAATGGTCGCCTCTTTCCATCACCCATATTGGTACTCATCATTTGTTTATCCCTTCCAAATCTCTTGTTTTAAATGATGTTCTACTTGTTCAAGAAAAATCTTCTTTCTGTTAGTCACCTCACCACTGATAATAATTGCACAGTTGAATTTAACCCTTCTTGGCCAGGTATATCAACAGAGGAAGCATTACCTCCATCTATGATAAAAGAGAACAAAGTGTGAGATTGGTTTAAGTGTAAAAGAGGTTAATTAGAGGATAATTATGTCTATAATAGAGATACTAGCAATCCTGATTAATAACAATTTTAATCATCAGTCAGAAGGAGCAACAGGAGATTCTCATACCTTCCAAAAAACAAAAAAGGGAGATTCTCATGATCATACTTATTGTCATGTAGACTAAAATTTAGAAAGAGAAAGCACCCAAAAATAAATACAAATAAGAGATGTCAGTCCACTTGTTTTTTATCAGTCCACTTGTGAGCCCTGCACGAGAGTAGGGAAATGCAAGTATGCTTCACATTCCTCATTGCTAAGTTATGCATGGTTAGAACTTAGAACTGCCAATTGGTGCTTTGGTCTTATGATGAGTGTTAGCCCAACGCAAACTTCCAAACTCTCATTATGGGTACAACACCTATTATTACTATCTCTTCAATGGTTTAAGAAAACTAATAGGGAAACGTAAGACACATGTCACAACCACAATGTGATTTTGTAAGTTTAGATGTTAGCTTTTCCCATATCTTTACTATTATAATGCGAGAGGCAGGCTTAGCCTGATTTTTCCGAAATTCCTAAACTGGCCTCATATAAGACAAAACTTTGATTTAATATTTTACTTTAATTCCGAAACTACCCCTTGTACATTTCTTTAAATAATAGAATCACAGCCAATCGTGATTGAACTAGGGGAGAGTTCAATTCAATCGCACCCGCGGGTTAACACGTGTCCCTTTTAACTCCTATTAACTGTGGTTAAATCCTTCCCCTTGCTCTCACGTGCCACCGGCTAGTATATATATAAGAGAGAGAGAGAGAGAGAGAGAGTGTCGACTCGGGCCTAGTTTGAACCAAACAATGTTTATCTGGGTTAGGTTGGTCCTGGTACAAACAAAATGGGCTGGGCCAGAACATGCATTAGCTTTACCCCATGTACAACTCTATTCACAATTTGCATCAATGAGGGCCGCCAATGGGCTGGCCAGGCCGAACTCAAGGTGGGCCTGGCTCTATTCGGGCTTTATATGTAGACCCAAACCTGGCCTATTAATTGAACAAACTGGACCGGGCTTAGTTATATACCGGCCGTACATCAGGCCCAATCCATCTCTTCCCAAAAAAATAGATCTCTTTACCATATATACTAGTTTAACACCTTGGCTTGACTAGAATGCCTAGTTAATGCCTAATACAACCCCTAGTCAAGCTATTACATGCAGCAAGAGTAGCCCACCGCATTGGGCCTAAGTAATTGGACTGGGTTGGGCCCCGGCTTTAAGAAGCTGTCCTTGCATGCCCACATTAATATGGGCCCAAGTAATTGAGTCCGGCCCTAGCCCTAAAGTCTAGACTCTGGGTAATGAACGGGCTTTTCTGACCAACAGGCTAGCCCGACCCATCAACGACACCTGTAGCATCAACACAAAGATCGGACAGTCATTTGAGATTGAATCACAATTGAACTCGGGGAGAGTTCAATTGCACCCACAGGTCTACACATGTCTCCTTTAACCCTTATTAACTATGGTTAAGATTGTCTAACCCTTAGAGTTCAATAATTTGACCTTAGTTTAAAAAATATTAAAAGATATTAACCTTACTAGGTAAAAATTCTTAATCAGAGTTCAATATTTTTTTTCTAAAACTAGGGTTAGATTATTGAACCATAAGAATTAAAGAATCTTAACTGCAATTAATAAGGGATAAAGGGAACATGTGTTGACTTGTGGGTGCGATTGAACTCTCCCCAAATTCAATCGCGATTGGCTGTGATTCGATCCAGCCATTCGTGGCCAAGTCCACGTGGTTTCCGGGTTTTATGACATATATGGATAGTAATCACATGGGTGGGTCCCTCTATCCGTTTGACCATATATATTGCAATCCTCACCAGACAGGGTCCCACAAAAAATGTTCATCCCAGCATTCTTAATCATCCATTAGCAAATTCAAAGTCAAGCTTGGGCCATCAACATAAAATGGGGTCCATATGAAAGGAAATTCAAGAAGACTTTAGGCCCATCATGTGATCAAATCAATCCCATTATCATTTCGCTTTTGCCCAAATCAACCAACTATAAATCATGACAAACCTCCATATCCAACCACACCCACCCACAACAAAAAAAAAAAGGGTGATAGTGATAAGCTCCTAATCCTGATTTGGGCCATGATAGAATAGACCTGCCCATTTACTGTTTGATTTAAATTTTCCTATAGGAGCCAATGAATACTTTTTGGACCCCTTTATAATCTGATAGGTATATGTGTGCGCGCGCGTATGTGTTTCGTGCAAGATGAGTATCGTCGGAATACCAGTTTCCGGGATGAGAGGGAAAAATCCTCTTGGCGGGCCTCCGGTCGTCCGATGGGCCTTTAGCTGCTTGAATTTTGATTTTTTTTTCCTACTTGTACTATGGAAGATTTGATAAACTGCTTAATTGCATGAATTCGAGATCCATCATTTTTAGCCTATCATAAATTGGCCCTTAAATTCATAATTGTGGACTGTTTAAAAGGTGGATTCAACCTTTTGAAGGTTTAACCAAAAAAAAACCTTTTGAAGGGGTATTCTCAACCAAAGCATTCTGCAGAATGTTTGGCTACAAGTATTGCTTTGTCCTAGTTTGAGAAGACCCAAGAATAGATTTGGGAATGGGTCCACAACCTGAACCTGGACTGTTTATCTAATATGGAATATATTTAACTAAATATTATGACACGTTGAGAGAGCCCCACCCAAACCCAACCCAACCCAATTACAAGGAAAATAATCACCTCCTCACTGGTGGAGCGAAAGGAGACATCTCGGGGCCTTTTTTTTTTTTTTTTTTTTTTATCATGTGTCTCTGTTAACTCTCTTTTAATTTGTTAAGATTAAGATTTACTAACTGTTAGAGTTAAAGCATCTACCCTAGATTTTTAGAAAAAAAATTAATAAAGGGGTTAAAAAATTTTAACCAGAGTTCAAGGGTAATTAAGGGGGCTTTGTGAGAGCGAGGAGCGCTAGCAAACTATTGCTCCAATTATAAATAGATGAGAACATTAAACCTGAACACGACCCTTGGGTTCAAAACATCAACCATAAACTTCACAAGTGTTGTGGGTTTGGGCCAGCTGAGAATCAGGTTAGAAACTGCTAATTACGTAACAAACTAAGTTAGGCTGCTGGCCAGGACTATGCCTTATGAAGCGGAAGTCTTGAGTTCAAATCCGTCCCTTTTGTTGGCAATCCTTAGGGATTTCTCTCATCTTACCTCGTGCATGTTGCTTGGGGAGGAGGGGAGGTGTTGCATGTGCTCAAAGGACTAATGGAGTGCTTTAAGAGGCCCGGACACCCTCCCTTCCCAAAAAAAAAAGCTCATTGCGTGCTCTACAAAGAGAAATTCAGACAATCTTTATTTTTGGTTGAAATGATATCATGTAATGCACAATCAGACTTAAGGTAACCGTTAAGGTGTCATAAGGATAAGTCTAAACAACCACTCCAACCGATGTGGGATTAAACCTGAGGTACATCCTAACGCACGCGATAAGACAAATTGGTAAAGGATGAGGAGTTCGAATGAGCAACAGAGCTTCCTGTTGCACTATTGCTCCCTTGTGTCTGAAAAAATGAGGACCCCACTCATGATTGATGTGGGGGCTATCCTCATTATATATAGAACTCATCTTTTTTAGAAACAAGGAGGCAACAGCGCATCAGCAAAGAACTCGAGGATGAGGATACACTTATCCGGCAAAAGGCATGTTATTGCGTTTTTTTGTGCCTCACAAGTGGATGGATGCATTCCACCAAGAAGGCATAATACGCTTTCCAAAGACAAGGAATCTTTTTAAAATCGATTGTCCACAAAAGTCCCTTCTTGCGTTCGTACCTGTCATATCAGGTTAGTAGGCATGCGTACCTTTTCTGGCTTTGGCTGGTTTTGTGGAACCATCCAACAATTTCGGCTGTTGCAGATCCCTATTCCTGAGTCGGGATTCATACTTTTTTTGAGTTTCATGATTGAGATTAACTATGAAAAGGAGCCCTAGGTGAAGAGATAATCGGAGCAATCGAAAAAATAAATAAAAAATGTCTGGAATGAAGGTAGTTTAGGTATTAAGTATTAAATAAGGGTATTTTTATAAATTAAATATTTTTCTCTAATACACCCTTAACAAGGCATTGTTTTTGGATTGCATTATCTCTTCAATCATAGCTCTATTTTTTTAGATTGCTCCAGATATCTCTCTAACTAGAGCTTTTGTTCATAGTTAATCTCTTCATGAGTACGGTTAAGTCGCAAACACAGTTAGTAGTGATAGTATTCATTGGTTAGAAGTTATAAGCCTAGCATTTTAGTTCAATGAGGTGGGATTTCAACGGCCACCCTAATTTGTGGGAATTAATCTTAGACCACCCAAGCAGAGATAATACATACTACCATTGGTACCATAATTATTAGAGAAATGGAAATGCTAGCCCCTAACTTCCAATCTCATACAATGGTAACGACAAGTGTAACTTTATTTTTTATTTTTAAATGTTACCTTAACTACTGTATAAATCATAAATTTTACTCTCCTTTTAAAATTTTTAATTTTCTTAACCTGTTGAATGGATAGCAATACGACAACCGTTGGTTTGTGCCAATGACATGTACATATCATCCATGTGGTATGTTCAGGTTCCATTCCCTCGATTGATGGGGCCACCAAATTAACCACTACCAAAAAAAAATAATGGATATCATGATTTCATATTTTTAAAGCAAAGATGCGGAGTGCCCAAAGGTTGCTGATTGTATTGTGTTTTTTTTTTACTGAAATATTAAATTGATCCTTCATGTGATTAGGTTGCTTGCACTTCCAAGCACAATTGCAACACTTGTTTCTTTAAAGGAGAAAAGTAGTTCAAATGAATCTAAAATATAGTGAAAACATATCTATAAAGTACTCCTGACTAAGTCTCTCTCTCTCTCATATTTGGGTGGAAGAATCAAACCACACCCCTTTGAATTCTGCAAAAGAACATGGTCTTAATTGAACTTGACTTTGTGAGCATAGATTGAGTAGAAAGCATGGGTGAGTCAATTCAACCTACATATTACTATTGATGATTCCATCAAAGGTAAATAATATTCTATAGAAATCCTTTCTCTATCTCTCTTTCCCATTCTCTTTTTTTTTTATAAAACAATGTTTGTTAATTGGTGGAGCAGATGATTAGAAAAGCTTATGGTTATTAAACACTGCAAAAACACTTTAGTGGTTAGAAGCAGTCAAAAATATTTCTTATCCCACGTTGAGAATCTGACTAAATGGAATCCTTTCACATTTGTAGTTGAATTTATTTTGCAACTCAAAACTTGTAATGTAGCTGTTTATGATCTTTTGTTTTCACTGGTTGGCTTAGTATTGCAGGTGAGCTATGATGATTAAGACCTGAAAATTCTTGGTCTAAATAATAGTTAAGGCATTTTGGTGTCCTTATTACCTACCATCTTTATTTCTTTTTTGGATACACGACAACGCGACAAATGTCTGGTACACGTCGAAGTATGTTTGCACAAGTAATCTCTATAAATATGGCTATACTAAGCAACTTTGTCATTAGATGCTCTAAATGAACTTTTTTAGGTCAATAAAAACAGGTGAGAAAATACACTTTGGATTTGGACCCATCTTCACCTGCTAACCCTAACCGAAAACCCGGGGTGGCAACAGAAAGTCCCATCTAAAACGAGTTAGGGACTGCACCCCAGATCATGCATATATTTGAAGACAATAATGGTTGCATGCAAATAAATGGGGTTCAGGTCCAAGCGTTTGTAGTTTGTACAGTTTGTTTGTTTTGATTAGGGTTTACTTGTGATCCAGATAAGTCCATATCAGTAAGATTCTCATTTTTGTACATAAACCTAACAAAAAACCTACCCATCTCTACTGAATGAGACATTTCGTAATAATGCCAAATACCATACTTTTATCAAACAAAAGAGTCGAAGACACAACAATGTCAACAATATCATGCCCCTTTTATATTCTTCTCCTTTGTCAAAAGTCAGTACCCTTTGAGCAACTACCCATCTGAATAACACTTTTAGATTTAACACCCTTACTCATATTCTCCCTTCATATATACAATATATAGATAGATAGAGAGAGGCCGGATAGTATACGTTGGTGTAATTGCTTAATATTATACAAAATGACTACAATGATTGCTCAGTGAGAGGGGCTCTAAGGGAGTCTTTCTTAAAGATAGTTGAAGCCTCTTGTTGCGCAAAGAATGCAACCATACCCCAAGTACATCTTTTTTACTTTATTTAACTTAAATTAGGCTGAAATATAATATACTATATTTATATATAATATTTAAATATTTATTATATTTAAAGTTTTATAGGATTTCTTCTAAGAGTTTAAATATGAGGAAAGATATCTCGATTCCAAGCAAAGCACGGCAACTCTATAGTTACTAGGAAAAGGAGTGGTAATTTGTAACACAATTTCTCAAATAATTACAAAACTGTCATTAATTTAAACTATATTCTAATTCAAACCATTAAGGATCCGTTTGGTTAACAAGGAAAGGAAAGGAAGGAAAATGTACAATTATAGAGCGATATGAGATCAATCGCATGCAAAAAAGTCCTAATCCTAGGACGTCTAGAGTCCTAGTTACTTATTCATCCAATGAAAGACAACTTTTCCTTTGTCAAATAAAATAACTTGGTTCAAGTTATATGATTCAATCATGTAACATTGATTTAGGGTAATTTAACAAGTAAAATAACAACTTGAACAAGCATTTTACAGGCAAAGTAACAGGCAAAGTAACAAAGATTTTAGGGCATTCTACGATTTTTGACGCACCTTCTTGGAAATGGTCTCAAGTTTCCTTGTGACCATATGATCTTAGTAGCATTTCTATATAGTTATGATTTGAGGATGTATTTATAAAAGGAGTGAAAGTAAATGGACGAGATCATATAAAATCCCAAGAAAAAATATAAGAGCTGGTTTTTACTATGGCTGTATTCAATCCAAGCTCTCTCCTTGGCTCAGTATGATCAAGCCGAGTTCAAGCTCAAGTTTTTGGTTCAATCAAATCGAGCCGAGCTTTTACCTGAGGTTAAAATTGTGTTCAAGCATTTGATAGGGCTCAATTGAGGCTTGGTTGATCTTGAATACTATAATATATAATAATAATAATTACTTACAATAATAATAATATTATTATAAAACTATTTTTTAAAATAGAAAATAATTTTTAATAAATCAAGCTTGAACTTAGCCCAAACCAAGCTTTAAACCTAATTTTTTGAGCTTGAAATACACCCTAATTTCTACAAATAGCTTAAATGTGAGGTTTTTTTTTCATAAAAAAAACCCTAAAGTTGAAAACATTATCATCGACCAAACTTTTGTCACAAGGGCGTCACATTATTCCAAAGAACATTGCTGACGTTGATAAACATCAGCAGGATATCCACGTGGCAAACAGTAGAGTATTCCACGTGCGAAGCTTGACTCTGGGTACGGTCAAATGCCGGTGTCCATTACAGACACATGTAAGCCTTTTATTCCAAGACCGTGGTAAAGTTTGAAACCTTGACCAATGACCACCACTCAAAAGGCCTATTTACCGTCTATAACCGCTATCCTCTTTTGCACTCTCCCTAGTGGGCCCACAAGAACCCCTACAAGTTTTTGTCTTTTTGCATGAAAAATGAGAGAGTGCACCAATAAGAGAGTACACTTCAAAGATATTGAGCTGATAGACTTGTCCTCCCTCTCATAAAAACATAACATATAGACTTCAACCAAAGCTATCTTCCATATCCTTCTCTGTGTCTCTTCTTGTTGTTCTTCTTCTTCTGCAGCTTCCATGTCTGATGAAGTTAGAGATCTTTACCACCATGGCTCATTCCATGACGATCGCCGCAGCATTGCGGATACTAGTTTTCCCTTCTTTAATGATCATCCATCCATGAATTATCATACGGGACATGGCGTCGGAGATTCGTCGGTTCACAATCTACATGGGTTTGATCCTGCATATATGAGCTTCACTGAGTGTTTACATGGATCTATGGATTATAGTACACTAGAACGATCCTTCAACTTGTCGTGTTCTTCATCCGAAGTAATTTGTTCCGTCGATGGCGGTGGTAAAACGGGTGGTGTTGGAGAGTCATCAGGGACTGGTGATATTCCTGTGACCCCAAACACTTCCATATCTTCATCTTCTACTGAGGCATGTGCCGAAGAAGATTCGGGGAAGAGTAAGAAAGATCGGCAGCCGAAAGGGTCCGAAGATGGAGTTGAAAGCTCTAAGAAAGTGTAAGTTTTATTTTTGGGTGGATGTAGTAGAGTATTGTTTTATCTTCTTTCAAAGTGCACCTTTTCAATGAGAATTTCACTCTCTTTCATTGACAGAAAAGAACCTATCATTTTTCTTTCTTATCACTTTCTTTCTTAAATGTGTTACTACCCATGTCCCTACTGTATTAGACTGATTCTGGTGTATACAATAACTGATTCTGGGTAATGATAAAAATATACTTAAAAGATCTTAAATTGAATCTGTGTTTCATACCCATTAAGGGAATTTGGTATAGGAATGTACTTTTCTTAGTTTGTTAGGAAATGGGTAGTGCTGTATATTAATTTTTACAGTTAAATTATCAGGAAGAAACCAAAGAAGAAAGGAGAGAAAAGGGAAAAAGAGCCGCGATTTGCCTTCTTGACTAAGAGCGAGGTTGATCATCTGGAAGATGGTTATAGATGGAGAAAATATGGGCAGAAGGCAGTTAAGAATAGCCCTTATCCGAGGTATGTTTTGTTCAATTCCTTATACACACATAAACATACACCAAAAAAATTATCCATGATTTTCGTGTGCCCAAGTACTATATGTGACAGTTTTTTTTTTTTGGTCAAGGTAACAATACCACAAGGCAAAGCTATATGTGACAGTTCGATGTACCTGTTTTAGAAAATAAAGATTAGTCCTCTAAACTAAAAACTTCAAATATAATCATCAGATCTTGATTCTTTATATATGTACTTATAAAGATCTTTCAATCTGTTGAGTATATTGCAATTGCACTAGGGCATTATTTTTTTTTTAGCTTCACAACTTTGATCCAAGCAGTCTGGAACTTGTATTTTTCAATTTTCTTGTTAGTGGTTTTTTTTTTTTTTTTTTTGTGTGTCAAGAGGAAAATGAAGAATCAGTAGAATGGAGGGAAATTTGTAGTTTAATACCTTTTAATTGCCATTGCAGAAGCTATTACCGGTGCACCACACAGAAGTGCACGGTAAAGAAACGCGTCGAGAGGTCATTTCAAGATCCTACTATTGTGATCACAACATATGAAGGCCAACATAACCATCAGAGCCCGGCGACACTTCGAGGGAATACCGCCCGAATGTTTACACCTTCTATGCTCACATTGCCACCGTCCGGGCCGAGCTTCCCTCAAGAACTACTATTCCAGATGCCTCCCACCATCAACCAAGGTGATACAAGCTCTATGTATCCAAGAAATCTAACTCTCCATCAGCAGCTCCAACATCCTGACTATGGCCTTTTGCAAGACATAGTTCCCTCACTGATCCATAAGCACCAGCCATGAAACTCTCTCTCTCTCTCTCTCTGTCTCTCTCTCGCTTATTGAACATATAGTTAGTTCTTTCATGGATGAACCAATGCCAGTATGGTACAAATAGAGCATTAAATTCATCTTTCTAACTTGTTTGAGTACAAATATTCTCCTTGATCTTGCAATACCCACTTCAGTTCTTCTATGAGAAAATGATTGACAATGTTTCTGTTGAAGAAATGGCAGTCTGTTTGAGATTGCCAATATGGGTACTGAGGCCTTAAATGGGAGGAGATGATGTAGCTAGGGTTACTAAGAATAAAGCAATTGTTAAATGGAATGCATGCTTTTGTTGCAAATGCAATTAATGAGTTAGTTGTTTGATCATTGATATGAAGAATTGGTGGGGATTCAAAGATGGAGTTGGGAAGGTAGATGACTGGTTTGGGCTTTTGTTATTAAATCTACACCTTTAGAGAAAAACATAAAAGTTCTATCCACCAAACAAAAGAAACCAAAAGCATTTGGATTTTGCTAGTCCCACTCTCCCCCCTATTGCAGTCTACCTCCCTTTTTCCATGCAAAAAGATAAAGTAAATCATTGATTGTTTGAAGAAAACATATATGTTTTATGCAGCTTCATTTTTCAGTGAATATGATTGACAGCAAGTATAATCTTAGTGATTAGAACTTAAATAATCTTACAAAACGCCAGAAAGGAATTTTTTTTTTTTCGTCAGGCCCATTGGATCATACTACAAAATCTCTTTTTGCTCTGAAAATGGTGAGAGTGCGTAGGGGTGTTGAAACTGTTATTGGAGATGGTGGCGAAATTGCTCCCCCCCCAAAAAAAAATCGAAATGGCTTAAATACCGTTTGGCATGATTTCCACTAAAATTATGAAATTTCACAATTTATACCGAAACAATTCTAGTTTGTTTTAAGAAATTTAATTGAATTAAATTTTTGTGAAAAATTTTCGAATTTTGGAAACACATTTTGACTGAAATTTCACAAGTGAAATGTTAAGATTTTATTTTGAAAATCTTATATTTCTTTAATAAGTGTATACTATACTTATTAATCATATATAACTAGTGGGCGACACGTGCGATGCACGCGAGAGAGGGGAAGGGGAGAGATTTGGAAGAGGGATCCTAGTAAGGACATTTTGAAAAAAAATATATATATTTTGGGTATAGAAACTTGAGCGACCTTTTAGATTAAAAAAAAATTGTGAGAGACACGTTAGTATAGAAAGGGACATTTTGATAACCTAAAAGCCTTACTTTTTTTTTTCTTAAAAAGTAATTACCGCGTAGAGAGGGTGTGCCTCTTTGTTGAGAGAGATCAAATAGGGAACTTGAGAGAAGAAAAGAATAAAGATTTGAGAGAATTGTGGAGATATAGAGGGATTATTGTTAGTTGTAGTTAATATTACTTCAATACCCCTACTAACTTTTCTCATATAAAATAAGATAACATAATATCTTAATTTTTTTATATGGAGTTATAGACAAAATAGGAAAAATATAGAAAATTTACCTTACTAACTACGTTCAAAGTAAGATATCATAAAATTAGAACTCATTAGGAATATTAGAAAAAAATCAACTAACTTTTTAACCCCCACTTCTCTCATTATAATAGTAGAGATAAGTATAAAATATACCTATTAATTACAAATGCCTTATTTTTAAACTTATTTATTATAAACTACTCGCATTAACTATAAACTATACAATTTAATAAGCTTAAATCTCAGGTGTCTTATAAACTACATAATATAGTTTAATAAATTTAATATAAAAAATTTTAAACTATATACTTTAAAATTCTGTAAAAATATAAAATATCGATGATTCATTTAAGATGGTTATTACAAAAAAGCAAAAGTATACTTTGGAAATTAGTACAAAAAAGTTGATTCACTTAAGACGAAATCCCAAAATTTCACGGAATTTCAAAATATTTTAAAGGCATATAGCAGATAAATAAAATAATTAAAAAAAGTTCATTTTAAAAAAAAAAATTGCTGAAATTCTTCAATTTCGGGAAAAAAAGATTGGCTTCGGGTTTAGGGTCCAAAATGACATAAATATTGGATGTTAAAAACCTTCCCTAAGCATTTATGGGGATGGTTGGGTCGGGTTGGAAAAAGCACCAATAGGGGTCGCAATGGGTTGGGTTGGGTTGGGTCGGGTTGGATCAAGCCTCAATTCGACAAACTTGCGCAAATAGGGTTTGACCCAAGCCTAATATGAGTCCGCACGAATTTGGAGGCATGCATGCGCAATCCAATCGGACACCCTCTTAGGGTTTTAAGGACTATGCATGGGCATTTCATGGTCCGGACGTAGACGCAGATTGGGCTTAGCCTAAACCTAATCCGACCCACGGCTCCAAAGTCTCAACCGTTATTTGTAAAAAGTGGGGTGGGTTTCAAGTTGGGTTCGGGTCGGAACTTGCCACCCAGGAGTCATGGGCCTTGGTAGACGTAACCATTGCGTACGTTAATTGCTCTATCTGGATATAACGTTATTCAACTAGACTAAAAAAATAAGAAAATTGGATCATTTTTATTGAAATTAGCCATTTAATGCCTCCAACTATAAAATTTAGATTTTCAATCCAAATAAATAAGATCTTTTGTAAGTCTTAAGGCCGTTTGGAAAGCAAAGCTTAGTTCAAGTCTGAATGGGTTGGATGCAGTTTGGTAATGGGCCCCCTTTTTAGGCCCATTCCTTTTGTAAGACACGACAAGTATAATTACTTTGAATGTGGGGCCCATTCGCAATTTTTTTTTTTATCACATTCTCAAATGATTTTAATTGAAACTTTTATTTTCGAGTTTCAGAAAAATTTAATTTTTTTTAATTCTCAAATGATTTCCATAAAATGTGGCCATGAATTGAGAGCACGATGGGTGCTAGCACTCCACATAACCTAATTTTCATAAATTCCAAACAGCCCCTATAATACTTCCATGCCGTTTGGGAGATATGTAATGGTTTTGCTATTGAAAAACAAAAGGATGGGCATTAAAATAATAATATTAAAATAATTAGCCTCCCATTTGCAATCTCTTCAAATGGATTCATTTGAGATGGTTCTAGTAATCCTTCGCTGCCAAAATCTAGCAATGTTGAAACAAGAAAAGAGCAAAGGGGTTTCTCCCAAGTTCAAATTATTCTCAACTTCAATTTGTGTGTATGAGAGAGAGACCTTGAAGGGTTGACAAGTGGTTCCAGGACTTATGTCTCATGAAGCGGAAGGTCTTGGGTTCAATTTCTCACTCCCCCTTGGAGGGCCAACGTGCACGGGTTTTCTCGAACTTACTTGGTGTGACAGTTTGCGGCCCCCTCAGGACTTAGGAGTGAAATTAGTGTAACGTGCTTTAAGACCTTTACACGTGAATGACCATTGTTAAGGTAGAGACCAATCAAAGCATCAGTGAGACTTAATGTTACACGTTAGTTGATCAATCACCTGTCTTCTCAAATTTTTTTGGTTGAAAAATTATCTCAAATCTTTCTAAATAATACAAACTTATTTTGCCAATTAGTAGTTGGACTCAAGCCCGTTTGGTCCAATACACTTCAGAAGCGTGCATTAAGGCATTCCAAAAGTCATGAGAGATGCCTCAATGTACGCTTCCGAAGCGTGCATAGATCCAGGCATGTATTAAGGCATCCCAAAAGTCATTAAGGGTGTGTTCTTTTCGCGGAACTGTAGACAACCAGGAAGTTCAAAGTTCCTGGAATATTTGAGATCCGGATTTTGACATTTTTGAAATATTTGCAGTTGTGTTCTTTTCGACGTGGATTTTTATGATCAAATTCCTAGGAGATTGTAAGTTCACTGTTCTTTTGACATGGAACTTTGGGGTTAGAAATTAGAAATTGGAAATTTAACTTTAAAATCTCATTTCTGTTTAACTTCTTAACTGTACTTTTAATACAAGAGTCAGTCTATGGGTACTCCCATTTATACTCCCAAATATACTCCCTAATCTTAACCGTTTATAACCAACCACTAAGGGTCAGGATTTCAGTTGGCTTATTTTATCTTTTCTATTGCCACATCACCAGGAATCCTAACCGTTTAATAATTGAGATAAACGGTTAAGATTTTGGAGTATATATGGGAGTACACTTTGGGAGTATCCCTAGACTAATTCTTAATACAATATAATTCAAGTTAATTTTTTTTTTTAAATACAATGTGAATATAATTGGTTTACCTTTTTTTATGACTCGGTGTATCCATATCATCATTCCACAATATCAGCTATGTAAAGAACTGGATGGCAGCTAATGGTTCAGGCCGTGCGATGCACAGAAACAACAAATAGGAAATTTAAGAAATAATAAAATAATCTGAGCATTTGTTGCCACATTTATTAATTAATTAGTACATTTTTTCATTATAATTAGTAGTAAATGGGTTGGGTGCACCTAATTAGGTGTTCTAACTTCATATAAAAAAGTTTCCAATAAAAAAAAAAACTTCATATCAAAAAGTTGAAGGTGCAACATCGTTGGTACACCGGGTACCGGGTACACCAATCCCAAGCATGCAACCATATGCAATTTGTGGGATATAACAATAATGGGTACACATTTTACATCAAATTTTAATGAAAAATTTCAAAGTTCATTCAATATATCCACATTAAGCATACATATATATAAGGGCAGTCCCTACCTAGGAGAAAATAATATATTTTTTAACATGAAAAAAATTGAAAAATAAAGCATACGTGATGAGAAAAAAAAAAGAGGAAACACATAAAACCCCTTTAGCGCAGAGAGAGAGACCCTTTAGCAGAGAGAGAGACGATCCCCATTAGCGTTAGCAACAGAAATATAAACACTTCCATTAGCGTTAACACAAAGAGAAGAGAGAATTGGGTTACTAGTAGAGAGATGAAAGGCATTGCCCGAACTAGTAAGGAATGGAGCCAGGGAGGAAGAACAAAGAGGAATTAAAGGAAGCCAAGAGGGTAAAATTGGCAAGAGCATCAATGGAGAACTGGGGATTGAGACGGCCAAGACGAGTGCGTCTCATTCCAGAAATTTTGATCCCAACGACTCGACCATTTAGGCATTGAATGCCGACCTGGACCGAGCAAGGGTCTGCTTTTCTGGGCCAATCTTTGCCCCTCAGCCCTAACGATGACCGGAGGTCAAGTAGGGCAGCCTGCTCTGTGCTTGAATTCAAGGGCACCAACTGCGGACTGGAATAGTAAGAATAAAAGAGCTTTGATCCTCCATTAGCGCACCAAGAGATAGCGAGAGAAGTGGTGTTTCAGTGGCTGCTTCTTATTTTCTGGTTTTCTTAGTGTTCGAGTTATGCCCATATCTCTACCTAAACTTCATGTGTTTCTTCGGGTTGAGGAAAGAGAGAGAAAGAGTAAATAAAATAATAATAATAATAAGAGGAGAGAGAGTGGTTTGGTTCATCTATCGACCTCTAAACACGGCTACTGTTCTTGGTCCAAGAAAAAAAAAAGACGAACCAGAAGGGGGCTGCTCATCAATAAGGGATCTGCTCATTAATAAGGGATCGTCTCTCTCTCTCTGCGATTTTTGCAGCACCGGCGACTGGGTTATGCATATGTGGACCGCTGATGAGTAAAAATAAAAAAATAAATTACCTAGAGACGATGATCGGCGACTATTGCAAGTTGATGAAGAATGGAGTGATGATTGATGACGACCGGTGATAATCTTTGGAGAATGGCACCCAATCTCTCTCTCGCGAGATGCAGAATGTGATAAGTGTTGTGTAAATGGGAGAAGTTTATTCGGGATGAAAGACTTTTTCATCGGGCTCCTCTCAATTAAAAGTTCCGTGTAAGTGGAACTATAAGGATCCGGCTTTTTTAGATGGAACTATAAAGTTCCATTTTTCGTGGATTTTTAACTTCCAAGGATCTTTATAAATCCAGGACTTTAGATAAAAGAACAAGCCTATACTTTTGAAGTTCCGGGATTTTAAAAGTTCCATCTCAAAGTTCCGCGAAAAGAACACACCCTAAGGGATGCCTTAATGTATGCGTGCATAGCGACAAAATCGGGGTTCTTTTTAGGGAAATAGTTAAGAAATGGATTGTAAAATTCAAGACCTCATTGGTCCATTCCCTCTCTTAAATACCCACCAATTGCGTTGGGTATTTAAGAGGGGGGGCATGGACCAATGAGGTCCAGCCTTGGATTTTAAAATCCATTTTTTATTTTTATTTTTTTGAGTACATGTCATGCAGTTAGGCTGCATCCCAGATTAGTTCAGTTAATATCTATTTTGGTCAGTGAGTGCGGACATAGTTGACATATCAATTGTTACACTTATTTCAAGATATTTTCTTTAGTCTCCGCCAGGTAAGATATACAACTCATGTGCAAACCAACTTTCGCTCGGCCTTAGGGCTGTCAATGAGCTTAGCTAGCTCGCAAGCCGACTCCATTCAGTTCGAAATGAGCCGAGCTTCAGTTCAGGCTGAATTGAGCTAAATGACCGAGGTTGTTTGTTAATCAAGCCGAATACAAACGCAAGACGACTCCATTCAATTCGAAATGAGCCGAGCTTCAGTTCAGGCTGAATCAAGCTAAATGACTGAGGTTGTTTGTTAATCGAGACGAATTCGACCAACAAATTGTTCGGCTCGCCTTGGCTCGATTAGTTTTACCATATTACCTATACTATCCTTAGTATTAGTTTTTACATTAACTTAAAGAACAATTTATTATTAAAGTAGAACTTAAAGGGTTACTTCACCCTTTTAAATTGTCCCTTATATTTTTATTTTAGAAACCCTAATTTAGGTAAGAATAAAGAATGACCTTTGGAGATGGCACTCGTGTTAATTTCAAAAACTAAGTAACTCTATGAGTTGGCATGAGCTCGATTATTTATTCGAGCAAACAGTAAAGCCATGACTTTATATTATATTATACTAATCCTGAATTTCTACCGTAATTGATACTCTTTAATTGCACATGATCTAATAATTGCACAGGAGGGACGGTCAAGATCGATGAGTAAAATGGATTCACCATAATATTATGAATCAGAAAGCTCTTACTTATTATGCTTCTCTCTCTCTCTCTCTCTGTTGGTTTCGTTGCTGAGAGTCTCGTCTCTTCCAGCATTTTCTCAATTTTTGAATCAAAGTCCTGTTCTTCATTTAAATCTCCTTCTTCTTTGTTCTTATTTTCATATTAATGTCGATTTCATAGAGATTGTAGTGGAAATACAGAGCCCTTTACTGGTACTCTCTTTCATTTTGTTATGTTTTTATCTAATTCAGATGATTTTTCAATGTTTTGGTTCGTTTTCTGTTTGGATCGATTAAAAGCAAAAATGGTGGTTTCTTGACCTCTAACGCCTCAGCAACTTATCTATTTATTGGTTTCAGTGTTTTGTCGTTTAATTTCAGAACCTTTACCTGAATTTCTAATTAATATAATTTGGTTTGTATATTTTGAGGAGCGAGGAGCGAACTATTGCTCCTCGCTCTCACAAAGCTGCAATGCTATTAACTGAGGTTTACTTTTAACTTTGTAGTTAAATTTTTTATCTTATTTTTCTAAAAACAAATGGTAAATGGATGAACTCTACGAGTTAGTAAACCTTAACCACAGTAAAAGAGAGTTTAAATAGGGACACGTGGGATGAAAAGGAGATCCAAGACACCCCTATTGTGTCACCTACCAAGGAGGTGAATATTTTCCTATTTTGAGTGGCATTCTAGTTGCCCCAGATGTAGTGAGCGGCCCTTGAAAAGGGCATCGTGATTACAGCCTCACGCGTCCACACATCATCTGACATGTGGCGATAAAAAAAAGGAGAAAGTCATTTCATTTTCTCCTCATGTTTTTTACTTCTCCCTACTTGATATCTCTCTCCTTTTTATCGTCACATGTCGGATGATGTGTGGTCACCCAAGGTGTGGGCTCGGCCTCCTCAAGAGGTAAATCGATGCCCTTGAAAAGTGGACACATGGCAATTTGTTTGAGAATCCATTAATGAGATGTTAGGGTGGGTCCTGAGAGACACGTGGTAAAAAGGGATTTTTTTTTTTTGCCACTTGTTTTTTGTAGGACTCACCTTGACATCCAAAGATGTGGGACCCACTTTGACCTGTAAGGTCTGAAAACAAGTTACCATATATCTTTGTCATATTCTACTTCCTCTTCCGGAGTTTGAAATCTATGAGAGGTTTGTTAGCATTTTGAGTGACCCTTTATTAAATTAGTAGGCTTAGTTTAACATTTGTTTAAACAAGGTCGCCAACCAGAAAAATGCCAATATCATGGACAGTATAAAATGTACGACAACATGATAAAATCCCAATAATATCACATTCATCACAATGAAGAAAAAAAAAAGGTATCAGAAATCAAATTAATGCAAAATCTGATAGGTCTCCGGATCATGAGTTCTTGATCCATTGTCCTATCAGTTAGAAAATTTGTGAATGAGATAATTTGAGTGACTAGATAGCTATATGTGGATTTGTTTTCTTCCAAGAACGAGAATACCATATAAGACTGTATTCTAATATAAAGCCTGTAGATTGGCATTATTTCATGCTCACGTATTCCCTCATTGACTGCGTATATGTTTAAGTTTATAAAGAATTTTTTTAAATGAATAAAATTAAGGAGTTGTATTGAGATGGGAAGAATTAAAAAAAATGAACTGAGAAAATTCCCCCTACAAATGAAACTGTAATGGAGATAATCCTATTACCTCCATTTCTGGTTTTCACTTTTAATGGACTTTGTACAGAGCTTAGACAAGGTAGGAGGCCAGTCTAAGCCCTGCCATGCTCCCTGAGCCCAATCCTGACTAGATCAGACCCTTAACCATGGTTAACCCAGTATTTGGTTAACTTTTAACTATGGTTAAACAGTCTTTGACCATCAAAATTCTGGAAAAATGCTAAAAAAAATTAGAAATATTCTACGATGCCCGAAAATGGTCCGTTTCAGCCATTTAACCATCGTTAGTATCCCTACCCATGGTGACCTACCCCCTTAACTATGGTTAAGCCATCGTTAACCATGAAAAAAATTTGAAAAATCCAAAAAATATAAAAAGATCAAAAATATTGTTTCTGGACCTTTCTACCATGGTCAGCACCCCTAACCATGATTAGCACCCTTTTAACTCCAGTTAGCACCTCTAACCTCAGTTAAACTCATCTTTGGCCTACCAGGCCTATCTTGCAGCCTACTACGCTCACCATTGGCCTACCGGGCCCAATCTTTGGCCTACCGGGCTTGACCATACCTCTTTAACTGTGGTTAGTAATCCTAACCATAGTTAGTTTGACCTAACCCCGGTTAGCATCCCTAACCTTGGTCAAACATTGTCTTAGCATACCGGGCTTCTCTCTTAATCTACTGGACTACCTCCTTGACCTACCGGGCCCAATACCTTACACTTGACCAACTCCGGTCAACTTAACCCTAGTCTACCGATCGAGCCCTATAGCCACCCTTCGTGCGCACACACCCCCCCCTAGCCTTAGCACAGGCTCATGTGTTAGAACTACGCTCGGTTTGATCACTTCCCAATGTGAGTACGTAGACAACCCAAGCCGGGTTCGACCCTAGTTTAGCTTTTTTTTCTTATATTAGTCTTATCTTAAACATTTTAACAAAAAGTGACTTTAATTGGCTTAAACCTAGGGAGTAGCGAACCATTGTAAAATGGAAGCCTCGAGGTGCCTAACACCTTCCCCGGACTTAACCGAACCTCTTACCCTAATCTCAAATCCCAGACCAAGACCTTATCCAAATCCCGGGGACTTATCCCTTCTGAATGAATAAGTGGTGACTCTAAATACTCGTGAGATTTTTTAGGGTTTCAAAACTCATGCTCGCAAATTACATAGGGTAGCAAGTCCTAAAGAGTATTTCTACTGCTACAAAGATCCTATATGGCTAGTTGAGGATCAAGTTTATGGAGGATTTGATGGATTCAAACCCCTTGTCACTTGAGTTGTGAAGAGAATTTACTTGTGAAAGAGGGAGAGAGATCTCAGGGTTAAGACTGAGTGGTACTTGGAATAGGCCTCTGTCCTGCAATTCTGCTTGATTACCCATATTTTTCGACTTTCTAAGCAGGTTGGTTTCTATGCAATTCGAATGTCAAATATCAAGGGGTTGTGCATTAAGGAGTATTGACATAAGTTTTATTGTTAGATGAAAAAAAGAACTAATATCCAAGGGTTGCTAGTGAAAAAAAAATTCATGAATTTTTTGTTAGCTATAGATTCCATTTGCACAGAGGTTGAAGCACATAACTGTACAATGAGATGCTTCAATATAGATGCCTTTGGCTGGTCTCATTTTGGTAGAGAAATGATTCCCTTAATGACACTTTCTTTAGCTTACTGACAGTTTATTCCATTACTGGAAAAAAATTTTGGAGAGAAATATGATATGTCCTATAGTTATACTTTTATAGGTTCTATTTCCATATCACAGGTTTAATTGAAAATTAACTGCATTAATTAACTGCATTGGTTGCTATCTTGCAAAGATGGTATTGACTGTTCTGTTCTGCATTAGATTCATTGTCTTTGTATAGATTGCATTCAATATCCAAAGGGTTTACTGTTAGTTGAATCACTCTATATTTTTATGTTCTCCCATACATTAAGGGAGGCAAATGAGATGGCAGATTCTTTTGCTAAAAGATAGAGAATTTTTATAAATAAGGGTTCTCTTGCTTAATTTGTACTTTTCTGTCTTGTAACACCTTGCTTATCCAAAAATAATAAATAAAAACAAAAAACAAAAAAAAAGAGGAGAGAAAAAGACCCACAAGTTAGAAGAGGACAATGGGAGAACTAAGAAAACGAATGCAATGTGAGGAACCTCATGGGTTGGGTATGTGGAACGAGGAAGTGAGCATTAGGGAGTACTTTAATAAGCATATCAAATATAAGGTAGGATCTAGAGAGGAGGTCAACTTTTGGGCCCATGTTGTGTACTCATGAGCCACTTAAGGATGCGTTCCCAAATTTGTTTGTACTGGGCCACTGGCTACATATTGATCTTGCTCGGTAGCTTCCTGTTTCAAGTCTCGTAGTGGTGAGATCCATGTGGACTGCTAGATTTACAAGGGGTCTCAACAATTGTGAATTGGATAGTTTTGTTAGGTTTCTGTCTAGGATAATGCCTAACCCAAGTTGTCATGATGAGAGAGTCTGGTCTAGGAATGGTAAGGAGTGTTTCTTTGTAAGATCATTCTTCTTTTCCCTAGGAGAGAGTTGCAACTTCTCTTATCTATATAGAGTAGTGTGGAATCCCAGCATTCCGTCCAAGATCACCTTCTTCCATTTTCATTTCCATTCCCATACGACATCGATGAGAAATATATATCGAAGAGTAAAACTCTAATTTTCCCTTCTCTTCCAACCATTCTCCGAAGAATAATTAATCTCCTCGAATTCGCTTGTATTCAATTGAAAAGCGAACATCTCTAGGTATTTCCTCCTGTTTTCTTCTGCATTTTCAGGAAATATTTCATGATTTTAATCGATGTTTTTCGTGTTTTTTTTTCTTAAGATTTTTGCAGTTTTTTCAGCATTTTTTGTTGCTAAGTTCTAATCAAAATTGAATTAAAGAGATGGAGATTGATTATCAATGTAGATGAACAGACTCTATTGCTTGTAATGATCTTGTTATCTAGAAAAAGAAGGAAGGAACCTTCTTCTTGGTATATGTAGGGCTGCACAAAGCCCCGATCAGCCCGTTGGTGCGACTCGGCTCAGCCCAACTTGGCCCGAGATTGACCCGGCCCGAAAGCTAATTCAAGCCAAGCCAAGCCTAGCCTAAAACAAAAGCCTGATATCTAATTCAAGCCAAGTTCAAGCCAACCCTTGTGCGGCTCAGCCCAGCTCGAAGCCCGACTCGATTGAGGTTCGGCTCGGCTCGAATATTATTTAAAAAAAAACGATATATATATATATATACACATTATTATATATATAAATAAATAAAAGATTCAAGCCGAGCTCGAGCCAAGCCAAGCCCGGCTTGAGCTTGAATCAATTCGGGCCGAGCCGGGCTTCAAGCCAAGTTTTTTTTTACACTTATTTCAAGATATTTTTCTTAGTCTACACCACGTAAGATTGTAAGTCTACACCACCTAAGATATACAACTCATGTGTAAACCAACTTTTGCTCGGCCTTAGGGCTATCAATGAGCTTAGCTAGCTCACGAGCCGACTCCATTCAGCTCGAAATGAGCCGAGCTTCAGGTTGAATCGAGCTAAATGACTAGGTTGTTTGTTAATCGAGCCGAACACAAGCAACAAGTTGTTCGGCTCGGCTCGGCTCGGCTCGATTAGTTTTACCATATTACCTATAATATCCTTAGTATTAGTTTTTACATTAACTTAAAAGAACGATTTATTATTAAAGTAGAACTTAAAGGGTTACTTCACCCTTTTAAATTCTCCTTTATATTTTTTATTGTAGAAACCCTAATTTAGGCAAGAATAAAGAATGACCTTTGGAGATGGCACTGGTGTTAATTTCAAAAAATAAGTAGCTCTATGAGTTGCTCGATTATTTATTCGATCATTGGAAGTTCGAGCAGTAAAGCCATGACTTTAAATTGATTTATACTAATCCTGAATTTCTACTGTCATTGATACTCTTTACTTTAATTGCACATGATCTAATATTAGCCATTTGATCGACAAATAGAGTTATGAACTACAGGAGGGACGGTCAAGATCGATGAGTAAAATGGATTCACCATAATATTATGAAATAGAAAGCTCTTACATATTATGCTCCTCTCTCTCTCTCTCAATTGGTTTCTTTGCTAAGAGCAGCGTCTCTTCCAACATTTTCTCAATTTTTGAATCAAAGTCCTGTTCTTGATTTAAATCTCGTTCTTCTTTGTTCTTATTAGGATTTCACTTCATATGAATGTTGATTTAAATCTCCTTCTTCTTTGTACTCTCTCTCATTTTGTTCTGTTTTTATCTAATTCAGATGATTTTTCAATGAGTAGTGATAGGCGAACCCATGGATCCCATTTGCTAACCTAAGGCATCCACCTATTGATGGATGCCCCCCCTCTTAAATGCTCACCAGTCCGTTAACTATTTTCCTTTTTCAATGCTTTGGTTTGTTTCACTTCTTCCGTTTTCTGTTTGGATCCATTAAAAGCAAAAATGATGGTTTCTGGACCTCTAATGCCTCATCAACTTATCTATTTATTGGTTTCAGTGTTTTGTCGTTCAATTTCAAAACCTTTACCTGAATTTCTAATTAATATAACTTGGTTTGTATATTTTGAGGAGCGAGGACTATTGCTTCTCGCTCTCACAAAGCTGCCCTGCCTTGACTCAGGTTAATTTCTAACCCTGAAGTTAAATTTTTTTTTTTTTTATTTTAAAAAAAACAAAGGGTAGATGGGTGAACCCTAGGGGTTAGTGAACCTTAACCACAATTAAAGAAAGTTTAAATAGGGACATGTGGGATGAAAAGAAGACCCAAGACGCCCCTATTTGCGTCACCTACCGAGGAGGTGAATATTTTCTTATTTTGAGTGGCATTCTGGTTGCCCCAGATGTAGTGAGTGGTCCCTTGAAAAGGGCATCGGGATTACCTCTGGCAGACGCCCGAGCCACACATATCTCTCCCCTCTTTATCGCCACATGTCGGATGATGTGTGGTCACCCGAGGCGTGAGCTTGGGCCTCCTCTAGAGGTAAACCGATGCCCTTGAAAAGTGGACACATGGCAATTTGTTTGAGATTCCATCAGTGAGATGTTAAGGTGGGTCCTGAGAGACACGTGGTAAAAATTAGTTCATCGGACAATCTAAAATTGTTCAATGAGACTTTTTTTTGCCACTTGTTTCTTGTAGGACTCACCTTGATATCCAAACATGTGGGACCCACTTTGACCTGTAAGGGTCTTTCAAGCTCTTGTTGTTCTTGCTCTTTGTCATACTCTGCTTCCTCTTCCAGAGTTTGAAATCTATGAGAGATTTGTTAGCATTTTGAATGACCCTTTATTAAATCAGTAGGCTTAGTTTAGTATGTATTTAACACCAACCAGAAAAACGCCAATATCATGGACAGTATAAAATGTACGCCAACATGATAAATCCCAATATTATCACATTCATCACAATGAAGAAAAAAAAAGGTATACAGAAAGAAAATTAATGCAAAATCTGATAAGTCTCTGGATCATGAGTTCTTGATCCATTGTCCTATCAGTTAGAAAATCTGTGGATGAGATAATTGGAATTACTAAATAGCTATATGTGGATTTGTTTTCCGCCAAGAATGAGAATACCATATAAGACTGTATTCTAATATAAAGCAGCATTATTTCATGCGTACTTATTGCCTCATTGACTGCTTATATGTTTAAGTTTATAAAGGATTTTTTTTTAATGAATAAAAGGAGTTGTATTGAGATGGGAAGAATTTAAAAAAATGAACTGAGAAAAATCCCCCCTACAAATACTTAATAACCATGAGTCATAAAAAACAATTCGACTCCATCTAAACAAAAAAAGATTACGAAAGACATTCCCCATTTTTTATATTGGTAACAAGACAATTTTTCAAACCAATAAAAAGGAAAGAAGGAGCAAAATGAACCACAAAAACAAAGTAGAACCAGAAAGGAAACAAATAATGAACATCAAAACAACTAACCAAGTCAAGGAGGGGAGGCATTACACAGCAAACTATCCCTATCTCCCTCCTAGGTGAGCATATCTACAGAAAAATTAGCGAATGTAAATACCCAATAAACTAAGATGTTGACTTGCGTACTCAGCTCACAAACTTCCTTGAGAATATGAATAAAGCTCTGGAATCCCCTTACATGCGAAGAAGGACAAGCCCGAACCTCCTAGTGTAAACCAGACCTTGCCTCTAAGCTAATTAACATCCGCTAAATGCCTAATAGAACCTACCCAATTACATAGCTCCCGCTCCGAACCAGAAGCACATATTTTAGGCACCGCGGAGTCTATGACTATCAATTCAAAAATCTTTTTGTTGCTCTCCTTCAACAAAGCCCAAACAATTATGTAAGCATCCAATTTTTACACCACTGCCCTAACCATGGTTAATATCATTAACCATGGTTATCCCCAGATAAACCATACCTAAATCCCTAAACCCTAGTCAAGCCCTGCGTAAAGCCCGAATTCAAACCCTAGTCAACCCTAGGTACAGTCCCTGTCTTAACCATGGTTAAAAATTTTAACCATGGTTATCCCTAGCAAAACCATAGGTAAACCCGAGTGACCCTAGGTAAACCCTAATCCAAACTTTAGTAACCCTATATACAACCATAAAACCTAGCCAAACCCTAAATAAAACACCAATTCAAACCTTAGACAGACCCTAGGTAAAACCCTAGACCTAACCCTAGATAAACCCCAGTTAAAAATCGTAGAAAACCCTAGGTAAAATCCTACGGGCTCAAGGCCTACTCAAGGCCCAAAAAACCCCAAAAATCCATCACGGAACTCCTATGGGCCCAAACATGGGACCCACAAACCCTAGGGACTGTTGGGGTGGGGCCACGTGTCCAAAATTCAAATTTGAATAAATGGCGGTAATCAAATTACCACCAATTCAAATGGGGTAATGGCACAATGGCTTGCAGCCCAAGTGTGTGAGGGTTGGGCCCGAAATAGCAAAAACTGTCAAATGGTGGTAATAAGATTACCTTCATTCCTGTTTTGGCCCAGTTCAGGAATAGTGGTAATCAAAGTGACGCCATTATCATTATCCTGCAAAACTCGTATCAGCACCCCCTGCACCACCTTGGCTCCTCTCCAGTTGGTCCTCCACGCCTGAGATAATACCTAGAGTGCCCCTAGGCCTTCCCCATCATCCTATAAATCCACCATCACCCCATGAGTTCAAGGACTCCATTTTTTCGATATCAAACCCCTGCTCCATTTCGGCCAACCACACCTAACCCCTCTTGGAGTTCTGTTCCAACCTCAGGCAGGCCCCAGCCTCCCAGAAACTCTCCCATACTTGCCACAACTCCCCTTACTCTATCACTCCGTACCACTGTTGTACACGACCCCAAAATCCCAATAAAAGACCTGCTAGGCTTCGGTTAGTTTGACCATTAGCGGTCTAGACCTGTTTCTCCACCTGAGACCACTCTAAGTCTCCCCAGGCCTCTCTCAGTCATCACACCATCATGTACCAACCTTCCCAGTCCACCACAGAGGCACCACCGTGAGCATACAGTAGGGTAGGACTGTTGGACATATATGCCTTCAAAATCCAATAAGAGACTTTCTATGTTGATTAGATCAGCATCATATTCACACAACCAACTAGAAAGGGTATTTATATTAATTACTGTCTCATATGATGAAGACATAAAGTTCCATAGGTAACATTGTAGGAAAATCATGCAAAGGTCGCGAGGAGATATGATTTTCCGGTTCCTTGTAAACCTAATATTGTTCAAAGCCTCTAGAGTACTAGTTGGGCGCCGTACTTCATCATGGCTTGCACATGTGTAGTTCTATGAGATAGTGTGATGAATCTCATTCACAGAGAGTGGTGACTCTTGACTAACATGTAAGTATATGTAGCAAGTACATAATACTGAACGGGGTCACTAGTGGATACCCTATGAAATACACTGTCAGATTGTATTAGGGTTATCCATTTGACAAATTGTCCTTAGACTTGAGAGGTTAACATCTTCTCAGACATTTGTTTATATGGCTTTGATGTGTCAATCAGCAATGTCCAATACACAGGACTAACTCCGGGTACGTTGGGTCATGTACACTATGTTTGGAGAAGTGTGTAACACTCAATAAGGAATCCACAACTCCTTAATTGAAGATAATGATATCAAGGTGATACTTGTTGAACTGAACTGTTAAATCCAGTATTTGTGCTTTTCGGTAAAATGGTCTTTATTGAAGTTGATATTTTCAATTTGGAAATGTATATATAAATATTTATATATTAGTTCTTTTCTAATGTTTCTCAAAAGTGTTTTGGAGGTTCAGTTCATTGAAAAAGTAATCATGAGAAAGGGTTCTATTCATAAGCTAGGGACTAAGACAGTGGAATTGTTCCAATCCCGGAAGCTTACAAGTGATATCAGAATGTGGAAGGATTTATTTGTAAATATATTGTGAGATGGTACTTACAAGCAATTCTCTAATTTCTGGAGGTTAATCACATTGTGTTAATGGACATTAATTGTGATTGGTGGAAGTCCAGGTATATACATAAAATTCTATAATCCTAATGGAGTATAGGAAAGGTGTTTCCTAGTAACAATGCTTCAACCAAAAAGGTGAAGTACTTGGTCCCACAACCGGAAATAGGAGATCCTTTTAGATCCCACACACAAGGACCTTCTTAAAGTATTTAATTTAATTATTAATTAAATTAATTAATTTCTCTAAGTAATCATTATATGGTATAGTAAAGCTCTAAAAGGTGGAATCACATTAGATGTGAAAAACCAAATGGGTAGGACCCATTGGGAATTATTATAAAAGAATAATTCAAGTGACCAAGATGGTTTTGGAAACCTTTTGGGCGTGTGGAGTGGGACCCACCTAGGGTGGGACGCCCACTTCAAGGAGGAATAATAATTGTTATTATTTTAATTAGTTTCTAATAACTAATATTCTTATTAGATAAGGTTAGTTAGTTAGTTACTAATTAAAGATTCCCTAATTGCTAGAGATTCCATTAGTTAGTTACTAATTCAAGATTCCTTATTGGATAAGGATAAGATTAGTTACTAATGGATAAGGTTGGTTTCTTTTAAGATTAATCATAATTGGATTAGGAGAATAATCAATAAAGGAAACTATTGAGGAATCCTAATTGGATGCCCAGCCCTTTAAGGAATATAATTCTCCAGAATTTTTTCTTCTCTCCCTCTCCTCAAGTTCACGCCCAGCCCTCTCCCCCTTTGAGGTGTACGGTCACACCCATCTCTCTCTTCTTTTGTCTTCTTGATTGGATCTTGAGGAAAAGAAAGAATTCATCTTGTTTATCAAGAAAGGTTCTTGATCAATAAAGATTGGATCTTTTATTCAAGATTCGCAGAGCTGGAAATTTGGAAAGGCCATTAGCTTCCATTAGAGAAAGTTTTAAAGGAAAAAGAAGGTTCGTGTGAATCGACAGGAGACTTGACACTTGTGAAGTTTTGCGAGTATTATTCTAACGTGAATTTGACTTAACAATTTCAAAGTCGCAAAGGTGAATGTTATTCCTACCTTCATTGAATAAAATCAATTAGAATCTTAGTCAGATCTTGGGATTCGATGTATGCCCCCCAAGATTTGTTTTTCTAAAATTAAAAAGATGCATACTTTCATTGGTATCAGAGCCAGGGCTATGCTTCTCTTTGATTTTTGAGTTTAATCAAGATTTATATCAAGATTGCCTCCCCTCTGAATTTTGGTAGCCCTAATGAATCAATCTTCTAGATTCTTGATTATTGGATAATCATTATTAGGCTTAAGGGATCCCCCTCTAGTTATTGAGGGAGAGATCAAGCCCTTAGAAATTAGTGTGATACTAATTTTGGTTTTGATTTTTTCAAAACATCTTTTCATAAGGGATAGGTATTTAGAGATATCTAAATCTTGATTATACCTTTCAAGGATTTGGAAATCCTTTTAGAATATTAAATTAAATAGTTTAATTTATTTTTGAGAGCCCAGGACAAGTTTTCCCTTTGATTTAGACCACTTAGATACCCATTGATATTTTGGCTAGCAAATATAGATGAGATTTTATTTATTAAATGTTAATTAATAAATCTCATGGTGTTAGACACCCTTGCTTAAGTGTTCTTTGAGATTAAAGCTTATTTCGATTAAAATTGATTCATGGATTTTCGGATTTGTATTTGATTAGAAGAATTGATATAGTTTCGGTATTTCGGCCATAACTTTATGACCGTAAGTCCGATTTAGGTCTGTCAGTATATCGTTTCGAAGCCGTCGAAAAGATCTACAACTTTTGTGAAGAAAGTTTTTCCAGAATCAATCGTTTTGAGGGTCAAAACTTGAGTCGAAAATATAAAGCGGGAAAAGGAGTTTTCTAAATTAATTTTCCAAGAGGCTTTCAAATTTTTCCTAAATTCCATTATTTGATTTGAGAGCATGGGATGCTATTAAATTGTTTAATAGGCTATCAATTAATTAAATAGTTTAATTATTTGATTCGACAGCACGAGCTGAGATTTAATTAAATTGTTTAATTATCTGCTTCAAGTCCACGGGTTATCATTTAATTAAATGTTAATTATGATATCATTTATGGTTCCCTAAAAAGTTTATGGGAATAATACCATAATTATTGTAGTTGATTTGGATCAATTACATGTGCTTAGAATGACTGCCTACATAGTATTTATAAGTTTTTATTTGATTAATAGTTAATCAAGTAATTACATAAATGTCATTGGTTGAGATACAGGGTTTTATCTCAAGTGAATTTTAATTGATAAAGATCAATTATTTTATGGACATTTAATACTAGTGTTTAGGGTATTATTTTATTTAATTGTTAAATCAAATAATCCCTAAAGCAGTTGGCATTTATGGAAAATTTTGAATTCACCTATTATTGATTTTGAATCAATATAAAGTGATATTAAAAAAATTAGTCATTTGCTGATTTTTATTTTGGTCTTTTAATAGTTATTAGATCAAAATAATATGGAAGGGATTAGATTCCTAGCCTAGCCGAATTTAATATGGTGTTTTCTATTTGTTTATCAATTGAGGAATGTGAGGATGAATTTTAGGGTTAGATTAAATTTTAGAGAAATTGTTTCTCCAAATGATTTTCTAAGCATTAAAGGAAAATGATTTTCTTTTAATGATGATCTAAAAGCCCTAAGAATTCATTCTTGTCAGACTTGTTTTCTTTGCTCTAGGGTTTTTCTATTAAATGTTAATAGAGACCTTAACCATATGGGAAAGAGTTTCCCTAAGGTTAACAAAACCCTTGTTGAGGTTATGGACTTTCTAAATAATTTGTCATGTCATGTTATTATTCATAGTTGATGAATTGTTAATATATATTCTTGTTGAATGGTGGATGGGTTCCATGATCATGTCTTCTTCTTCTCTCTCTATTCTCTTCTCTTTCTTCTTATGAGTTGTACTCCCCTTGAGAACCCTATTTTGGGTGGTTTCTCAAGGTTTCTTATTTTGAATATGATGTAATCTTAGTATTAGGAGTTGCTGATTTTTCTATGGAGAAATCAAATTGAAGATCGAAGATGATGGTAATCGCATGGAGAATAAATCTTAGAAGGCGTTCTACAAGAGTAGTTGTAGGATTTCTAAGATAACATGATCATGTTGACCCATTGTGCGGCTATATTATGTATTTCATGTGATGATTTGTTATAGCTTTTAGTTACTTAGAAAAGTCCATAACCCTTGTGATAATGTGATTATCGTTTTTTATGCAAATTTTTGATAATTGGATCAAACCCCACAATATGTGTCTTGTTGAAACATAAAAAGTTTGTGTTTAAATAAAACACATTATTATAGCCCTTTTGGACATGATGCATGTAGTCCATGTTAAAATTTTTACATGGAATATGTTACTTGCATGATTATGAGATAATTATGTAAATGTAAGTTAACAATATTCACGATTATGGGAAGTGCTTGAGTGACACTTATAGACCCTAGTAGAGGTCTTAGAGAGTTGTTTAAAGACTACCATAATTTCTTTTAAGCTTAGGGTTGTTGAACCTTAATGTACTAAAAATAATTCGTAGAGAATTAAAGGGTAATATAGTCCATTTTGACTTATGGGCTTTAGTGATGCACATGGACACTTTATAATTGTTATCTTGAACCCATGGTGCTTGGTATGACCAATGGTCCATCATATGGATGAATGAACCATCTAAAGCCCACTGATGTTAAAAATGACCTTTGTACCCTTGGATTAAATCCATTAAGATTTCTGGGGCTAGTGGGAGTTCATTGGAATTAGATTGATCTAATTAAAACAAAATTTGATTTATTATCATGTGATGATTTTGTATATTATTTTATACATGTGATACAATGATAAATATTGTGAATGTTTTTGATATATGCATTAGATGTATAATTTATTCATGATATTCTGTTTTCCCTCAAGAAAAATATTAAGTGAATTAAATGGGCTAATCTATCCTACGGGATAATATTGCCCTATAACCTTCCATTATCAATAAGACTAGGAATTAATTAGCCTGAGTCTTGTCTTGCCAAAATGTATTGACATAATTCAGTCTGAGTTAAACTCCTAGAGCCTTATTTCTATAGCAGATAGGTTTGTGTATGGCCTGATAGGGAGTGTCAACTAAAATGAGGGCACAACCCTACTTGATCATATGACGAACCAGAATGATGGGTTTCACTTAACCAAGGAACATGGCGGCTGAAACAGTGACAGTCATGTTGTCCTTGGAGGTCGCAAGAAAATTGGGAATCGCTGATTTACATAAGGAGTTATGCATGAGATGCTTAGTGATGGATAGTCACTATCCACCTTGTAGTGCATGTGTGGTACTATCCTAAAATGGAAGATCGCATGTGTATTATAAAGCACCCAATGCTCATCAGAAATATGAAGTAACATATTTCCTAATTTTATAGATTGAGGGGTCTATGAAATTTGACTAATGATGAGCAATATCATCAAAGATCTAAAGCCCTGATCTAATGATATTATAATGTGTGAAATTATGATGTATGTTTTAATTGTCATATCATTCTATAACCACATTACCAAGACTTTAATGAGAATCTCTTGACCAATTCAAAGTGTTTGGAATGGAAAAGGAATCTCAAGTTTGTGCTTATCATCTAAAGAATTGCCCAAGTTCTCACTACTAATAGTAAATGTCATTTGAGATGTTTACAGAATACAATAGGGCTGCTAGGCAGTTTACTATATAAAAGGACAAGTGGATACCAAGTTGACTAGGGAAACCCAGTCACAAAGAATATGATAGAGATCTTTGGATTCATAAATCTCAATTCTTGGTGCTGAGATAAATTGAAATAAATTTATGAGATTAGAGGATATGATCCTCGACAAACTCCCGGAGTCTTTTAATATGGTTATGTTGAACAAGTAGGAAATCAGATTGTTTGAAATCCCACATGTTGCATATGGCTAAGAACCTTTGAAGAATTCAGTGCTACTTGCAAAGATGTTCAAAAGAATTGGATTTTCTAAATCCCGAGCATTTATGCAAAGGAAAGAAATCCAAGATTTTCCATTGGAAAGGTATTCTAGTAGTATGGATAAAGGCTCTTCAGAGAAGAAAGGAAAGTATAAGGATTGTGCTTCATATATAGTGAAGCAATTGGTCATTGGATACAGGACAAACCTTTGGAAGGATTGTCCAGCTTGTATACTCATCAAGTCCAACTTAATTGTTGGAACCTCCAACTCCTAATGTTTGGTATGATCTTGCATAAGTGCAATAGTTGCATGTTTGTTAAGGAGAAGGAGAAATCTGAGTGGATAAAACTTCTACTTGGGAATGGGACAAAAGTTGGATGATCGTAACCATATGAATCTTCCATTAAGAGGTAGCTAACTTTATTTCACATTCTTTGAAAAGCTCAAGGAATTCCGCATTGAAATAAAGAAACAGCTAGATAAGTCTTCCATGATTGAGAAGAGTACCTCTTAATAGAAATTTCATAATTTACTCTCATTACATCTGTCTCAGATAATTTTCATAACAAACCATAGCAGGATGGTGTTGTTAAATCGAATTATATTGGATATGATTTGATAGAAGATGAGCTTGGGATTCGCATTAAAGATACTTAATCTCTATTCCTGGATAACAAAAGATATTTGTAAACAGGAATACAAGTTTCCTAGTAGAGAAACTGAATCTAGAATTGTTCTAGAAGCGGAAGCCCAATAGACCAATAACTATGAGAATTGATAGAGATCAACTCTCTACTCTCACGATACCTAAATAGTACACTAGAACCCACAGGTCCCAGAATCTGTAGTTGAACTAACTTTTATTCTGATGAAGTAATCAAACTGTTTGATTTTCATCTAAGAATGAAAGTATCCTTTGTGTACAAATTGGTTAGTGGGAGCATAATTACTTTCCTGACTCTATGCAAAGATAATATTCTTTTCATTGCGAATGAAGTACGAATATTATTCTTCTCTTAGATTTGATCTAGCAATCTTACAATGAATGACAAAAACTTTGACAACATGTTTTCTTAGTCCTAAATAGTTTAGAGACAAAAAGAAAATAATATTGTTATTCTCCCAATAACAATCATGTTTTTGTGCAAGTAAGATTTCAAGAAAAGAGTTTCTACCTTTATGGAATGGAATCTGTTTCTCTTAGATATATGATATCATGAGAAAATATACTTGTACTAGACCGGATATTCATCACATGTTGATGTGATAAGATATTGGTCAGATTAGTCCGGAGCATTGTACAATGGTAAAGCACAAGCATGTTAACTTCTGAAAATGACTGTTGGACAATATCATTTTTGTTTAGTCTTTTAAGACTCTGGTTATTGATAATAAATTTGCAAGAGTTGCAAGTGTTATTGCATCACTACAATAGTTGTGGTAAAGCAGACATGACAGACGCATACATATTAAGTTATGTCTCAATTGGTGTTTGAGAAACATCACTGAGAAGATGGGTATTACATCTAACTTGCTTAGAGTGCAAGTGGGAGATTGTTGGACATATATACCCTCAAAAGCCAATAAGAGACTTTTCTATGTTGATTAGATAAGCATCATATTCACACAACCAACTAGAAATGGTATTTATATTAATTACTGTCTCATATGATGAAGACATAAAGTTCCATAGGTAACATTGTAGGAAAATCATGCAAAGGTTGCGAGGAGATATGATTTTCCGGTTCCTTGTAAACCTAATATTGTTCAAAGCCTCTAGAGTACTAGTTGGGTGCCGTACTTCATCATGGCTTGCACATGTGTAGTTCTATGAGATAGTGTGATGAATCTCATTCATAGAGAGTGGTGACTCTTGACTAACATGTGAGTATATGTAGCAAGTACATAATACTGAACGGGGTCACTAGTGGATGCCCTATGGAATACACTGTCAGATTGTATTAGGGTTATCCATTTGACAAATTGTCCTTAGACTTGAGAGTTTAACATCTTCTCAGACATTTGTCTATATGGCTTTGATGTGCCAATCGGCAATGTCCAATACACAGGACTAACTCCGGGTACGTTGGGTCATGTACACTATGTTTGGAGAAGTGTGTAAACATTCAATAAGGAATCCACAACTCCTTAATTGGAGATAATGATATCAAGGTGATACTTGTTGAACTGAATTGTTAAATCCAGTATTTGTGCTTTTCGGTAAAATGGTCTTTGTCGAAGTTGATATTTTCAATATGGAAATGTATATATAAATATATATATGTCCGTTCTTTTCTAATGTTTCTTCAAAAGTGTTTTGGAGGTTCAGTTCATTGAAAAAGTAATCATGAGAAAGGGTTCTATTCATAAGCTAGGGACTAAGACAGTGGAATTGTTCCAATCCCGGAAGCTTACAAGTGATATCGGAATGTGGAAGGATTTATTTGTAAATATATTGTGAGATGGTACTTACAAGCAATTCTCTAATTTCTGGAGGTAAATCACATTGTGTTAATGGACATTAATTGTGATTGGTGGAAGTTCAGGGATATAGATAAAATTCTATAATCCTAATGGAGTATAGGAAAGGTGTTTCCTAGTAATAATGCTTCAACCAAAAAGGTGAAGTACTTGGTCCCACAACCGGAAATAGGAGATCCCTTTAGATCTCACACACAAGGACCTTCTTAAAGTATTTAATTTAATTATTAATTAAATTAATTAATTTCTCTAAGTAATCACTATATGGTATAGTAAAGCTCTAAAAGGTGGAATCACATTAGATGTGAAAAACCAAATGGGTAGGACCCATTGGGAATTATTATAAAAGAATAATTCAAGTGACCAAGAGGGTTTTGGAAACCCTTTGGGCGTGTGGAGTGGGACCCACCTAGGGTGGGACGCCCACTTTAAGGAGAAATAATAATTGTTATTATTTTAATTAGTTTCTAATAACTAATATCCTTATTAGATAAGGTTAGTTAGTTACTAATTAAAGATTCCCTAATTGTTAGGGATTCCATTAGTTAGTTACTAATTCAAGATTCCTTATTTGATAAGGATAAGATTAGTAACTAATGGATAAGGTTG